>CM027674.1:33960000-35160000 GCA_015731905.1 Salix dunnii | reverse complement strand
GACTGTTAACCTCCCTTTGGTGAGTTGGCAGCCCAGATCCTTTCGGGCTGGTGTTTAGAAAATATGGCCTTGCCGGAGTCAATGTCATCTATGCTTGTATAATTGATGTTCATGGAAGAGTTCTTGAACGAAAAGCCAGGGGAGAAGATCCTGTTTGGGCAATTAGGGGGAGGTGGAGGCAGCTTTGGAACCAATGCGTCCTGGAAAGTGAAATTGGCTCCTTGCCATCGTTGCTTCCTGGAAAGTGTCAAACTATAAATCAAACAAGATAATAAACAAAAGAGATTATGCTGCAAATTCTGCAGCGGCAGCTGCTGTTATTCACAGATTCAAACTCCTCTATAAAATCAAGTCTATCCTTGATTATAATCAACTTCAAACAGTTAGTGAGATTGAATTGAGTCTTCTTGTCATTAAAATTAAGAAGAATGGAAAATACTGGACTGACATGTGAAATACATTAAAGGTAAGGGATTGATTTGTAATTATTCCAAAACAATATGGATCATTCATGTGGCTAACTATCCATCACATAGTGGTGGACCATAAGGACTTCATCAATGAGAGGCCCAACGTTTTACTGTTTTCTGCAACACTGAAAATGGCAGCAGCTAAAACGTTATCACCCCATCCTTTTCCACCCATTTCTCTACCCTCGAAGTCGAAGCTGAGCAGCAGCAGCACTGAATTATTCACCCACCACCACAACCGTCAACCATGGCTAGGACAAGCTGGAGTGATCCCCACAAGACAAAAGAGGGTGACGGCTCGAGTCTCTTCTCAGCTCCAGGAACATCTTTTGTCTTCCTCTGTTGTTATGGAACAGCTTCAAAACCAGGAATCCATGTTTTTAGTTGCAGAAACTGCTGCTGGTTACTCATTGGCTAGCTACTACACTTCTTTGGGACTCTTTGTTATCTCTGTTCCTGGCCTCTGGTCTCTCATCAAGCGCTCTGTTAAATCCAAGGTCCTACTTCTCTTCCTTCTGTTTCTTCTTCTGCTAATATGTTCTTCTTAGCTGCCCATTATCTGTTCATTCAGCTCTGTTTTTTTCTAAATTTTTTTTTAAATTTATGTCAGTGCCCTGAATTAGGAGTAAAGTGGTCTGTAAATTTTTTATACAATCTTCACTTGGAGGCTTGGCCATCAATTAGTGGTTTTCTATCTTAATTCCAAGTACTCATTGAGAATGAGATGCGGAAATTCAGCACCTGCTCTTAGCTAATCATTGGCAAACTTCAAAATGCCCTCCGATTATTGAGTTAGATTGAATTTCATCCCAAAACAAATTTTAGTATATCTATTTGTCCTTAAACATTTGTTTTTCTTGTTTAAGGTCTTATGTTAGGATTCCTTAACATTTGAAAATTTATGAAACCTGTGGGATAAAATCGATACAGTTCTATAGTTGTGGAGGGGTTTGTCTTTTTGAGGTTTTCCCTTAATTAGTGTGTGTGTGGTGGCGGGGCATTTTCAGATTGTGCAGAAAACATTTATAGGGGAAGGGGGAGGGAAGAAAGAACCAGCTCAGGTTGCAGGAGAAATCTTATCCTTCTTCACTCGCAACAATTTTGCAGTCACTGATAGAGGAGAGGCCATTACGTAAGCCAATCCCCACCTCATCATCTTCATTGTACTTCTCTGCGCATTCTTCCATTGTGTAACTGTGCAGCATCTTCAATTGTGTGCAGGTTTGAGGGAATTATGGTTCCAAACCGAGGCCAAGCAGCATTGCTTACTTTCTGCACTTGCATTAGCCTCGCTAGCGTCGCGCTTGTGCTTACCATAACTTTTCCAGACTTTGGTAACAATTGGTTCTGGATCACCATTCTAAGTCCATTGGCGTAAGTGCTTCATATGCCGAAAACTAATCGAGTTCTTTCGATTGTCTCGTCCTATATACTTGTGTCAATTTTAGAGATAATTTTGTGTCAATTCTGTTCTGCTTTCTTTATTGCATAGAACTTGTATTATACATGTACAATTAATCCTATTTTAGAATGTAGAAATACAAATCTTTCCTAAATTCTTCCTGATTCTTAGTTTTCCTGAATAGATAATTAATCCTGGCCAACAGCTTGCACTGATGCTTCTGAGATGAAATGCATGCAGGGGAGCATACTACTGGAAGCGAGCATCGAGGAAAGAGGAGATCAAGGTGAAAATGATGGTTTCAGACGACGGGACCTTATCAGAGATCGTTGTTCAAGGAGATGATCAGCAAGTAGAGCAAATGAGGAAGGAACTCCAGCTCAGTGAAAAAGGTATGGTTTATGTCAAAGGCATATTCGAGAGATGACAAAAGCTAGACTAAATAGTTTAATATCCATTTGAATCGGTTTAATATTCTGGCAGTCAGAGACCAAAAATGTCCTGCTTGAATCTTTTTTGAGGTGTATATTGTTCGTAAATGTAACCACTTATCTTTGTTTCACGCTGTTTTTTTTATACAGAATTTCTAGCTTGATGCCAACTTTTAACATTTGTGTTTGATTAAACATAGGCATTCATTGAATCAACCAATTGTATACTTGAGCGAAGTTTTAGAGCAGCAATAGTTTTTTATGGATGCGATTAAACATCATTATCCGGGAAAAATATATTTTATGGGTCTAGATAAGAAACAAAACTTTGGTTTTTCAAGATTCTTACAATGGATATATATCCTGACTTGAACTCGAGATCTGGTGTGTAGATTACAAGTTCTCTTAGAGAACACGGCAATAGTGTTAAAGGGTTTTAAAGTATACTCAAAATGAATTATCATTCTTTAAATATAGATGCGTTTAATTTGGACTTCATCTCAATAATATCTCTCTCAAAATAAAATAACTAATCTCAGTCACCCAAAAATATCACTAGTTTTTGTAGCCAGATAATTGAAGCAAATTAAGACATATAATTAAATTCCATTAATAACAGTAACTGTACTAAATGAAACAGCTAAAAAAACATACGATCTTGATCTTGAACCGGCCTGGGATTAACTAGGTAAAGGGCTTGAGTCACTAGGTTATATACTTCATCTCCAAGTCAAGCTTTTTATTTATTAAAATGGTGTCGCTTCGTTATACATTTTTGTTAAATGTACTTGGTGTTGACTGACCGAGTTTAAATGGGTAAATCAGGTTATTAAAAACCTAACTAGGGCTTCACTTAGTCAATGTTTTTTGTTGTTTCGGGTCGTGAATTTCCCATAACAACCCTTGGGCCTAAACAAGTTTATTAAGGATGAACAGGATGTCATTGCTTCGTGCATTCAAACAACATGCCCTTTACAGCTTCATTTTTTGAAATTATCCAACCTGCTGTGCTAAGATGTGATGTTGGGATTACTTTATTTTGGATTACTTTATCAAAATAACATAGCTCCTCTGTAGGAGAGCTAGAGACGAGCTTCAATTCTTGATAAAAGGAAAGAAAACAGGCAAATGGTTTAACAATACATTCCATGATTATCTTTTCTTTAATCCACCCTAAGGCTGATAAGGAACTATTTTATTTAAAAACTTAAACGGTGATCCTATAATATAATTTATATTATTCTTTAACATATCTTTTCAAGTAAAAACTCTTTGGGTTTGGAACTTGCACAGACCCGCATTACTTTGTGCTTGATTTTTATCAAATCAAATGAATGTAGTGAGATTTAAACTCATGATCGCTGGGTCAACAAGATTTTAATACCATGTCAAAAAATCATCTCACCTAATAACTTAAATTTTTAGATGAGATGATTTGTTAACAAAGACATGTGAGACCCTCATTTCTCAAACCCTAGATCACTTTCCTTTCTTTTTAATCATTCTTGATTAATAATTTTTCTACCCCATATGTTTTTCTTCTTAATTCAATCAATATTATTGTTCTGCCTCCATTTTTCATTGACCAACCAAAAGGGAAAAGTCCCATTACACTGCCGTTTATGTGCCGCAACTGCAGTCACCATGCTTCCTCCCTCAAAAACGTTGTCCAGAGTTCAGATGGAGACTCAAAGAACGACCATAGCTTATAACGAGAGGAGAAGGAAAAAACCCTCAATGTGCTTTGTGGATTTTGTAGGATTAGATATGGATTCAGGCTTGGTTTTTAATTTCATGTACTGGGTGTTTAAGTTATCGTTAAGGCTCGGATTCGGATTCATCCACCATGTTGTGGGATTGTTCTTCGCAAAAAGACTAGCATAGAAAATCATAAAAAAACACAAGCATTAATTAATAATTTACACTTATATGTATGATCAAGTTTGTACTCGTCCGGATATTGCATACATTACTGGGATACTGAGCATATATTTAAGTAATAAAAAAATAAACCATTGGAAAGCAGTTAAACACGTCTTATAGTACTTACATAAAATAAAAAACTATATGCTCACATATTGGAGTTTGGCTAATCTGGAGATCATTGGGTATAACGACTCCAATTTTGTTGGATGCCAAGATAATATGAAATCTAGATCGGGCTATATTTACATGCTAGCTAGAGGTGCTGTCTCCTGGAAGAGTGCTAAACTGTAACTTATAGCCTCTTTCACGATGACAATTGAGTTCATAGCATGTTATGAGGCATCCAATCATGGAGTATGGATATGGAATTTTGTCATGGGGCTGCGCATAATGGATAATATTGAAAGATCACTAAAATTATTTTGTAACAATAAGTCGGTAGTTTTATATTACAATGACAATAGGAGCTCATCGAAGTCGAACACATCGACATCAAGTTCCTAGTTGTTAAAGAAAGAGTTCAAAATGAACAGTTGTCTATAGAGCATATTGGTACAAACTCCATGGTTGCAGATCCGCTTACTAAGTGATTGCCACCCAAAATGTTTCATGAGTATACTGCTCGTATGGGTGTTTTGGCAATTGATGATATTTAGTTTTAAAGAGAGTTTGTAATTTTAAATGCTTTTATAATATAGATAAATTTTTAGTTTATGGATATTTATGAGGTTATATTCTGCAGAAATAAAATCTTTAGTTTAATTTACATTCTGATTTTAGTTTGATTTGATCTCACTAAGGTTAAAGGGTGGACTAGTTGGAAATATGTATGTTAAGATTATATTGCATGAAATTTCCAAGCTACACATCCACATCATGATCCATGTCATTTAGTTGTATTGGCATACGTGACCTTTGATAGGTTGAGTTATGATAATTGTAACAAAGACCGCTTAGATCCTATGCTAGTATGATTACTGGACCGGATTGGTTACAGATACATTTGTTAATGACTACAAAGATTGAGCTCATTTTAGTTATATTTGCAAAACATAATTATAAGGTTATACATATAGCCCAAGTGGGAGATTGTTGGATCATTAATCCAACGTTGGGCTTATATGAGAATAATTATGTGTTTGTGGACTATCAAATAAGGTGAAACCTAACTAAAAATGACCTGCTAAGTATTTTTAGGTAATTGAGTTTTTAGTGTATCTAATAGGGTGTAGACCTTTAATGTACAGAGATTAAAGGGTTATTCCTATTTTAGTGATGGGCTAAAATTGGAATACCAAAAGGTGGGAATGCCAAAAGACATGAATACTAAAAGGGAACTCGTTACCTATATATATAATCATGGTCCCTAGATTACCCGTGTTACTTTATTCTCAATTTTGATATCTCATTATCAGAGAGAAAATAAAGTTAAGGTTGAGAGAATCAAAAGGTTATTAAAGGAGAACATGTTAATCTAGAAGACCATTCATTCGACTCTAGAGGATAACTTTCATATATGAATTAAGGTATGCTTCCACTTTATAGTTTATGCAGTTTATTTTGATAATTCAACATGAATATGAATATTTTTATGTTATGAAATGCTAGATGTAACATTATTATCCAAAAGATATACTATCCATGGGTCCACTTTGCTCAATAGAAATAAGTTCATCAACTTTTGAAGCAAAAAAATTGACATTCAAGGATGAAAAATCCAACCTTTTATACAATTTCTAGTTAATCTTTTTTTTAAAGAAAAAATAGACAATTCAACGCATCTCCCATAAAAAGACAGTGCATCCTTCAAGTTTGATACATGGAGCGAGGTAGTGTCGGTAATTGACCTCAATCTCAGGAAAGAGTGGACTGGACTCTTCGGGCCTGTTTTGAGAATATAGTTAAAAAAACACTTTTAAAATATGTAACTTGTAAGAAGAATATCCTTGGATTTTCAACCGCTGCCGACACACAATCCCATTTTGGATAATCTTTTTGGTTTTCAAAATCTGAATTCGTATCTTGACCTGTCAGCATATATCAAAGTCAGATTCGTAAACAAATATTTTATTTCGGATTGGTTGCCAGTGATATAACGTTATGCCTTAAACAAGTACACACGCAATCTCGAAATAATGATATAGTCTGTCCAATACTATCATTAGTTTAACCCTGATCAATTTTTTTGCTGCTTTTTTTCTAAGAAAAAAATAAATTATCCCATAACAAAATCATGGTTGTTTGTGGGGTTTGGAAGGCCAATCATTTTGCTAGTTGGCGATTCTCTTGTGCATGTGCAGAGCTCTGAAGAGGGGTTTGACATACAGTACAGGCTGTTGATTTGAAACCAACATCATCAATTTACAGTATTCAATCAATTCTTCATCCCTGTAAGAACTTGCTCGAGGGAAGACTGTGCACTGTCATACCAGTTTCTATAAGCTATGAAAAATCACTAGCAACTTCCAATTACGAAAAACATTCAAATAATACAGACACATTTGAGGGGATGTAATATGGATTCCATCTGTGTTTGGACTGTCTCCAGGAGCTGAAACACTAACTTGGGATATTTGCACGGATGCTGACTTGGAAATCACAAAATGCATCCGTTGGCTGTTCTTTAATTTGGAGATGGAACAATGAGAAAAGTAGTTAAGAGTTAGAGAATCGGTCTAGCTTATATAACTTTCCCCTGTAGGACGTGCCTGCTCAGTTTTCGTAAAATTTACCATATATTTTCTGATATTTTTCAGGGTTTTTTTTTTTTTTAAATCCCACCAGTTAACTTAAAATAGCTAATAATGAGCAAATTACCCGCGCGATGCGCTGGTTTTTTTTATCTATATAAAAAATTAATTGATTTTATGCATATTGTATTTTGTTATTTTAATATTCAATGAGTAAAATTATAATTGATAAAATATGTTAGAAATATGTGGTTTTTCAACTAAAAAATAATTGAATATTGCTACTACTAAAAATCTTTTGATAAAATCCATTATAAATTTTTTTTTTTTATATGTAGGAAATTAATTGTAAAATTTATTACTCATATTATCATATTAAAAATATTTTAGAATAATAATAAATAGGTCTCACATATTTATAAGAAAAATATAATTATTATCATTATTTTTAATGTCTTATCTATAATAATAAGAAATTTTAACACCTAACAGTATTAAAAAACTAAATAAATGGAAAAATAAAAATAAATATTATTAGATTTAAAAAAAAATTGAAATGAAGAATAAAAAAAAGAGAAAATAGAAAATATCATTTTTGAAATGACTACCAACAAAAATTAAAATGTAAACATAAAAGAAAATAACCTTAATAACAGTAGAAATAATAAAAATTGGTGAGACCATAATTATTGTTAGAGAAAAAAATTCCATAATTTTTTTTATTTTTATAATATTATATTAAAAGTATTTCAAAACAATGATATTATTTTTTTTTCAAAAAAGCAATATATATATATATATATATATATATATATATATATATATATAATTAGTCTAACATATTTAAAAGAAAATAAAACTTACAAATAATAATTATCATTATTTTGAATATTTTATCTGTAATAATTAGAAAATTCAATACCTAACAATATTTATAAAAAAATAAATATGATTATATTTAAAGAAATTATTTAACTTGAAGAATAAAAAGAAAGAGAAATAATAACAAATATTGTTTTTAAAATGATTACCAACACAAATTAAAATTTAAAAATTAAAAAAATTCTTAATAAGAGAGGAGTAAAAACATTGAAACAAAAACTAAGAGCATGTATATATATGGACAAAAATAAGAATTATGTAAGAAATATAAAAAAAGAAATTTTTTTTCAAATGGTAATGAATAACGAAAACCACAATTGAAATAATTGTTCATTACTGTTTGAAATTGCAATCTCCTTTAGCTATTTTATGAAATAATAGTAGTAGTTCCCGTAAGTTGACCCGGACACCCTGTTTATATATATAAAAAAAATTATAAGTGCGAAAAAAACAGAAAAAAAATCAAAAAGATGGGTTTGGGGATTATTCACGGCACGTGTAAGTTGTCCCAGGCATCATAATTATAAAAAAAATGTATACATGGGGGAAAAATCAGTGAAAAAAATGTTAAAAAATGGATTCGGAGATTAATTGTGGTGCACGTAAGTTGTCACAGATACTTTGGTTAAAAAACACAAAAAAAGAAACCCAATTAAAAAAATATTAAAAAAAAACTAACCCGGACACCTCGGTTATAGAAAAACAAAAAAAAAATGTAATTGGAAAAAAAAGATGGGTACGAAGATTAGTCATGGTGCGTGTAAGTTGTCCCGGCCACCTCGTTTATTAAAAAAAAAAAAAAGAAGTCCAGTTATAGAAAAAAAGTGCAAGGGGAAAACACATTTTTAAACAGTAATGAGAGAAAAAATTGTGGCACGCATAAATTAACCCGAACATCTCGGTCATGGAAAAAAAATGTATAAGTAGGAAAAAAATAGGGAAAAAATGCAAAACAAAAAAAAAGTGGATCTGGAGATTAGACGTGGTGTGCGTGAGCTCATATGGATACTCAAACTTTTTTTTAAAAAAGAAGCGTAGTTAAAAAAAAAATCAAACAGTAATGAAAAGTGAAAATCATTGTTAATCAGTTTTTAAAAACATTAGTAGCCGGAGAGATTCAAACTCTCGCTCTTGTGGTGCGGCAGCAAACGCTTTAACCACTCGACTTAGTTGTTCATCCTAGCATATATATAATACTTATCGTATATTTTTGTGTTTTTTTGCATTTATTTTATATATATGTGACATGATATATTTTTAGTTTAGAGTGATTTGTATTTTAAAATTAGTTGTAATTTTTTCTCTGATAAATATGATAGAGTAATTATATATTTTGTTTTTTTATTTCATATTAGCGTCTTAAAATATATATATATATATATATATTCATAACCTTGTGGAATTGCGATCTTCTTTAGGTATTCTATAAAATAATAATAGTCATAGTGTATGTAGGCTGATCCGAACACCTTGATCATATAAAAAAAATGTATAAGTAGGAAAAACAAACAGGAAAAAATGTTAAGAAAAAATGAGCCCAAGGTTTATTCGCAACGCGCTCAGTTGGCGAGAAAAATAAATATACTTGGGAAGAAAAAACCGTGGTGCGCGTAAGGTGATCCGGACACCTCGGTTAAGAAAAAAAATATAAGTGGCAAAACAAAACAGGAAAAAAAATATAAAAAAAAAATGGATCCGGAGATTAGTCGTGGGGCGCGTATGTTGGCCCGGACACCTTAGTTATAAAAAAATTCTTTTTTTTTGTAAAAAAAAAAAACAACAACAACCAGTTATTAAAAAACCATTTTTTTTAAAACAATTCTTAAAAAAAAACAGTCATTAAAAAAAAAACAGTTTTTTTTTTTAAATCATGGTGCGATAAACTAACCCGGACACCCCGTAATGAAAAAAAAAATATAAGTGGTAATAAAAAATAGGAATAATAATAATAATAATAATAATAAAATAAATTCAGAGATTAGTCGGTACGCATAAGCTGCAACGGATATTCCAGTATAAAAAAATAAATAAAAATCCCGATTAAAATAAAAAATGGAAACATATTTTCAAACAGTATTGAATAGTGAAAATTATTATTAAAAAAAGAAGAAGCACGGTTATAAAAAAAAAAGTGCAAGGGGAAATAACCTTTTTAAACAGTAATGAGAAAAAAATTGTGGTGCGCATAAGTTAACCTGGACACCTGGTAACGGGAAAAAAAATTAAGCGAAACAAAAAAATGAAAAAAAAATATATAAGTTGAAACAAAAAAGGGAGAAAAAATGAATCCGGAGATTAGATATGGCACGTGTAAACTGTCATTGATATCCTAGTTTAAAAAAATAATAATTATAAGAATAATAAAAAAAATAAAATAAAAGGGAAAACAAATTTTCCAGACAGTCATTTTCAAAATCAGGATTGTAGAATAAAAAAACAATAGTTTAAAAAAAATAATAATAAGAATAATAAGAATATTAATAAAAAAAAAAAAAAGGAAAGCTACTGGAAAGTTGATTTTAAAAAAAAAACGGATTTTAGCAAAAAAAAATCAAAAAAGGAAACAGTTTCTTTTAAAAAAAATGGATTTAAAAAAAAAGAAGAAAGAAACAAAGCCATTTGTTGGCATTTTTAAAAAAAAAGAAGGAAACAAAGCCATTTGTTGGCAGAGAGGGTTCGAACCCTGCGCGCTGGAAGCGCACAGGTGAACCGCTCGGCCACATGTATTTTTTTATCAATTTCACCATAAAAAAATATAAAAAGTATACCGGTGAAAAAAAAATGAACATACACGCGCGAATCACCTGAACAAATTACCAGTAAACAGTGACAATAAATGTAGAGCTACAGTAACCGAGTCATCCTCTTTTAGATATATGTAATATATGTAATTTCGTAATATTTTTGTTTCGAATGACCCGTTTAACTTCAATGAAAACACACCAGCCCACCCGGTTTATAACCCGAATTAAACTTCTACCTTTCACTTTCATTTCTCTCATTTTCACGACCCGTGTGTCTCTCACCTCCATCTCTCTCATTCCAGTGACCTCTGTCATGCCGGTGGCTCCCCATCAATCAGAGGTTCCCAGGCACCATCGCTATGTTGTCAAGGAACACTGGAGGAACTCCCATGATTTATGATGTCGGAGTAGAGGTGGGTATGTTCGTTGGGTTGATTTCCAATGTGATTGTATGACGGTTGGGTTTTTTTAAATAAGATTGGGAATTGGTTTCTGGGATTTCTGTGGGTTTCTAGGGTTTTTGAGGGTTTTTTTGGGTTGTCTAAGATTTGAGTGTGAATTTCCTGGGTTTCTGGGTTCTGGATTGAAGAAATTCGATATATGAATAGTAATACTAGCACCATAGCCTCCGGGGATAAAAAAAAATCGATTCGAAAAGAAAAGGTAAATTCGAGAGTGAAAAAATTCAGGGAAAATTTAGGTTTCTGGGGAAAATCGAGGTTTTTTCCAGAGAAAATCTGGGTTTCCGAGGGGGAAACACTGTAATTTCTTTTGGGGGGGGGGTTTGTTGGTATGGGTTGATTTATGGGTTAGATTCTGAAATGAATTTCTGGGTTTTGAACCAAAAAGAGAAAAAAAAAAAATCCAGCAATACAATTCAAAAAAAAAAAATTGAGATTAACTCTGATACTGTGTAAGAATTTAAAATGCAATTAATTTTAGATTATATCGGAAATAATTACAATATATTTTTAATTAAAATACAATATATGTTTTCAACAGTTTGAAATAAAAACGATGAGACAAGAAGTTTCAGGTCGTCAGTCAAGTAAACTAGTAACAAATAATAATAATAAAAAAAAAACATGTCAAGTAAAGATATCTACTCCTTGCTCGTAATTTTACTAGTCAATCAACGCGTCTGCCCTCTCAAAATCTGCAACGTGTGCATAAATATATTCCTGGTGCATGGAGATTTTTTGTCCTAACCTTGTCATCATCACTATCATGTTTACAATCTCAGCCTGGTGTTTCAATCGTAGACCCAGCACCATGAAAATGTTCCATAGGAAGCGGGAGTGACAAGAGATGTCGCATCAAAGTTGGTAAAAAAAACAAGAGAGCTCCTCACGGTGCTCAACAAGGTTGACGAGTGTTGAACTCGCAGATTACAGAAAATGATCTCTATCTTTATTTGACCCATTCGGTCTCCTTTTATAGTGATTACAACAATCCCATTAAATATTAACTATTAACTGAAAAGTAATCAGAATATAACAACTAAACCCAACTATTTAGCAACTAAAACATTAACTACTAACTGACTCTATAACAAACTCAACATACCCTCCCTTAATACTGACTTACTCCAAAGTAATCAGTTTATTCTTTAGGCAACATACACACTCCTAATTGTTCTCGCAGCTTGATGAAATTGTCCAGTCTCAATGGTTTGGTCATAATATCTGCAATCTGTTTTTGAGTATTGCAATAGTTGAGCTCTACCACACCATCCTTTGACAAATCACGCAGAAAGTGATATCGAATAGCTATGTGCTTGCTTCTCCCATGCATGACTGGATTTTTTGAAAGCTTGATAGTGGACGAATTGTCACAATAAATCTTGCATCTGCTTTGTTCCCAACCAAGATGATTGAGAACCCTTAGCATCCATATAACCTGACAAGCACACACAGCAGCAGAAATAAATTACGCTTCAGTAGTTGATAGGGTTACTACTGCCTGTTTCTTAGAACACCAAGCTACAGCTCCAGACCCCATCATAAACACATATCCTGATGTGCTTTTCCTATCATCCAAATCCCCTACATAATCACTGTCAGAATAAGCCACTATCCCTTCCATATCTTCACCCCTTTTGTAATAAATGCCATGTTCTGATGTTTCCTTAAGATACCTCAAAATTCTTTTCATTGCCATCATATGAATTTCAGTAGGAGTCTCCATATACCTGCTTACCAAGCTCATAACATACATCAAATCAGGCCTGGAGACAGTGAGATACATCAGGCTCCCAATCATTTGCTTATACTGAGTAGAGTCAACTCTAGTTCCATCTTCATCTTTGGTTAATTTGCAACTAGGCACCATAGGAGTCTTAGTGGCATTGCTGTTACTCATCCCAAATTTCAGTAATATTTCTTGAATGTATTTTCGTTGGCTAATGAAAATACCTTCAATATTCTGAATGACTTCAACACCCAGGAAGTACTTCATTCTACCAAGGTCTGTCATATCAAATTCTTCCTTCATAGCAGATTTGAATTCCTTCATCATTTCTTTGTCATTCCCCGTGAAGATCAAGTCATCTACGTAAATGCTTACAATCAACACTTTGTCCCCTTCTTTAGCTTTTGTGAACAAAGTGTGTTCACTTGGACACTTCATAAATCCCTCTTTCATGAAGTATGACTCTATTCTGCTATACCAGGCTCGCGGTGCTTGCTTCAAGCCATACAAAGCTTTTCTCAATTTGAGCACTTTTCTTTCTTCGCCTTTCTTCACATACCCTTTAGGTTGTTCCACATACACATCTTCTTCTAATTTTCCATACAAAAAAGAACTTTTAACATCCAATTGGTACACATACCAATTCTTGTGTGAAGCCAAAGATAAAATCATTCTGATGGTATCCCATCTAGCAACAGGAGCAAACACCTCAGTGTAATCAATCCCTTGTTTCTGTGCATATCCCAGAGCCACCAGTCTGGCCTTGTGTTTATCCACTTCCCCCTTTTCATTCAACTTAGTTTTATAGAGCCATTTTACACCAATAGCTCTTGCTCCATCAGGCAGCCTCATCAATTCCCAAGTCTGATTTTTATTAATGGACTGAATTTCTACATCCATAGCTTCCTTCCATTTTTCACACTTTATAGCTTCTTCATAAGAACTTGGGTCTCCAGCATCTGTGTACATAACAAGGTTCTGCACTTCATTATCTTCAAGGTACTGGAATTCCTCATCTTCAGATAACCCTTCTCTAGTAGCATACTCATTCATCCAAGCTGGTTTGTTGTATTTTCTACCCGTGACCTTGCTTGTTTCAGCAGCACTCACTTGGGTGGGCACTGGGCAGTGTGCTTCACTGTCAACAAGCTCTTCTTCATCTCTTCCATGGTTTTTTTCAAATTGCATCTCACCACGGCTCATACCTTCACTACTAGCTGCAAGTCCATCACAGTTTCCACCCATCAATTCATCATTCCACAGCCCATCTGTCATGGTATTTTCATCCTCACTATAACCCCAATCCAGAATATTTCCACCAGCACCACCAGTACTTTCATTGTCCTCATTTCCCCACTCCCAATGTTCACTTTCATCAAACACAATGTCCCTGCTCACCATGATCCTTTTGGCAGCAGGATCATACATCTTGTATGCCTTAGACTCATTGCTTAGTCCCAAGTGCACACACTTAATGCTTTTTGCATCCAATTTTCTTCTATTCTGATCCACATTATGGACATACCTAATACACCCGAACACTTTAAAGTGTTCCACAGTGGGTTTGACATTACTCCAAGCTTCTTCAGGGGTCTTATCTTTCACAGCACTTGTAGGACAACGATTCAACACATACACAGCCCAGTTTACCCCTTCAGCCCAGAATTTCTTAGGGACCTTTTTCTCAATCAACATACTTCGAGTGAGGTTCATAATGCTTCGGTTCTTCCTCTCTGCCACCCCATTCTGTTGGGGTGAGTATGCAGAGGTAAGTTGCCTCTTTATTCCATGAATTCGGCAGAATTCATGGAACTCATCAGAGGTGAATTCACCTCCCCTGTCTGTCCTTAAACAGACTATGCTCCTGCTTGCTTCCTTTTCAACTTGAACCTTGAAGGCTTTGAAGGTGATCAGTGCTTCTGATTTCCTTGTCAAGAAAAACACCCAGGTCTTTCTTGTTAAGTCATCTATGAAAGTACATATCTCTTACCGTTATTAGACTCGGGTGTTATAGGGCCACATATATCCGAGTGTATAAGCTGCAATCTTTCCTCAGCTCTCCACTGACTTTTCTTTGGGAAAGGATCTTTGTGTTGTTTACCCATTAAGCAACCCTCACACAATTTTCCAGGTGCTTCTAACTGAGGTAACCCCCTCACCATATTTCCCCGATGTAGGGCTCTCAACCCTTGGTAATTCAAGTGTCCCATTCGGCAGTGCCACAGGTAAGTATCATTTTCAGCAATTGTTTTAAAACAGGCCTGGTCATGTTCTCTAACATTCATGGTAGCCAATAGTATAAACATGCGATTTGTGGACATTACACTCTGCATTATTAGTCCCCTACTGTGGTGAAATAGTTTGCACATGTTATGTTGAATAAGTATGGCTATTCCCTTCTCTTGCAACTGCCCAATACTCAATAAGTTGTTTCTCAATTCAGGAATGAAGTAAACATGCGAAATAACTTGAATTATTCCCTTCACTTCCATTCTAATAGTTCCCCTTCCCATTACCGACAGTCTTGCATTATTTCCCAATTTAACATACTGTCTAAATTCCTCATCTAAACTCACAAACCACATCCTATTCCCAGTCATGTGATTACTACATCCTGAGTCAAGAAACCATACCTCATCCCTTGAAGCCTGCTGCATCTTTACGTGAGTCATGAGCAGCATTTCCTCATCTTGTTCAAGCTCAGAAACACTTTGCATATCCTCATGAGCCATGAGCAACATTTCATCTTCTTCCTCAGCTGCTGTGTAATTAGCACCCTTCTGCCATTCGGGACACTCATATTGAAAGTGTCCCAATTTATGGCACTTGTAACACTCAATCAACTCCTTATTCAGTAGCCTTTCTCGGCCTCTTCCTCTTCCTCGAAATCCCCTAAACACTCCTCTTCCCCTTCCTCTATAGGCACGATTATCCTGCGCAACTTTTAGGGCTTGATCATCTTCTTTATGTTCCTGCATTCTCAGTTCATGAACAAGAAGACTACCATGAAGCTCGTCAATACTCAGGCTATCCAAATCATTGGATTCTTCTATGGAGCAGGTCACATAGTTGAAATTAGACGTCATGGACCTCAATATTTTCCCAACCACTGAACTCTGCTGTAATTGTTCACCGTGAGCTTTCATTTTGTTCACAATCATCAATGTCCTCGCAACATATTTGTCCACCTTTTCTCCCTCCTTCATGCTTAAGACTTCATACTCTCGCCTCAAAGCTTGCAATTGAGCTCTTCTTACCTTCGTTGAACCTTGGTACTTTTGCTTCATGGACTCCCATATGGCTTTGGCAGACCCTTTATCAAGAATTGTTTCCATAATTTCTCGGTCAATGGCTTGAAATAGGTAGTTCTTGATCTTCAAGTCCTTGAGCTTTGATTCTTCTGTGGATTTCCTTTGGTTTTCACTCACAGTTTGCCCTGATTTCTGCGCAGGGATTCCGTCTTCGACCAGATGCCACATTTCCTTGCTTCTGAGGAAATTCTCCATCATCATTGCCCAATGGTCATAATGCCCATTGAACCTAGGTATGGATGCTGTGACAAAGTGCTCCGATGACGATGAAATCATGTTGATTGTCTCTCTTCGTTTTCTATGAATCTCTCTTAGATTCCTTCTCTTCTGCGAGTTCTCTCACTCTGTGTTTACACTCTTCAATTTTCCCAAATTGATTTGTTCTTCTCACTCTCTTGCTCTCTCTTTCTCGGTGTTTCCCTTCTCTGGTTTCCCCAATCAGGCCACAAATGGCTCTGATACCTAATGTTGAACTCGCAGATTACAGAAAACGATCTCTATCTTTATTTGACCAATTCGGTCTCCTTTTATAGTGATTACAACAATCCCATTCAATACTAACTACTAACTGAAAAGTAACCAGAATATAACAACTAAACCCAACTGTTTAGCAACTAAAACATTAACTACTAACTGACTCTATAACAGACTCAACAACGAGAGGTTGGAACATGAATTTAGGAGTTGTTTCACACAATTTCTCTTTTGGCTTTTAAATACTTTTGAAAATGAAAAAATATTCCTTTATTTTTGTATTTTTAAATGATTTTGATTTGTTGATATTAAAAACTGGAAAAAAATCAAAGCAAAAACTATTTTAAAACCGCATCTCCCTTAACTTCACTCAAATTTGAAGAAATTTTTATGGTAGCCTAGAACACCTAAGCCGAAACTGCACAGCTCGGGTTCGATCGAACTGAATGCTGACAAAGTGCATGTTATGGATTCGATTGACCGAATTAAGGCTGTGTTCTTATCCGAAACAGATCGCATTATGATCGATCAGAACTCAATTTTAATTGTCAACTATCTAGTTTTCATTGTCAACTATATAACGCTTAGGGCGGAATGTAGTGAGTTTATTTTTTAATTTATTTTTTATTAAAAGTCTATTAGAATGTTATTTTTTATTTTTTAAAGTTTATTTTTGATATCACTATATAAAAACATTAATTTAAACTAAAAAAAATACTTCTTTTTTTTTTCAAAAGTAAGTGTTGTATATGAAAAAAAAAATTCATTTTACCATTAAACCTTGATTCCTGGATTCCGGAAGCATAAAATTCAAACATTGACTTTACCACGTAAACCAAACTGTTCTACGCTGAACATAAGACTTTTTCCTGTCCTTGATGCTAAGTTTACTATGAATTCATCCAAAGATCACAGCTCTCTATAGGAACAGTAGGGACATCATTTCTCGAATCACAAAAAGAAATGGCTCCTTCAGGTTCTTCCCTTCTGTCAGTACTTGTATCTCTGCTAGTTCTATCTCCTTCATTCATAGATTCACTCTCAATTAAGGATAGTTTTTTAACGTGTCTCTCAAGAAATTCTGAATCCTCCTTTCCTTTCTCCACTATATTGTACACGCCAAACAACTCTTCATTCACTGGTGTTTTAGAGTCGTTTGTTCAAAACCTCCGGTTCTCACAGCCTACAGTGCCGAAACCTGAGTTCATTTTGACACCGTTGAACGAATCCCACATCCAAGCTGCTGTTGTTTGCTCAAAACAGCTTGGAATTCACCTCCGAGTCCGTAGTGGAGGCCATGACTATGAGGGACTCTCTTATATCTCTGAGTTTGAGCAGCCTTTCATTGTAGTAGACCTTGCCAATCTTCGGTCCATTAGCGTGGATATCGAGGATAATAGTGCTTGGGTTGAGGCGGGTGCCACAACTGGCGAGCTGTACTACAGAATATCAGAGAAAAGCAGGACTCATGGCTACCCAGCCGGGGTTTGTACCAGTTTAGGTATTGGCGGGCATATCACAGGAGGTGCATACGGTACCATGTTCAGAAAATATGGCCTCGCTGCAGACAATGTCATGGATGCTCGTATAATTGATGCTCATGGAAGAGTTCTTGACCGAAAAGCCATGGGAGAAGATCTGTTTTGGGCAATAAGAGGAGGTGGAGGAGGTAGCTTCGGAATCATTACTTCCTGGAAAGTGAAACTGGTTCCAGTACCTCCATTTGTGACAGTTTTCAGGGTTTCTAGGACCTTGGAACAAGGTGCTACCAAAATCCTCTATAGATTCCTACAAGCTTCTGATAAACTGGACGAGAATCTCTTTCTCAGAGTCAGTGCACAGTTGGCTAATGCTAGTGAAGAAGGTAAGAAAACAATATCAACTTCCTACAAAGGATTGTTTCTTGGTGATGCAAAGAGACTCCTCCAAGTCATGCAAGAAAGCTTCCCTGAACTCGGTTTGACAAAGCAGGATTGTATCGAAACGAGTTGGATCAATTCTGTGCTATACATGGGTTCCTTCCCCAACAACTCAACTCCTGAAATCTTGCTTCAGCGACAGAATTTATTCAAGGGCACCTTCAAAGGCAAGTCCGACTTTGCGAAAGAACCGATCCATGAATCAGCACTCGAAGGTTTATGGGAAATGATGTATGAAGAAGATAATCCAACTGTAGCCTTTGTTCCTTACGGTGGAATGATGAGCAAAATTTCAGAATCGGAGATTCCTTTCCCTCACAGAAGCGGCAACATGTTCTTTATCAACTACTTGACGACGTGGGAAGATCCTTCAGAGAATGCAAAGCATATTGATTGGATCAGGAAGGTCTACAAATACATGACGCCTTACGTTTCCATGAATCCAAGGGAAGCATATCTCAATTACAGGGACCTTGATCTGGGCATGAACAAGAACACGAACACGAGCTTCAAGGAAGCAAGTGTTTGGGGTTCCAAGTACTTCAAGGGAAACTTCAAGAGATTGGTAAAAGTGAAGACCGAAGTTGATTGTGACAACTTCTTCAGGCATGAACAGAGCATCCCACCTCTTCGAATTTCTACGAGGAAAGGAAAGTGAAGAGGAATTATCCAATAAATCAAGCCTCGTTGGATTCAGTTCATTTGATGGAGGAGGCAAATAACAGTTGGGACTCCACTCTCCCGCCTCGTAGCCCAACTTCAATATTTTATCGTCTCTTTTATGTAATAAAGTAATGAAATTGCTGATTTTCAGTCATCACGAATCCTTTTTTATGAAAGGTAGGAGCATTGTGCCTTTTATTTATTTATTTTTAATAAAAAAAAATGTTGATTTATTTTATTATTGTGAGAACAATATTTCTCATAGAGCCTAAAGATATGAGAAAATCAAATTCTTAAGAACCAAATACTAACACTCCGTTTGCCATCCAAATACACAACTTTGCTTCTCATGGACTGTTTTTTTATAATAATAATATTAATATTTCAATTAAAAAACAGTTCTGTTCAATCGAAATAAGTTGAAAAGTTCAACATCAAAATGTCAGTGATAATGACCTTTATAATCCAAAAGATATACTATCCATGGGTCCACTCTGCTCAATCGAAATAAGTCATCGACTTTTGAAGCAAAAATATCGACATTCAATGTTGAAAAATCCAACCTTTTATACAATTCCTAGTTAATCTTTTTTTTTTTAAAAAAAAAAACAGACAATTCAACGCATCTCCCATAAAAAAACAGCGCATCCTTCAACTTTGATACATAGAGCAAAGTAGTGTCGGTAATTGACCTCAATCTCACGAAAGAGTGAACTGGACTCTTCGTGCCTGTTTTGAGAATATAGTTAAAAAAACATTTTTAAAATATGTAGCTTGTAAGAATGCAGGGCTTTCAAACTTTAAATAAAAAAAGAATTTTAGGGTTTTGAAA
The DNA here is from genome assembly GCA_015731905.1 of Salix dunnii. NCBI lineage: Eukaryota > Viridiplantae > Streptophyta > Magnoliopsida > Malpighiales > Salicaceae > Salix > Salix dunnii. The sequence continues at coordinate 35,140,066 of CM027674.1, read as the reverse complement.
TTTTGAATAGAAAATATATTAATGTCTTTAATGATTTAAATTTAAGTATAAATAAATTAAGGGTATAGTAATATGCAACTTGTAAGAAGAATATCCTTGGATTTTCAACTGCTGCCGACATACAATCCCATTTTGGATAATCTTTTTGGTTTTCAAAATCTGAATTCGTATCTTGATCTGTCAGCACATATAGAAGTCAGATTCGTAAACAAATATTTTATTGTGGATATAACGTTATACCCTAAACAAGTACACACACAATCTCAAAATAATGATATAGTCTGTCCAATACTATCATCAGTTTAACCTGCTGTATTTTTTATTTGAACAATAATGTTTAGAATAATTATTATTTAAATTAAAAATTTGAAAAAATAAAAAATCCTGAAGAGTCCGAAAATCATAAATATTAGAATAAATTATACTCATTTTATTCAATTAAAATTTATTTATTTATAGGCTTACAAGAACTAGAAATTGAAATAAACTAGAACTCTTAATAGACTTGGAGAGGTTATTGGATAAATAATAGGTTTGTTGATAAAACCTATTATGAATAGTAATTTTAACTAAATTAAAAAACTACAACTAAATCTTTTTATCTTCAAAGCTAATCTCATTAAAATCTAACATTCATCCTTGAGATTTGCTTTGGACATCCTCAACTTCATCTTCAGGAACTCCAATCTTGCTGGAGGGAGAGCTTTTGTCATTATGTCAGCAAGCTGTATTTCGGTTGGACAATAATGAAGGTTGATCAGCAAATTCTTCTCATCCTCCCTTATAGCATGAGACTTAACATTTATATACTTGGTTCTTTCATATTGAACTGATTTTTCAGCAATAGAATTGACAAACTTGTTGTCGCAATGAATATCAGTTTGTGAGTTTTGTTCTCAACCCAAATTAGTGTCAGCATATTCTTCTAATTGTGCTCCTCCTGTCTTCGTGTACCATATTCCAAGGTCAGCAGTATAAAGATGAGTTTGAGCTTCCTCTCTTGCTTCATGCAAACAATTTTCTACGTGAGCACAATTCATATGAGATTCATCAAACCCTTTTCTACCCTTACTTGATTTTCTAGTGAAAAAACTCATTTTTGCATTCAAAGAACTAGAAATGCAAGAAACCTCATCCATGGGCTTGTCATCTGTCATACCGGTATTATTGAATTACCATGTAGAATAAAAAAACTAAGAAACTTTAACAAAATTATAAGCAAGAAAAAATAAACTACAATTATTATTATTATTATTATTATTATTATTATTATTATTGCGATTGCATAAATAATGCAAATAATAAAATTACAACAAATAAAAAAAATTCTAAAAACTTTAACAAAATAACAAACAAAAAAATAAATAAATGACAAAAACATATTATTAGCTTAAAAAAATCATTTGACTTGAAGAATATATAAAAATAAAAAGAGAGAGAAAATGAAGAAATATTAATTTTTAAGACATCACCAACACAAATTAAAATTGAAGGACTAAATTGAATAAAAACATAACCTCAACAAAAGAGAATATAATAAAAATTAAAAACTAAAACTAATAGCATATACATATAAACATGGACAAAATATATGAACAATTTTAGAATAATAAAAAAAATTAAATGAATTAAAATCAAATAAAATATTAAAAAAATAAGGTTCAAAATGAAATCATAATATATGATCAGTTTCAATCAAAGAACAAAATTGAAAAATATACAAACTTCTATACCAAAAAATTAAAGGATTTAAATCCAAACAAAAAATTAAAAGAATAAGGATCGAAATGAAGCCATATATATATATATATATATATATATATATATATATATATATATATATATATATATATATATATATTCAATTTCATCCTTCTATAAACTTCTATAACAAAAATATAGGTCAAACAAAACAATCAAAAGAGGAGGGACTGCATTGAAAACACTATAAACCAAGGGGACTTTCGTGTAATTTAACTCAATTAAAATTGAAGGAAGAAATTGAAACAAATTAAAATTTTTATAATAGAAATCAAGATCAAACAAAATAATCAATATTTTTGTGTTTTATTTATTTTATTAAGAAAAAAGCTAAATCAGCTCAGTGTTGTATTTGATTTTCATAATTCATACTGTTTGAAAAGGTGTTTTCCCTTCTTTTTTTATAATTGGAATGTCTTTTTTTGTTTTTTATAATCGAGGTGTCCGGGGCAGCTTACGTACACCACGATTAATTTTTGAACTCACTTTTTTTTTTTTTTTCCTCTTTTTTTTGCCACTTATACATTTTTTTTTGTTTTTTTATAACTGGGGTGTCCGACTCAACTTATGCGCACTATAATTTTTTTCCCACGTATAATTTTTTTTTATTCGAAGCCAACTTACAAGATGCACGAATAATCTTCGGACCCACTTTTTTATACACGCATTATGACTATTATTATTTTATTAAGAAAAAAGCTAAATCAGATCGGTGTTTTACTGGACACAAAAACTAAAATTACTGTGGAATGGAGCAGTTAAATGACGGTTTTACCCCTCATTGTGCCTCAACTTTAACCTTGAAATTAGGGATAATTTGAATTTTCTCTCTTTTCGTGCACTGTAAAATAACTAATCTAGCCCTTAATAAGATAAAAACAAAGTTTGGTCTGCAGGAGTATAATGATCCTTACACATTTTCATGAACAGTGCAAGCATTATGTAACTACTAATCCCCCCCCTCATAAACGAAAAAAATGATGCATTGGTGGTGGGGTGAGACGATATTTAATATTTTTTTAAATCCTATTTTATTTTGGGGTGAGCAGTAGTATAACGGTGTTAATACTGATTTAGCCCTATAAAAGAAAAAATTGCAAGACTTAGATGTAGGGGTGATTAGGTCAAATAATATTTCAAAATGTAATCAAATTTTTTTTTTTTGGTTATTGCTTTTTCGTTAACATTTTTAATTATGAAAAATTATAATTAAGACATTTAAAATAATGATAATGATTATTTATGATTTTTTTTATAAATATATGAGGTAACTATATATTTTTATATTTGTTTAATATTAACGCATTATATATATATATATATATATATATATATATATATATATATAGAGATGATGATATTTTTTTTTATATTAACGTCTTAAATATATATAAAAAAGAAATTGACTTTTCTTTAAAAAAACTCTCATTAATTTAATCTCATTTTTCTAAAATATTTTTAATATAATAATATAAAGAAAAAATATGAAAAATAATCTTTAATAAATTTTAGCCGTTGTATTTTTTCTATTTGTCAAATAAATTATTCGTCAAGTAGTTAAATCATGGCCAACAAACCATTAATATGTTGCAGTCAATAAATAATATATATTTATTCAATTTAATCAATTGTGGTTTTGTTGTCTACCAATTAATTTATTATAGAGATAGTTATAATAAAATTTCCAATCAAATTATTTGTTGTGTAAAACAAATCAATATATGTACTAAAATTCAACAATTGTAATTTAATTATTTGCTAATAAAATAATTAATAAAAACAAATAAAACATACACAACATTCAATCAGTATATTACACAGGGTACGTGGATCATTTTAACATACTCTTTTTTATTCCAATTATATAACCTACTGATTAAATAATTATCAAAAGAGTTTTGATAATAATAATATTCAAGTATTTTTAAATAAAATAAAAAACTTGTTTTTATAACATGTATAAATTCAATTAAATTTCTATATAAAAAATAAATGAAATACAGCGTGATCTGAATTCGTATCTTGACCTGTCAGCATATATCGCAAGACAAATATTTTTTATCGAAAAACAATACTGTCTACAACTATCGAGGAAATAATAAGGACATGTCGATGCACTAGGTGACATGATAGAGGGTCTGTTTTCACCATTAGAAGATGTAGCACGCGTCGTCTTAAAAGACATGTGCTCGTGAAACACTGCGGGCACGTATGTACAACACGCCCGCAGTTTTAACAAAAAATATTAAAAAGTAGTAAATTGTCTATATACCCCTTTACCCAGTGATAAGCACAAAAAAACCAGTGTTGAAAGTACTGCAATACTCCTAGTACCAGGGCTTCTTTTTTGTCGTTTATTGGGGCTATTTTAGTATTTGTATTGTGTAGAAATTTGGGAAAAAATAGAATAACCCCAACTATTCCATGTCTTTTTGTCAACATCCAGGGATAAAATATTAGTTTTACTGTGTTAAGAATTCGAAAATACTATCCATGTCCATTGGAAATGTCAAAAATAACCCTAGCCCTACAGCTTAAATTTTTTGACCTTGGGGTAAAATGGTACTTTTACTGTTACAATTCACAATAGTTTGTGTCTATATGCACAATGAAACCGGGACACCATTTATATATATTGTAATATATAATTAAATATATTAATTCAACAAAAAAAATAGTCAAATCCAAAATAAAATTATTTAAAATTCTGCAATTTAAATTTGAAGTATAAGTAAAAAATGAGAGTTGAACTGATATAACTCGATTGACTTGATAAGTTTAAAGATAACAAGGAAAAATATTAAAAATATAGTTTAACTAAAAAAAATCAAGTTGACATCTTAAAAAAACTATTGAAACGACGATATATTAGATCAATTCGAGTAAAACTAGGTTATCATTACAAATGTGTGACCTGCGTTATAAAACTATAATAATATTAAATAAAGCAAATCAAAGCAAATTATAAAGTTAAATTCACAATAAATTTATTTTGAATAATAAAATTGAGAAAAAATTAAAGTAAAAAACAAAAACTAAACTATATTTATTTTGGGTCAAATCAGGTTGCAACGAATGTAGACGTTATGCATTAAACAAATACACAGAGTCTCAAACTAATGATATAGTCTGTCCAGTACTATCATTATTTCAACCCTAATCTTTTTTTTTGTTCCTTTTTTTCAAAGAAAAATATAAATTATTCCATAACAAAATCATGGTTGTTTGTGGGGTTTGAAAGGCCAATCTTTTTGCTAGTTGGCGATTCTCTTCTGTATGTGCAGAGCTCTGAAGAGGGGTTTGACAGGCTGTTGATTCGAAACCAACATCATAAATTTACAGTATTCAATCAATTCCTTATCCCCGTAAGAACTTGCTCGAGGGATAGACCGTGCACTGTCATACCAGTTTCTGTAAGCTATGAAAAATCACTAGCAACTTCCAATTATGAAAATCATTCAAATAGTAAAGACACATTTATAGAAGTACTGTAATTTTTAAAATTTCCAACAACTGCATAATTTCTTCCTACTGCTGTTGGTCTGTAACTGTGCACGGCATATCAGTAAATTCCCCAAATATTGAACATGGGCACCTCAAACCTCATCCGGGAAACCTCTGCTTGTGTACTATACTTTCCATTTACCCAGTTTAGTATATTACTGTAACTAATGAGGATGTTTTAATTTCAATGAGCAGTCAGATCAAAGTTCAGTGTGAACAATGCGGTCGCTGCTGTTGGAATCTGGAAGCTCATCAGTTTCTGTCTCCTCGTTTAGAATGTAGTACTGGGAGAGTTCTGTCTGGTCAAATGAACTGTAGTCTTTGTCATGAGAATTTAAGCAGTCTGCTGAAGGGTGAACGATGCCATATCCAAAACCTTCAGCCGAATTGCAGTAGGTCTCTACTGTGCTATCCTCCATCTCTAAGTTGACGTTACTCAGGATTATGTTGCTGCAAGGCACTGAGTCACTGCAGGCAAATCTCATTGCTTTTTCACTCATTGTAGTCCCACTAATATTGCGATACATGATCTCGCTAATTTTTACTGCTGATGTCTACCAAAAGAAAAACACAGAATTTTATACTTTTTTCAGAATTCTGATACCATGACTAAGATGGTTATTAAGAGTGAAGTGTCAAATGTATCTAGCACAAATAATGGAATAGAACTTGGAATATATACCTGGTTTTGGCATGATTTTGGAGAATCGCAGTAGAATTGGTCGATAATGATGGGGTTATCGACGTTTTCCATCCTCACATTTTCAAAACGTACCCCGCGGACATAGCCATTACCTCCCTGCAGCATATAATGTATGTCAGCAGGGGATTTTAGATGCATAATCCATCAGGAATTCCTCGAATCTTGTATGGAAACATCAATTAAACACTTGCATTAAAATCAAACAGTTATAATCGTGTCATCTAGTATTACCTGCCAAGTCTTAATCCTGACTCCATTGGTTGTCTCCCTGATAAATGCAGTATCTAGGACCACCTTTGTTACTATTCCTGTTGAGCTGTCCTTCCCAAGACTTCCAATGCTGTGTGACACAATTTAAGAAAAAAAAGGTCAATAATGAAAATTAAGAATTTCGACCCCATCTCTTCTGTACTCAATTGTACAGAACAATGGTAAAATTTAGCCTATAATTTCTACTTTTGTGGGGTTTGGCATTTTCTCTAGAATTTCAAGTTCTACTCAACCTGACTCCATGCCCTGGTCCACAATATATTCTCTTCATCTTAATACCGGAGCTACCGTTGACAATTGAGATGCAATCATCACCTGAACATTCCATGGAATCAACGAATTATATAACCTGTCAGCATTTACCAATAATATTCACCTCCCTATTCTAGTTCCGATTCTCAGTACTACAAAAAAATATAAGAGTGAGAGAATTGGGTTGAGGTCTGAAAACCTGTTCCGATTTTGCAGTCCTGGAGAACAACATTAGTTGATTGAGTAATATGGATTCCATCTGTGTTTGGACTGTCTCCAGGAGCTGAAACACTAACTTGAGATATTCGCACGGATGCTGACTTGGAAATCACAAAATGCATCTGCTGGCTGTTCTTTATAGTAAGACCTTTCACATTCACTGATGAGCTTGAATCAATGGTTAGTGCCTGCAAAGGCCTCATTTGTTTATATACCAGATAATCTCTACAGTTGTTTTGGAAGGATGCATAATATAATTAGGGGGAAAAGATCTTACCGTCGGTGCTCCTGTGCAAGGCTTTGAAGAGATAAAAGAAATGTTAGTGAAAATTTTGCTTAATTCAAGTAGTGAAGCATGCATAATACTATGGACTAAAATTTCTGAATAATCACATTGGTCTTGTTCTTTTTGCAGGATGACGCCCACCATTTGCTGCCTGAACCATCAATAACTCCATTCCCTTGGAAGACGACTCCTTTCAGCTTAGAGAACTCAAGCCATTGCCGATCAAGATCGGGGTCCCAGTTCTTAGGCTCATCAGGTGCTACAATAGTTCCATCTATCTGCAAAATCATAATAAAAACAGACTTGTTTAAATGTAAGATGACCACGCAACTGGTTTGACAACATAAATACTCATCGGCCAAGACAGTACTGACAACAATTTACGAAATATAAATTTGGGATAGAACGTTTTGAAGCAACATAGCAAGTTACCTGGATGACCAATCTATCTTCACAAGGACCTTTAAATCTTGTTGCATTAACTAAATAGTGGCGGTCGGAAGGAACCAAGAAAACTGCTTCTGGTGTAACACAAGCAGTGTCCCAAGCTTTCACAAAGGCCTGGCAATATCACAACAGAGTATATGATCTGGTCAGGGCAATAGGCTTACGTATCAGTGATATCTATTTAGATTTGGGTCATCAGACATGAAATTTGGTGAAGGTATGAGATTAAAAATGTGGAGTTAACATGGAGAGATCAATCACTAAAGTAGTGAAATTTGGAAAACCTTTTGAAGTTATTCTAAGAATTCAAATATGCACCTGGGTGTCATCAGAAATTCCATCTCCAACAGCACCAAAGCTATCAACATTAACAAGAACCTTGCCATCACGTTCACTTGTCCAAGACGGGATATCGAAAAGTAGCACATCATTTTCTTCGTCTATCTCAAAGCTTTCAAGCTCCTCAAGAATGGCAAAGTTGTCAGACACCATGTTTTCAGCAGCTCCATTAGCCAATATGAGCAAACCAAGCAAGGTAATGATGAATAATTTGCCCATGATTGTCTAATCTGAATGTTTTACTTGACTGGTTGCTTGAAATAAATTGCTCCAAACATTGGATTTCAATTTATATTTGAGGATTAGGTTTGGAAATAAAGGTTTATGGGCTGTATGGCTTGGCTTAAAAGTTCATGAAGGATCAACATTTTTTTACGAGCACTACACTTAAACAACAAGTGATATAAGTTCTTTGCTTTACTTTTCAATCAATAAACACAAGTTCACTATCTGCTTTCGGCTTGTCTTAGTTTCCAAGCACTAGTGACTAACGACGCCAAAGCTAGCTCCTCACCTCCTCTAATGGCCCGAAAACAGAACTTTTTCTGTCATGATCAGCTCTTCCATGAACATGATCACTTCTTATATGAACCTCGACGACATTTCTGCAGAAAGGCATCTATGCATCTTCAGTCCTGTATAGATAACGGCCTCTGTCTTAGCTCCCATCATTCTCTAGTTGGATCCCTTCTGTTTAACACGGATTTTCCAGTGATCAAAATTTAGAATTTGATGGGACCAAGTTATGAATCATTTTTTATGTTGAATTTTATGATCTGAACAGTATTTGTTTAAAACAGTTACTGTTCAGATTGAAGAATAAAGTTTGCAGAATTCTTGATAAGTTGAACACTGAAATTGGAATCAAAATCACATAATATTTTATTGAATTCAAAATGCCTATATATAGGCTTACAATGCAATTGAATTGAAAACCATAAATCTCTCAACAATCTGAGAGATTTGGATAAAAACAGATTTTGAAATTCAAAATCTGTTATGAACAATAGTTCTAGTTAAACACAAACACTACAGCTAATACATTTAAAGATCCTACAGCTAATACGAAATCTTCTTATCCAAAGCTGATTCTCACTGGAAATCTAACACTCCTCCTTGAGTTTAGCTTTGGACATCCCTATCTTCATCTTCAAAAACTCCAATCTTGCTGGGGAAAGAGCCTTTGTCATCAAGTCTGCAAGCTGCACTTCAGTAGGACAATGATGAACTTTAATGAGCAAATTTTTCTCAGCTTCCCTAATGGCATGAAACTTTACATTTATATGCTTGGTTCTCCCATGCTGAACAGGATTCTGAGCAATTGCAATTGCTGATTTGTTATCGCAGAAGAGATCAACAGGTGAGCTAAGTTCTTGGCCAAGATCCTCTAATAATTTCTTTAACCACACTGCTTGATTTGCTGCAGCTGCTAGGGAGATATATTCTGCTTCAGCTATAGATTGGGCCACCACTTCTTGCTTCTTTGCATTCCAACATATTGCTCCCGTACCTATTGTGAAAATATAGCCTGAGGTACTCTTCATATCATCTACACTTCCTGCCCAATCACTATCTGCATAACCATTTAAATCAACTCCTCCTGTTTTCATGTACCAGATGCCAAGATCACTTGTCCCTCTTATGTATTTTAGCACCCTCTTGGCAATTCCCCAATGAACACTAGTAGGGGAGCTCATGAACCGAGAGAGCAGACCAACTGGAAACATCAAGTCAGGCCTTGTTGCTGTCAGGTACAATAAACTACCTACAAGGCTTCTGAACATGGCTGGTTCTTTAAGTCTTTCACCATCATTTTTTGAAACTTTTTCGTTTAGTGCCAATGGGGCTGCAACTGCTTTGCATGACTCAAGATTAAATTTCTTGAGTATGTCACCTGCATATTTTCTTTGGGAAACAAAAATCCCTTTGCTGCATTGTTGAATTTCCATTCCTAGAAAGTAATTCATAATGCCCAAATCAGACATCTCAAACACTTCTTGCATTTCCCTTTTGAAACCTGCCATCAACCCTTCATTACTACCTATCACAAGCATATCATCTACATACAGTGACACTACCAGCTGCACTTCATCTTTACCCTTTTTTAAGTACAAGGTAGCTTCATTCTGACTTCTAGTAAAACCCAGCTGGATCAAATGTGCATCAATCCTGCTATACCAGGCTCTAGGTGCCTGTTTTAAGCCATAGAGTGCCTTATGCAGCTTGTACACCTTATGTTCATGGCCACATACTTCAAACCCTTCTGGTTGGCTGACATAAATGTCTTCATCAAGGATTCCATTTAGGAATGCAGATTTCACATCAAGGTGGAACACTTTCCACCCTTTTTGTCCAGCCAATGCCAACAGCAACCTAATGGTGTCATGTCTTGCAACTGGTGCAAAAGTGTCACCATAATCCACTCCTGCTACTTGAGCAAAGCCCTTCACAACCAGCCTGGCTTTATGCTTGAAAATTGAACCGTCAGGTTTGAATTTGGTTCTAAAGACCCATTTAACACCAATCTCTTTTTTGTTGGAAGGAAGATCTGTTAATTGCCAAGTTTCATTCCTCTCAATAGCATCAATTTCTGCTTTCATTGCATCTATCCATGCTTGTGAGCTTGCTGCTTCAGTGTAATTAATAGGTTCAGCATGAACTAAATTACATCTTTCATAAACATCTGACAATGTTCTTACCTTCAACACTGCTGAATCTATAGTTCCTTCAATGGTAGGTGGATCATCATCTCCCTCAGCTGCTGGTTGAAGAGCTGGTGCATTTTGGTGATTAACTTCTCTTAGGTCCCAATTCCAATATGCTTCCTCATCGAAATGAACATCCCTGCTGACTTGCACTTTGGCTGTGATCAGGTTATAAATCCTGTACCCTTTAGAGTTTGCTGCATATCCTACAAGGATTCCTTGTTCAGCCTTTTCATCAAGCTTTCCTCTCTTCACAGATGGCACATGAATATAGCATGGTGATCCAAACACTCTCAGGTGTTTGACAGTGGGCTTGACACCAGTCCACATCTCAAATGGTGTGCAATCATTCACAGCCTTTGTTGCCAATCTGTTCAGTAAATACACTGAGGTATTCACTCCTTCAGCCCATAAAAACTTTGGTAACTTTTTTTCAAACATAATGCACCTTGTCATCTCCATAACTGTCCTATTTTTTCTCTCCACCACCCCATTCTGCTGGGGTGAATAAGGCACTGTTAGCTGGTGAATAATCCCAGCCATTTTACAGAATGTGTTGAACTCTTCCGAGGTGAACTCACCTCCATTATCAATCCTCAGTACTTTGATCTTCTGTTCACATTGATTTTCCACCATGTTTTTGAAAGTCTTGAACATTGACAGAGCCTGTGACTTATTTCTCAGAAAATATACCCAAGTCATCCTGCTAAAGTCATCAATTAGTAACATGAAATACAGATTATGACTTAGTGATTCAGTGCTCATTGGTCCACAAATATCTGAGTGGACCAACTCCAGCTTCTGTGTTGCTCTTCTTACCATACCTTTGGGAAAAGGTTTTCGATGCAACTTCCCAAGTTCACAGCTGCCACATGTATGATCATTCACACATATTTCTGGTATATCATCTACCATTTTTGCATCATGCATGAGCTTCAAAGATTGCATATTAGAATGACCATATCTTTTGTGCCAAATTAAGCTTTCATCAATTTTGGCAGTAAAAGCATGTCCTTCTACTGCATCCATCTTCAAATAAAAACTATTGCCATCCATTCCTAATCTTGCCATTACTAAACCATGTGCATCAATAATAAGACAAGATCTGTCTTTAAAGAGAATTTCATACCCACTTTTTAACATTTGTGCAACACTAAGTAAATTTTGATCTAATTCTGGGATATACAAAACATGATTCAATAGTTTTGTACCTTTCTTAGTGTTGACAGCAATGGTGCCTCTCCCCCTTGCTTGAACAATATCGCCATTGCCAAGCTTGACTTTTGGCTGTATTGTAACATCAATTGATGAGAAAATCTCCAAATGCTTGGTCATATGACTAGTACATCCACTGTCAATGAGCCAAACATTGAAACCATGTGAATTTGAGGTTTGTGAAGCCATGAACAGATGCTCATCCTCCTCCTTTTCTGCTTCTGTTATGAGTGCTTGTTGTTGAATAGGTTCCTGAGACAGTTTCTTCTTTGCTCTGCAGAATTTCTCACTGTGGCCTAGAAAATTGCAGAAGTTGCATTTGACAGCAGGCTTGTTTTTATACCAACAGTCCTTTTCATCATGGTTGGTTCTCTTGCAGTGAGAACAAGGTGTGAAGACTTGTCCCTGTGTAAGCCTTTCAGTTTTAGCCTCTGCACTCTTGAAAGGTCTTTTGATCACCATATTAGCAGAGTTTTTCTCCCTGTATTTTGCTTGAAAAGCACCTTCAATCTCTTCTTCATCCCTCATCTGAATCCTTTGCTCCTGAACAAGTAATTTACTTGTTAATTCTGCAATTGAGAGTCTGTTTAAATCACAAGACTCTTCAATGGCAGAAATTTTTGCTTCAAATTTCTGAGGCAAAGAAACCATGATCTTTTCCACCACTTTTTGCTCTTCAACCACATCTCCAAGTAACCTCATTTGATTCACAATATCCATCAGCCTCCCAGAATAGTTCTTGACAGTTTCAACATCCTTCATTTTCATCAATTCGAATTCCCTTTTCAAGGCAAGAAGTCGAACTGTTTTAACTTGAACGCTGCCTTCAAATTCTCCTTGAAGCTTGTCCCATACAAGCTTTGGTGATTCCAAATCCATAATTTTGGTAAAGATGTGATCAGTTAGGCCTGAATGCAAACAGGTGATGGCCTTGTCCTTCTTTAATTTTTCTTCCTCATGTGCTCTTATTTGAGCAAGGGTTGGGTTTGCTGATAAAGGAGATGGATCAGCATTAGTTGAAACTACATTCCACAGCCCTTGAGATCTCAAATAAAACCTCATTTTGACAGCCCAAATATGATAATTTTCCCCTGAGAATAAAGGAATTGCAGAAACATTGTTGCTCAAAGTAGACATTTTTGAAGGAAAATAACTCACTTGTTTTTCACTCAATTTACCCCGTGTTTAGCACTTACCCTCTCTGTATTTCACTCAATAAATTCCCTACAGTCCCGTAGAACCAAAAAGCTCTGATACCACTGTTGAATTTTATGATCTGAACAGTATTTGTTTAAAACAGTTACTGTTCAGATTGAAGAATAAAGTTTGCAGAATTCTTGATAAGTTGAACACTGAAATTGGAATCAAAATCACATAATATTTTATTGAATTCAAAATGCCTATATATAGGCTTACAATGCAATTGAATTGAAAACCATAAATCTCTCAACAATCTGAGAGATTTGGATAAAAACAGATTTTGAAATTCAAAATCTGTTATGAACAATAGTTCTAGTTAAACACAAACACTACAGCTAATACATTTAAAGATCCTACAGCTAATACGAAATCTTCTTATCCAAAGCTGATTCTCACTGGAAATCTAACATTTTAATCTAATCACTAAAATTATTTAATATGAAATTAATGAAAATTATATTTAATTTAATAAAACTTTAAAAAATATATAAATATCAATATCCTGAATTATTTAATTAGAAACCAAAAAAATAATAATTGATATATATATATATATATATATATGATTAATTCTAAATCACCAGCAATATATTTCCAGGACTTTTCTTGCTGCTCTGGCTTGAATTTAACAGTTGGTCTGATCAGTTCTCTATTATAACGGCCAGTATCACTTGGTCAGGAGTTTCTATAAACTTTTTGTTGGCTTGTTTTGCTATGAGAAACTGAAGAGGAACATAAACCCATATGATTGTTTTAATTAGCAGAGTTCTGAGACGAGGCTCTAACTGATCACTACTAGAAAAGGGGGGAAAGAAGTTTCTTTTCCCTTTTCCCTTGGTATTTGTTGAGATATCCTATCTCTCAATTGTTAGGGTTTGGCATCTCTTCTCACGTGTATGTATGTTATGATTTTTTATTTTTTTTCTTTTCTATATTCTGATCAAGATCACATTAACATAGAAAATCTTGTTTCTGTTTATCTAACATTTCTAATAGAGAAACAAAAAAAAAAAAGTTATCAGTTCCACTTTAGTCTAACGTTGTATCAATCACACTTGGATTTATCTTTGAAAAACATGATACCCCGAATGTTTTGCCGTGTAAGACTTGTTAGCCCCATGTCAGAATTCCTGAAAAATGTAGACATGAGATACAAAGATTTCAAGCATCTTTCCAAACAAGGAATTTGCATTGTTTTGGCATTGATTCCTGTTATGCTTTTCAGGATTGTGTCTTGAAATATTATATAAAACAACGGTTAGAAAATATTGTTTCCTTTATGCAGAACCTGAGACAAGCTTGATTCCTTAGAAATTTCTTTTTCCTGTTTATAGCAAACCTCAACTATAGTACAAGGCAAACCAATGGAGTCCATCCTTGATTTCGTCTTCGATTTGTTTTCATGGAAAGTGGAAGAGGGGGATACTCTGTTCAAGCCTGAAGAAGTTGTCAGGATGTGAGATTCTTCCAATGGAGTGAAGATAACCTCAGGTTTTGGCAGTGAAGGCAGAGCGAGCTCAAGATTTTTAGCTGAAGATTGTAAAATAGAAGTGTACGAAGAGTTCTGTGGAGTGTACAAGATGTGGAAAAAGCGAAGGAGATTTCATAATTTCTTGAGAGAGACTGCAGAAAACTGTCATGAATTCAAAATAGAAGAGCAAAATTTGACAGAAGGGAAGAACCTTAACAGATCAGGTTGCTTGTTTTTCTTGCTGCCTTGGCATGCATTTCAAGAATTTTAAGTGTTACAAGATTTCTCTTACAAAGGGCTGCTATCTGTTGGGATTCTTATCCAAACATCATACATATATACACGCATACATATATAGCTCAACTCAATCTTTTTTATAAATTAAACTCTTAAAAATAGACAATTATTTTCTTGGAAATAAATAAGACAGGCTCATAGGAAGCACCCTTTGTGCTATATACAGAGTGTATCGTGGATCAACTATCAGCTGGAAGTGGGCTGAGCCTACAAGACAACATCACAAGGTCCAAGGATCTCACTAGTCGGGTATACTAACACCCATATGAATATGCCATGCCTACGTGTGACTTTGAGATCTTGTAAACATTTTTTTTTTTTCAAGTAAAGAGTTTTTCTTTTCTTTTTTAAATAAAATTATGAACTCGTTCATGATCTAATATAAATATCAAGATCTTGCTGAGATCATCTTCACATCACCACCATGCAGTCTTTTACAGCAGCTGTTAATCTTGTGACTAATAAAGCCAAAATAAAATCGAAGAACACGGGACAGTATGTCTAAAAAGCCCATCTTCTCATTACCAATTAAAAATGTTGTCAAGTAAACTAATCTTGCTTGTTTTCAATGTGCAGAAGAATCTAGTCCATGCATTTTTAACATGCCCTAGCGAAAGAAGTGTTCAACACTATCTTGTATAAATTTTATTTTGTTTTGAATAAATAATAGAAATGGTATAATTCGTAGCATCTTTAATTTAAATTGTTAAATTTGTCCTCTCTCTCTCTCTCTATATATATATATATAAACTTTATACTATAGCAAAAAAAAACAAAAATCATCTCCTCTAGGCAAAAACATTAACACACTGCAACAAAGCAATAGTTGTTTACTTGTAGCATTTCCTTGAGAAAACTGCCATTTGCAGAAAGGGAACAGTTCATCAAGCTTTCTGCTACATTTTGAGCACACAATAGGTAGTTTATTAGATCACTTTTTCTTGTAGAACTTGCGAACATGACATATTTCTGAACTCAACCAGACTAATAAAATCAAATTCAGTACAACAATAGTCCCATATATGATGAATTTATATGTCTCTAGCTAATGAATCCCATGATGTCCCCTTCCATTGCTTTTTCTCAAGGAGACTGGAAGAGGTGGGATGCTCTGCTCGTGCCTGAAGAAGTTGTCTGGATCAACTTTGGTCTTCACCTGTATCAGCCTGTTGAAGTTATCTTTGAAGTACTTGGCTCCCCAAACACTAGCTTCGATAAAGCTTGTGTTACTCTGCTTGTTCATCCCCAAATCAAGGTCCCTGTAATTGACATATGCTTGCCTTGGAAACATGGAAACATAGGGCGCCATGTAATTGTAAAGCTTCCGAATCCAATCTATGTGCTTCGAAGCGTTCTCTGCAGGATTCTGCCACATGGTCAGGTACTGGATTTTGAAAAGGGTACCTTTTCTATGTGGGAAAGGAATTGCTGACTCTGAAATCTTGCTCATCATTCCACCATAAGGATTCCAAATCATGAAAGGAGTCTCTTCTTCGAAATACCTTTTCCATATCCCCTCGAGTGCCGTTTCGGGTATCGGTTCTGTGACAAAATCTGACTTAGCTTTGAAGTAGTTTTTGAATGTTGACTTGCCTTTAAGCAAAACTTCGGGAGGAGTATTGGCTGGGTAGCCTGCGATGTATAGCACAGATTTCAGCCAGGTGGTTTCGGTGCAATCCTTTAGCGTCAAACCCAATTCAGGGAATCCTTGTGCCATGACATTTAGCAGTCTTTTGGCATCACCGAGAAACAAGGCATTGTAGGAAGTTGTGACAGTTCTTTCCCCCTTCTTAGCACCATCAGCTGCTTGAATTATAACTCTGATAAAGAGATCCTCGTCAAGTTTATCTGCAACTTGCTGCCATCTGTGGAGAAGCTTGGTGCCACCTTGTTCCAAGGTCTTAGTAACTGTAAAAACAGTCACAGTTGATGGCACAGGAACCAGTTTTACTTTCCAGGCAGTAATGATACCAAAGCTGGCTCCACCACCACCTCTAATAGCCCAGAAAAGATCCTCTCCCATGGCTCGTCTTTCTAGAACCCTGCCACTAGCATCAACTATCCGAGCATCAATAACGTTGTCAGCACCAAGACCATACTTTCTCATCATGGAACCATAGGCACCTCCTGTGATGTGCCCACCAATGCCTAAACTGCTGCAAAGGCCACCTGGAAAGCCGTGGATTTTGCTTTTTTCTGCAATTCTGTAGTAAAGCTCGCCGATCGTTGCTCCGGCCTGAACCCATGCGCTATTATCTTCAATATCTACTTGGATTGCTCGGAGCTTGGCAAGGTCTACAACGATGAAAGGTGTTTCCATTTCAGAGGCATAAGAGAGACCCTCATAGTCATGGCCTCCACTGCGGACTCGGAGGTGAATTCCAAGCTGTTTACAGCAAATAACAGATGCTTGGACATGGGCTTCATACAAAGGAGTGAAAATAAACGCAGGTTTTGGCACCGAAGGCAGCAAGTACCTCAGGTTTTGAGCAGTAGATTCCAAAGCAGCATTGAATGAGGAGCTATTGTCTGGGGTGTAAAAATCTGAGGCAGGAACAAGAAGTTCTGAATATTGTGAGAGACAATGGACAAAATTTTCTTTAATTGGAAGAGAAAATGCCAGTCCAGGAGATAGTAGCAGGACTACAAAGATTGAAAGAATGGAAAACCTTGAAGGAACCATTTCCCCCTTCTTCTTCTTCTTTTTTCTCTAGCTGTATGGCAGCTAAACTTAAAGCTAAGCCTGTGTTAGAAACCAAGTCACAAGACTCCTCTTATAGAGGGTCTTCAGAGTGTTGATGACTCCATGGTTGATCTAATCCTAACGTCACGAAGTTTACATTAGATGTTCAAGAGTCTATCAAGAGAGTGTTTAAAATTGTTTTTTTAAAATATTTTTGAAAGAAAAAATAAATTATTTTTAGTTTTTTATTATAAATTAAAAAAATAGTGTTTTAAGATCATTTTAATATATTAATATAAAAAATATATATATATTTTCAATATATTTTTTAATAAAAACTATCTTCAAAAACAATCTCAACCAAACGAATTAAATCAAAGGTTCACTCCATTATTTGTAATCCCTTAAGTTTCCACAATTAGTTAAATCAGTCCCTAATTTATCTCTCGGCATGCCAACAACCAATCAAAGCTGTGGCGGAAATCTAACAAGCACAAGTCACATGGAGGGAGCCCACATGATTACGAATTGAGAGCATCAAGGTTCTTGCCTAAAATTGAAGTACTGGGGTTAATCCAACCAATTTCTTGAACTTGAAGGACCAAGCAGAATGAGTTTACCCTAAAATTTAACGTTATGGATCAAACAATTAATGTTCACAAGAATTTTTATGATATTGTCATCTATCGACCGACATAACTCTACCTAAATTAAAGGTATTTGATATTACGTGGTATATATGGGTTGTTTGACACTGTATTTCAAAAATATTTTTGAAAAAAAATATATTTAAATTAAAAGTTTTGATATTTTTAGATTATTTTCATGTTCTAATATCAAAAATATTTTTTAAGAAATTAAAGAATATATTATTTTGATATATTTATAAATAAAAAATAATTTTAATCACACTCTTAATCATAAAATAATTATGATAATTATGATATCAATATTTTGTATAATATGAGAGAGATATGTGTGTGTATACATATATAAAAGGGAGATGAAAAGGAGAAAAGGAATTTTTTTTTAATATGATAAAATATTTTTATTATTTATAGGGGATACAATTATATAAATACCGGAAATAGAGATGTTTTTCTATTTAATTACTGGCTATTAAAGTTTGAGGAAGAATGTGAACGGAAAACCTTAATTAGACCACGTTTGATTTTAGTTTATGCATAAAGATATATTTCCTGATTGATTAACGACTAGTTAAAATTTCAAGATTAATGTGAATAAGACTTCGTAGCACAGTTTGAATTTAATTTATACATCATATGATTCATCATCATCAAAGACATGACATGATAGTAAAAAAATTATGATTTATAGTTTTAAATTCGAGTTAAGACGTATATTCTTTATAAAAACTTAAAATAACCAAGATTTTATTCGTTTATCTAAATCAAAATACGTTTATCAAGGTAAAATTTCCTCGCATCCCAAAAAACAATCATTTTCTCTGTAATTTTAGAGTGAAATAAAATATACCGGGAGAGAATGATTATACTCGATAATTTATTATATATTTTACATATAAGTAATATTGATTTATATAGTCATAGATATTATATTAAGAAAATATAAACAATGCTATGAAATTTTATTTTTCCCGTCAAGAAGAAGGCTGGGTCTAATCATGTGTTTTCTTTCATGTCCTCCACAATTCAACAAGGCAGTGAGTGCTTCGAGGTGTTTTAAACACGTTTTGTCAATGAAGTTTGCACGACTTAGCCTCTGTAGCTTGAAGCAACAACTAAATAGTTCATCTGATTCTTAAATATTTGTGGCTTCAAGCAATTTGTTTTATTGATCCATACTCTTAACCTTTGTGGTGGTAGTCAAGTGAGCTTCTTGTGTTAAATATAAGCTACATGTTTATGTTTGTTTTTTTCTATATCATTTTTATATGGTAATATTAAAAATATTATTTTAATATATTTGAACATTTTATTCATATTCCCAAACAATTACTACATCTATTAAATGGTTGATGTTCTAGTATAATTGTTAAACCATAAGTTACACTTTATCAATTTTTAACTATACTGGTAGATATGGATTACTGTGAATTGTAATAGTGTAACTACTATTTTATCCTTTAATGCATGAAATTTTTACACTTGGACTCGAGGATATTGTAAATACTTTTTATGGGATTGATTGATATTCTTTGATTGTTTGGTAGTATTTATGTTTTTTCTGAGTTTTTTGCACACTAAAACAATAGTTTTTACCCCGGTCAGCACACAACAAACAGTTACTACACATGGGTATATTTATTTTTTATACTATTATAAATAGTAAAATAAATATATTACCCTTAAATAAGATAAAAAGCAAGAGTAGGCGGTGGAGTGATTCTAGTATTTCATTTTTTTCTAAATAATAAAAATACGAATATGTCCCTAGAAAAAAGATAAAATTCAAGCATTTGTTGAAGGAGTCTTTAGATAAATTTAGGTTTTTAATGTAGAAAAATGCAGGCGTGTTTGTCGGACACATTAGCAGTTTTCCTCCATGTGTGTAGTTCAGTCGACGTGTGTTGTGTTGTGAGGTGGTTAAAAATATCCAATCGGCATATCATCTAATGCACCACCAAGTCCTCTTTCATATAGTGGTGCGTGGTGGTGCCTATGTCGTCTCGTGATGACCGAACAAGTGAATGTGACCAATTAATCTTTTTTGTCCTATTTTCTCTCTCCTGAAGTTGTAAAATGCAAGTATGGTGGTTTCATTTTAGACCATGGTTTTTTCATTGCTTTTTTTTCATAATTTTTTATTTAAAAATTTGGTTTTGTTTCAATTTTGTTTTTTTATTGAAATTAATCAGAAATATTATTTTTCATTTCTTCCCTTATTCTTTTATTTTTTGGT
This sequence comes from Salix dunnii, assembly GCA_015731905.1. Lineage (NCBI taxonomy): Eukaryota > Viridiplantae > Streptophyta > Magnoliopsida > Malpighiales > Salicaceae > Salix > Salix dunnii. Next base: position 35,119,831 of record CM027674.1, on the reverse strand, counting down.
TTTTCATTCTTATTATTTTTTCAGTATTGAGGTTTTAATTTTATCATCCAATTGAAATTAATTATATATTGCGTTATTCATTTGGGCCCTTATTATGTCTTCTGATGCAGATTATATTTAATGCAAAGATAAATAAAAATCAAAATTAAAACTAGGAATATAGATACACAAATATAAATGAAAAATAAGAACTATACCATAAGGATTGAAAAAAATAAAAAAATTGAACCTAAACTAAAAATTAAAATAATAAAAGCCAAAATGCTACACAAAAAATAAATAAGATATTTTTTTTTATTTGATGCTAGTGTTATGTAATACAATTTTTTTAAAAAAAATAAGATAAAAAAAATAATGATAATATTGAACCACATAATTTTTCCATATCATTAAGTCGAGGTATTGAATTTGAAACATTATATATATAAAAAAAATTATAAATCTTAATTCTTAATAAATATAACATCAATTAAAGAATTACTTGAGTTATTATTTATATTGTTATTATTATGATTGAAGATAAAACCGAAAACAATATTAGCAGCATTCATAAACCTTATTTAATCTAAAGAACATATGAAAATAATTAAATGACAAAAATAAAAGACAAAAAGAAAATTAGTTGTATTATCATTATGAATATAATTATTCTAATCATTTGGATTATAATAATAAAAATTATTATTTCTATTGTAAATATTATTTTATGAGTAATTGTTACTATTAATACCATAACCATAAATGTTATAGCGATGATAAATTTTATTATTTTATGAGTTACTATTATTGATATTTTTAATATTATTTTCTGAGTTATTGTTACTATTAGTGCCATAGCCATAATAATTAATAGCATAAGCGCTATAATCATCATAATAATTTTATTTTATCATTTCTTTTATTGAGGTTTTGTTTCTATTCAATTTAATTTGAAAATTTAATTTATATTAGTGATTATTTTAAAATTGATGTTTCTTCTTTTTTTACTTTGTTATTTTTCTTAGGTATTTTCTATTGTTTTTATTTGTTTTTTGGATCATCTAATTGTTTTTTTGCTCATAATATTTTTTTTTGGTTTTAATTTTGTATTTTTGTTGTTTTTGTTTGCACTTTATTAAAATTGATATCTATTTTTTTATTTCTCTTTTTATTTATTCTTCAAATTAAATGATTTTTTTAAATGCTGATGATATTTATTTGTATTTTTCCATTTATTTTCGTTGTTTATATGTGCTCTTTTGTTAGAGGTTTTGTTTTGTTCCTCATTCTAATTTTATAGTTTGAATTGTTTACACTATGTCAATAATTTTAGTGATTATTTTCTTATAAAAAGTTTTTTACTTGCTCTTCTATTACATGTTTTTTTTTTTTGTTATGCTTTGGGACAATATAATAATTTTATTAGAATCCAAATAATTATAATAATTAAATTAATAATGATAATAATACTAATTTTGCTTTTGTCCTTTAATTATTTTAATTTATTCTCAAATGAAATAATATTTTTTATGCAATTAATATTTTTAAATTTTGACTTTAATCATAATAATAGCGATAAGAAATTTAGATTTAGAAATTTACAATAATCAATCAGTTTGTTGTAGAAAGCAAATACTTCATTTTTAGAAGATATTATCAATTGTCATTTTATTATCTAACAATTAAATATTTAGCCAAACAATTAAAATATACTCAACAATCAATCAGTTTGTTACAGAAAATAAATACTTTATCTTTAATAAATTTTATTAATTATCTACTCATAAATCTGCCAATGTTGTCGTTGTTCATTTTTTATTTTATTTTTATAAAATTATTTTACCTTATATTATTATTAAAAACAAAATGTTGCCTGACAAATAATTTTTTAATATCATTTAACAAAAATTCTATCCAAGCTAATTATATATATATATATATATATATATATATATATATATATATATATATATATATAAAGAAAAAAAATATATAAAGAAAAGGAAAGCTAATCATCACAGAAAAAGGAGGTGGGGGCTAGCTGAACCCTATGGGTCTGGTCTATGATTGCATATTTATGTATAATAAGAATATTTGACCTATCTTAATCTCTTACATCATGGATAAAAAATTTGTAATGAAAGTTATAGTTCTAAGCAGATTAAATGGAGATTATACAGATTAAATTTAAAAATTATACAAATTGGCTAGGTTTGGTTATAATATCTCAAGGAAAAAAAAAATAAAAAATGTTATAAATAAATATTTATTTTATATTTTTATATTAAGTAATTCAACCACAAACACATTCTTGTGTCGGGATACACAGTCTTAATTATCAATAAATAGATGAGTATATACACTGGAGGGCTCCATTGGGTCTGCCTCCTCTCGGAAACAAATGTCCATTTCAAATAATTAAAGTGGATATGAATATATTCTAAAAAAGCGAATGGATATGACCATGATTCACATCAATTCATTTTTGGCTAAGTGACAGCTTGGAAGCACTAGAAAAGATTTCTTTTTTCTTCAAAAAAATGATTTTTAAAATTGATTTTTTAATATTTTGAAATTATTTTAATACGTTACATTAAAAAATATTTTTTCAAAACATAAATATTTGAATGTATTTTTAAGTTAAAAAACAATTTAAAAATCAATGATAACCACATACACAACTAAATGTATAAGCATATCATGATACCTCTATTAGAGAATAATATAAATTATATTATGAGGCCTCACCTAGAAACTTAAACTTTTAGGTGAATTAATTTCTTAACGTGGTATTAGAATTTTGTTGACCTAACAGTCACAAATTCAATTTTTACTACTTTCATTCTATTTAATTTGATGAAAAACCAAGCACAAGACATTATGTATCTGTGCAAGTTTCAAACTCAAAGGGCTTTCACTTGAAGGGGTGTGTTGGGGAATAATATAAATCATATTCTAGGTCTCATCTAATAGTTTAAGTTTTTAGATGAGATAGTTCTTTAACATGGTATCAGAACCTTCTTGACCCAACGCTCACGAGTTTGAATCTTACCACCTCCATTTTATTTGATAAAAAAATCAAGCACAAAGTAGTGTGGACATGTGTAAGTTTCAAGTTCAAAGGGTTTTCACTTTAGGGGATGTGTTAGAAAATAATATAAATCATATTATGGGATCTCACCTAACAACTTGAGCTTTTAAGTGAGATGGTTCCTTAACATACATATTTAGTCTACTCAAGCCCTTATGTTTTATCATTTTCAAATCCATCCCTATAGATTCAATTGACGTTACTCCAGCCCTCTGTCTCCCTTCGTCACGGACTGAGCATTCCTATGGATGCCAGTTATTATTTCTGAATCGGATAAAGTATCTCAAATTGCATTTAAACTGAAGTTGAAGGACTGATTTGACCAAATTTAGAGTGAACAAATTGATCTAACAAATAGACAAACTCAAAGGACCATATGAGATTATCATGAATCTCACAAAAAAAAAAAACATTTATTTTATTATTTTTGCCAGTGCGCCTGCGTTTAAATAATATCACGCTCGAAGGTGGTACTTATCTACTACTTATCCAGAGCAGGAAGGACTATAGCTGAGATTTGAATATCTTTTCCATTATATCGATGCCTAATAAATTAGGGATTAAATTGCATGCTTTTTTAAAGCATGGGTTTAATTAATAAATAGATAATTACTTTTTACATCTTGAACTCTGGGAATGATGGGTCTAACTTAGATTATAGTTTAGAAAATTCTCCTTCTCTACCTCCAAAAGATACAGGAGATGTTCGAGAAAGCGATTCAAAAATATTTTTGGAAAAAAATAATTTTTTATTTTTATTTTTTATTTTAATTTTAAAAATTTAATGTTTTTAAATTATTTTCATGTGGTGATATCAAAAATATATTTTTAAAAAAATTATTTTAATATATTTATAAATAAACAATACTTTTAAAAATAATATCAACTATAATCCAAACAATTATATAATATAAAATTTCTATAGCAAGTTTGCCCATGCTAGGCACCACGTCAACCTTACGTAGTGTGTGTCTATATATGATATATATGTATGTATGTATGTATGTATGTATGTATTTGGTTTAGATATCATCTAGTTGAGCTAACTTAACAACAAACCAAGGGTGTAATTCTCTGTTTTTTTTTTTTTATTATTAAATGTTTGTCTGAAAATATGATTAAAAATATGATTAAAAATATTTTTTTGTTTAGAAATATATAAAAATAATATATTTTTTATTTTTTAAAAAATATTTTTAATATTAAAATATAAAAATGATCTAAAATACTAAAAATATTTAATTTAAAATAAAAAAATATAAAAAAGTTAAAATGTAATGCCAAAGCACTATAAGTCGGACCTCCAAACAGTAATATAACAGCATAATTGAGGAACAAGCTTTCTGAGAAGTGACTTGATTATGACTCGTAGTTAATTGCCAAATACGTTCAGTTTATCACTCAAGGCTCTGAATTAATTAGATATAAAATTAAATGCTATCTAGAAAAAATAAAATAAAATAAAATTAAACAGTTCGCGTAGCAACAATAAAATTAAATAATTTAAATTTTAAATTATTTTCATTTATTAATATAAAAATAATTTTAAAAAATAAAAAAATATATTATTTTAATATATTATTAAATAAAAAAACACTTAAAAAACAATCTAAACAATAATACTCCATAATCATCACTGCTTTTAAGAACTAGTTATTTAGAAATGGAACCATCAATCACGATGACAGCGACCTTGCTCGAGAGTCGAAACACTGGAAAATTGAACCTCTGGTCTATCGTCGTCCATTATTCTATGTTTTCATGGATCAATGGCTAAAGGAGGGAAAGACATGCATCTCCACCAAGATCTAAACATGTTCCACGTTCAAGGGAACAGGATCCTTTGCCATCATTGTTTCTGGTCAGATTTTTCACGACTTTCTTTGACTATAAAATTCTTAGCTCATGCATTCCAGAGAGCATTTCCGCCGCTTCATCCGCCAAGTCCCCAGACTTGATGATCAAACCTCCCCTTCTCTGCTAAATCAATGCCATAACTTCGACTTTTCTTCTTCTCTTTTCCTTTTAAGTGAGGTGCAGCCCTACACCGTGTTCGTAGGGTGAAAGCCAAAGACACTGGTCAAATATCTGCTTATTATCACGAATCATGTTAAATATTCATTTCAAAGTTATAGAATATAATTTATATATTATTTTTTAATATATTATCTCAAATAAAAATTTTCTAGACCTAAAATTTGTATATAAACTCATAGATAAGATTCAAACTCTTGACTGGTAAGTTAATAAAATTCTGATATTATAATAAAAATTATCTCACATAATAAAATATAATTCATAGTATTCTCAGTAACCGTAATGGTTTTTGTATAATAATTCGAGATTTCCATAGAGAGTGTTCGCAGTGAGACCAACGTCTCCTAATATGATTGCTGATAACACCCATAAACTCTCTCAATCCTTCGAGATGTAGAAGTATAGTAATTGTAAAAAGTTGAGGCTGAATTTCCGGAAAAAGAAAAAGAAAATTTTCATTATTTGACTTCATGGGCACGATCGATCGATCGCCAAGCTTGGATTAATGGAGGTCAAATATCTCAAATCAAGTCACGTACCAGCAACCATTATATATAGTGAAACGGTATAATGGCCCAATATCTTGATTCACAATTGGGTATGCATGCGTGCCACTTTCCATTGTATATAGTGGTCCATATCTTCAAAATCCTTTTTAAATCATATGCTTAAAAAAAGGCTCAGCATCTTGGTATATACATGGCATTAATTCAACCACTTCCATTATTAATTTTACAAGTACGAATCAGATTTTTCCTGGGTCTCTTTAAACCATGGCAGCTAGTTGAGTTATGCTCGTGGTTTGAAAAAAAAAAAAGTTTTTACGAGAAAAAAACTTCATATATCAATGTACCTTCTGATTCCATGCATTCCATTAACAAGGTTTATGGATGCTAATGGCTTGTGTGCTCAATTGATTCCCTTGCATGTAGATGCTGACAAGAAACTTGGTGGTATAATTTTGAAAAGCTTGGAATCTTATTCACTCACCAAATAAAATATTGCTCCCACTATGGGATCACATGTAAATAGCAATCACGAGTAGTAAACTTTTATGTTAAATTTACATCTCTTACTAAAATGATGGCTACAAAACCTTAATGATGATTAAATCAGTTTAATATAATGATTAAATTAAAAGTTATATAAAGACATGAATTTGATATAATGATTAAATCAACACTTATTAAGACAATATTCTTCGGATGAACGCTAAAAGCACTGACCAGGATTTTTAGGAAACATAGAAATGTATGCCATTGTACCCAACCTAAAAAATACTTTTTGAGCTATTAAACCATACTTTTTGTGCTTCATTAAACCACATTATTTTTCTTTAGCATAACTCAAACAACATGAGTGGACAAAATCCTTAAAATTAGAGTTTTTTGGTTTGAGATTTTTTAATTGCACCCTTGCGCTTCTGATTTGATCATTTATAATTCTTGGTCACTCTCAAACTTTGCAATTTTACCCTTCACTGAAATTCTATATCGGCCATGGATTTGAGCACCACACCTTTTTCACTTCAGTCCTTGAGTTCTAAGTTGACCAATTTAGTCCTTGCTTAGCCAATAGAACTTTATTTCCTTTCAATTAGGTCTTTAAAGTTGTTGAAGTCATGCACATGCTACATATTATTATTTGGTCTTGAATTTATTCATTTAAATCCTTAATTGCTTACTAGAATTTATATAATCAAGTCTCTAATTTCAACAAATTAACCTTTTAAGGTTCAATTTAGGCCTCAAATCTTGATTTTTTTGGAATAGCACCCAAATTCTCCACAAAACTATTTTTTAAAATAACCTCAACTACACTCACAAGTCTTGACTTCAAAGAAACTTTATCCAGCTCAACTAAGTGTTTGTTTGGAAGTGTGGTTGAGATTGATTTTGAAAGTGATTTTAATTCAAAAATATATTAAAATATTATTTTTTAAAAATTATTTTTGACATCATCACATTAAAATGATTTAAAAACATAAAAAAAAATTAATTTAAAATAAAAAATAAAATTTATTTTTTTTCAAAAATATTTTACGATCACAATACCAAATACCCCCTAATACAAGATAAAATATTTATACTGTACCAAATCATCTTAGGACGGACGATAATCAGTTCATAGCACAGAATCCACATCGATGCTTGTAATTTGTAATTTAGCATGAATGCACTATGATACAGCAGAATCAGGTATTTTTTTTCTTAATAAGATGAGGAATTATATTTTGATAAAACAGTCCAGATACAAGCAAGTCCTGATACGAGTTGAGCAAAATAACCTAGTCTAACCAGGCTAACATACATCCTGTGCAGTGTCAGTGTCACTATTGAAGAAGAGACAGGGAGATAACAGGGATGGCAAAACCAATTTAGTCAAATACGATGTCATTTCTTCGCAGCCCCAGCAGTCAAATTCTCCACCTCTTTAAATTTATTTTACTTGAATTTTAGTAGTCTAAGCTGCAGGTTGCAATGCAAATATGAACTTGTATGAATCCGTCGAGTTGGTGAAAAGGGTATTATCCAATTGGGATCTCTCACTTAAAGTGAAATCATGGGGGGAGTTTGAGAGAGTTAATGATATTTTTATTTCAAACTTCTGTCATGGTACCAGGTTATGGTCCCTGCAATCAATAATGGAATATGGAGCGTCCAGATAGTGTTTGAAAAATGAAGTTGAATAATAGACAAATAAAGCGATCACATGGTTTGTTTCTGAATTTCAAGGGTTTGTTTGTCGGTAGGTGAGGAATTTCAGAATGGTTAGAAAATATGAGCAAAGAGTTTGAGACAGCAGACATTTTCAGTCAGATTTTTGTTGTTCATCTGGTTAAGAATGATTTTTTGGTATCTCTAGTCTATGAACGTTGACAAGGCAAGCATTGAAAGATTGCAAATTTATGTGGTCTATCAGGTTGATTTTCTGCCAAGAACTCTTGTTCAAGAATGTAGGCTTTCTGGAGGCCTAGAACGACGCTGTCATTTCGGCTGGGATCTTCTGCAAGAAGAGGCCCAATTGTGCACATGGACTTCAAAACTTTTGAGCCTAACCCAAGATTGGGAAGTCCATGCACAACTCTCATAGGTAAATCATAGACAAGAGGCTGAAAGAAAGACATTAGATAATTGTAGCTCACAGGGCTAAACTACAACAGGAAGTAAACAGTAAATTGAGGTTTAGCATTTCCTTGAGGCTTTTGACTTGAATTTAAAATTTTCTAAATAGTTTATTAATACTTCTTTTATTACCAATATGTTGTGCACTATCTTGGCAAGATTCATTTCAGGTTCCTTTTTCTTTGCAGCACAGGAATGCTTTGTTCATTCCTGAAGAAATTGGAAGGATCTGTTGCCGTCTTAACCTGCGCTAGTCTCTTGAAGTTGTTCTTGAAGTACTTCAAGCCCCACACACTTGCCTTTGCAAAGCTGGTATTTCCGTGACTATTCCTGCCCAAATCAAGATCAATATAGTTGAGATAGGCAGCTCTTGGTGAGTTTGAAACGTAAGGGGCCATGTAGGCATACAGTCTTCTCATCCATTCTAGGCTCTTCTCTGTTTCCTCTTCCACATCCCATGTTATAATGTACTGGATTTTGAAAATATTCCCATTTCTGTGTGGGAAAGGTGTTTCCGAGCCCGGAATCTCACTCATTCTCCCTCCATAAGGTGTCAAGATCAACACTGATGTCTCCTCTTCAAGGAGCCTTTTATACAGCCCTTCCAGGCCAGTTTCTGAAATAGGTTCCTTAACGTAATCCGATTTCCCTTTGAAGAATTCCTTGGACTGAGTAGTCCTGTTAAGTAGAACATCAATGGAGTCTCTCGGTGAGAAACCACCAAAATAGAGAATAGATTGGATCCAACTCATTTCACTGCAGTTTTCGCGCATCAAGCCCAACTCAGGGAAGCTATCTTGCATCATAGGGAGAAGCTCCTCAGCCCTGCCAAGAAACAATGACCCAAACGAAACTTGAATGGTTTTATTTCTGTCGGGGATAGAGGTAGCAACTGATATAGTAGCATGGAGGAAAAGGTCTTCACGAAGCTTATGTCCAATGCTTTGCCACTTTTGAAGAAGATTGCTTGCACCTTGCTGTAAGGTCTTTCCGATATTGAATACAGTAACATTTGGAGGAACCGCAACCAGTCTAACTTTCCATGAGAAAACGACTCCAAAGCTAGCCGCTCCCCCTCCTCGAATGGCCCAGAAAAGATCTTCTCCCATTGATTCTCTATCAAGAATTATTCCATTAGCATCAACTATCCTAGCATCAATAACATTATCAGCTGCTAAGCCATACTTCCTGAATATGGTACCAAATCCACCTCCACTAAAGTGTCCCCCAACTCCTACCGTAGGACAGCTACCTGCCGGGAAGCCATGGACCTTGCTTTTCTCCGCAATTCTGTAATATAACTCTCCTATGCTTGCACCTGCCCCGATCCAGGCCCTTTCGTTTTCGATGTCAACACTGATGGAACTAAGTTCAGCAAGATCAACAAGTACAAATTCTTGATCAGACAGGGAAGATAGGCCCTCGTAGTCGTGGCCTCCACTTCGAACTCTTATTTGCATGTCATATTTCTTGGCACAAACAACGGCAGCTTGGATTTCAAACTCGTTAAAAGTAGTGATTATAAATTGAGGTTTCAGAGTTGAAGTGTTCAAGAATCTGAGATTTCGAATGGATGACTGCAGAACCGATGAGTAAGCAGAGCTATTTTTAGTGAGGATAACTTCTGAAATTGACTTGGAATGCTTCATATGAGATGAAAAGCATTGCAAAAACATCTCATGAGCTGAGCTTGAACTTGCAGACCAAGCTAATGAGACTAAAAGTATAGAAAGTAAAAGACGCACACTGAAGTTTGATCTTTCCATTATTTTTTTCCTTCAGGTTGTGATGCAACACAAGGTAAGTAACGTATTTAAAGCCGCTTAACAATTCATGGTGAGCACAATTTCTCATTCAAAGAATGGAAACTTCAAAGTCAAAAATGAAGATCATTCAAGATTATTACAAGACTTTTTTTTTTTTCTCTTCAATGCATCAGCCATTAAATCAGCTAACGAAATAGACATAAAAGGCTGAAAATTGGTGAAAGAGATGGTAACGTCTTGTAGCAGATATTCAGCAGCCTATGATATGATTACATAACACCCAGTCCTTGAAGTAGTCTAACCATGTTACCAGCAATAAATAAATAAAAAGAGGTTGGCCAAAAGGAGAGATTTTATATTAATCAAGGAGTAATTAACAAATATACGAGTATGATCAAGTAATTAAATCCAATTAGAATCACGGGATGGTGTTATTTTGGCACAAAATAATAATTAAATCGAGCCTTAACAAGTATCCCATGAACACTCATAGATAAACCTAAAAACTAAGAAGAAAATAACATAGATTATTATTTCTATTGTTGCTATAAGAATCAAGAACAAACACCAATCGGCTCTGCACTGACCCAGCACAACCCCAGCCCAGGAGCCCCGAGCCCAAATCAGTCTTAACAAAAGCCATGGCATAAGACCCACCCGGTTCAGCTCCTACCCATATCATGCCCCGGATGCCTACACATATCCTGCTGGAGATAGGAAACAGAACGTTGCTTTCAATTTCAAACTTTCCTTGTCCTTGTCGGAGACGGCAAGGAATTCAATTACGTTTCCAACATAATGATTAATCCTTATATTCCACTGACTAGCTGCTTTAGAAGTTAATTTCTTCTTCCGTATAAATCAATGGGCCGATATCATAACTTGTTTACATTCTTTTGCTAGGTCTCAATATTTCCTCACAAATCTCCTTTACTCCTTTTTTTTACGTCTTTTATGCTTAACACCCAATTACGTTAATGGGTTCTACTCAGAATTTTGATTCGGACACTGATGAATCACATTCAAAGAATGTGCGTAGCCAGAGAACCGAAAGCATAACTGGGTTTTTCATGCAAAGAATAATAAGATCAGGATTCTCTTCTATCTTTTTGTCTCTTGACAGTACAACTTCGCATCCTGAACTGTCCCTCAATTTCTTACCTTGTTCGGTAAAGATTGAGGCTTCTACAAACCAAGGTCTCTTGCTCTGCACCCATATCCCGCCAACATATCGAAACATTCCAAAGGTTTATGTGTGCAAGCCCACTACAAAACAATGGAAACAAATTCCAAATCCAAAGACTCGATATAGGAATAAGGCAATTGGTATGATTGTGTTAAGCTCAAGACCTTTACATTACAAGATAGTGAGGCTTTCTCAGCCCAAGTTTCGTACGAATAGAGACTCGTATCGATTTAACAATCTTCGATGCGAGGTTTTTGATTCAAAGATCCATGCATGGAAGCAGCTGAAGGAAGTGGTCTTGTACGAGTCATTCCTTGGATTTAATCCTGCCGTGTCTGCTTGTGGCTCACTTCATTGGCTTACGTTTGGGTGTAAAATTTTTGCCTTCCATGTGAAGGAAGAGATATACAGCATGATTTCACTGCCCGAAGCAGTTCGCAAGAATCACCATCGAAAGCTCATGATGCTCGGTGAGTATGAGGGAAATCTTGCCCTGATATGTAAAGAGGATGGCGAGCGTTTCATGGAGCTATGGATCATTGAGAATTATGATAAAAAAATATGGAGGAAGAAGCAGAGAGTGAACTTTGAAGCTTTAACCAAAGAGTTACCGGACATTATCCTTACTGGTCTCGGCAATGCTAGTGCTGCATTAAGGAATGGAATTAATAACTTGGCAGTATTCAACTTAAAAGATGGAAGAACTGAATCTTTGAGACTGGAGATGGGCTTCGATGTTGTGGACACATTTTCATTCCGGTCAGATCTCGAGCCTTTTGTGGACGAATCTGTGTTGGAGGATTCAAGAGGAGACCAAGAACAAGAGAGTTGAAACCAAGAAAGTTTTTCATGATTAAGTTGGTTGAACTCTTTTGATTTAATTCATCATCTAACACTACTCTAATTATTCTATTTAGGAGTTGTTTATTCATTGCAAAGAGTTTTATTGATTTCAATGTGCATGTTGTTGGACCGCTGGATTATGATTGCCATCCCTATGGCATTCAATTGCTGCCAATATTAGTCACTTTGGAAAATTACCTGTGATTGATACCTTAAATTTGTTTCTCCCTGTCAATATTCAGCTAGTGCTAATAACTTGTTTTTTAAAAGATCTTGATTTACAGAAATAATCAGTCATAGAATGTGTCTGTTTTTATATTTTTAAGCATTGAACCCGAACCCCAACCCAGGCTATGAATGAGCACAGGAAGGATTAGATTGGGAAGAAATTCATAAACACAAAATGGGCCTCATTTTTCTTAAGAATAGAAGCAGCCTGCCTTTCTGATTCAAGAAGAAGGGCCCAGTAGATGTTTGTGGCCTTCCGGCTAGCCCATATCCTCACGGTGTATTCTCCCCAGTGATAGCTGAGAGTTTAAATTCAGGACCACCGGACAATTTTTTTTTTATTTAAAAATGTATTAAAATAATATTTTTTATTTTTTAAAAATTATTTTTGATAAATAATATAAAAATATATAAAAAAAATATTTAAGTTTAAAAAAAAAGCAGTGCTAAACAGAGATCAGGATTTTGTCACCGAGCCGTTGCCATTCTATAGCAAATTAAAGTCCTTTTTCCCTCAGTTATTTGCAAGCAGGCCTACGAGTTTCCCACTTGGAATGCCATAAAAAAAAAGATTCCAAGAATAGCTACGAACACGCCATCATCCTATGATCCTTAAGGACAAGCAAAGTATATCAAGATTGCTATGAGATTCAACATGGGTGTTATAGACCTTGAAGTAGTACCCCCAGCCACCCCGGTGTCATGCCCTACTTCTGCAATGAATGAGCAGCGTTAGTTACCAGGAAGCAAGAAGATGAGTCTGAGCAGGACAGAAAACATGGCAGAAAAAGTAGGTCCACACGCCTTTGTTTGATTCAAGTTGAGTCTATTAGAATTAAAGCCAATGGGACCACAATTCACCTGTGAGGATAATTGATGCAACTGGGGCACAAAACAGGATGAGAAACGACACTCGCCATGTGGTGTTGTATCACAGATTACAGGTACAAATCAATTTCAATCATAAAGCATGTGACATCAATTTATTCACGGCCATATATATAAATATATTACCTAGAATATGAGTTCATCTTCATCATGATTTTTGTTAAAAAACGAAGAAGATGATAATATGGTTCGTGGGATTAAAGCTAGTTGTGGTAGTAGGACTTTGGTGCTGAACTACCTGTTGGACTGCTATCTGTTAAGAGTTGGTGTGAAGAATCTAAACTAGCTGGACAAAAGCAATTGTTTTTTCTTTCAAGAATCTTAAACAAGCACATATGAAAGCCTTATACGGACTTGGACATGAGAGCATATGTTCTTTCTTGAAAACATGGCGAAAATCATGGGATGTAAGCAATCAGCAATTTATTAATCAGAAACAATATGGAAAGAACCTTGAAACTTTCATACATGATTGATGAGTAGTTGGTTTCATTTCCTCCCTTCACATGCCTAGAGTGAAAAGGGGAAGAAGGGCAAGATATCACTCGAGAACTGTGGTTGGAATAAAAACTAAATATATTTATTCAATTTTATCACAGTATGAAACTCGACTTATCACCTAAGAAACGGAGGCATAGTGCACCTTTACTTGTCTTGTATATTTTATGATTTGTGATTGTCGATAAGGTCTTGATCACTTTTCAGCCTTAAAGAAGACAAGTAAGATAAACAGAGGGAGGTAAAATCTGCTCGTGTCATGATCACAGATTTGCATTATCTAAAGTGAGCACTAAAGATTTATTTTATAAATTAAAGAAAAAAGAAAAGATCAATGATGATTGAAGGGCAAGATTCCATCAAAAAGCAATCATGTAGCGTTTCAATTAAAAAGAAGGCAACTATAGATTATTATTTCTATTACAAACCAATCACCTAATCAATTGGTTAAAATCACCACTGAGAATCTTCTATGCCTTACTTGGTAAAGTAGGGATGCTCTGCTCATTCCTGAAGAAATTTTCTGGATCAACAGCAGTCTTTACTTTCACCAGCCTATCAAAATTGTCATTAAAATACTTGTAACCATAAACACTACCCTGTTCGAAACTATCTTTACCAGCCTCCATAACACCAATGTCAAGATCTCTATAGTTTAAATATGAACTCCTCGGATTCTTGGAAACAAATGGGGTCATGTAACTGTAAAGCCTCCTTATTTGAGTCATGAAATTCTTGTCTGCCTCACCTCCTGCTTCTTCCCAGTTCACTGAATACTGGACCTTGAACAAATTGCCAGCCCTGTGAGGGAATGGAGTTTCTGAGGAAGGAATTTCACTCATTCTACCACCATAAGGATTGAAAACCAACCCAGTCTTGCCTATTTCAATCATCTTTTTCCACAACCATTCCAACCCATCTTTTGATATTGGGTCCTGAACATAATCTGATTTCCTCTTCAAGAAATTGGCATCATTAGGATTCCTATCGAGAAGAACATCAGGTGACTTTCCAAGATTTGTAGACTCATCCCACCACATCACAGACTGAATCCAACTTGTCTCAATACAATCCGCCTTCTTCAATCCCAATTCAGGGAATTCTTTTCCCAATAAGGCCACAAGACTATCAGAATTCCCTAAATACAGTGTCACAATTGATGCTCTCAGAGTCTGCTTACCGTTCCTTGTCACAGGCTGCAAAAGCATCCTCATGAATAGATCATTACTTGTTTGAGGAGCGACTAATTGCCACTTGTAAACAACATCAGTAGCATTCTGTTCAAGTGTTCTTTCAACTCTGAAAACGGTAACTGTCTCAGGAACAGGAACAAGCTTGATCTTGTAAGAAATTATAACCCCAAAACTTCCACCACCGCCTCCACGAATTGCCCAAAAAAGATCCTCGCCCATTGCTTTCCTGTCAAGAAGCTTCCCATTTACATCAACAATTTCAGCATCCACTACATTATCAACCGACAACCCATATTTCCTCAACATATTACCATAACCCGCACCACTTAAATGCCCACCAACACCAACCGTCGGACAAATCCCCGCAGGAAAACCATGAACTTTGCTGCTCTCCCAGATCTTATAATAGAGTTCACCAAGAGTAGCACCTGTCTGGACAGTAGCAGACTCATCCTTGACATTAACCTCAATAGATCTAAGATTGAACATGTCAAGAACGAAAAATGGCATGTCAGAAACGTAGGAGATCCCATCATAATCATGTCCACCACTTCTGATTTTGAGTTGGTAACCAACTTTTTTTGTGCAAACAACCGTGGCTTGAACATGGGATATTTGAGTGGGAGTTACAATGACAACTGGCTTCGGAGTTGCTGAGGTATTGTAACGTGCGTTTCTTATGTAAGCTCTCAAAACTGAGGTGTAAGATGTGCTAGATTGCGAGTAAACAAGGTTTGAGATTTCGTCTTGTGGGTTCGTGTTGGTTTCTAGACATTGAAGGAAAGATTCATAAACTGAATTGTTACCCTCAGCGGCGGCTGAGAAAGAAGAAGAAGTTATATTAAAGACAAGAAGCACAAGGAGGGCTAAAAGGGCTGGTTTTGCCATTTGAGCAAAGACAGAATGATTACTTTTGTGTGGTTATCAGTTAAGCAAAGAGAGAGTATTTATAGGGAAATTAAATGTTGTTTTATTTAATGCTAGAAAATTATTAACGTGTTTTCAGGAGAAAATTCAAAGATGGAAGCTTTTCCTTGACGATCAACCAGCGTAAATTGGGATCTGACGTTTGGAGATTGAAGTCATCAGTGTGAAATCAACGATGCCAATACTCTGTAAAGTGTCTATTGGCAACAGCCCGAATTCCGAATTGTGTTCTTTTTGTTCCTTTTTTTGACTGGGCCATGAGATTGCGTTCTCTGAGAGGAAAAAGAGGTGCTCTTGACTTTGCAGATAAAACGTCCGAACAATTAGTGGCACAACCTCAGGGCTTGGATTCCACAGTAAAATCGGATGATTTGATAGTTAAACTGATTTGGAAATAGACATAAATTTTACGTTGCAGTTGGCAATTTCAAACTGGTCATAAAGGGGTTTGGTTTATGAAATTTTCTTGAGTATGTTTGTTCTTTGTAACATCATATCTCATATACTAAGATGAAATTCTTATTTTTATAATAAATTCTATGTTCTTGAAAGAGAAAATAACACAATTTCCCATCTACCTGAAATGAAATGATTATTTTAAAATCTAATATCTTGTTTGACATTGCATTTAAATATATTTTTTATGTTGATATTAGAAATAATTTTTAAAAAATAAAGAATATTATTACAATATATTTTTAAATAAAAAAACATTTAAAAAATAATTTAATCCAGACTCTCAAACATTCAACAATATTGTGAAATCATGGAGCCGTGTTCTTGAGCAATGAATACTTTGGAATGAGTTTCCTTAAATGGATCGTAATAATCAAATGGAATTTTATTTTATTTTTCTATATGGAGGAGGATAAAATTTCTAATTTGAAGGATAAGTCTGAAAAAACAATGGAGGGTAAAGATCTTATAGATGAAATTCGAGGAGAAAATTATGTATGCGAGTAGTTTGGATTAAGGGTAGAGTTTTGTTGATCATGAAGACGGTTGAGTTTGGAAAAAATGGAAGTGGAAAAAGAAAAGAAAATTCTATTATGTTTTCTAGCATTAAAATTGAAGTGTTAATTAAGGTCCGAAATTAAGGTCGGAAATTTGAAGTCTTATAGGACGTTTGACATTGTGTTTTAAAATTATTTGAAAAAAAAACTCATAATTTTATTTTAAATAAAAAAAATTGGTGTTTTTAGTTTATTTTTATATACTGATATCAAAAATAATTTTTTAAAAATATTAAAAAAAAAGATTATTTTGATGCATTTCTGAATGAAAAACATTTTAAAAAACAACTTCAATTAAAAAAGAAAACTGTGTTATGTTTTCTAGCTTAAAAGTGAAGTGTTAATTAAGGTCAGAAATTTGAAGTCTTATGGGATGTTTGATATTGCGTTTTAACAATATTTTGAAAAAAATAATTCTTTTTATTTTTATTTTAAATTAAAAAAATAGGTGTTTTTAGTTTATTTTTATGTGGTAATGTCAAAAATAATTTTTTAAAAATAAATAAAAAAATATTATTTTGATACATTTTTGAACGAAAAGTATTTTAAAAAATAATCTCAAGTGTATTCTCAAACAGATATTAATTTGTGCAAATTTTTTTTAATATTTGCAAGAAATGAGTTTATTTCAGTGCTTTATAACAATAACTCTTAGCTTTTGATTGAAATTGATAGTATATTTAAAAAAAATATATAATAAAAAATATTTATATCATAGAAAATTATAAAATTTTATGATTTAATTAATTTAAATTTAAAATTAGATTAAATAAAAAAAATCTAGGTAATTTATTTAGTGTTTTAGTTTTGAAAAAGGAAAACAATGTAGAAGAAAATTTAAAAACCACCAAAGTAGCTGCGCCCCCAGAAATATAGAATTCCATGGGGGCACATAGGAAAATTGGATAATATTATTTCCAAAATATTAATTATTATTTCAACCCCTTTTTCTTTTCAAAATATTAATTATTAAAACCAATATATATTTTTCCGAGCAGGTTCTTGGTCTTCGGAGATTTTAAGAAATTAATATTTGTAATTTAATAATTGCATGAATTTGTCTGCCGTATGACCCCCCAGCTCAAGGCCTGCACTGAGCTAGTCAAACCAAGGATCATCCTTCTTTCAATATTATCTTGTTGTGTTTAATTAATTATTCTAATTAAAAAACAATAATTGGTGTTGATTACTTTAATTATATATTGGTCAAAAGATTGGTCAATAAATTTAATGTATATATTACACAGAGCTATACACCAAGAAATATATCGTGTACTATTCCATTTTTGTTGACTTTTAAAATAGATGTATGGTCAATTATTTTAATTCCACTTTATCAACTTCTCATTAGAAGATATTTAGGAATACGGCAAGATGTTTGATTTTGATGCTGTAAATTTTATTTTATTTTTGTATTTTGTTTTTATGTTTCAAAAGCTTTTTATTTTTTTATTAAATATTTTTAATGTTTTTTTATTGCTGATATTAAAAATATAATAGTAATGATTTAATATATTTATGAAACAATAACCTAGTAGGGAAAGAGACTTGTTTTCTTCCCTTTCACCCGGTTTCGATCTTTTTATATATGTTTATCTCTCTTGCGATACTTTATCTGTTTATTGTGTTTGTTGAGTGTTCAGTAAATATAATATTTAGTTGTAGTGTGCATAAACTAACTCGAATACCACGGTTATAAAAAATAAAAAAAATATTTTAAATTAATAAATGAACATATGCTGAAATGGCTTCGTTTTTCATAGTAGCACAGAAAGCAGATCCTTTTCTAGAGGAAGAATGATTATGCATATCAAAATTGTACAGGATTCATAAATGATTTTTACGATGAATGATAATTTAACCTTAATAATAAATATTTCTTAAATAAATATTTTACAAGATAAATAATAAATATATATTATCGAACCCTATATAAAACCTATACAAATTTAATCTAAAATATATATTTATATTATATATATAAATATATATTTTTCTTCCAAACCGCACATGTTAAGCCTTTAGTTAACCTACTACGATACACCAGGCGGAGTGATATGGACGTTAAATTGGTTTGTGTTTATTTGAAATTGTGTTTTAAAATTGTTTTTTCAAGGATATATATATTTTTTATTTTTTAATGCTGAAAGATAATTTTCGTATATCAATATTAAAAATAAAAAGTATTATTTTAATATATTTTTAAAAATAAGTTGTAGCAGATAAGACGTAATAATTTTTATTTTCTATATTACTATTACCCTCTTCTAGGTGATGTCGACATTTACTTTTATAATGATGACTCCCTGCATTTACTTTTCAATTATACCTGCTCATCAATTTCAACACACCGAACCCCTTTGAAATTTGATAATTATGCATTAAAATATCTCACAATCATTTCTACGTGTCAGCTTGGCATTGGGCTCACAAATTTAATTATCTGAAAGCACAGCAGCTATTGACCACAACTTCGTCTTATTCAATTAATCCATCCTGGATTCCCTCTAAATGAACATACTTTCACTCCCCACGCGGGCCCCATAATATTTTTTTAATATAAAAAATATTAATTATGTATATTTTTTATTATATTATAAATTTAATCAAAATAATAAATTTATATAGAAATTTTATGAAGTTAAAGTTTTTTATAAAATATATAAATTTTAAATCGCTATAAATTTATCTGTTTAGCAGTTTTTAATGAAATAATCAGCATTAATTTATTATCATCATTAGAAAATCAAAAGGATTTGAATTATTAAATTTACTGCATTGAGATTAGTTTATTTTATAATTCAATTTAAATAGATGCATAGATACAAATAAAAAATAAATATTATCTAATAATTAAAAAAACTAAATGAATTAATAACAAATAACAAATATAAATAGTTAATTTTCTATCGATAAAAAATAAAAACATAAATTGAAAATTCATCCTCACATTATTGTCACTATCATTGTTATAATAGTTAAAATTATTATCAAAATTACTGTCAAAATAATTAAAATAATTAAATTGACCTAAAAATCATTAAAAAAAAAGAGAAATATTTTCATAAGAAAATAAAAAAAAATTAATAACTAAAATTATCGTTATTATTGCATAAATGGTAAAATCATAAAAATTATCTAATCCAAAGAGCAAATAAAAATAAAAATAAATGAATAAAGAAATAAAGGGAAAAAGCGAACAATATTCATTATTGCTATTACTATCAAACTATAATGAGAAAAAAAAACATAAACAAAATATTATTAGTATTATTAGTATTATTATTATGAAAGAATAAATAAACAACAAAAGATCAAATAAAAAAATAAAATAAAAATAAAAACTATCATTGTTATTACTATCAAAACAATAAAAATTATCAAATTATCTTGACGGAAAAAAATCTAAAAAACATTAACAAAAGAGTAAGCAAGAGAAACAATTAAATTATTATTATTATTAAAAAAATTTTTTTTTTTTATTTTTGTGTTAATAATGAAAGAAAAAAATGAAAGACAAAAACAATCATAAAAACTTCAACAAAAAATCAAACAAAAAAATAAAACAAAATAAAAATTATCATTGTTATTATTGTTAAAATAATAAAAATTATCAAATTATCCAGAGGAAAAAAACCCTAAAAAATATTAACAAAAGAGTGAGTAAGAAAAACAATTAAATTATTATTATTGTTGTTGTTGTTGTTAGTGTTATTATTATTTTGTTAATAATGAAAAGAATAAAATAAATGAAAGACTAAAAAAATAATAAAAACTTTAGCAGAAGATAAAATAAAGGAAAAAAATAAAAATTATCAGGTGAAAAAAAATCATATGATGCAAAAATAACAATAAAAAACAAATAAAAATTAAAATAAAGAACAAAGGGAGAAAAAAAACACAAATATCAATTTTCAAATGATCATAGATATAAAATGAAATTTAGGAGCAAGTTTTTTTTAATAAAATATCACCTCAACAAATAAAAAAACAAAAAAAAATTCAAAATTAAAGCTAAGAGCACATTTATATATACATGAATAAAAATAGAGATTATTCTAGAAATAATAAGAAATAAAGGGATTAAAACAAAAAATTAACAATACAAGGGCCAAATATTAATTATGTGTGATTTTTTTTATTATAACATAAATTTAGATAAAATAATAAATTTATATAGAATTTTTGCGACGTGCAAGTTTTCTATAAAATAACTAGTATAAAATATGTAGTTAATTTTCTATCAACAAAAAGACGAAAATATAAATTGAAAATCTATTCTTATGTTATTGTAATTATTATTACAATAACAGTTAAAATTATTATTAACATTACTGTCAACATAATTAAAATAATTAAATTACCCTGAAAAATCATTAAAAAAAGCAAAAGATTTATAAAAAACAATTAAAAACCAATCACTACAATTATCATTATTATTGCGTAAATAATAAAATCATTTAATCCAAAGAACAAATCAAAATAACAGAAAAAAAAAATGAATAAAGGGAAAAAGGAAGCAATATTAATTTTAAAATTATTACAAATATAAATTCAAATTTCACGATTGAACAGATTAAAAAAATTTCCAAAAAAAAGAGCTAAAAATATAGATGTATAAATACGACTAAAAAATAAATATTATCAAAGAATTAAAAAAAACTCCAATAAATTAATATAAAAAAAACCTCCAATAATCAAATAACAAAAATAAGTAGTTAATTTTCTATTCACAAAAAGATGAAAATATAAATTGTAAATCTATTCTTATGTTATTACTATAACAGTTAAAATTATTATCAACATTATTATCAAAACAATTAAAATAATTAAATTTCCCTAAAAAATCATTAAAAAAGAACCAACAGATTTTTGTATAAAAAAAAACACAATTAAAAAACTAATAACTAAAATTATCATTATAAAATAGTAAAATCATAAAAATCATCTAATCCAAATAACAAATAAAAATAACAGAAAACACAAAAAAAAAAATAAAGGGAAAAAATATGCAATATTTATTTTAAAATGATTATCAACATAAACTAAAATTTCAGGATTGAATCGATTAAAAATAAAACTTAAATAAATAAATAAAAGTCAAAAACTAAAAGTATAGATGCATGAATATGAATAAAAAATAAACATTATCAAACAATTAAAAAAAAGATCGAATGAATGAATATAAAATAAAAAAAAATAAAATAATAAGGACCGAAATAAAAAATAAAATGTATAATTAATTAGAATTGAAGGATCAAATTGAAACAAAAACAAATCTTGGGACCAAAATATATAAAGAAAGAAATAATAACAATTGCTGTGTAATATATCAAAAAATTAGAAGAAGAGGGATTGAAATAAAAAGTTGTAAAAATGACCAATTTTAATTGGAGAACCAAATTAATAGAAATCAAAACATGCGTACCGAAAAAATTAAAGGAACCAAAAAGAAATAAAAAATCAAAAGAATAAGGACTGAAATGAAAACTTCCTTATATAATAAATTTTAATTGAAGGGCACAATTGAAAATAGTAAACTTTCAATTAAAGAAATTAGTAATAAAACCGAAATTTAAACATAAAGGATCAAACTGAACATCCGCCAAACACCAAGGACCGGATCCGAATTTGCTGCGGTAGGAGAGAGAAAATTGACAACCGACACAAAATCGCCCTTCGCCGCTTACTGGAAGCTCTATTACATGAACGCGCCACTCCGGACGATAGAAGACATGGCGGCGCACCGTTTGACTCGACGGAAGTGAATTTTTGACCTCTATAAGAGGGCGCACATGCCGCTTATAGGGCGCGTTTGTCTGGAATGCCACTAGCGTGTCCGGACGACACACCATTAGTTCCTCCGAAATAAATAATAAAATATTGGCTAATTACCTATGCACCCCTGATATTACTGATATTAATGAAAAACCCTGAGGGGAAAATACGTTCCTGCTCCCGTTTACTGTATACTATTTTGTCTTTTTCGGAGGCTGTTTCCGTCAATTCACCATGCAAAAAATGTGGAAAAAACGAAATAGCCCCTTGTACCTGCATCATGTTTTTGTCTTTTTCGGCGGGCACAATCCTTAATTCACTGTTCAAAAGCGGGGAAAAAAAGAAAAAACAAAGGTGGACATGCGCGCGCGATGCACCGAATCAAATATTCATTCCACAATGAATCTCCTCGTAATGAACAGTGAATCCATAGTAAAAGCAGCACGGCAATTATATTTATGCTAATATATATATATATTAGTCACTTACCCGACTTGATCATGACCAGAACTATATTTTTCTCAATAATAATAAAATAATTATTTGATATTTTTATTATAATATAAAATTGAATCAAGTAATAATCAATATAAATTTATTTGTTTAATAAATTTCAATGAAATCACCAGCATAAATTATTATCATCATTAAAAAAGAAAAAAACATTTGGATACCTAGATTATCAAATTCATTTATTAGGATTAGTTCATTTTATAATTTAATTTAAATTAAACACAACAAATAAAATATAAATTGTAAAAACACCTGCAATAATCAAATAATAAAAATAAAAAAATATTTTTTATCTACAAAAACATTATTGCCCAAAAAATTAAAATCATTAAATTGCCACAAAGAATAAAAAAATATTTTTACAAAAACACAATAAAAAAATCAATGATATTATCATTATTATTTCTCAAATAATGAAATGATAAAATCATCTCATCCGAAGAACAGATAAAAATAACAGAAAACAAAAAAAAACAAAGGAAAAAAAAGGAAATATTAATTTTGAAATGATCATCAACATAAATTAAAATTTTAGGAATGAACCAAAGAAAAATAAAACCCCAATTAAAAACAAAACAACAAAAATCAAAATAAAAAATACTAAAAGCATAGATACATAAATACGAGTAAAAAAATAAACACTATCTAAGAAGGATTGAAAAAACCAAAGGAATTAATATCAAATAAAAAATTCAGAGAATTAGGGCAGAATAAAAAAAAATACAATTAACTCTAATCAAATAATAAAATTGAAACAAATGAAAACTTTGGGACTGAAACAAATAAAGGTACTTTTAACAAAAAAAATATAGTGTAATTTTGTTTAAAAATTAAAAGGTTAAAAATTGAAATGAAAACCAACATATATAATTTGGATTCAATTGAAGGGAACAATTGAAAACGATCAAAATTTTCATTGAAGAAATCAGGAATAAAAATGAAATCAAACAAACAAGGATTAAAATAAAACTAAAAAGACTAAAATCATAAACATTAAGGACTTGTATTTTCCTGTGGCAACAAAGAAAAAAGGAAAGAAAAAACTAAAAAAGGTCCATTGACAATAAATCAACTAGCGTCACATGAAACGCACCACACGGGGAGGTAAAAGACATGACGGAGAACTAGATGACACAGTGACTAGATAGTTTTCACGACTAAACAATGCCGCACGCGCCGCCTGAAAGGCACATGTGCGTGAAACATTGTTGAAGGGTCCATATATCATGCCTACAGTATTTTCAAAAAAAAAAATAAAAAATAAAAAGTTACCTATATATCTTTAAACCCAATAATAATCATGAAAAAATTAAATATTCCCAGTTTTAGAACTTCGTTTTTATCTTTTAGGGGTATTTGCATAGTTCACTCAACTGGCACGATTCTACGACCATGCATGTTAATTTAATCACCACCCATATCAGGGGCTACTCACACGATATCAGGGGCTACGTGATGTGATCGTGAGAGTAGCCCCTGATAAATTGGCCGGCCCACGCCGAATCCCAACCCCCCCTCATAGTCGATTGACAAATCCTCTGTGACGACCTGCACTGAAATATATATATACTTACTATGGCACTCCTGGCTCGTCGTGCACAGAATCATTTTTTTTTAATATAAAATATATTTATTATATATAATTTTTTTTATCATAATATAAATTTAAATAAAATAATAAATCTTTATATAATTTTTATGAATGGCAAGTTTTCTATAAAATATATAAATTTTAAATGGATATAAATTTATCTGTTTAGTAAGTTTCAATGAAATAACCACTATAAAATAAGTAGTAATTTTTTTTATCTACATAAAGATGAAAACAAGAATTAAAAATATATCCTTACGTTATTGTCATTATTATTATTACAACAGTTAAAATTATTATCAATATTACTGTCAAAATAATTAAAATAATTAAATTGCCCTGATAATTATTAAAAAAAAGAAAAAGATTTATAAAAAAGCAATAAAAAACCAATTACTAAAATTATCATTATTATTGCATAAATAGTAAAATCATAAAAATCATTTAATCCAAAGAACAAATTAAAATAACAAAAAACCAAAAAAATCAATAAAGGGTAAAAGAAAGCAATATTAATTTTAAAATGACTACCAATTTAAATTCAAATCTTAGGATTGAACCGATTAAAAAAAATCCCAGCAAAAAAAACTATAAAAAACTAAAAATATAGATGTATAAATACGAATAAAAAATAAACATTGTCTAAGAATTAAAAAAATAAATGAATTAATATATAAAAAACCTCCAATAATCAAATAACAAAATTATATAGTTAATTTTCAATTCACAAAAAAATGAATACATAAGTTGAAAATCTAATCCTTATGTTATTGTTATTGTCATTATCATTACTATAACAGTTAAAATTATTATCAAAATCACTGCCAAAACAATTTCAATAATTCAATTGCCCTAAAAAATTATTAAAAAAAACAAAAGATTTTGTATATATAAAAAAAACAACTAAAATTATCATGATCATTGCATAAATAGTCAAATAAAAAAAATCATCCAATCTAAAGAACAAAAAAAAGCAAAAAACAAAAAAAATGAACAAAAAGAAAAAAGGAGCAATATTAATAGTAAAATGATTATTATAATAGTTAAAATTATTATCAATATTACTATCAGAACAATTCAAATAATTACATTGCCCTGGATAATCATTACAAAAAAGAAAAAGATTTGTATAAAAAACAATTAAAAAATAATCACTAAAATTGTTATTATTGTTGCGTGAATAGCAAAATCATAAAAATCATTTAATCAAATTAACAAATTAAAATAACAGGAAAAAAAATAAAGGGAACAAATGTGCAATATCAATTTAAAAATAATTATCAACACAAATTAAAATTTCAGGATTGAATCGATTAAAAATAAAATAAAAAAAAGGACAAAAATTAAAAGCATAGATGCATAAATATCAATACAAAATAAAAATTAAAAAAAACAAATGAATTAATACCAAATAAAAATTAAAAGAATAATGACCGAAATGAAAAATAACATATATAAAATTAATTCCAATCAAAGGATAAAATTGAAACAAAAAACAATTGGAGGACCAAAAATAAATAATGAAAATGCTGCCATTTTATAAAAAATCAGAAGAAGGACTGAAATCAAACTTTGTATGTATTACCAATTTCAATTGGAGGACCAAATTAAAGAATTCAAAATATTTGTACTGGAAAGATTGAAGGAATAAAAAATAAATCAAAAATCAAAAGTATAAGGACTGAAATAAAAACTTCTTATATAATTAGTTTTAATTGAAGGGCACAATTGAAAACAATAAAACTTTAATTTCAATAAATCAGTAATAAAAACGAAATCAAAACATGAGGAACCAAAATAAACTTCTCACCAACATCAGGGACCAGATCTGACTTTGCGACGGTAGGAGAGAGAAAAGCTACGGTCGCTGAAAAACCATCCGACACCGATTACCCGGACATTTATGACCGGAACGCGTCATGATTGAAGATAGAGGACCTTCCAGCGCATCTTCTGGCATAGCGGAAGGTAATTTTTGACAGCGGAACGAAGCTGCACGCGCCGCCTAAGCGGCGCGTAAGTGTCGAACGCTACTAGGGCGTCCATATGACGCTCCAGCAGTTAATCCGAAAAAAATAATAAAATATGAGCCAATTACCAAGAAGCCCCTGTCCCTGCTGATGTTTATGGAAAAGCTGTAAGGGAAAGGACGTAGTTGCCCCCAGTTACTATGCGCTATTTTGTTGTTTACGGGGGCTTTTTTCGTAGATTCACTGTGCAAATAAAATGGAAAAACCGGTGAAGCCCTTGGTTCCTATGCACTATTTTGTCGTTTTCGGGGACTTTTTCGTTAATCCACTGTTCATAATTGGGATAAACAAAAAAAAAGTTGATGAACTCGCGCGACGCATGGACGAAAAATATCCAGTCCACAGTGCAATGTGCCTGTGTGAACAATGCATTTATGCACAGTGAAAGGGGCACACCGTTTATATTATTAGTAATATATTTTGAGTTTGAATACGATGATAATTAAGTATTTAAAATGTATCGGGTCAAATTATTTCCTTTTATATATTTTTAATAAAATATCTAATTTAAATTGTTTCATATATATATATATATATATATATAGACACACACACACACACAGAGTAAAAACACTATAATAATGCATAATGTTTTTCCCATGCTATAACAAAAGATAAACACTTTAAGCGAAGATTTGTTAAATTGGTTGATGAGTGTGTGTGTGTATAATTTCTTTAGTTTTTTTGTATTAATTTCTTTGTTTTTTTTTTGTCTATTTTGGACAATATTTATCTTTTATTCATATTTATGCATTTGTGCTTTTAGATTTTATTTCTATTTTTTGTCATTTGACTTTTTGTCGGGGTTTTATTTTTATTACTTTCCATTTTGAAATTTTAATTTATGTTGGTTATACTGTATTTTATTTTTTAAAATTCCTTTATTGTTTTTTGATCCCAAGATTTTGATTTGTTACAGTTTTATCATTTAATTGAAATTATATATATATATATATATATATATATATATATATATATATATATATATATATATATTATTTACAGTTATTCTTTTAATTTTTTATTCCTTTCTTTTTTTCAATCTTTCTTAGAACATATTTATTTTTTGTTCGTATTCATTCATTTAAACTTTTGGTTTTTGTTTTGATTTTTTGTCATTTTATTTTTTAGTGGGGTTTTATTTTTATTCGGTTCAATTCTGAAATTTTAATTTAAGTTGCTGATCATTTTAAAAATAATATTGCTCCATTTTTCTCTTTATTCGTTTTTTTTTTCCATTATTTTATCTGATTTTTGGATCAAGTGATTTTATTATCTGCACAATAATAATGATAATTTTAGTGATTATTTTTTTTTCTTTTGAAAAAATATTTTACTTGGTTTTTAATTATCTGGGTCAATTTAATAATTTCTACTATTTAGGAAGTAATATTGATAATAATTTTAACTGTTATAGTAATGATAATGACATTAACGAGGTGATGGATTTTTAATTTATATTTTTTTTTCTTTTTGGAGATAGAGGATTCATTATTTATTTTTGTTTTTTTATTAATACAAGTTCTTTCACATTTTAAATTTGTTTGCTGTGTTTAATTTAAATTGAATTATAAAATAAACTAATCTTAGTATAATGTATTCAATAATTCAGATATCCAAATCTTCGTGTTTTTCTAATGATAATGATAATTTTATACTGGTTATTTTATTGAAACTTACTAAATAGATAAATTTATATTCATTTAGAATTCATATATTTTATAAAAAACTTGCACTTCATAAGATTTTTGCACAAATTTATGATTTTATCCAAATTTATATTATAATAAAAAATTCACACATAATTAATATTTATTTACGTTAAAAAAAATATGGTTCCAGCCGTGATAAGGGTCGGGTGCCATAGCTAGTGTGTGTGTGTGTGTGTGTATATATATATATATTGTATGTATGTAAATGTAAGAGATTCATGTTTAAAATATTTTGAATAAAATATTTAATTTTGATCAATATGTAAACTTATTTATTGGAAAAATAGAAGTGGGATGGATGACACAAACTAATAGATGGGACGAGGACTAATGATAGAATTTCACTAGAGACATAAATATGAGCAGATGGAAGTGCCTTTCATGTTACAGGTGCTTATATTGTATTTAGAATTGCTTTCCAAAACATAAAAGTATCAATTAGATATTTTAAGGTGATTTTTGAATTATTTTTTGTTATTAAAAAAACCTTTGCATGCATTCAAATACAAGCACAAAAATAAATGCACTATGTAACCTAAAACACTCTTAATTAACCTCTGCACACCCTCATAGGCAACAACAAGTAGATTCCATGTTAGATTTCTTGTATCATTATTGGGATGAATGATTCCTTCATTGAACTAAAGCATTGAGAAAGAAATGAAAAAAACTTCAACTATCAACTAGATTTTCTAACCGAAATCCCACCTTAAATTTGAGGATGTCTCAGTTATAATCCCCTAAATATCTTGTTTGTCTTAGTTTACTGCCTAAGATTTCAGAATTCCATCAAATTTGTCCGATGAAAGGTAGGTTTGATATATTGAGTTGTTGGTGTTATGGTTAGTTACAACTAGTTTCTAGTATGTTAAACAATAGCATGAAATTTTTATAGTTAGTTACAAAAATAGTTAGCTAACAAAGAGAGAAAGCAGATAATTGATTTCAAAAAACTCAATTCTTGATTTTACCTGTATAAAACCATCTTGACAATTGAATAAACTGTAGATAATTTTAATACGGTACTAGAATTTTCTTAAAAAATAAATTAAGAGGCGTTCAAGAAACTGCAATGTTTTGAAAGAAACAAAGAAAAAGGAGATAACAAGCTGGAGCAAAGAAATCATGACAACTAGAAAACAATAGCTTTGTGCAGCCAACAATACCAAGATTCAATGGACATTATGATCACTAGTATATTCTAATGGAAAATTTACTTAGATCAAAGGAATACTAGAGATTAATACAAAATAGGACTTCTATAATTAGAGAAGGAGAAGAGTCCACTGAATGATAACGAAAGATGAATGAAGAAGAGAAACTGAAATATATGAAGGTTAAAAACATTATGTTCCAAGCTATAGATAGGACTATCATTGAAATTGTCGCGACGGCGATTTTTTTTGGACGCGCTTCGCGCCCCGCCATCCCCCAGGGTTTGGGGAGACAACGGCGCGCGGTTAAAAAATGGAGGATTGTTTTATAGTCGTAAAATTTACAACTATAATTATTAGGAGTCGCCACCTAGTATTAAGGTTACTAGGAACCTATTGGTCTGCGAGAGTCTAGGTAAGGGGACTTGTTGTGCAAGGGGAAGACGCATCACCCCCAGTGCACCCTACTTATGGTAAGCTGCAATGTTGTTTGATTGTTTTTCTAAGTTAAAAAATTTGCACTGCATTTTCAAAAAAAAAACATTTTTTTTTGTCTGCAGGTGTACTTTACAATGTAAATTTACACAGTAGTAAAAATCTTTTTTTTATCTACGGATGTACTTTACAATATAAATTTACACCGTAGTTTAAAACCCCTTTCTTTCTTCTATGGATGTACTTTACAATGTAAATTTACACCCTAATAGATAAAACAAAAATATTTAAAATTATTTTTGATATTTTGGCCAAATCCCAACGGATAATCATAAACTGGTTACAATATCCAATTTTCGTTTCAAACTATGAGAAAGATGCAACATAATTTTTACAAAAAATATGCATGGAAAAATCATGGAATTTGGTCGTATGCACAAAAAAAAAAATACATTTTTTTTATTTTTTATTTTTGTAATAATAATAGTAAAAAAAACTTCTTTTTTTATTTTTTGTATTTTTTAACTTTATTTTATTTTATTTATTTATTTTTTTTTAAAATTTTTTTTCTGGGCTGGGCTTAAACTAGGTGGGCTGACAGCCCACCTCTCATGGACTGGGTCTCCAGTCCAGGTGGGCTGTAAGCCCACCTCCTTAATTCATATGGGCCGGGCTTCGTGCCCGGCCCAGCTCAAACAGCGGGCCTGCATGCAGTGGGACGAAATTCGTCCCTGCATGCAGGCGAACGACGAGAGGTAGGAGACCATCAACAATGATTTTTCGAGTGTGACGAGAGGTGTACCTGTTAGCATCGATGGGTAGAGGAGGTCGAGGTGGTTGTCCCAGTAGTGGCGTCGTCGTCAACGGTGGCCTGTGGTGGTCGGAGGAAGCTCTCAAAGTCGCCTGTGCTTGCGTTGCTGCTACTGCCACCTGGTCTGTTGAGTCGCTAGAGAGTGTTGATGAGTTTATGGCGTCGAGGGGAAGCTTACCGTGGTGATCAAGTGTGGTTTTGAATGGTTGAATGTCCTTCCACGGCGGAGAGAGAGACGGCTGTTGGGGCTGTTTTAGAGAGAGAAATGGGCTGTGTAACAGGGGAGAGAGAGAGACGGCCGAGAAAGATGAAGATCAGGGTGTTGTTTTGTGAAATCTCTTTGTTTCGGCTTGTTGTTTTTGTCACAAAGTCTCTGCAAGAATCTCGTCTCTTTCCTCAGTTTTTCAGCGTTTTTGCTCTGTTTTTTTTTCTTTGCCCCTTTGCCCGTTTTTTCTTCTTCTTTTCCTCTTCAATTTTCTCCCTATTTATAGGCTAACCTTGCAACTTGCAGGTATGGGATTGATGTCCACAACATGGTGTTTTCAGTGGGTAAGTTGCAGGGTAAGGTGGCTTGCAGGGCATGGCTGCCGGCATGCCACAAGCATGGCTGCCGGCATGCCAAGTCCAGTCAATTCAGGTCTTTTTTTTTTGTAAAGTACACTAAAAAAAATGATTTATCACAAATAGCATTTTTCGACGGGAAGAATGATGTTTTTACCTTCAATTTTAGCTTCCAATTCCAACCAAAAAGTTTCGTCGTCGAAAATTTCGATCGTCTCAATTTTAACCCAAATTAGGCTTCCAAAATTAATTTTTCAGTACTCAAGCCCTTAATAAAATTAATTCAACCCATTTAAGTATAATTAAGCCCTTGCGCTTAATTAAATCCTTCAATTGGGCTCCCAATTAATTCGGA
This sequence comes from Salix dunnii, assembly GCA_015731905.1. Taxonomy (NCBI): domain Eukaryota; kingdom Viridiplantae; phylum Streptophyta; class Magnoliopsida; order Malpighiales; family Salicaceae; genus Salix; species Salix dunnii. The sequence goes on along the minus strand of CM027674.1, from coordinate 35,088,117 downwards.
AGAGTTTCGTCACCGAAAATCTTGATTTTCTCAATTGAACCCAGATTCGGCTTCGAAACTTAATTTCTTACTAATTAGGCCTTAATAAAATTAATTTGACCCATTTAAAGTATAATTAAGCTCTTGCGCTAAATTAAATCCTTCAATTGGCTTTCAATTAATTTCGAAGAGTTTTGTCACCGAAAATTCTGATTTTCTCAATTGAACCCAAATTCGGCTTCCAAACTTAATTTCTCACTAATTAAGACCTTAATAAAATTAATTTGACCCATTTAAAGTATAATTAAGCTCTTGCGCTAAATTAAATCCTTCAATTGGGCTCTCAATTAATTTCGAAGCATAATTACACCGAAAATTCTGATTTTCTCAATTGGCTTCGAAACTTAATTTCTCACTAATTAGGCCCTTAATAAAATTAATTTGACCAATTTAAAGTATAATTAAGCTCTTACGCTAAATTAAATCCTTCAATTGGGCTCTTAATTAATTTCGAAGCATAATTACACTTTACATCGACCGACGATTAAATCAAATTGACCCATAAAAATATAATTATGTCTTCCGACTTAATTTCTATGCAGATTTATCCAAGAATAAATTATTTTGGCCTTGAATTTGCATTTCCTTCATTTTTGGGCAAAAAAAGAAGTACGACCGGGCTTCCGAAAACGTCCAAAATTTTCACATTAATTTTTCAGCCGACACCAACCCCTTTTATTTTATTTTATTTATTTATTGGTATATTTTGGGGAATCACCCAGAAATTGGGTGATGACAGTTGCCCCCCTCTTTACAATGCTTACGACTAAAGTCTTATAAAAGACTTTAAATAGTAAGCGTTGTAAAGAAACAAGAAAATAGATTTATCAAACCAAGAAATGGTCAATCCATCCTAAATGAGAATGAGGGCTATAAAGCGCACTCAGAAAGGAATGGTAAGATAGTGCTAGAAAGCGCACTACTTAAGAATTGGGGCCTAAGGAGGACACTAAAAAAGGATGGAAAATGGTGATGTTTGTGAATGACACAGAAAAATGGTCTTATTGTAATGGGTGACCTACCCAAGAAATGTAATGAAGACGGTCTCGTTGTAAGGGGTGACCTATCCAGGTGAGAATGGTGAAGGTGGTCTCATTGTAACGGGTGACCTGCCCCGGTGAAAATAGAGTTGTTGGTCTCATTGTAATGGGTGACCTACCAAGGAAAGATGGTGACGATGGTCTCATTGTAATGGGTGACCTACCCGGGTGAAAAATGGTGAAGATGGTCTTGTTGTAATGGGTGACCTACCCAAGTAAGAAAGGTGAAGATGGTCTCGTTGTAATGGGTGACCTACCCAGGTAAAAAAAATGGTGAAGATGGTCTCATTGTAACGGGTGACCTACCCGGGTGAAAGTGATGAAGATTTCAGGGGATGGAAGATAGGGCTAGAAAGCGCACTATTTTAATTGATGGTCGAGGGTATGAAAACGCACTCGAATGAAGAGGAAAATAGGGCTATAAAGCGCACTATTCACATTGATGGTCGAGGGTCTGAAAACGCACTCGTAGATGAGAGGGAAAATAGGGCTGGAAAGCGCACTATTCACATTGATGGTCGAGGGTTGAAAAACGCACTCGAAGATGAGGGGAAAATAGGGCTATAAAGCGCACTATTTTAATTGATGGTCGAGGGTCTGAAAACGCACTCGAAGATGAGGGGAAAATAGGGCTATAAAGCGCATTATTCACATTGATGGTCGAGGGTTAGAAAACGCACTCAACGATGAAGATTGATGGTGGCTAGCAAGCTCACCAAGTTCTGGAAAGAGATAGGACTTAAAAGTGCACTATCTAAGTTGGTTGATGGCTAGAAAGCGCACTCAAATAAAGAAGAAGAGATAGGGTTGAATAACGCTCTATCTGTATTTGTTGAAAGGCTCGCGAGCGCACTCAGGGAAGTGAAAGTGGTCAGGGCTTGAATGCGCACACAAAACAGTGAGTGGAGGTTTGTAAATTACAATCCCTCCAAAACATTTTTTAGATTATTAGTGGAAAGATGCCATGCGTGATGGCAACCAAATTTAGCGCGTCAAAGAGGTAAGAGCCTGGAGGCGTATACAAAAATGATGAATGAAGGTTCGTAAATTACGATTCCTGCAAAACATTTCCTAGATTCTTAACGGGGATGGAATACATGATGATACCAAAAATCAAGGAGATAAAGTTGAAAAAACATGCTCAAGGACATGGAAAAAAAATAGGAGCGTGAAAGCGCACAAAAATGATGAATGAAAGTTCGTAAATTACGATCCTTCCAAAATGTTTCCTAGATTTTTAATGGGGATGCAATGCATGATGAATGCATGTATACTTACCTGAAAGATATAGGTTCCCTTTCTTCTTCCCGACCTTTCTTTCCTTAGGTTGGATCTCTGGCTTTGACGGCTTTTGCTTCTGCTTACTCGAGCCGCAACTTAAGATTCTGACCACTGGAGATGATATATCAACATGCCCCCCTGAGTTTGATCTAGATTCTTTGAAAAGGAATAATGGAGCTAGCTTCAATTGTATTTTGTAGATTGCCCCCCAGTCTGGTCATGCCTCACAAGTATTTTGAGCTTGAAGAGTAGTGTTTGCATGAAAAGGCTTGGTTATTTGTAAAAATTGTGTTGTCACGTGGGATTTTTGGAATTTTAGAGTCATTCCAAATACAAAAAATCATTTTGATTGCCCCATTCAGGTCATGCCACAGCAGTGCTTTGGGCTTCAAGTGTTTGTAGGAAAATGATGGTTATTTGAAAAAATTGTTTTCATCTAAGATTTTTGAAATTTCAAAGTTATTCCAAGCATAAAAACCATTTTGATGTTTGTTTAAACAAAAATATTCTCGAAAGAATTCAAGTGATCTCATTGTCAGGTTTTATGTTGACTTTGACAAGAATGTGAAATGATATTTGTAAGTCTTGTATGTCAGGAAGGCTTCGATCAGGTTTGGTGAAGCATTTGTAAGGATTATCTCGAATGGAAAAGCATTGCCTATCGATCCAGATTACTTGTATTTGATCAGAAAGGGCTTTATCAGGCTTGTAGTGTAGGCTCAGGCTGATGGCTACGAAGAAAAGATATTTGCAGGCTCAAAAAGTGTTTAAGGGTCTTCTAGACTAAGGATCACTTAGTGCTCACTCTTAGAACTCTTTTAGTCCTCATGATTGATTTTCATGACCTGCCATGCCCCCCCAACATTTTGTTTGGGCTTTTACATAGACATGCCCCCCAGTATTTTGTTTGGGCCTTTTATCATGGGTTTTGAGTACTATCATGTTGACTCGATTTGTCGTAATGTACTAAAACTCCTTTTATGTTTATGACCCACAATTTTATTTGGGTATCTCTTGACATGCCCCTCGGTATTTGTTTGGGCTCTTGAGAATGGGTTTTTTGCAATGCCATCATGTTGACTTGATATGCTCCCAAGAATTTTGGGTTTTTTTATTGTGACATGCCCCTCAGAATTTTTGGTTTTTTTTTTTTTATGTTAGGTTTTTAGTACTACTAAATTGTTGAATTGATTTGCTAGTGTACTAAAAACCTTTTTATGTTTATGCCCCCCAGCTTTTTTTTTGGGGATTTTTTTTTATCATTGAGGACTACTTTGTAATTGAGAGTTCTCTCTTCGCACTTGCCCCCCTAGTGTAGGGTGCGATCCTAGTCAGGGTTAATTATCAGAAAAATAATTATTCGGCTCAAATGGGGACTACAATGAATATTTAAGATTTTGTGAAGGCATATCAAAGATGGCCTCTCTTCATTTCAAAAACATGCAATTCGAACCGATAAACTTTGCTTTTCCACGCAAAATATTTTTTGATTTGTTTTTTGGGTTATTTGTTCAGCTACGAGATTAACTTATTATATGGGATTTTTGGGATATGAGATCACCCTTCAATGAAATCCTTTGAATTCCCAGAACACATTTGTTAAACAAACAACAAATTGGTATTTTTTTGTACTAGACTTTGATTTGCCAAAAAACTTGATGAAATCATGGGATCATATATAATTTGGATGGAAGAGATATACGACGTGTCTGTGTTATTCAAACAAAAAGCAAGAACAGGCCATAGTCAAAGAAAATACATGATATTATTGGAGAGAAAAGATGGTTTAACAAAAGGTCTGGTGGCATTACAAACAAGATTGTTGATAAATCAGAGCCAAAACACCATGCGAACACATGATCAAAATAGAAGGCAATTATGAAGCAATCCTCATTTTTCAATGTTGGCGCACTCCCTTTTCAATTGCTTTTGTCGGGGTAGCTTAATTAGTTGCAGGACCTGGATTTTCTTCGAATGTTATCCACCCTGCTTTGATCAATTGCATGAGCCTCTTCTTGAAGGCACCACAAGTGTGAATGCTATGTCCTGCAGCACCAGCATGGTATTCGCAGGTGAGGTCGGGTTTGTACCAAGCGGGGTAAGGCGGCTGCAAAGGTGCCTGAGGTTCCGAAGCTATTTGCCCAATGCTTACCAACTCTTGATACATCTCATTTAAAGGCAATGGTAGCGGAGGTAGTTGTTCTTGGATTTTCTGGTAATTTCTTTTTGGGAAATTTTTAGGTGGATCTTTGGCTTGAAGATTAATGTTGGTAATTTCAGATGAAGGGTTATGGTAATTTTGAAATTGGTTTTTCCTACCCTCGTAGTCATCTTCAAAATGCTCGACTATTTTTCTCTTGCCTCCAAAGCTGTTTTTCTCCATAGGTACAAGAATTCTCCCACTTCGGATTCCCTACTCTATTCGCTCCGCCACAGCTACAACATCCATGAATTGTTGTGCCGAGCTGCCCATTACATGTTCGTAATAGGGTGCTCTTAGCGTATTGGCGAATAATGTCACCATTTCTTTATCTAGAAGCGGTGGATGTACCTGTGCAGCGAGATCTCTCCATCTTTGAGCATATTCCCTTATGCTTTCTCTGTTCATCTTTTCTAAGTTGGACAAACTCGTTCTGTCAGGAGCAATGTCCATGTTATATTTATATTGCTTGATGAAAGCATCTACCAGATCTTTCCAGCTACGAATCTTGGTATTGTCTAGTCTCATGTACCAATTCAAAGCTGCCCCACTCAAACTGTCTTGGAAAAAATGCATAAGCAACTTTTCATCATGCACTACTTCTGCCATTTTATTGCAGTATGATTTTAGGTGAGTGACGGGGCACTGTGTCCCAGTGTACTTGATAAAGTCAGGAACACGAAATTTTTTTGGTATCACAACATTCGGGACTAGACACATTTCAGCAGCTTGTATCGGGTCGTATAGGTTCAATCCTTCAATGACCCTTATTCTGGCCTCCAACATCGCCATTTTATCTTGGTCGATACCCTCTGATGTTGGTATAACGGTTGGGGTTACGGCAGGTGTCGGCGTTGCTGCTTGAACGAAAGCTGGATTTTGTTCCGGACCTTGAACCCTTTTTCCTGTCACCTCTTCATGGTGATTTGTTGTTTCTGTTTGAACAACTGCAGGTCTAGTTGAAGGACCCTCGCCAGAGGCATTCCTTAGTGCCTGCTCGAGTAAGCTGGTAAGACTAGCCACGCTAGCTTTCAGGGAATCCAGTTCTTCTTGAAAATGAGCATCACGACGTGCACGATCTTCATCCTCCATATTTCTTTGACGGAGTCGAGTGTGAGGAGCTCTTCGGGGACCTATATTTTGACCCTGTTGATAACATGTTATGTATAGTGATGGATGCGTGTGCATGTGGATGTAAATGTATGTACATATATGACATGTGAATTATCGGAGGATTTGTATCCAAAGACAGGTTCTAGGTCATTACATGAGGGGTAAGCTTTCTACCTAGTCTCAAAGGGTCTATGAACTGCCCAGTGACCGCCTCACGTGAAGGTGGTGTAGGGGTTTACAAGAAATAGTTGGGGCACGATGTGACCGCCATTATCAAGTAAACACTCAGTTCATAGTTGGATGTTTCACGAATCTGAACCCCGACTGAAAGTCATGAGGCAGACCGTTAATCCCCACCTAACCTAAAATTGGATTTATTTGCAAAATTAAAATGCATGATGAAATTAATTCACACCTCATGTTATGCATGGACTTAAATAAAAATGCATGCTAAAACAATAAAAATGCATGGTAAAATATGAACTAAAGAATAACAATCAAACAACAAAGCTCAGTCCATCTATGGTCCCCAGTGGAGTCGCCATCTTTCGCGACGGCGATTTTTTTTGGACGCGCTTCGCGCCCCGCCATCCCCCAGGGTTTGGGGAGACAACGGCGCGCGGTTAAAAAATGGAGGATTGTTTTATAGTCGTAAAATTTACAACTATAATTATTAGGAGTCGCCACCTAGTATTAAGATTACTAGGAACCTATTGGTCTGCGAGAGTCTAGGTAAGGGGACTTGTTGTACAAGGGGAAGACGCATCACCCCCAGTGCACCCTACCTATGGTAAGCTGCAATGTTGTTTGATTGTTTTTCTAAGTTAAAAAATTTGCACTGCATTTTCAAAAAAAAACATTTTTTTTTATCTGCAGGTGTACTTTACAATGTAAATTTACACAGTAGTAAAAATCTTTTTTTTATCTACGGATGTACTTTACAATATAAATTTACACCGTAGTTTAAAACCCCTTTCTTTCATCCATGGATGTACTTTACAATGTAAATTTACACCCTAATAGATAAAACAAAAATATTTAAAATTATTTTTGATATTTTGGCCAAATCCCAATGGATAATCATAAACTGGTTACAATATCCAATTTTCGTTTCAAACTATGAGAAAGATGCAACATAATTTTTACAAAAAATATGCATGGAAAAATCATGGAATTTGGCCGTATGCACAAAAAAAAAATACATTTTTTTTATTTTTTATTTTTGTAATAATAATAGTAAAAACAACTTCTTTTTTTATTTTTTGTATTTTTTAACTTTTTTTTATTTTATTTTTTTATTTTTTTAAAATTTTTTTTCTGGGCTGGGCTGTTAGCCACAATGGGCTGACAGCCAGCCTTAGTGGGCTGGGCTTAAACTAGGTGGGCTGACAGCCCACCTCTCATGGACTGGGTCTCCAGTCCAGGTGGGCTGTAAGCCCACCTCCTTAATTCATATGGGCCGGGCTTCGTGCCCGGCCCAGCTCAAACAGCGGGCCTGCATGCAGGCGAACGACGAGAGGTAGGAGACCATCAACAATGATTTTTCGAGTGTGACGAGAGGTGTACCTGTTAGCATCGATGGGTAGAGGAGGTCGAGGTGGTTGTCCCAGTAGTGGCGTCGTCGTCAACGGTGGCCTGTGGTGGCCGGAGGAAGCTCTCAAAGTCGCCTGTGCTTGCGTTGCTGCTACTGCCACCTGGTCTGTTGAGTCGCTGGAGAGTGTTGATGAGTTTATGGCATCGAGGGGAAGCTTACCGTGGTGATCAAGTGTGGTTTTGAATGGTTGAATGTCCTTCCACGGCGGAGAGAGAGACGGCTGTTGGGGCTGTTTTAGAGAGAGAAATGGGCTGTGTAACAGGGGAGAGAGAGAGACGGCCGAGAAAGATGAAGATCAGGGTGTTGTTTTGTGAAATCTCTTTGTTTCGGCTTGTTGTTTTTGTCACAAAGTCTCTGCAAGAATCTCGTCTCTTTCCTCAGTTTTTCAGCGTTTTTGCTCTGTTTTTTTTTCTTTGCCCCTTTGCCCGTTTTTTCTTCTTCTTTTCCTCTTCAATTTTCTCCCTATTTATAGGCTAACCTTGCAACTTGCAGGTATGGGATTGATGTCCACAACATGGTGTTTTCAGTGGGTAAGTTGCAGGGTAAGGTGGCTTGCAGGGCATGGCTGCCGGCATGCCAAGTCCAGTCAATTCAGGTCTTTTTTTTTTTGTAAAGTACACTAAAAAAAATGATTTATCACAAATAGCATTTTTCGACGGGAAGAATGATGTTTTTACCTTCAATTTTAGCTTCCAATTCCAACCAAAAAGTTTCGTCGTCGAAAATTTCGATCGTCTCAATTTTAACCCAAATTAGGCTTCCAAAATTAATTTTTCAGTACTCAAGCCCTTAATAAAATTAATTCAACCCATTTAAGTATAATTAAGCCCTTGTGCTTAATTAAATCCTTCAATTGGGCTCCCAATTAATTCGGAAGAGTTTCGTCACCGAAAATCTTGATTTTCTCAATTGAACCCAGATTCGGCTTCGAAACTTAATTTCTTACTAATTAGGCCTTAATAAAATTAATTTGACCCATTTAAAGTATAATTAAGCTCTTGCGCTAAATTAAATCCTTCAATTAGGCTTTCAATTAATTTCGAAGAGTTTTGTCACCGAAAATTCTGATTTTCTCAATTGAACCCAAATTCGGCTTCCAAACTTAATTTCTCACTAATTAAGACCTTAATAAAATTAATTTGACCCATTTAAAGTATAATTAAGCTCTTGCGCTAAATTAAATCCTTCAATTGGGCTCTCAATTAATTTCGAAGAGTTTCGTCACCGAAAATTCTGATTTTCTCAATTGAACCCAGATTCGGCTTCGAAACTTAATTTCTCACTAATTAGGCCCTTAATAAAATTAATTTGACCCATTTAAAGTATAATTAAGCTCTTGCGCTAAATTAAATCCTTCAATTGGGCTCTCAATTAATTCCGAAGCATAATTACACTTTACGTCGGCCGACGATTAAATCAAATTGACCCATAAAAATATAATTATGTCTTCCGACTTAATTTCTATGCATATTTATCCAAGAATAAATTATTTTGGCCTTGAATTTGCATTTCCTTCATTTTTGGGCAAAAAAAGAAGTACGACCGGGCTTCCGAAAACGTCCAAAATTTTCACATTAATTTTTCAGCCGACACCAACCCCTTTTATTTTATTTTATTTATTTATTGGTATATTTTGGGGAATCACCCAGAAATTGGGTGATGACAGAAATCATACTTAATAAAGAGACTACAAAGGCTATTTGTGGAAACATTAAAGGAAAAAGGTTGAGGTCGAAGTAGACAATCTTACAATAAAGAACAAATTTAGTGCTACAATTGCTAGAGATTAGAACATTTTCAATATGAATGCCCTAATAAAGAAAACAATGTGAATTATGTAGAATTTATTAAGACAAAAGAAATGCTGCTAATGGCATATGAAGAAATGAAACAATCAAGAAATGCAAAATTCAATGAGGAATAAGAAATGCAACTAATGACATATGAAGAAATGAAACAATCAAGAAATGAAATTGCATGGTTTCTTGATTTAGGTTGCAGTAATCCCATGTATGGTAGTAAGGAATGGTTATTTGATTTGGACAGTAAATTCAGCCAATCAATAAAGCTTAGGGATAATTTGTATGATGACTATGAAAAAAGGAAATGTCAAGGTGCTTATAGGGGGATTAACTCATACAATCATAAAAGTGTATTTCATACCTCAATTAAGAAAACATTCTCTTTAAGTGTTGGGTAGCTTCAAGAAAGGAATCTAGTTGTTCTTATTCAATATGGTATGTGCAGGGTTTACCATCTGAAAAGGGAATTGATCATTCAATCACAAATGTCAGCCAACATAATGTTTGCAATTCCTGCAAAGGCCATCATTCCAGCCTCAACCTGCTTTTAGGTCACATGCAAAGATATCACATATGTCTTAAAAGATTAAGACACCATGGGTATGGACACCTAAGTCTTAAGAGATTAAGAACTTTGTTTTACAAAAAATGGTCACAGGAATACCAATGATCAATGATGAATTTGAAGTATGTGAGGATTGCATGATTGGGAAACAACATTGAGACACTATGCCAAAGAAAGTTGTGTGGAGAGTAGCCAAGAAGCTTCAACTGGTGCATGCAGACATCTGTTGCACTATCTCACCAAAATCAAACAGTGGAAAAAGGTATGTAACCTTCATTGATGATTACATTAGGAAGACATGGACATACTTCTTGACATAAAAATCTGAGGCATTATCTAGGTTCAAGACATAAATTATTTACTGAAAAGGAGAGTGGCAAGATGATTGGGTGCTTAAGAACTAATAGAGGGGAAGAATTTACTTCACTTAAGTTTAATGATTTCTATAATACATAAAGAATTAAAAGACAACTCACTGCACCTCATACACCTCAATAAAATGGAGTTGCTGAGAGGAGGTATCATACCATAATGAATATAGTGAGAAGCATGTTATCAGAAAAGGCAATGGCAAAGGAGTTTTGGCTAGAAGCTATCAATTAGGCATTCCATGTGCTGAATATGAGTCCCACTCTAGTTGTCAAATATGTCACTCTTAAAAAGACATGGGGTGACATGAAGCCCTATATAGATCATTTTTGTCTGTTTGGGTGTGTAGCTTATATACATATCCCTAACTGTCAAAGAAAGAAGTTTGATGATAGGAGTTTTAAATGTGTTCTATTAGGAACTAGTAAAGAATCTAAAGCCGATTGACTCTATGATCCTGTTAGTAAGAGAATAGTTACTAACATGGATGTAGTGTGTATTGAAAATGAGAAATGGAATTTGGATAGAAATGCAAATAAAGGGGAACATGACATGCTTGAGTGGGAAGATACCAATGGAAATGATGTTAATGATAAGGAAGGAGCAGGACCAAAAAACTAAATGATGGAACAAGATTAGAAGATAGGCAAACAGATGGAATATGTACTGATATAAATAACCCTTCTATGATTGAAATCACATCACTAAGTCCTAACATAGGGAGAAGTAGAAGACAACCAACTTGGTTATGAGATTATGTTACCACTCAAGAATTGCTTGATGAAAAGGAAGGACACAGTCTAGTAATGTTCATCTTAGTAGAAGATTGAATTTCCTTTTAAAAAACATATAAAAACTCAAAGTGGAGAGAAGTAATGGATATGGAAAACAGAGGAATTGAGAAAAACAAAACATGAGAGCTAATTATCCTACCTGATGAGTAAAATCCACAGGAGTAAAATAGGTGTTAAAAAAACTAAATGAAAAGAGAAATGAGGATAGATATAAGGCTAGACTTGTAGTAAAGGGATACTCTCAAAGACAAGGGATTGATTATAAAAAAGTCTTTGTACCAGTAGCTAGGTGGGATATAATCAGAGCAATCGTAGCCCTTGCAGATCACAAAAACTAGTATGTTTTCCAGTTGAATATAAAGAGTGCATTCTTGCATGGGAAGCTAAATAAGGCAATTTTTATGTATGAAACTCAAGGATATGAAAGGCATGGGGAAGACACACAAAGTTTACAGATTGAGTAAAGTTTTGTATGGCCTCAAGCAAGCCCCTCAAGCTTTGTATAACAGGATTGAAACATACTTCATTAAGAAAGAATTTGAAAAATATTTTTGTGAGCATACATTGTTTATCAGACTGATAATTAAGGAAATATATTGATTGTTAGTCTTTATGTGGATGATCTCATTTTCATAGGAAATGATGAAGAAATGCTCAAGAACTTCAAAGAATCAATGCCGTAGGAGTTTGATATGTGAGACCTTGGTAAGATGAAATATTTTCTGGGAATAGAGGTGATACAAACTGCAAATGCTATCTTTATATGTCAACACAAATATGCTCACGAAGTACTTGAAACGTTTGGCATGGAAGAAAGTAATCCCGTGAACAATCCAATAGTTCCAAGATGTAAAATATCAAAATATGAAAATGACAAATTGAATGTGGATGCTATAGAATACAAGAAATTGATGGGTAGTGTCGCGACGGTGATTTTTTTGCGCTTCGCGCCCCGCCGTCCCCCGTGGTTTTGGGGAGACAACGGTGCGCGGTGAAAATGAGAGGTTGTTTATAGCCGTAAAATTTACGATTATAATTATAAAGAGTCGCCACCTAGTATTAAGATCATTAGGAACCTATTGGTCTGCGAGAGTCTTGGGTAAGGGGACTTGTTGTGCAAGGGGAAGACGCGTCACCCCCAGTGCACCCTACCTAAGGTAAGCTGCATTGTTGTTTGATTGTTTTTCTTAAGTTTATTTTTTTTACACTGCATTTAAAAAGGAAAAATATTTTTTGTCCGCGGATGTACTTTACGATGTAATTTTACACCGCAGTTAAAAACCTTTTTTTTTACCTACGAATGTACCTTACACTGTAATTTTGCATCGTAGTTAAAAATTCTTTTTATCTGTAAGTGTACTTTACAATGTAAATTTACACTGCGAAAACTAAAACAAAATAATTATTAAATTATTTTTGATATTTTGGCCGAATGCCAATGGATAATCGTAAACTGGTTACGATATCCAAGTTTCGTTCAAAATATGTGAAAGATGCAACATATTTTTTTTTCATGAAAACTATGCATGGAAAAAGCTTGGAATTCGGCCGTATGCACGAAAACAAACACATTTTTTATTTTGTTTTTTTTAAATGAATTTTTTTTGTTTGTTTTTTTTTAAAATTAAAAATAATTCGGGCCGGGCTTGGCCCAGCTAAATGGGCCAGCCATGGTGGGCCAAAGGCCCACCACCGCTGGGCTGGGCTGGGCCGAGAGCAGCCCAACCTCACATTTCCTTTATTTCTTTTTTTTTAAAGAAGAAAAAAGGAAGAAGCAAAAACAGCAGAAACACGTAAACTGCAATTTACGTGAATAGTGACGTGAATAGTATTTTTCGGCCGACCACCACGACAGATTTACCTGCTACTGCCGTTGGGTAGAGGACATCAAGGTGGTTCTCCCTGTTGTCGTGGCGTCAAAAATGGCGGCCCGTGGTGGCCGGGAGGAGGGCTGGAAGTGTCGGTTATGTGGCTGTCGTTCGTTGCTCATCGTGCTGTTTCGAGCTGCTGCTACGCTGTCACCGTTGCTGCTTCTCTTCGGAGCTTCCTCTGCAACTGCTGGAGTTCACAGTGAGCTTGCCAGTGATGGTGAGATGGTCCTTGGTGATCGGCTGCTTGTTGTCGAAGGAGCTGCTGCACGTCTATTTTTAGAGAGAGAAAGGAGTCGTCGGGGAGAGAGAAAGGAGTAGGTGCAAGGTGGAGAGAACGGGCTGACAGTGAAAATGGAGAGGGAGAACTGACGGTGAAGGGGTGCTGCTGCCGTCAGAGTTGGGGAAGAAGAGCTATCCCTACCGGCGTTGAGGAAGACGAAGATGCTGTCCTGCTGGCAGTGGGAAGCTTGCGTCTTCTTCAGCTATGTTATATTCTGTGAATTATTTCTCTGGTTTTCACCCCGGTTTCATGCTATTTCCTCATCCTTTTCTCCCCCCTTTGTAACATGATTCTCCTCCTCTATTTTTCTGCGTAAAATCCCCCCCGTCTGCTCCCTAAGTTTTCATAGTAACAGTGTAGTTTTTTTTCAGTTTTTCTCCCCTCCTCATCAGTTTTCACAGCCTCTAATTTATAGGGAAAGAAGGCAGGGGCATGATATGGAGATGATGTCCAGGGCATGGCTGAGGAATGGTGTTGCAGAGGGAGTGGGTTGAAGAAATGGTTGCAGCATGGCTGCTGGAATGGCCAGCCATGGCTGTCGGCAGAAGTTTGGTAGGTTTTTTATTTTTTTATTTTTTTTGAAATAAATAAGTTGTGACAAAAAAAATTGTTTTGATGGGAAAAACCCGGAAGAAAGATATTTTTATCTTTAATTTGGCTTCCGAATTCACTCAAAAAGTTTCGTCGCCGAAAATTCCGATCGTCTCAATTTTAACCCAAATTAAGCTTTCAAACTTAATTTTTCAGCAATCAAGCCCTTAATTAGGTTAAATCGACCCATTTTAAGTATAATTAAACCCTTGCGCTTAATTAAATCCTTCAATTGGGCTCTTAATTAATTCCGAAGAGTTTCGTCACCGAAAATCCTAATTTTCTCAATTGAACCCAGATTCGGCTTCCAAACTTAATTTCTCACTAATTAAGACCTTGATAAGATTAATTTGACCCATATAAAGTATAATTAAACTCTTGCGCTAAATTAAATCCTTCAATTGGGCTCTCAATTAATTTTGAAGATTTTCGTCTCCAAAAATTCCGATTTTCTCAATTGAACCCAGATTCGGTTTCGAAACTTAATTTCTCACTAATTAGGCCCTTAATAAAATTAATTTGACCCATTTAAAGTATAATTAAGCTCTTGCGCTAAATTAAATCCTTCAATTGGGCTCTCAATTAATTTGAAGCATAATTACACTTTATATCGGCCGATGATTAAATCAAATTGACCCATAAAAATATAATTATGTCTTATGACCTAACTTTTATGCAGATTTATCCAATAATAAATTATCTTCGCCTCAAATCTGCACTTTCCCTCATTTTTGGGTAAAAAGGAGGTACGACTGGGTTTTCGAAAACGTCCAAAATTTCCACATTAATTTTCCTGCCGACACCAATCCCTTTTATTTTATTTTTGTTATTTTTTGGTATATTTTGGGGAATCACCCAAAAATCGGGTGATGACAGGGAGTTTGCTATATTTAATAGCAACAAGACCATATTTGATTAGTAGATACATGGAAAAACCTACTGAATTAAATCTACTAAGTGCCAAGAGGATACTAAAATATTTGAGAAGCACCATAAATCTTGGCATCTGTAATGAAAAAAGAGGCAAAGGAAGCTTAATTATATTTGCAGATAGTTATTATGTAGGGGAAATTGATGATAGAAGAAGTACCTCTAGTTATATGTTCATGCTAGGAACAAGAGTTGTCTCTTGTTCTTCAAAGAAATAGCCTATGGTGATCTTATCTATGACAGAAGTAGGGTTTATAGCAGCTGCATCATATGCTTACCAAGGGATATGGATGAAAAGAATCCTTGAAAAGCTTGGTCATGTTCAAATCAGCAACACTACCATCTACTGTGACAATAGTTCTGCCACTAAACTCTAAAGAAATCCAGTATTACAAGGTGGAAGTAAACACATTGATGTTAGGTTCCACTTCTTACAAGAGCTCATAAAAGGTGGAATAGTTGAAATGGTGTATTGCATAATAGAAAAACAAGTGTCTGATATTATGACCAAAACACTTAAACTAGAGACATTTCTGAAGTTGAGAAATAAACTGGGAATATGTAATATGACTAATATAAACTGATTATTAAGTGTAATTGAGTTTAAGAAAAGATGTTAACTTGTTAGTGTTAGGGTTAGTTACAATTAGCTGCTATTCTCTTAAACAATAGTATGAAATTGTTATGGTTAGTTACAAAAACAGTTAGCTAAAAGAGAGAAAGCAGATAATTGATTTCACATAAATCAATTCTGAATAAAGTGTAGAAAATTCCAACATGATCATCAATCAAACTTGTTTTTCAGAATGCTCTTATTTCTCTACCTCTCTCGTGGAGTCCCACTTTTTTGTCTGTCCCATTCACTCGTTGTCTCATTTACTCAGATTGTGGGGTGATATGGCCATGATCATATCAGTAGACCCATTTCATTTTGGACCATATAAGTAGTCGGACAGATCCACCTCCACTCTTTCCTTCTCTGATGAATTTTGTATAACCCTAAGTCTAAAAAATAATAATAATTTAAAACATTAAAATCAAATCTAAAACTAATGAAATTAATAATAATAATAATTTAAAACATTAAAATCAAATCTAAAACTAATGAAATTAAAAACAATAATAATTTAAAACATTATAGAAGTCATTACCCAATTCCCGTGATCCGCTGGTGCGGGTTAATTTTTTTTTTTTGATATAAAAAAAATTAAAAATATATTATAAGAACAAAGTCTTTTTTAGTATTATCATTAAATTTGATCCAACGATTAAATCTTGAAAGTCATGTTATTTATATTCTAGGCTATTTACTATATTCTATTTATTATTATTTTCACTCAATCAAATGATAATAATAAAAAATAAACATGTTAAATTGACTTAATAAAATAAAAATATGATGTATGACTACTACACATACTAGAAATATTATCTCAAACTAAAAAAAAAAACTTTCAAAATTAATTTATCTACACAAAACATAAAAAAATGAGTATTAATCTAAATATAATGTTTTTATATAAAAAATTTAAAAATAAATAAAAGGGTCTAACGCTACCAAACCTAACCCAAGTTTTGGCCCGTGTGTCTTATGTGTCAAAATAATAAATCACCTCATTTAGACCGATACTATATTTTTTCAATGTAAAAAATAAGGATTGTGTGAGATTTTTTTATTATAATATAAATTTTGGCAAAATAATAAATATGTGCAGAATTCTTGTGAAATACAAATTTCTATAAAATATATGAATTCTAAATCGATATAAATTTATCTATTTAGTAGGTTTCAAACCATAATAAAATAATCATCATCATTAAAAAAGTAAAAAAAATTGGATATCTGAATTATTGAATTCATTGTATTAAGATTAGTTCATTTAATAATTTATTTTAAATTAAACACAAAAAATAATATAAATTATGAAAACACTTACACTAATTAAATAACAAAAGTAAGTAGTTAATTTTTTATCTATAAAAAGAGAAAACATAAATTAAAAATTCATCCCTATGTTACCGTCATTATCATTACTATAACAGTTAAAATTACTATCAACATTACTACCTAAATAATTAAAATCATTAAACTGCCTAGAAAAAAAAAGCAAAATATTTTTACAAGAAAAAAAAAATCACTAAAATAATTATTATTATTGCGTAAATAATAAAATCATTTGATCTGAATAACAAATAAAAATAACAAAAAATACAAAAAAAAGAACAAAGAGAAAAGGAGAGCAATATTAATTTCAAAATGATTACCAACATAAATTAAAATTTATGGACTAGACCGAATAAAAATAAAATTCTAATTAAAAAAAAAGTGACAAAAATTAAAAATAAAAACTAAAAGCATAGATACATAAATACGGATAAAAAATAAACACTGTCTAAGAATGACCGAAAAAACCAAAGCAATTAATATCAAATAAAAAAAAATCAAAGAATAAAGAATGAAATAAAAATTAAAATATATAATTAATTCCAATCGAAGAAAAAAATTGAAACAAATAAAAACCTTAGAACAAAAAAAATAAAGATAATTGTTTTAAAAAAATACAGGATAATTTTGTTAAAAAAATTAAAAGAATAAATATCAAAATGAAAAGTAACATATATGACTAATTTCAATTGGAAGATAAAATTAAAATAATTAAAAAATATATATAATTAATTCTAATTGATGGACAAAATTGAAACAAATGAAAACCTTAGGAATGAAACAAATTAAGAAATTTTTTTAAAAAAAAATTACAGTGTAATTTTGTTAAAAAATTAAGAGAATAAGGGTTGAAATAAGAAGTAGTATATATGACCAATTTCAATTGAAGGACACAATTAAAAAAAAATTAATTCCAATTAAAGGATACAATTAAAACAAATAAAAACCTGGGGATCAAAACAAATAATGGTATTTTTAAAGGTTATTGCAATGTAATTTTGTTAAATAATTAAAAGAATAAGGACTGAAATGAAATGTAGCATATATGACTAGTTGCAGTGGTCATTAACTTTAGGACCAATGAGATTAGTTGAGGTAAACATAAGCTGACCTAGACTCCAACGAAAATAAAAAAAGAAGTTCAACACTTCATTAACATTGAACCATCTTTTTAATGTTTTTAAAGATGAACTTTTTTATGATACCAAACTCACTTCAATGGCTAAACCTTAACCCTTCCAAATAAAAACAAACATCTATCTAATCATTTATTAGGTAGCCTAGTGATAAGAGCTTGGAACCAAAAGGTTTGCTTCCCTTGTCGTTTGAGGTTCGAACATGTTGTTGCTATATGATTGACTATTGGAAGTTTAAATAGTTGTTAACTTCAGGATTAGTGAGATTAGTTGAAATGCATGTAAACTGGTCCAGACAGTAATATTAATAAAAAAAACTTCTATTTACTAAATAAAGGAATTATCTTATAAGGACTGAAAAAATAAAATAAAAATCAAAACTAATTAAAAAAATAAAAGAATTGACAATAAGCTAAACTGTGCTGGGAAAACACTATAGCTCCCCACATATTTCACTGTGGATTTCTATAGTGTTTTCCCTTGCATATTTTTTTAATATATATAGCTTACGTGCATCACGACTAATTTTTTGATTTTTTTTTTAAAAATGATTTTTGGTTTTTTTGATAAACGAGGTATTCAGAACAATTAACACGCACAACGAATTTTTTCTCCACACATATAGTTTTTTTTTATTTTTTTAATAAACGGGGTGTCCGGGCTAGCTTACGCACACTACGCCTAATCTCTGGGCACACTTTTTTTTTTATAATTTTTTTCTTTGTATCTTTTTATCTTAGAAGAACTGAAAAAATCAAGGGATCGAAACTAAACCAATTATTTTTTTTTGTTATATATCCGGATTGTCCTTTTCTTTGTTTTTTTAATAACTCTGGGTGTTCGGGCCAACTTATGCTCAGCATGACTAATCTCCAAATTCAAATTTTTTTATATATTTTTTTCTTGATTGTTTTTCCCACTTATACACTTTTTTTTTTGTTTTTTTATAACCGGGGTATCCTAGTCAACTTACGCACACTACGAGTAATCCCTAGACCCATTTTTTTAATATTTTTTTCTCTGTTATTTTTTTTATCTTAGAACAATAAAAAAAATCAAGTGATCGAAATTAAACCAAATTTTTTTATATATAAATGGTGTGGGGAAAACATTGTCTCATTCACTCAGATTGTCTCATTGTCTCATTCTCTGTTATCAAAGAATCAAAACAAAATACAAAACAAGAAATTATATAAGTTAAAACTATATATATATATATATATATATATATATATATATATATATATAATTAACCTCTGTACACACCTAAGAGGCAACAACAAGTGGATTCCGTGTTAGATTTCTTGTAGCATCCCTGGGACGAATGATTCATGCATTGAAGAAAAACATTTAGAAAGAACTCATCACGACTTCCAACGGATGAAGGGTAGGTTTGATAATCAATAAAACTTTTTGTCTACCTCTGTCGTGGAGTCCCATTCACTCATTGTCCCATTCACTCAGATTGTCGGGTGATATGGCCATCATCATATCAGTAGACCCATTTATTTTTGGACCATATAAGTAGCTGGACAGATCTGGGCTCGTTAGAACATCCACCTCCACTCATTCGTTCTCTGATGAATTTTTTATAACCCTAAATCTAAATAAATAAATTTGAAACATTAAAATCAAATCTAAAACTAATGAAATTACCTTTATTGAAGTCACTGCCCAATTCCCGTCATCCGCTGCTGCGGGTTAAACTATTTTTTTTTTAAATAAAAATATACTATAAGGGCAAAATCTTTTATAGTATTATCAATCAATCTAATTAAATGATTCTATCTTGAAAGTCATGTCATTTATATTATTCGTGATTTACAACATTCTGTTTATTATTTTGTTTATTCAATCAAATGATGATAATAATATAAAAACCATGTTAAATTGACTTAATAAAATAAATATATGATGCATGACTGCTACACATTATAAATATTATCTAAAAAAAATAATTTTCAAAAATATAATTTATTTACACACAACATAAAAAAAGAGAGTATTAATCTAAATATGATGGTTTTATATAAAAAATTGAAAAAATAAATAAAAGGTTCGGGCGTTGCCAAACCTCACCCAATTAAGTTGGGCCCATGTGTTTACTGGTATAACTTTCTTTAATAGTTTTTTCAAATTTTAATAATAAATTATTTTATATATTTTCAATGTTCATCCTCACCCATATGATAGTTTTTAAATGATTTTATTAAATATAGAAAGACTTGATCATTGGGAAGAGATGGACCGTCCTCACCCATATGATAAAGTTTTTTCCTCGGAAATTATTTCTACAGCAACCGACTGGGTTTTTATTTTTATTATAAAAAGATATGCCACTTAACAAACAATTTATGGAAAATTAATTTTCCATTCTACATTCTCCCTAGTGAAGCAGTAGGGACACTTTGTTCATGCCTGAATAAATTACCAGGATCAACCTTAGTCTTGATTTTGACCAACCTTTTGAAATTATCCTTGAAGTACTTGATCCCATAAGAACTTCCTTCACTGTAACTTGCCTTTCCATGATGGTTGATGCCCAAATCAAGATCCTTGTAGTTGAGAAATGCAGCCCTTGGATTCTTGGAGACAAATGGAGTCATGTAACTATAGAGCTGCCTTGCCAAATCCAGATGATATTCTACTGCTTCAGTCCCTTCTTCATTCCAGTTTATTTGGTACTGAATCTTCCACAAGTTCCCAGCTCTGTGTGGAAAAGGAACAGATGCTTCTGAAATCTCACTCATTTTACCACCATAAGGATTGAATCCCATTTTTGGAACTTCTAGTTCTATCATTTTCTTCCAAATCCCCTCCAAACAATCCTTTGAAATTGGTTTTTGCACATAATCTGACTTCCTCTTCAGGTGAACAAAAGAAGGAGGTGTTCGACTAAGCATAACGTCGATGGGTGTCCCAATGGGGAAGTCTGCCCAGAACAGAATTGATTCAAGCCAACTCATTTCTATGCAATCTGATTTAAGCAAACGCAATTCCGGGAAGCTTTTTGTTGCAACGGACAGAAGCCTCTCAGAGTCGCCGAGAAAGAAACCTATAAATGAAGCCCTCAGTGTCTTTTCGCCACTTCCACTGTCTTTTACAACATCTAGGAGTAGCCTGATGAAGAGGTCTTCATCGATCTTATGTGCAACATGTTGCCACTGGTACACGATATCAGTTGCGTTCTCTTCGAGTGTTCTTTCAGCTCGGAAAACAGTGACAGTTTCTGTAACTTTAACAAGGTTTATTTTATATGAAAGGACAACCCCGAAGCTGGCTCCACCACCTCTGATAGCCCAGAAGAGATCTTCTCCCATTGATTTTCTGTCAAGAATCCTGCCTTCAGCATCAACCAATATGGCGTCGACAATGTTATCGACACTTAGGCCATACTTCCGCATCAAATTGCCATATCCACCTCCAATGAAATGCCCACCAACACCCACTGTAGGACAGACTCCAGCTGGGAAGCCATGAGTGCTGCTCTTTTCGGCAATGTAGTAGAAAAGTTCTCCAAGAGTTGCCCCAGTCTGAACCCAAGCAGTCTCGTTTTCGATATCAATATCAATGGATCGAAGATTGCACATGTCGAGGATGAAGAAGGGAACATCAGAAACGTAAGATGAGCCCTCATAGTCATGGCCTCCACTTCTGATTTTCATCTGCAATCCATGTTTTTTAGCACAAATAACAGCTGCCTGAACATGAGATTCATGTAATGCAGTGAGGATAAGAAGTGGTTTAGGTGTTGTTGATGTGTTAAATCGAAGATTCCGAATATAAGCTTGCAAGATGGACGGGTATGAGGGATCGTCAGGAGTGTAAATGGCTTTGGAGATTGGGAAAGAAGGGTGAGAATGGCTTAAAAGGGATAGATAAAATGGTCCATGAGCCAACTTTGGAGCTACCTCCATAGGCCTTGAAGCAGCTCTGTCCCTTCCCGTTGCTTTGAAATGTGCTTAACTAAGATATAGCGCCTCGCCTCATCTCCCATTGTTCTTGGATGAAATTTATTTATAGAAAAGTGAAACGTTTCAAAGAATTGGAAGAGTTATGGAATCCGAAACGAATATTTTTCTGGTGGGCTCTCCCTTGTCTCTAAATATGGTTCTGATCATTTATTTTGAAGTGATGGGAAATTATTATCACCTTTTTCATTTGTGGGCGAAATCTTATAGGAAGTTTGAGTGGGAAAATATTTCAGGGTCAGCTTCATTTTTACGCGTACGAAGTCACGAGTATTTCAATTTTGTCCTCTACCGATCTATATTGATTCGATCCTTCCAGAGGATCCTATCAAAAAGAACCCGATTTCTTATCAATTAAAAAAATATTGAGACTAATATTTTTATGGTGTTATCTTAATTTTATAATTTAGATAATGATTTTTTGAAGAAGAATTTGAGTTGATTTTGTTTATTTTTTAATTGATTTTTATTTTATTTTATTATTAACATTGAAATGTGTCATAATCCAATTTTTGGGTTATTCCTCAAAATCTATTCCAAAAATAAAATAAAAAAAAGCTAGTGTTGGTAGAAAAATCAAGATGAAAATTTTGAACATTTTCAGAGATGTATCGTATCTCTTTTGTGTCCAAAATTGAGAGAAAATGCAGATTCAAGATGAGAATTAAGCCAAAAATCATAAATGTATTTTTTTAGGCCAGTTTGATTTAATCATAGGCCGATTTAAGATATTATTGCGTTTAGGAGTTAATTTAGGGTCCAATTGAAAGATTTAATTAAGTGCAAGGACTTAATTATACTTCAAATTGATCAAATTAATTTTATTAAGGGCTTAAATGATGAAAAATCAAATTCTTGAGTTTAATTCGGGTCTAAATGAGAAGATTGGAATTTTAAAAAACCCATTTGAATTTTTTCCAACCCAATTGTGCAAAGTTAGGGGTCAATTTGAAAATAATTAAGAATTTGATCAATTAAGGATCAAATCGCACAAATCAAAAACCAATGCCCAAAATAAAAAAGACATAAAAAGCCAAGATTGCTGTTGAAATTTTGATAGGAATAAAATTGAACAAAATAAAAAGTTTAAAGCCAATTAGAGTTACAATTAGAACAATTACAAATTGAAAGACCAAATTGCACTTCCACCTTTTCTCAAAAATACCACAGCACACACTCCTGCTGCATGCCTTTACTTGCACCACTGCCGACCAGCCACCACCGTAGGACCCTCGCTATCGACAAGCCACCACTGCAGGCACGCCGTTGCTGACATACCAAAACATTTATGTCAAGGGGGAAAAGAGAGAAAAACCAGAAAAAAAAAACGAGGAAGAGGAAAGAGAGAAGAGATAAAGGAGAATAATGGGGAAGAGTGATCAAATTAGAAGAAGCAAAAAAATTACATCCGAGTGAGAAGAGGAGAATTTACGTAGAGAGAACCGGGAAAAGGGATTGAACCGGGGGAGGAAAACTAGAGAGAAAAGGGAGAACAAAGGAAAAAAATATACAAAGGAGGAGAAAACATCTCAGCAACTCCAACATCGTCTCCCTTGGCCTCCCTCTCCATCTCCACCATCATCCACAATTCATGAAAATCTCTCCATTGCAGATGTAGCAGCAGCCACACATCGACCATCTCTATCTCTTGTTGTAGTGCTTTCTCTCTCCTCGACGACAACACTCTCTATCTAAAACTAGCACATGAAATGACCCATTCCTCCTCCGATAGCCACCAGCCACCCACCTATCACCACCACCCTCACCACCGTTAGCTCCTCCTTCAAAGAACCGACCCGCTGTGACCTCTAACAAGCCAACAATAGCGATAGTGTGTGCAACAATGTGGAGTAGCAAATTTTTGACGCCTTCACCACCACCACAGGCCTCCATTTCTGACGTTATCACAACAGAAAGAACTACCTTGATCTCCTTTACCTAGTGACAGTAGAAGGTGAACCTCTCGTCATGGTCGGTCGACCAAGTTACTGTTCACTTAAGAGCAGTGCAGTGAATTAATTCACTGAACTGTTCACGTGTTTTGTGTTTTTTTATTTCTTTTTTTTTCTTTGGCCTTTAGACCAGCCTCTCTCGGCCCATCCAACTAGGCTGTGCCAGACCCAAACTCCAGCAGACTTTGGGCGCTTGGCTCACCTCAGTTAGGTCAGGCCCAACTCGGAATTTATTATTTTTTTAAATATTTTTTTCATGCATATGACCAAATTCCAAAGTTTTTCATCATATTTTTCATAAAAAAAAATATAAATTGCATCTTTCTCATATTTTAAAATAAAAATTTGATATCGTAACCGGTTTATGATTATCCTTTGGAATTTGGACAAAATATAAAAAAATTAATAATTATTTTATTTTAACTATCGTGGTGTAAAACTTTATTATAAAGTACACCCACAAATAAAAAAGTTTTTTTACTATGGTGTAAAATTACATTGTAAAGTATATTCATAAAAAAAAAAAGAATTTTTTTAACTATGGTGTAAAATTACATTGTAAAGTACATTCGTAGAGAAGAAAAGAGGGCTTTTATTTGCGGTGTAAAACTACAGTGTAAAAAACATCCGCAAATAAAAAAATGTTTGTTGAAACTACAGTGTAAAAATTTTAAACTTAGAAAAACAATCAAACAACAATGCAACTTACCTTAAATAGGGTGCACTGGGGGTGATGCGTCTTCCTCTTGCATAACAAGTCCCCTTACCTAGACACTTGCAGACTAATAGGTTTTCTAGTGGTCTTAATACTAGGTGGCGACTCCTGATAACTATTGTCGTAATTTTTACGACTATAAAACACACCGTCATTTTCACCGCGCATTGTTGTCTCCCCCAATCCAGGGGATGACGGGGTGCGAAGCAGGAAAAAATCTTCGTCGCGACAAAATGATTTAGAATTTTTTTTCGTAGTTTATATTTATTTGATTTCTATAACATGGTCTTATGACTCAAATTATAAATTTAGTAGGTTAATCCTAATAGATATTATTTTTTATTTTTTAATTAAATTATATTTTTACTAGTCATTTGAGTTATTTTTGAACTTATCAAGCCAATTAGGTTGCATTATGTTAACCACATGATTTAAATGTTTTTATTAGATAATATGCTGGCAACTCCTAGATAATTTCTTTTTTACTTTTTTTTTAAATAGATAAATATGTTATATAATGAGCTGCACTTGAATTAGTATTACTATTTTTTATTAACCTCTTGAAGAAAATGCAATAATACTCTTTAATTACATAACAATATTTTATTTCCAATAAAGAGCAAACTGTCTTCTTTTTATCTTGGTGGTTTGCTGCACAAACAAACTTTCACACACACAAAAAAAAAAACTTAATAAGAGCAGCACCTAGTCACAAATGCTTCTACTTCTTCCTGTATGGAAAAGTAGGGATACTTTGTTCATTCCTAAAGAAATTGCTTGGATCAACCTTAGTCTTGATTTTAACCAATCTGTTGAAATTCTCCTGAAAATACTTGATTCCATAAACTCTTCCTTCCAAGTAGCTTTCCTTGCCATTGTGAGTGATTCCCAAGTCTAGCTCTCTGTAGTTAAGGAATGCTTGCCTCGGATTCTTTGACACGAAGGGAGTCATGTAACTATAGAGTTGCCTTGTCAAATCTATGTAATTATTTGCTACTTCTTGACCACCTTCATTCCAATTTGTCGCGTACTGAATCTTCCATAAGTTCCCAGCTCTATGTGGAAAAGGTCTTTCTGTTGATGGAATCTCCCACATTTTTCCTCCATAAGGATTGAAAGTAAGCTGAGGCGTTTGTAGCGCGATCATTTTCTTCCAAATACCCTCCAAACCATCCCTTGGGATTGGCTTTTGTACATAATCTGATTTCCTTTTCAAGTAAGTAAGTGATTGTGGTGTTCTACTTAGCAAAGCATTAGTTGGTGTCCCAAGAGGGAAATCTGTCCAGAAAAGGACCGATTCAAGCCAACTCATTTCGATACAGTCTGACCGAAGCAAACCCAGTTTAGGGAAGCTTGCATTCATGATAGAAAGAAGTCTTTCAGAGTCTCCGAGAAACAGTGCTCGGAATGTTGTCCTTACCGTCTTTTCGCCGATTCGAGTAGTACTGTTTACTACGTCCATGGTAAGTCTAATGAAAAGGTCATCTTCAAGATTGTATGCAACTTGTTGCCACTGTTCAACAATATCTGTTGCATTCTGGTCGACTGTTCTTCGAACTCGAAAGACAGTTACAACTTCAGGAACACGAACAATCTTAATTTTATATGCCAGAACAACTCCAAAGCTTGATCCTCCTCCACCTGTTATAGCCCAGAATAAATCTTCTCCCATAGATTCTCTATCAAGAAGTCTTCCATTAACATCAACCATTTTCGCATCGATTATGTTATCGACGGTAAGGCCATATTTTCTCATCATATTACCATATCCACCACCACCGAAGTGACCACCAACACCGACTGTAGGACAAACACCAGCTGGAAAACCATGTGTTTTGCTTTTCTCAGCAATTCTATAGTAAACTTCGCCAAGGGTTGCTCCGGTTTGAACCCAAGCAGTCTCACTAGCTACATCAACATCAATTGATCGAAGGTTGAACATGTCGAGGACAAAGAATGGAACATCTGACACATAAGAAACACCTTCATAGTCATGGCCTCCACTTCGGATTTTCATTTGAAAGTTACGTTCTCGACCACAAATGATGGCAGCTTGGACATGAGATGCATGCAATGCAGTGAGAATAAGAAGTGGTTTCGGGGTTGTGGACATGTTGAACCGAAGATTTCGAATATAAGATTGCAAGACAGATGAGTATGAATCATTGTTTGGAGTGTAAATTGCCGAGGAGATTGGGTAAGATGGCTGGGAATGGTTTAAAAGACATTGGAGAAAATTTTCATCAGCTAAATCTGAAGTCGCCTTCCATGAGATGGATAGGAGAAAAACTAGAAGCAATGCGAACATTTTAAACCTTAACATTTTGGATTGTTCAAGAGATTTGAGGTTCTCTTCTAGTCCTGGTTTATGGGGTTTTATAATGATTGAATTGGCCCAAAACAACAAATTAAAATAATGTTAGAGGATCATGCAAGTCACCTTCCAAATATTTGACTACTAAAATTCAAAGGA
This sequence comes from Salix dunnii, assembly GCA_015731905.1. NCBI lineage: Eukaryota > Viridiplantae > Streptophyta > Magnoliopsida > Malpighiales > Salicaceae > Salix > Salix dunnii. Next base: position 35,061,456 of record CM027674.1, on the reverse strand, counting down.
CGGCATAAATTAAAAATCTAGCTAATCTACCGTTGACATTGAAAACTAAGATGTTCCATATCAATCTTATTGGGGAAAACTTTGTTATATAAATTTATAGATTACCTTTTCCTCTTATCTAGAACTAATTCATTGTCATGCATACGCCATTGCAGCACGTGCATGTTTTCCCCCTCAAGATCAGTTCAGGTCATAACAGGGAAATGGGTTCGAGATTTAGATATCTCAAATTCGATTATTGGTGATTTGTGATGGAAGAAACATGAAAGGGAACAAAGGGTGGTCCAATGGGGTACGGTGGGCAATTTACATGTTCTAAAAAGCCAACGTATGTTTTCTGTGGCCACACATGTACACGCAGCAACTGGGATGAAGCAGAGAACTCCAAAGAGTGAGCATATTCGAGATTTGTTCACATATAAAATGCGATCTAAACAATATGGCAAGGCGAAGAGAAATGAGCTATTAATTTGGCATTTCAACTCAAAATGGTAGTTCATTAGTTAAGGGTTGAGATAAAATTTTTTGAGATTATGATTCGAGCTACAATGCATGAGAATGCCTCGTCCTCCATTTTTATGGTGTTCAATCAGGCTTTTTGCTGGTACAATACTTCCAAAAAAAAAAAAAACCCTCCGGCCCGAAAGAACCTAACTCCTTTTTGTGTATTCTTATCCATTTTTTTTTTATCACACAATAAATTTCATCACGTGATTCAATAAATATAAACATGCTTTGATTGGACAAACAAGCTAATCAAACAGTACCATTTTCTAAATTAATGAAGCTTCTCTCTTATTTCACCAGGAAGGATCTTTAAGCATGGCCACTTTCAGGATGTGCTAAGAGTAACATTGCCAACCCTAAGTTTGACTGTCACCTTGGAGAAGGTAAGTTGTGGAACAAGTTTGTATAAGGTTTAATCACAATTGAAAGGTAATTTTGATAAATTCAATTTTAGCCTGAATTTTTCAAGTATGATATACTCATATTGTTATTTTGAAGGAAATGTCACCCTAAGTACATTTTACAGCAACATCTCTAGTAAAAGATGTTTTAGTATCCGATTTATAAAATAAAAAAAAACATATTTTATCTTAAATTAAAATGAAAATATAGATTATTACCAATATCTAATTAATCTGTAGACACTTGTAATGTCCATTCTCGAAACGTTTCCTCTAAATTTCAATTTGGTGCGTTTGTTCAACTTGGCAAATGGCTAAGCTTCATCTAGTTAGTCTTTGACCCACTAGATGGTCAGCTTCTAATTTGTGGCGTGCAGAAACACCCCTTTTTTTGGGACTGCGGCTGTTAGTATTTTGACCAAACGAAAAGTCAAATATCTACTCATCAGATCAGATTGGTATATTTGACATATAAAAAATGCTGTAATACTAATATATATTCATTAAGATTTGTCCACACTGTTCATGTTAGACTAGAAATAAAGAGTTCGGAACTTAATTACATGCTCCGATATTCAAATAATCTGACTCGATTGTGGATCTTAACTCTGTTCAAATTAACATTTACTGACTGATTTCAGTGGAAGCTGGTTGAGAGACTATACACATGTTGAGTATTTGAATATCATACCCACACCGAAAATAAAATCTCTAGGATCTCGTTAAATAGATAGTTAATGATTTATTATCTAAAGAATTGATAATTTTCAGCTTTGAATAATTCTTTAAAAACTGAGTTATTTCAAACCATAAAGGGATTGTTATGCATAGAGTAATGAATCTCTATTATGTGACTTACGTAAAATATTTGATTTTTTTAAAATTCATTTAGGTGATGAATACTCTATTAATCACTCAAGTATCTTCATATAATTCATATTATATCTAATATATGCTCTTTTGTTACCTCAATTAAGATAACATGTAATAGAATCAAAACATAACATTATCTATATAAAATAACATGATGATCTTAAGTATAAAGGTTATTTACACGACTATCACGTGATCCTTTCTATAAACATGTATGATCTTTCCATATGAAATTCTCACGTGGGTCAATTCAATGTATATGTTTTAAGACAAATACCTACATATTAATTTTATGTATCATAGGTACCTAAGTTTACGAGAACAACTATCTTTTTTCATAAAGTAAAAAACACAATATGTATCAATCTTTACTGCTCTAGTAAATATTTGGTAATTAAGAGAGCATTGACTATGAATATTTTAGAAACAATGTTTTGATCCTATAAAAATCCTATAATTATAATAACTTTTATTGGTTTTGCAAAATATTTTTGTCTCAATTTTATCTTTATTTTAGATCCATATATTAGATTTATTAATAAAATAATATTATATGATTATTAAAGATAATTTAAGTTTTTGTTAATAATAAATATGTATTTACATGAATTTAATAATATCATGCATAATTGATTACACTATATATTAAACTAACAAAACATACATTACTAATGTTAATGTAATAAATTAATTACTTTACTAAGCAAGAATTGTGCAATCATAGAGTTGCGACGTCATGGCTTAGTCTTCCCTTATCTAGCAATGTTCATATTCTTGTGTGATGAATAAACACCACTTCGTAGTAATGATATCGTGCTTCGGTCTCAGCAATTTTTTTATCAAATTATTCTTGATAACCGAAATGTTGAACTTGAACTAGTCGGGTCAAAGATTGATTTCTTTTACATAAACGTGTTTTATTTTTTAATTTTCTGTAAGAAGAAAACTACATGGCTACGATATGGCGTATAAATCAAGGCAACACGTAAGGGCCAGCATAAACAATATCAATTATGAATGAGATTGTTTTTTAAAATATTTTTTTAATTAAAAATATATTTTTTATTTTTTAAAAATTATTTTTGATATTAATACATTGAAATAATCTAAAAACACATACAAAAAAAATAAATTTAAATTAAAAAGCAATTTTTTTTTTCTTTCAAAAACACTTCTCAAACACATTTTCAAATACCCCATAAGAAAAGGACAAGATAATTATCACATTTTAGTTTTATTAATAATCAATTGTGTTAATGAAAAGTAGTTGTTTAGAAGATAACAATGACTGTTTATAGAAAAATAGCATAAATGCATTACAAATAAGATAGGAGAAAACAAAAGAAATATAATAAAAAAAACAAGCCATTCCTTTCCTCTTTTTGTGTGAGTTAAGTTATACAAATACAGAAATTATAATTTTAAATGCAATTTATAATTTTCTATATCTTCAAGAGGTTATTATCAAAAAATAACAATACATTCGTAAAATTGTGCTAGTATTATGACAGTATTAATTCCTCCATTCTATACATTTTTTTATTAAAATTAATTTCCATATCCGTTTATAAAGTATTGATTTGTTCTTACCCAACAGATTTGTTATACATGAATAAGTTATCGATGAATACGATTTTTAATATAATATCAGAGTCTTGTTGATCTAGTAATTATAAGTTCAAATCTCACTATTTTTATTTTATTTGATAAAAATTAAACATAAGATAATATGAATTTATATTCAAGTTTCAAACCCAAAGAATTTTTATTTGAAAAAATATGTAAACGAGCTATATAGATTATATTCTGAAATCTTATTTAATAATTTAAATTTTTAAATAAATTGATTACTTGAAAGTTTTATTATTTATGCGTACGTAACATCTATTAATTAAATTCTCAGTTAAATTCTCTTCTTCAATAAGCTTGTTTGACTTGGATTATCAAGCTCTGTAAATGTAGAATACGTTACTATATAAAGACTTGTCAAGGAGGAACAGCTCATGTGATGTCGAGGTTCAATAAAATATTGTGAAAAAATGAAAGACGGGAATTGTAGAAACATCTAAAGTCGTGGCTGTCGTCTATGATCTTATTACATGTTTTCCTCACGAATTAATCCCACAATTATTAGTTAGACAAAAATTCTAAAACAATAGATGGTAGTTCATTGGTTGTCCACATAATACGCTAGTTGCCTTTGACATCGTCCAAATTATTCTCAAAGATAACACATCAACATCAATTTTTGTTGTGTATGTTTTGGAGTTTCATACTACGTTTAAAAAAAAAAAAATTATTTTATTTTAAATTAATTTTTTTGGATATTTTTATATCATTTTTATGTGTTGATGTCAAAAATAATTTTTAAAAAATTAAAAAAAATTATTTGATGTATTTTTAAATAAAAAATATTTTTAAAAACAATCTTAACTAAACTCCCAAATAGGTAACATTGGATTTCAATTTTCAAAGATGGATAGATAGTTTTAATACCAAAAACAAAGATTGTATTAAATATATAATATATGTCATAAACTAAATTTGTATTTCCTCCAAAATTTCTAATGTAAAAAAATATTATTTTTTTCATGAAAAAAAAGAGGAAAAAATAATACTTTTAAAGATTTCACAAATTAAAGGTTTGAGGGTCAACATGGACATGATTGCAAAGTTTGATAGTCAAATTTTGACAAATAAAAACTTAATTAAGAAGAAAGTTGAATATGGGAGAAAAATGACAAACAATTAAGAAACCAAGGGTTCAATTAAACTTTGGAAAGGCTTAATTAGCTTAATGAGAGGTGAAATTAAAACTTTTTTTTTAATTTGGAAATAAATTGATCTCTACCAAATAAAAAAATCATAATCCTAAAACATGAAGGAAAATAACAGAAAATGCAAAACTAAACTTGAAAATCACAAAAAATAACAAAATTGAGTAAGATAGGATTTTTAGAGCCTAGTGTAAGGAATTTTGGACGGGTGGTGAACTTGCAATCCAACATTTGAATTAAAACTATGCTATTTTTTAACAACTATGCTACACCTGAAATCGCTTTGGAAGGAATACGGGAAAGGCTTAACCAACTGGATGCCGAAGTAGCTCAATTGCAATTCACAGCCTATGGGGGCAAAATGGATGAAATTCCCGAGACCAGCACTCCATTTCCACATAGAGCTGGTTGGTGCATGTGAAGACGAAAGTTGATCCGGCTAATTTCCTTAGAAACGAACAAAGCATCCCTCCTCTCACACCTCGGTGAAAATGAGATTTTGAGCTGATGAAATCTCCGCTAAATGAATAAAAAAAGATATATTCTTTTGTTGAATTGGCAGCTAACATATTGTTCAAATGCTAAATAAGCTTTCCTAGTTGACAGTTATCTCAAAGATGTTTTGGTTTCATAGTTCCTGTGACATCAATCAATCATTTTTCTTTCACAGTTATAAGACTAAAAAGTAAGGATGTTCTAGGCATTATGCCACACTTTTGCTGTACCAGATTTAACACGATGAATAAAATATAGAGTTTTGATTGAGGAACATAAAGATCACCCTTGTCTTTCCCTATGATTATTGACTGTCCTGTCTCTTAATTAGGAAACTATCAATAATAGAATCTATTTGCAAAACTTAGTTAACATACCCAACTTACCTGTCATGTGATTGGAAGCACTTGTGTCTATGGTCCACTTAGTTCCTGTAATAGTGTCGTGTTAACACGTAATTAGCTGAATTAGGGGGTAGCTTTCCATATATAAAAGATATACATTGCAATATATCCACAGTGTGACTCTTTTCATCACGATATAAGGGTCTCTTTCAAATAGAGTCATACGACACTCTCCTAGCAGAAGTGGGACATATATTTTAGTACTTGAACCGTTGTGCTTGAAATCCTGATCTCCTATTGGACGTGAACTTTTATATGATACCATCCTAAATAAGGTTGCTACAAATGTTGTTGTTGTTGCCCATAAAATGTTAGTTGATGAGTGGACTGTGTGTTTGCTAGGTTTATATATACGAGGAGAGAACCAATTGCATTATTGCTGGTTAAAATCTTAAAGTTAAGAACAGACCACCTTTGTGTATGATGGTCTTCGGGGTTATAACATAATTGTTGTGAATTTTCTATGTGCTTGTTAGGAGACCAAAAAAAGAAAAACATGGCAAGATTGAGAGTGTTAGCAATACAAGAGGTTCTTATTTATACGAGATATATAATGACTAATTTCCATGAGAGATACATGGAAATATTCTCTAGTACATTATTGAAGGCTTACATAGATCTGTTACAAATTAAAAATTATATGGATGGTTTAACATGCTCTTCATTGAACTAAAATATCAAGGTTAGGTCTAAGAGAAAATGTGTTCTAGAGCATGGTTTCGGTGCTTGAACTTGGTAGTGAGAAAAGATAGCTTCCAACAAAGCAACTCATATCATACTCTATTCTTAAAATATCATCGGGGTAAGGTAACAACTTTGATATTTTATGTAGATGATATAATCATTACAGGAGATGACTAAGAGGAAATAGCAAGACTTCAAGAGCAATTGGCCATAAAATTTGAGATGAAAAATCTAGGAGGGCTGAAATATTTTCTAGGAATTTAAGTTGCTAAGTCAAAACACAACATATTCCTTTCCCAATGAAAATATACTTTGGATTTATTATTAGAGGTAGGATTACTAGATTGTAAGCCTGTAGATACACCAAAAATTTAAAATCACAAATTGGAAGAGTACCTAGACCAAGTGCCAACAGACAAAAGAAGGTATCAGAGAATGGTAGGAAAATTGATTTATCTCTCTTATACATGGCTGAACATCACTTATGCAGTGAGTGTAGTAAGCCAATTTATACACTATCCGAGTGAAGATCATATGAATGCAATAATTTGGATTCTCAAATACCTAAAAAAATTTCCTGGAAAAGGACTTATGTTTTCAAGAAACAATCACTTACAAGTGGAAGGTTACACAGATGCTGACTGGGTAGGAAATATCTCTAATAGAAAATCGACTTTAGGCTATTTCATTTTGGTTGGAGGAAACCTAGTTACCTGAAGAAGTAAGAAGCCAAAGGTGGTAGCATTATCAAGTGCTGAAGTTGAGTTTCGTGGGATGGCTAAAGGCCTTTGTGAACTTCTTTGGCTTTGAAGGCTATTAAATGAAAATGGCTTTGCTCTTAAAGGAGAAATAAACCTATTTTATGATAACAAAGTTGCGATTGATATTTCTCATAATTCAGTCCAGCATGATCAGACCAAGATAATTTGATTTCCATTTTTTAAATTCAAAAACCAGTTGGCAGACATACTTACAAAAACTAAATGTAGTAGAAGCATCTATAACTCACTTGGCAAGTTGGACATCTGAGATATATATGCACTAACTTGAGGGGAAGTGTTGGCATGGGTTGTTCTCTATGAGATTAAAGAAGGAAAATCAACAATATATTAATTAGCTAATTAAGCCCATAAATGTATAGTCATAATTGGAAATTTACGGTATTTATGTTATCATTAAATTTGCTATGTATATCCTCTTTTTCATGTAAATAAAGTATTGAAGAAAATAAATATTTTTCTCCATTTTGTCAAACACACCATTTTATTTCAACAACAATCTCAAGTTTAAACACTGTTAAACTCCTCCGTCCTTTCTCTCTAATGTTTCTCTCTACTATCTCATACATAATTCATATGAACTAAGCTTCTTATTTATATACAAATGAAATCCTGATAAAATAAACTTTTGAGTGTGAACATAATAGTAGGTGTGTGTGAAATCAGTTGGCGACTGCAGTCGGTAGCCGTAGTTAGTGGTGGCCGGTGGTTGCCTTTTTTGACCTTTGTAGATTGAATTTACACCAACAAATATAGCCTTGCAGCATATAACTTAGTTGGTGCCAAATCAATCAATGTTAAAGGTAGAATCCTTGACCAAGGATCGATGGGAGAACATCTGTTTTGGGCCATTCGAGGAGCTGGAGGCAACACCTTTAGAGTTGTTATTGCATGGAAACTAGAATTGATTAGTTCCACCCACCGAGACAATGTTCAATAAGTCACTAGAACTTTGAAATAAAATGCAACAAAACTCATTGATCAGTGGCAATCTACAATAGGAAAAAGAACAATACCCGCCGTATAAACTTCCTTATTTTTGGTGGAGGTGAAAAACTATTATCAATGATGCAACAGAGCTTTCCCCAGCCCAGTTTAGTTAAAGAAGAATGCATCAAGATGATTTTACTTTAGGCCGTATAAAGTTCTTTGTAGTTTGCACACAATCTTAGCTTCAGAGTTTGCCATATATCATCTATGTAGATTTCTTCTTCAAGATCTCCATGTAAAAACGTGTTTGTTTTTAACATGAAATTGGTTTAATGGCCAACAAAATTTGTTGTGAGAGATAGTAGAATTCTAACAGTACCCTGCTTGGCCATAAGTGAGAATGTTGCTTGATGGTCTATGTTATAGGTTTGCATATAGCTGTTTGCCACTAGCCTTAGCCTTGCTTTGTACCTTTCAACTGACCCATCGACTTTGTACTTGATGGAGAATACCAATTTACACCCCAATATTTTTTGACCTTTTAGTAAGGAAACAAGAGTCCACGTTTTATATTTTAGTAAAGCTTCCATTTCCTCCATCATAGCTTGGATCCACATGGAGTCATTCAAAGCTTCGTCGACACTCATGGGAATATGATGTGAACAGAGTCCATTCATAAATTTCTTGAGAGGTTTGGATATTTTCCTTATCGAAACATAATTGGCAATTGGATATCTTGATCCTTGATCCTCTAGTTCTGAAGAATATATGTTTGGTGGTTTTTCTTGATTTTGTTTGGGTAACCATACATCAAGAATATGTGGTGAGATAGAAGAGATTATCTTAATGATATTCTCATGAGATGGGTCATTACATATTGAAGAGTGGGAGTGGGAGTGGGGGGGGGGTATAATTATGACTTCTGGAGATGTCGATATTGTTACTTCAGCTTCCAAAGATGTCACATCTGGATTCGATTCTTGATTGACAATAAGCTAACTTTATGGAGATATCAACTCTAGATTGGATTCTTGATTGATAATAGGTTTATCGCATCCTTCACGAGAGTATGGCAACGCAGCAATCCTCCCCGTGAGCATGGAACAATAAATGATGGTATGTTCTATGATCATATCAATAACCATAAAGGGTAGAACCAAAACGTAAGAGAGGCCTTCATGGTCATGGCCACACTTTGAACTCTAATTTGCAGTTCATATTTCTAGGAGCAAGTAATGGCAACTTGAATGTGGGCTACATTATTTGTTATTTTTTAAAAATAAACTAATTTTTAAATTAAATAGAATTTTTTTATTTAATATATGTGGATGGATGTTTAATCCATTTGGTTTCGTTGGATTTCCTTTTCAGGACGTTGCTCTAATAACCCAGGCAACTTCTTATTTCATCATCTAGAATTTTGCAGTCAAGTTTGAATAGTCTTGACAAGGTTTCTTTTGTGATGCGAGATGTCAATAATGGGGTGGTGGTGAGTTTGCATTGATTTTTCTTCTTGTTCTTGTTCTAGGTGTAGTATCAGTAGCTCATTTATTTTGATTAATCATTGCTTCATTATCTATGGTTTAAATAAAAAAATTACATTACTAAATCTTATTAAATCTAAAAAAATTATTAACTCAAGCATTAGGTTTTTATTGCTTCTTTACAAACATCCATTTTTGTACATTAAAAAAATGATATGGCCGCCCACCTCGTGTAGTTAATTATGATTTGCTATCATTACTGATGTTATTATTACTACAAGTTTTATTGAAAAATAATAATAATCTCTTGTTCATTTCGTATCAGTCCAAATAACATTTGATTTAATAACTTAAGGTTCAAATAGTATGGGTAATCTATTAAGACAAGCATGTAACATGGCCCAACTCAATACAACATAAAGTTTTATAAATAAGAAAACCAAATATTTAATTTATTACCAATCATATTTTCTATATAACTATATTCAGTAACCGGCTATCACCAAGATGATAAAGGTGGAATGCTTTGTTCATTTCTAAAGAAATTGGTGGGATCAACTGCTGTCTTGACACGCACCAACCTGTCGAAGTTGTTCTTGAAATATTTGGTGCCCCAGATGCTTGCTTGTCTGTAACTTGTGTTGCCTAGGTTGTTCACTCCTAGGTCAAGATCTCTGTAGTTGACATAAGCTTGTCTAGGATTTTTCGAAACATAAGGAGCCATGTAGCTGTAAAGCCTTCTGATCCAACTTATGTATTTTGCATATGCCTCAATGCCTTCTTCATCCCAAACGATCCCATAATGAATTTGGTATAGAGTACCGGCTCTGTGAGGAAATGGAGTGCTGGACTCAGCAATTTCGTTCATCTTTCCTCCATAGGCTGTGAATTGCAATTCAGCGGATTCGGCATCGACTTGTTCAAGCCTTTCCCATATTCCTTCCAATGCAGTTTTCGGTATAGGTTCCTTGACAAAGTCAGTTTTTCCTTTGAAAAAGATTGTGGCTCGAGGACTCCTGTTAAGCAACACTTCCAAGGATGTATTACGAGGAAATTGAGCAAAGTAAACTGTAGACTCGATCCAACTCATTTCAATGCAATCCTCTTTCACCAAACCAAGCTCGGGAAAGCTCTCTTGCATATAAGAAACAAGTCTATCTACCCTGCCAAGAAACAGAGAGGTGAATGCAGCTTGTATCATTGGCTTTCCGTCTTGAGTAGAGTTAGCTGATCTCCAAATGAAAATTCTTGAGAATAAATCTTCGTCGAACTTTTCTATTGCGTATTGCCATTGATGAATGAGTTTTGTTGCATCTTCTTTCATTAATATTCGTGTGACATTAAAGACAGTTACAGAAGCTGGAATTGGGACCAATTCTAGTTTCCAAGCAACAACTACTCCAAAGGTATTTCCTCCACCGCCTCGAATAGCCCAAAAGAGATCTTCTCCCATTGATGCTCTGTCAAGGGTTCTACCCTTGAAATCGATTAATTGTGCATCGATTATATGATCTACAGCGAGACCATATTTACGCATGATCATACCAGTTCCTCCTCCGCTAATGTGGCCACCAACACCCACTGTAGGGCAAACACCCGCTGGGAAGGCAAGAGTTCTACTTTTCTCGGCAATTCTATAGTAAACTTCGCCTAAAGTAGCCCCACCTTGAACCCATGCAGTTTTATTAGCTACATCAACTGTAACTGTTCGCATATTGATTAAATCAATAACCACGAAAGGTATAACAGCAACATAAGAGAGACCCTCGTAGTCATGACCACCACTTCGGACTCTAATTTGCAGGCCATGTTTCTGGGAGCAAGTAATGGCAGCTTGAATGTGGGCTACATTTAGAGGCGTAACAATAACTAGTGGTTTTGGGGTTGCACTTGTGTTGAACCTGCCGTTTCGTATTGAAAACTGCAACACAGATGAATATGAGGAGTTGATTGGGGTGTAAATGACCTTGGAAATGGAGTTCGAGTTTTGAGAATGAAGGCATTGAAGAAAATCCTCATGACGGTCAGCTGACGCTACCCATGAGAAAGAAAACAGGAATAGAAACAGGAATGGGAACATCGAAGAGCTTAGAGAGTTCATGTCTCTGATAATGTTTTGTGCATATAGGTGCAAGAGGCTCCCTTATTTATAGAGTTCTAAATGGTGCTTGTTTATGAATTTTTTTTTAGATAAAATGTTTTTGACCAATTAATCGAGAAGATGATGACAATTCAACCATTATCTAGATTACAGCCGAGGAACATCATCAAATGGGAACGTCAAAATTTGAAACACGGATCGTAGCCAACCATGCACGAGGTTTGACGATTTATGGTAGCGTTTCTTGACGTCTTAGCTTTCTTCTCATTTTCTTGTTCTATTACAGGGAAATGATAATCCAGCCATTGGATTTTTAACGAACCTTTTTTAGTTTATCCAGACGGTTGAAATAATAATCACATCAAAGGATTGTTAGTTTGTAAATTATCTCATTGATGACGATCCTGTGCTTCAATATCCATGTTGATGAAATTTTGTGTTTACTAGGATCATGATGATGTTGTCATTGCAATCAATTAACACAAGCTTTTTTCTTAGAGGAAAATTTTGACAATAATTTTACTGGATTTTGAATGTTACTTTTCCAAAACAAAAGAAATTTCTCATTATAATTTTCCTGTAAATTATCATCTTATCTAAAAGTTTAAACTACTAGATAAGACCCCAGAATATGATTTATATTATTTTTTTAATACATTCTCTTCAGTGAAAATCTTTTTGGTTTGAAACTTGCACAAACCCATATTATTGATATTATGTCAAATAACCATTGCACTTAAAAACTTAATTTATTAGTTCATGTGGCCTTCATAATTGACCTTTGAGGTAGAAGATAACTTATTCTACTGTATTAATTATTGTACAAATGTTGGTAGATGCTGTATAAATACAATGTTCAAATGGTGTATTAATTAAAAAAAGACCGATCAATTCACTATGGTATATGAAAAAAAAAACAATTTTAACCTTCAATTTATCCATATTTTCTTTATATTTATTTGATATTATTTTTATCAATTTAATGCTCACTTGCATAACACGTGTGTAACTATGACTTGATTTTTGTATCCTTCCAAGAGTACATAATATGAAAAAAGAGAAATCATTTTTTAATATTCCAGCTTAAGCTCATGATCAGCCAAGACTCTTCTTTATCTTTGACAAATGCATGTGATCAACATGGTTACTGGGATAATGAATATATTCAGAATAAACAATAATTATTTAATTATATTAAGTTCAGCTGATATTGCCCGTGAGAAAGAAAGCAGAATGATAATGGCAGAATTAAAGCGACTAAGGAATTCATATCTGTTAAAATCTCATGTGCCCTATTGAAGTGGGCTTCAGGCTCCCTCTAAATCATAGCACAGAGCACAAGAGTCAGGTTTTCTGAACAGTAGAATATTAGAATAACAATCCAATCATCATTTATTGACAAATATTTGGATACTGAAAGCTCTTATCGAGAAAATAAGAATAATTACCAAGTTGTTAGCATTCTATAATCATCATTCATCTTACCATTGACAGACATTTGTCCTTTAGGCAATGCTCACACTTGCTAAGATTTGAAATCTGTATTTGAATATTTATTAATGAAGAAGGGCTACCATCTAATGTGTAATACTAATATCTATGGATGGAGTTTTTAGAAATTATAAATTAAAAATTCTATGTCTTCTGTTATGCTAAATATGATAAAGGTTTTAGAAAACCCGAATGCTCTAGTTTGTTCAAAGATTTTAAAAGTAAAAGACTAGTTTGTGGTTATGAAAAGTGTTAGCACTTATAATGCGTCCTACCTGAAATAAGTTATTTATGACGAGGTTCTAATATGATTTAAGGATCTAGTGGTTTTGTTTGGGATGAATGAATCTTTTTTCGAATTTTTCGTGGGCTTATGTACTGAAACACAAGAAAACTTAAAGTTTTCACTCAATACGAATTACAGGGAAATGGAAAATTAGTTTGATCGAAATCCAACTGGAAATGCCTAATTTATCAAGCAGATGATGACAATTCAACCATTATCTTGATTACAGCTGAGGAACATCAGCAAATGGAAAATTTCCAACAAGGATCGTAGCCAACTTGTTCTATAAAACATGATTTTACTGGATCATTGAATGTTACTTTTCCAAAACAAAAGAAATTTCTCATTATAATATCCCCTTAAAACACCGACGAGATCGGCCTTCAAAATAATCAACTCTTAATTTTCAAAGGTTAAACGTACAAGATAAACTAAGTTGAGATAAGTTAATAAATAAATTTCCTAGCAACCAGTTAATTAATATACCATTAATTAATTCAATCAGATTTCCTGAATTATCGTTGAAAGGAGTGAACGTAATGAATAATCTCAGGTCTAAGACACATATAATTTAGTCCTACCTGAGATTTACCTTAATTATTGTAATGAAACTAATTAAAATCATGATTCATTGAAAACTGATGACTATAGAGTAGTACATCATGTTTCACATAATATTTCAGAGCATATTTGTTTTCGTGGCTACGCCTGTTTGTTTTTAAATTATTTTTTTGTTATTTTTAATCATTTTAAAGTATTGATGTTAAAAATAAATATAAAAAACATTATTTATATATATATATATAAATAAATAAATAAATAAATAATATTTTGAAACACAATACACACACACACACACACACACACACACACACACACACACACACACATAAATAAATAAATAATATTTTGAAAAACAACAACTAAAATAATAACAAACATTACTTACAAAACTAAAACAATTGTTATCACAATATTAAAATGAAAGTCTATGGCAAGCAGCTTGGTGTATAGCTAGGTTAATAAGATAATCAGCAAAAGTCAAGCAAGAAAACAGAGATTTCTAGCACCAGAATGTTACACACTTGCATGAATTTCGTGACTCGTTGCATCGATGTCAAGATTTCATAAGTTCATGTGGCCTTCATAATTGACCTTTGAGGTAGAAGATAACTTATTCTACTGTATTAATTATTGTACAAATGTTGGTAGGTAATGTATAGATACAATGTTCATATGGTGTATTAATTAAAAAAGACCGATCAATTGACTATGGCATATTAAAAAAAACAATTTTAACCTTTAATTTATCCATATTTATTTGATATTATTTTTATCAATTTAATGCTCACTTGCATAACACGTGTGTAACTATGACTTGATTTTTGTATCCTTCCAAGAGTATATAATATGAAAAAAGAAAAATCATTTTTTTAATATTTCAGCTTAAGCTCATGATACGTGTTATGATTTGAAATTTTTATTTGAATATTAAGAAGGGCTACCATATAATATGTAATACTATTTGGTGTAAATAATGTTTTTTGAATTTGTCGTGGGCTTATGTACGGAAACACAAAAAAACTTAAAGTTTTCAATCAATATGAATCAAACACCAAAAAAAAAAAAAAAATGAATAGCATCAAAAACATTCAACTCAAATCCTAGCAACATAGGAATTAATTCATAGCAATTTTCAAACAAAGAATAATATAGACATGATCTAAATCATACATACATCAGTAATCGAAGCTCCATGAACTTTGATTTTCACTTAAGTTTTACAATTTGGCAGAAATAAGTTTCGGTACCAAACAAAACTTTAGGATTAAAATATCTAAAACAGTGTTTTATTCTTTGTCTATCAATATATAATATTTCTGATAATCTATCACCAAGATGTGAGAGGAGGGATGCTTTGTTCATTTCTAAAGAAATTAGCTGGATCAACTTTGGTCTTCACATGCACCAACCGGTCAAAGTTGTTCTTGAAATATTTGGTACCCCAAATTCTTGCTTGTTTGTAGCTTGTGTTGCCTAGGTTGTTCATTCCCAGGTCAAGATCTCTGTAATTGATATATGCTTGTCGTGGATTTTTTGTAACGTAAGGAGTCATATAGCTGTAAAGTTTTCTGATCCAGCTTGTATACTTTCGAGCTGTCTTAGTGTCTTGAACGCCCACGCCCCAAAAGACAGCATAATGAATTTGGTATAGATTTCCAGCTCTATGTGGAAATGGAGTGCTGGTCTCCGAAATTTCATCCATTTTGCCTCCATAGGCTGTGAATTGCAATTGAGCTACTTCGGCATCCAGTTGGTTAAGCCTTTCCCATATTCCTTCCAAAGCGATTTCAGATATAGGATCTGTCACATAGTCTGTTTTTCCTTTGAAAGATACTGTGGATCCTGGGCTCCTGTCAAGTAAAACAGCCAAAGATGAATTGCGTGGAAATTGCGCAAAGTAGACAGTAGACTCGATCCAACTCATCTCGATGCAGTCCTCTTTAACCAAACCGAGCTGGGGAAAGCTCTGTTGCATTATTGATAGGAGTCTATCAACTCCACCTAGAAACAAGGAAGTGTATACGGCGAGTATTGTTGTTTTTCCTTCCTGAGAAGTGTTAACTCTCGAAAGGAAAATTCTGGAGAATAGATCTTCGTCAAACTTTCGTATTGCAGACTGCCACTGATGAACGAGTTTTGTTGCATTTTGTTCCAATGTTCTACTGACATTGAACACTGTCACAGTTGGTGGAACTGTGACCAATTCTAGTTTCCATGCAATTACAACTCCAAAGGTGTTGCCTCCACCTCCTCGAATGGCCCAGAACAAATCTTCTCCCATCGATGCTCGGTCAAGGATTCTACCTTTACCATCGATTAATTTGGCGTCAATTATATGGTCTGCTGCAAGGCCATATTTACGCATCATCATCCCATGTCCTCCTCCACTAATGTGCCCTCCGGATCCCACAGTTGGGCAAACACCCGCTGGGAAGGCAAGAGTTCTACTTTTCTCAGCGATTCTGTAGTAAACTTCTCCTAGTGTAGCTCCAGCTTGAACCCATGCAATTTTGTTTCCTACATCAACTGTAACTGTTCGCATATTTATAAGATCAATAACCACGAAAGGTATAACAGCAACATAAGAGAGGCCCTCATAGTCATGGCCACCACTTCGAACTCTAATTTGCAGGCCATGTTTCTGGGAGCACGTAATGGCAGCTTGAATGTGGGCTACATTTAGAGGTGTAACAATAACTAGTGGTTTCGGGGTGGCAGCTGTGTTGAACCTGCCATTTCGTAATGAAAACTGCAAGACATATGAATATGAGGAGTTGATTGGGGTGTATACGACCTTAGAAAGGGAGTTTGAGTTTTGAGAATGAAGGCATTGAAGAAAATCCTCATGACGATCAGCTGAAGCTACACATGAGAATGAAAACAGAAAGAGAAACAGGAATGGGAACATTGAAGAGGTTAGAGAGTTCATGTTTCTGATAATTTTTTGTGCATATAGAAAGATGCAAGAGACTCCCTTATTTATATTAATTCCAGAATGGTGGTTATCTAAGAACATTTTATTCCCTATTAATCTACAAGACGGTGAAATTTAAACTATGATCTAAATAGGAAGGTGGAAATTTCCGAGCAAGTATCGTAGCCAACTTGTTCGGCAAGACAAGAAGTTGACAATTTATGGTAGCATTTCTTGGGGTTTTAGCTTTGTTCATATTTTATTGTTCGATTACATGGGCAATGACAATCCAGACGTTGGATTTTCAATATTTTTTATTTATTCAGCCGATTGAAATAATCATGACATCAAAGGATTGATAACTTGTACATTCTATTAATCATGTGCTTGTTGTGCATGCCTAACATCTATCAGTATCTTGAATCAACGTACGATAAGCTAAAACTTGTTAATTACGTATAAGAAGTTCACTAACTACTCCTGCAGATAATGATTCTATGCTTCAATATCCATGTTGGTGAAGTTTTGAGCCTGGACGGAAGGATCATGCTGAGGTTGTCATGGCACTCCATTAACAAAACGTTTTTCTTGAGAAAAAAACTTTCCATTAGTCAATACTGTAAGGAATTTTGAATGTTTCACTTTTCAGACACGAGAAATTTCTCATACAACAATTCTATAAACCACCGACGAGATTTTCCTTCAAGTAATTTTCAAATTTAAAACGTACAAGATAAACCAACTTGACAAATTTCATTGCACCTGATTGCTAGTCTATTAATTATCGTTGAAAGGATTGGACGTAGTGGATGATCTCAGCTATAAAGATGCATGTATAATTATTGTATAATAATATAAATTATATTTCGAGATTTTACCTAAAAGCTTAAGATAGTTCTTGATATGGTATTAAAATCTTATTAACTCAGTGGTCACGAGTTTTAATCTCATCATTCTCATTTTATTTAATAAAAATCAAGTATAGGGTAGTATAAATTTCAAATTTAAAAAGCTTTCACTTGAGAGGGTGTGTTAGATGTTAAGGAATTATTTCATTTAAAAGCTCAAGCTGTGAAGCTTCATAATATGATTTATATTATTCTTTTACACACCCCATCAAGTAAAAGTCCTTTGAGTTTGAAACTTATACAGGCCCACACTACTGTTAAGGAACCATCTCACCTAAAAGTTCAAACTTGTAAGTGAGACCCTATAATATCATTTATATTATTCTTTAACACACCTCCTCAAGTGAAAGCCCTTTGGACTTGAAACTTGCACAGGTCCACATTACCTTGTGCTTGATTTTTATCAAATAGAATGAGGGTGGTGAGATTCGAACTCGTGACCGCTGGGTCAACAAGGCTCTGATACCATGTTAAGGAACCATCTCACCTAAAAGCTCAAGCTTGTAAGTGAGGTCCTATAATATCATTTATATTATTCTTTAACAACTACCATGTATTTGATTTTTTTTTTATCAAAATTAAATGGAGATGGTGAGATCTGAACTTGTGACCATTGGGTTATCATAGTTCTAATACAATATTAAGGAATCATCTCCCCTAAAAACTCAAGCTGTTAGGTGAGGCTTTATAATATGATATATATTATTCTCTAATATTAAAAAATAATATAAATTATATTCTAAAATTTTATTTAAAAATTTATATTTTTAAATGAAATAGTTCATCCGAAATAATCTAGTTCAACGAGAAGCTTACCTTAATATAGATATATGTCATGTCTCAAAGTCTACGGCAAGCAACTTTATATATATAGTAGTCAAACAACGTGCTAAAATATACATTAAAAAAGTTGCAGGGAAGAGGGGTATTTGTCTAAATGCGTTGTTATAAAACATTTAGTCTTGAATTCTTCTAGCATGTTTTATTTTACTAATGAAAGATTCGTTGACATCCGAGTCGCAAAACGAATTTAAAATTAATTCCTCCTGGAGTGCACGGAAAAAATGTTTGACATACATAACATATTGATAAATTGTGCTATAAAAGTTGTTTTTGAAAAAAATTAAAAAAAAATATTATTAATTTTTTTAATGTTTTTAGATTATTTTTATATGTTGATGTAAAAAATAATTTTAAAAAATAAAAAATATTTTATTTTAATATGTTTCTAAATAATTTTTTTTAAAAAAGAAATCACAATCACACTCTAAAAAGACACTTAATAAATTAAATTTCTTCAGCAATATGCATGTGCAGCTCGAGGAAATTAAACCGGGCCTATGTTACATAAGGGAAATTATAAATAGTCATAGAGCTCCCCATCTAATCCTAGAAGACTTAAAATTAGAAAATGGTGATGCCGGTTTAAGCAAGGCTTCTGGTAGGTTTTTGGACATTCATGAGGAATTATTTATATCGGATCTCGCATAGGATTTGAATCCTCGATAGTAATATGCTATATATGTGCAAATGAGCTTACGGGTCCTCTTTAAATCAATCCTAACATTGTTTGGTGCTTTTATTTTATTTTATTTTTCCAATCGGAGGCCAAATAGACCTTAATTAATTAGGTCACTCAATAGAGATAATCTTCCTCGACATTATATTATTAAATTGAAAAATAATTAATAGGGAACTCGGATACATAATCGAAGTCTTGTATACGTTATGCAGTACTAAATCCATATATAGTTCATAATATACTGTTTCTAATGATTTTCTCTCCTATATATCGCTCGGATGTCTGACTGTTCTCATCAGACCAAATCACCAAGTATTCAATTTGATATAAATTCCCCGGTCTGTGAGGAAATGGAAAGCTAGATTCGGATATCTCATTCATTCTTCCACCATATGCACTGAATTGCAATTCAGCTATCTCAACCTCTAATTGATTCATCCTTTCCTTAATACCTTCCAATGCGATTTCCGGTATGGGCTCCTTCACGTAGTCAGATTTTCCTTTGATTAATGTATTGAATATAGGAGTCCTGTCAAGCAAAACGTCTACGGATAAATTGCTTGGGAATCAGGAGAAATAGAGAGTTGACTCGATCCAGCTCATTTGAATGCAACCTTGTTTCACCAATCCGAGCTCGGGAAGGCTCTCGTGCATCATTGAAAGAAGCCCATCTACCTCACCAAGAAAAAACTAGTGGAAATATCTTCATCAAGCTTGTTCGCTATGGACTGCCACCGATGAACAAGCTTTTTTGCATTTTGTTCCAAGGTTCTTGAGACATTGAAAACAGTCACGGTTGGTGGAACTGGAATCAAGTTTAGTTTCCATGCAACAACGATGCCGGAGGTGTTTCCTCCACCACCTCGAATGGCCCAAAATAGATCTTCTCCCAATGATGTTCGGTCATGGAGTCTACCTTCAGCATCAACTAACTGAGCATCAATTATATGATCTACAGCAAGGCCAAATTTACGCATCATCATGCCGTATCCTCCTCCACTAAAGTGTCCCTCAACACCCACAGTAGGGCTTACACCTGCAGGAAAAGTAAGGGCTTTGCTCTTCTTGGAAATTCTATAGTAAACTTCACCTAAAGTTGCCCCAACTTCAACCCATGCATTGCTATTCTAAACATCAACAGTGACCGATCGAAGATTAATAAGATCAACAATGACAAAGGGGGTAATAGAAACATAAGAAAGACCCTCAAAGTCATGGCCACCACTACGCACTCTAATTTGCAACCCATAATTCTTTGAACAAATAACATCTTGAATCTGGGAAACATTCGCTAGGGTAACAATAACTAGTGGTTTCGGCGTGGCAGTTGTATTGAATCTGAGGTTTTGAATAGAAAATTGCAGGACAGAGGGATACAAGGAGTTTATGGGGGTGTAAATTACCTTAGAAATGGAATTGGTGTTTTCTATATAATCCGAAAGGCATTGAAGAAAATCTTCATGTGTATTAGTTGAAGATGCCCATGAGAAAGAAAGCAGAATGATGGACAAAAATGGCATAATTGAAGGGATTAAAGAATTCATCTCTGCTATAAACTTTTGTCCCTATAGAAGTGGGCTTAAGGCTCCATCTTATTTATAGAAGTGGAGAGTTCAAGTGTTTGGTTTTCTGAACAGTGTTCTGCTATCCACAGTAGGGAGACAATTCAACTATCACCTAGGATATATTGGTGGGAGAGGCTACTAGTGGTGGCTTTTAAACATTCAGAGAGGATAAAACACACTATTTTATTTCAACAACAAAATGTTACAGAGCATGAACAATCTGTCAAAGCTCTCTTATTCTCTCTAGTATTTCTCTCTAATGTTTCCCAAGACTATTTCACCTTAACTAAGCTTCCTATTTATACATAAAATGAAAGCTTGATAAAATAGATTTTATGGTGTGAAAGCCGCTGGCGACTGCAGTAAGTGGCCATAGTCGGTGGTCGTTGATAGTAGCTGTTAGAGACTTTAGTTGGTGGCCGTAGATAGTGGTTGCATTTCTGGACTTTTAAGGATTGAGTTTACGAAAACAAATTCCCCCTTTAAACTCAATCGAGAGATGTCATGCCAAGCATGAGCTTCAATCTGATAAATACATCTCCCTTCAATGGCTTTGTGAAGATATATGCAACTTGATCATTTGTTTTGCAAGAGATCAATTCAACTTCTTTGTTCTTCACATGCTCTCGGATAAAGTGATGGCGTGTATCGATGTGTTTACTTCTTTCATGATACACTGGATTCTTTGCTAATGCAATCGCCGATCGATTATCAATATAAATCTTTGTTGGATCTTCTTAAGGAAATCCTAAATGCTTCATCATATTCCTTAACCATATTAAATGGCATATAGCTAAGTTGACAGCAACATACTTAGCTTCATAACTTGATAACGTTACTATCGATTGCTTCCTGGATGACCATGTGAAAGATGTATCTCCCATAAAAAATACAAACACTGTTATACTTTTCCTTTCATCCAAATCTCGACCTCAGTCACTATCTGAGTAGCCAATAAGTTTAAAGTTCTTATTTGATATATAAAATATACCTTCACTTATTGTTCCTTTGATGTATCGGAGAATTCTCTTAGCTGCACTCAAGTGCATTTGATCTGGTGTCTCCATATATTTGTTGACAAGTCCTACTCCACGAAGTATATCTGGTCTTTTACATGTCAAGTACCTTAAGCTTCCGACCAAGCTTTTAAAGTAAGTAGGATCAACATTTCCCTACTTTACTTTTCCTCAATTCCACTCCATTTTCAGCTTTTCATTTTGAACTTTCCAAGAATTTTTTTGGAGTAAATGCTTTGGGACACAAAAATCCCTTCTTTTTGAGTAAATCTTAGCCTAGAAAATGTGCCATCAGACCAATGTCTATCATCTCAAACTCTTGTACCATGTTTTTCTTGAAGTCTATAAACATGGTAGGATTGTTGTCGATGAATATCAATTCATCCACATATAAGCAAGCAAATAGTGTGCTTCCATCATCTTCTTTCTTCACATATATGGCGTGTTCATATGGACATTTTCCAAATCTATTTTCTTGAAAATACCTGTCAATTCTGGTATTCCAAACACGCGGAGCTTGATTCAGATCATAAAGAGCTTTTTTTTACTTGTATACTTTGCCTTCATTATCTTCTTCAATGTAGCCAAGTGGTTGTTCAACATAAATCTCTTCTTCTAGGAAGCTATTAAGAAATGCTGACTTCACATCAAGTTGATAAATCTTTCATCTATGTTGTGCTGCAAGTGAGATAATCAGTTTGATTGTTTCTAAATGGATTACAGGAGTAAATACTTCTCTATAGTCTATGCCTTATCTCTATTTGTATCCTTTTGCCACTAATCTTGCTTTATGTCATTGTACTTCACCTTTTGCATTCTTCTTGGTCTTGTAGACCCATTTCACACCAATTACCTTCTTACTTTCTAGCAGATTGGTTAACTTCCAAGTATCATTCTTCTCAATGGCATGTATCTCTTCATCCATTGTTGTGATCCATTTTTTTTTCTTTAATAGCCTCATCAAAGCTATTTGGATCACTATCTGCGAAGATACAAAATAACGTTGTATCTTACATTACCTGAGTTGCATCGTATAAATCTTCTAGATTTCTCATCCTTCTTGGTTATTTTGATAAGGATGATGTTTCTGGTGATATGGATGATGATCCTGGTGTTGTAGTGTTTCTCTTGTTGAATAAAGAAAACTAGGTATCAGAGATTGTGGCTCCTCTTCTGCTACTATTGGATATTCTGTAAGTATTGTTAGTACTTCTACTTCATCTTTAATGATCAAATCTGTATTGATCCATTTGATTTCTTCCTAATCCTCTTTCCATTCCTAGGCTTTATCTTCTTCAAAGATAAATCTCTGCTCATGATCACCTTCTTTGTGATGGGATTATACAACTTGTATCCCATCCTTTTATCATCATATCCCACATAGATACATTTCTCGCTTTTATCATCAAGTTTTGTTCTTCTTGCTTCTAGGATCTTTGCATATGCCACACAACCAAAGACTTGAAGATGAGTCACACTTGGTTTATGACCACTCCATGCTTCTTCTAAAGTGAGAGCTTGCAAGCTTCTTGCTCGGCAGAGGTTCAGTAAATATACTGCACAAGATACGACTTCAGTCCAATATTGTTTGGGCAACTTTTTAACTTTGAGAAGATTTCTTGCCATATCAAGAATAGTTCTATTCTTTTTTTTCTGCTATCCCATTCAACTATGGTGTATAAGTTGGTGTTGTCTGATGTATGATTCCTTGTTGTGTACAAAAGGCTTCAAAGTCATGTAAATTCTCCACCTTGATTAGATCTTACAGATCTAATATTATACCCACTTTGCTTCTCCACAATTATTTTAAAATCTTTAAAGCAATTTAACACTTTTGACTTCTTCTTCAGAAAGCATATACAGGTCTTTCTACTAAAATCATCAGAAAGTACCTATTATGTCCAGTTCATATTGGCTATATCGGTCCACACACTTCTGTGTGCACTAACTCCAATGGCCTGTTTTCTTTCCAGTTGACCTCCTTGGCAAAACTAGCTTTATGGTGTTTGCTAAGGACACAACTCTCATTTACTTCTTCTGGATGATTAATGTGAGGCATACCTTTGACCATCTATTTACTTGCAAACATCTTTAGGCCTGTATAATTCAGATGTCCAGGCCTTAGGTGCCAAAGCCATTCTTCACTGTTGGTGATGGCAGTCAAACACTTTGCCGCATCATACTGGATATTTAATGGGAACATCTTGTTCTTAGACATCTTCACAAAGGCAATCAATATCCCATTGTTATCTTTGACTATAATATGACAATCCTTCATGAAGAGAGTATATCCTTTCTCCAGAATTTGTCTTATACTTAGCTTGTTGTGTTTGATAGTTGTTATTGCCATTCTTTAACTTTATCGAGATGTTGCCTTTCCCTTTAACTGGAACTTTTGAAGTATCTCCAAATATGACCTATCCTTGTATGGTCTCATCGAGATCATTAAAGAGGTTTCGTTGCCCATACATATGATTGTTAACTCCAGAATCTAGATACCATACATGCTCCTTATTTTTGCCAAGTCCTCGTTGGACAAATAATGCAGTTGACCCACTGATTATGACATCTTCATTTGCATAGTTAGCTTGCTAACACAACTCTATTGGAGCTTTCTTTCAGCAGTCATTGCTATAATACCCAAATTAATTGCAGTTATAACACTGAATATTTCTCTTGTCATGGTTATTGTAATCGCCTCCTCTTCCTCTAAGAGTCAAAGGTTATTGTCCTCATCCTCCTCTGGTGATGTTTCTACCACCTCTTCCTCTGAAGCTTGTATTCCAAGATCCCCTTTCTTGAAATCGCTGGAAGCCTCCTCTTCCTTGTTGATTTCTTTCTCGAGGGGTATATTCATGTGTCAAAGTCCCCCTTTGCTCATATCTGTCTTCCTTTAGAGACAATTTTGATTGCAAGGCATGCTCTATTGCCCTATCTCCATTTCTTCTCACAAGCTTTTGTTCATGTGCTTGTAAAGAACTCATCAACTCATCTACCATGAATTTATCCCCTTCCTTGGATTCTTCAATGGAAACAATAACATAGTTAAATTTTGGATTTAGGGATCTCAAATTTTCTCAGTAATCTGACAAACTCACCTTGCAAAGATTGAAGACGAATCTTATTGATTCTACCAGCTTCTTTGTATGTTTTGTTGGAGAGCTTCCTATATATCCTTAGAATTTTCTGCAGAACTGATAATCTCAAACATGGCTTCATCAGTACCTTGATAAATGATGATCTTTGCTTTGTTGTCCTTCTTTCTATTGTTTTTGAGAACTTGCTTCTGTGATTCTTGTAGAGCATCCTCTGCTTCTCTGGACTTTGGTTCATTATAACCATAATCCACAATCTCTATGTATTCTTGTGAGCCAAGAAATGCCTTCATATCTCTGGTCAGGTTCGGAATGAGTGTCTGAGCATTTTCTATGGTCATTGTATTTGAAAATAAATGTATCACCCTCTTTGCCTTCTCTTTTCACAAAAAAGACATTACGGATGGATCCGTAATGGACCTAAATAGTAGGGAACCTGTCTGATTTGGTTCAAAATGAGACCAAAAATGAGTGAACCGGTCCAAAAATCAGTTCTCGACGTCAATTGGTTCGCTGTGATTGAACCGAGAAATTTTTAGGGAATATTCTTTATGGCTTGACTTATGTCTCAGCTTATTGGCTCGGCTTGGTGTGACGGCTCAAGTATGGCGCTCGTGAAGATCAGTCGTCTTCTTCCTCGGTGCGCATGGACTAAGAGTGGTGAATAGTGTCAGAATTTCAGAGCGAAAGTGTGGCTCACCCCTAGCTTTGATTGTGTTGATTTTTGCACCGACGAGTTCATATTGAAGAGAGCTTTACTGTGGAATGATCAAATTTTGTTTTGGACAAACTTGAAAATTTGGATGTACACCCAAAAACTTCTTTATTTTTGATGAACGAGGCTTTGATACCAATTTTGGTGGGAGAGGCCACTGGTGGTGGCTTGTAAACACTCAGAGGGGATACAACACATTGTATTATTTCAACAACAAAATATTACAGAGCATGAACAATCTGTCAAAGCTCTCTTCTTATCTATAGTGTTTCTCTCTAATGTCTCCCACTACTATCTCACCTTAACTAAGCTTTCTATTTATATACAAAATGAAAGTTTGATAAAATAGACTTTAAGGTGTGAAAGCAACTAGCAGCTGCAGTAGGTGGCCATAGTCGGTGGTCGTGGATAGTGGCTGTCTGAGGCTTTAGTTGGTGGCCGTAGACAGTGGTTGTCGATGGTTGCATTTATGGACTTTTACAGATGGAGTTTATGCCAACAGGACAAAGTTTATTGACAAATTTGGATGTTAAAAGTTCTAATCAATAAATGTATGACAAGCAAAGATCGATCATGTTCTAGTACAAATGGTAATTAATTCCTAATTTTTTAAATTCAGTTGTTTGGATTTTGGATAATTCCCCTTTTTACTAGTGATAGGTATTTGTTTGTAAATGAAAAGTTCAACGATAAAGATTTGACATCTCTACTTGAACATTAGAGAATGGTGAGACTTGATTTAAAAATGAGGAAGGGCTACCACTTATTAAGGTATAAGTTGTATTGGGTGGGTTTTCAATTGTAGTAGTAGACATAGATTATTGTAGTTTGTAATAGTATAATTATTGTTTTGCCTCTTAGTCCATAAATTTTTAACTCCTAGACTCAAGGGCATTTGAGACCATTCCATGGGACCGGTTGGTATTCTCTGGTTGTTTGGGGGTATTTGAGTCTTTTGGGAGGATTTTGTATAGTAAAACTATGGTTTTACCACTACAAATAGTTTACTATCTAGGGGTATTTTTATTTTTTACATTATTGTAAACATTAAAATAACCATATTACGCTTAAATAGCACAAAAACCAAGAATAACCAATGAGGGTGATTCTAGTTTTTCATTTTTACTAAATAGTAAAAATACATATATACCCTTAGAAAAGACAAAATTCAGGAGTTGGTTGTAAGGGTGTTTAGGTAATTTTAGATCTTATTTTTATTTTTTCTACAGAAAATTGCAGGCATGTCTTTTGTCTCAATCAAAACTTCCTCACAAGTTACTCTCTTCACTCAAGCTGGTCCCTTAAAATCAATTAAGATCTTATACCAATTTGTTGTTTTGACAAATTAAAGACACAAAGATAACAGAGAGAACCTAAAATATAAAAGGTTGTTTTGAGATCACAAAAGCATAATACTTTTATTGAACAACAATGCTTTATTCTTCCCATGAAATGACCCTAATCCTAAACCATGGTGAATACCGATTGTTTTGAAAAAAGAATTTAATTTACGATAGTCATCATCCCAATCAATTTGAACAATTTTGATTTTACGAGAGAAGTGACGTTCAACAAGCAATTGAAATTGTTGAAACACAGTGAATACATCTGATTTGAGGGCAATAGGATAAAACCAAATAAATTTTGTATGTATATCCATAAATATGAAAAAATACCCAAAACCATTAGATGATAGCATTAGGGCAGGGCCCCAAACATCACTAAATATAAATTCAAGTGGAGTAGATGTTTTATGGCTCGTAGGTCCTAACGACAAACGAGAGGATTTCCCTAGCAGATAGGCTTGACATTGAAAATCAAAATGATGAGAGGTACAAATAACCTTTTTATTTGAAGCTAAGAGACTCAGAATACGATAACTAGGGTGACCAAGGCGATGATGCCAAATATCGGTAGAAGTAGCCATGATAGTGGACATAAAAGCTTGCGGTGGAGATGTTGCAGAAGACTCGGAAAGGACATAGAGGTCATCTTTACTCCAACTGGAAAGAAGGACTTCCTTGGTGATGAGATCCTTGACATGAAAAACAAATGAGTGAAACTCAAAAAAGACATAATTTTCACGATAAAATTGTTGTAAAAATAAGAATTTTTTTTTTAATATGAGGAACATGTAATTTATTGGACAAGGTGAAGACTCGTTTTGCATGTAGATGGTTATGAATAATATTAGATATGAAAAATCCCTTACCATCACCAATATGTAATTGATCATTACCAAGATAAGATTTTGTACAAGTAATACCAGTAATATCCAGAATAACATGATGATTCGCACCTGTGTCTGAAAACCATTCGGCAAGACTCCTTTACATGCACGAGGTTTGACAATTTATGATAGCGTTTCTTGGTGTGTTAGCTTTCTTCTTATCTTCTTGTTCTGTTACAGGGACGATCCTGTGCTTCAAAATCCATGGTGATGAAATTTTATGTTTGGTAGGATCAAGATGATGATGTCATTGCACTCAATTAACACAAGTTTTTTTCCTAGAGGAAAATTTTAACGATAATCTTACTGGACTTTGAATGTTACTTTTCCAAAATAATACAAATTTCTCATTATAATTTCCCTTTAAACCACTGACGACATCGGCCTTCAAAATAATCAACTCTTAATTTTCATTCAAAACTTATTAAAATCATGATTCATTGAAAACTGATGTCTATAGAGTACATCATGTTTCACATGATATTTCAGAGCATATTTGTTTTTGTGGCAACGCCTGTTTTTAAAAAATATTTTTTATTTAAAATATTTTTTGTTATTTTTTAATTGTTTGATGTGTTGGTGTTAAAAATAAATTTTAAAAATATATAAAACACTATTTAATAAATATATAAAAATAAAAAATATTTTAAAAACCAATATCAAACATTACTTGCAAAACTAAAATAATTGTCATCACCATATTAAAATGAAAGTCTATGGCAAGCAGCTTGATGTATAGCTAGGTTTTTAAGATGATCAACGAAAAGTCAAGCCAGCCAAAGAGATTTCCAGCACGAGAATGTTTCACACTTGCATGATTTTCGTGGCCTGTCGCATGGATGTCAAGATTTTATAAGTTCATGTAGCATTCATAGTTGACCTTTGAGCTAGAAGATAACTTATTCTACTGTATTAATTATTGTACAAATGTTGGTAGATACTGTATAGATACAATGTTCAAATGGTGTACTAATTAAAAAAAGACCCATCAATTGACTATGGTATATTAAAAAAACAATTTTAACCTTCAATTTATCATATTTTATTTATTTTTATTTGATATTATTTTTATCAATTTAATGCTCACTTGCGTAACACGTGTGTAACTATGACTTGATTTTAGTAGCCTTTCAAGAGTATATAATATGAAAAAGAAAAATCATTTTTTAATATTCCAGCTCAAGCTCATGATACGTGTTAAGATTTGAAATTTGTATTTGAATATTAAGAAGTGTTACCATATAATGTGTAATACTAATATCTATTGAAAACCCGAATGCTCTAGTTAATAGTTGGCTGGATTCATAGGGTAGGTGTGATGGCTTCAAGGTTTGAATGCTCTAGTTTTTTCAAAGATTTAAAAAGTATCAATATCCATGTTCAAGAAATTTTGTGTCATTGCACTCAATTAACACGGGCTTTCTTAGAGGAAATTTTGACGATAATTTGAATGTTACTTTTCCAAAACAAAAGAAATTTCTCATTACAATTTCCCTTTAAACCACCGACGAGATCGGCCTTGAAAATAATCAAATGTTAATTTTCAAAGGTTAAACGTGCAAGATAAACTAAGTTGAGATAAGTTAACAAATAAAAATAAATAAATTTCCGAGCAACCGGTTAATTAAATACCATTTATTAATTCAATCATAATTCCTGAATTATCGTTGAAAGGAGTGAACGTAATGACCAATCTGAGGTCTAAGACACATATAATTTAGTACTATAGAGTACATCATGTTTCACATGATATTTCAGAGCATATTTGCTTTGTGGCCAC
The DNA here is from genome assembly GCA_015731905.1 of Salix dunnii. NCBI lineage: Eukaryota > Viridiplantae > Streptophyta > Magnoliopsida > Malpighiales > Salicaceae > Salix > Salix dunnii. Next base: position 35,031,935 of record CM027674.1, on the reverse strand, counting down.
CCTTTTTTTCAAAAATATGTTTTGTTATTTTTTAATTGTTTTGATGGGTTGGTGTTGAATATGGCCATTAAGTACTGTTATAGGTATTGTGTACAGCAACTGTAAAAGTAACCTTTATTTTAGCTAATTTAGTATAGGAATTTATCTATAAATTGATTCTCAATTGTAAGAGAGAGATAACACTGAATATACAAGAATTAATTGAATTAAGAATTCTTACATGGTATCAGAGCAAATCTAGATTTTTTTCTTTGAAATTGAATTACTGTTTTTTTTTCTCATTTGGTTCCAAACCTAGAACTCGATCTACACAATACTTGTTCATCAAACACATTGTTCATACACAAAAAACCCAAAAAAATAACCCAACAATCCCTACAGGAAAAAAAAATCCCAGAGAAAAACCCAACAGCGAATCTTGAATATTTTTTCCTGAACCGTATTTTTTCTCGAATTTTTTCTTTTTTTTTCTCTCGAATTCATATTGTTCATCCCCAGAATTTGATCTCTATAGCACCTGTTTGTTCAAAGTTATTGTTCATACCCAGAAAAAAAAACCCAGATTTTCCTGGAAAATCAAGCTTTCTTGGAAAATCATATTTTCCCGAAAAACCAAGATTTTCCCAAGAAAAAAAAGGAATCAAGGCTTCTTTGTCATCTCCGGCGAATCTTTTTCATCATACCTCTTTGTCATCTCCGATGAAACCCCTTTTAAGATAGCAAAACCCATCAGCTCATAGTTACTTGTTAGAAACCCAAACGAAAATAAACCTAAACACCCAAATGAAAATCAAATCAACCAACCCAACCCAGATGAAAGCAAACCCAGAAATTCATACACCCTTCACAAAGCTCTGAATGGTGTAAGTCTCTATCTCTGCCTCTCTCAAGAATGAGGAACTCACCATGGAAGAACGAAACCTCCTCTTTGTAGCTTACAAAAATGTGACCGGTGCTAGACATGCTTCGTGGAGAATTATTTCCTCGATCAAGCAAAAAGAGGAGAGTCGTGGTAATGAAGACCATATGTCTGTGATCCGTGACTACAGGGCTAAGATTTAGACCAAACTATCTTCTATCTGTGACAGGATATTGAAGGTGCTCGACTCAAGGGTGATTCCAATGGCCAAGGCTAGTGATTCAAAGTTTTTCTATTTGAAGGGATTATCCACAGGTTGAAAGAGGGGGAAGAGAAAAAGGGGAATAATGCTTAGGGCAACATTTAAAGGCTGACCAAGCTGACCGAACTTGGGCTACTAGGCTGACTGAAATGGGGCTAACAGGGTTGATCGAAAATACAAAAATATAACTGGGTTGGTGTGTTCTCATTGCAATGAAATAGGGCATTCAAAACAAAGGTGTTATGAAATCGTCGGCTTTCCGGACTGGTCAGACTTTACAAAAAACCATGGAAAAATATCCAAAAACCTATGGTACATATCTGACAGACACAGATCAGGTACAACCCACAACTAATGTGGTCAATATAGGTATCATCAAAAAAAAATAGCACTTAGATTATTGATACAAGTGCATCTAATCACATGACTATCGATTTCGATAATTTAATATGTCATAAGCCCTCCTCATTGTCAGCTATATGCACTGCTAATGGTAGAACCTCCCCTGTTACAGGGGAAGGATCTATCATTTTAACTAACACTATTATACTAGATATTGTCCTTATTGTTCCATCTCTTGCGGATAATTTCCTGTCGGTTAGTCAAATTATGACTACCCTTGAGTGCACGGTAACGTTTGGCCATTGTTTTGTGTTTTTCAGGACATTATAACCCGGAAGATTTTTTGTTATGGTGTTATATGGGGCAACCTGTATTATTTAGAATTAATGGAACAAGGGGGTTAAAGCTGGGTCATACACATCAGACCAAAAGTACGAATCAAACTCATGCTCTCATATGGTTATGGCATCGATGACTTAGACATCTTTCATTTGGGTACCTTAAGAGGTTACAACCGCATTTATTTTTGAGTTTAAGTATTTTGGATTTTCAATGTGAAATTTATGAGTTGGCGGAAATCCACCATATTTCCTATTTGCCATGTTTGCATAAAAGTGTATAACCATTTACAATTATTCATTATGATGTTTAGGGTCCTGCAAATGGTTCATCTTTTTCTAATGTATGATATTTTGTTATATTTATTGATGAATATACTCGAATACCCTGGATATCTCTCCTCCGAAATAAAAGTGAAGTACAACATTTCAGGAATTTCAGAACATGGTGCTAACCCAATACCAACGGCACATTCATACACTTCAATCTGATAATAGTATATAATCTATGGATCAAGTACTAGGTAATTTTTTACAGCATCATGGAATTCATCATCAAACATCCTACACATATACTCCATAACATAATAGATTTGCCAAAAGGAAGAACAGGCAAATTATGGAAATAGTTTATGTTTCACTATTTGGCATGAATCTACCAAAATATTATTGGGGTGACGCAGTCAAATCCACTGCGTACTTAATAAATCAAACACCATCTAGTGCAACTGATTTTCATTCTCCTCAATAGAAAATAGAATCTCTTCTCTCAGTTACTCACCTTTCAAATTTGGAGCCTTGGATATTTGGTTGTACGATACAATGTCCACATCCCTAAAGTTCTGCGAAGCAAACTAGATCTGTGTGCAAAACGGTGCGTGTTTGTAGGTTACTCAGAGTTTCAAAAAGGATATCGGTGCTATGATCCTCATCATCGAAAGCTACATGTGACCTTGGATGTATAATTTCGAGAATCTAAACCCTACTATTCAGGAGGAGTTCCTGGTTCTTCTCTTCAAGGGGAGAGTAACAATGAAGAGAATGAAGATATATTTGAATTAGAGGAAATGAGACCAAGCCGGGATGATAACCTAGAAGTCTCTAGAATTACCAACGCCTACACCATTAACTAAAGAATCAATCGAGAATGTCTCTCCTCAATCCCCTTAGGTAACCCTAAATCCTATCCCTAATGACATAAATGAAATTCCTGTCTTAGAAAATAATGTGACCAATAGATACCCACAACAACTAAACTGAGGAGTCCCAAAGAAACAGTATGAACCTAATCCAAAACACAACTAAATAACCCATCAGTAACTATATCACTACCCATAGATTATCGGAATCATATGCATTTAATGTTAATCAGTTATCCAATGTGTCTATTCCTAGTAATGTACAGGATGCATTAGCAGACCCAAAGTAGACCAAGGCGATGAATGAGGAAATATAGGCATTGCAGAAGAATAACATGAATGAGGAAAGTTGGGTGTAAATGGATGTTCACAGTGAAGTTGAAAACAGATTGGAGTATTGATAGATACAAAGTGAGGTTAGTCGCGAAGGGATACAAGGAGTGGATTACCAAGAAACATTTAGCCTAGTTGCAAAAATAAACACTATCCAGATTCTCATATCTATAATAGTGAATTAAGACTGGGCCTTACAGCAATTCGATATCAAGAATACTTTTCTTAATGGAGTTACCACCTAGAGTTAAAACCAATTCCTCATGCGGAACTGAAGTATGCAAATTAAAGAAGGCATTATATGGTTTAAAGTAGTCCCCCCGGGCATGGTTCGAAAGTTTCTCATCCACGATGAAGGAATTTGGTTATAAGCAAAGTAATTCATATCATATTTTGTTTATAAAACACAAAGAAGGAAATGTAACAACACTGATAGTATATGTGGATTATATGGTCTTAACGGGGGATGATCCAGAAGAGAGAAAAGCACTACAACAGTTTCTAACATCAAAAATTCAAAATGAAAGATCTCTAACAACTGAAGTATTTCTTAGGGATTGAGATCTTGAGGTAAAAAACAGGGATATATCTTTCACAACAAAAATATGTGTTAGATTTATTGGCAGAAACCGGAATGCTTGCGTGCAAACCAGTAGATACACCTACATAAATGAATCATAAAATGGGACAAACAGAAGATCAGACGTCAACAGATAAAGGATGTTATCATAGGCTAGTTGAAAAACTAATATACTTATCGCATACTTGGCCAAATATCACCTATGCAGTAAGTGTGGTAAATCAGTTCATGCATTCACCGAGAGAAGAATATATGGAAGCTGTGTATCAGATCTTAAGATATCTGAAAAGTGCACCAGGATGAGGACTTCTATTTTCAAATAAGGAAGTCCAAGATATTTAGAGGTATGTCGACTCAAATTGGATAGGAAATCAAACTGATATAAGATTAATATCAGGATATTTTATATTCGTAGAATACATCCTTGTCGTTTGGAGAAGTAAGAAGCAGAAAATGATCGCATGGTCAATTGCAGAAGCAGAATATCGGGCTATGACTCATGGTGTGTGAATTACTATGGATAAAACAGGTATTACAAGACTTGGGAATTGAGTATGAGACATCTATGGGTCTACACTATGACAATAAGGCATCTATCGAAATTGCTCATAATCCTATTCAACATGATCGTACCAAACACGTTGAAGTCGACCAACACTTTATTAAGAAAAATCTTGATCAAAAAATCATATAATTTCCGTTTGTTCGATCTGAAAACCAGCTAGCCGATATTCTCACAAAGACAATCTCTAGAAGAGTGTTCTATTACGCAATTAACAAGTTGGGCATGATAAATATCTACGCTCCAACTTGAGGGGGAGTGTTGAATATGGTTGTTAATTACCTGTTATAGGTATTGTGTAAAGCAACTGTAAAAGTAACCTTTATTTTAGCTAATTTAGTATAAGAATTTGTCTATAAATTGATTCTCAATTGTAAGAGGGAAATAACATTGAATATACAAGAATTGATCGAATTACAAATTCTTACAGTTGGTGTTAAAAATAAATTAAAAAAATATATAAAACACTATTTAATAAATATGTAAAAATAAAAAAATATTTTAGAAAACAATATCTAACATTACTTACAAAACTAAAATAATTGTTATCACCATATTAAAATGAAAGTCTATGGCAAGCAGCTTGATGTATGGCTAGGTTCTTAAGGTAATCAACAAAAAGTCAAGCCAGCCAAAGAGATTTCTAGCACGAGAATGTTACAGACTTGCATGATTTTCGTGGCTTGTGGCATGGATGTCAAGATTTTATAAGTTTATGTGGCATCAATAGTTGACCTATGAGCTAGAAGATAACTTATTCTACTGTATTAATTATTGTACAAATGTTGGTAGATGCTATATTTATACAATGTTCAAATGGTGTACTAATTAGAAAAAGACCGATCAAATGACTATGGTATATTAAAAAAGCAATTTTAACCTTCATTTTATCCATATTTTCCTTATTTTTATGAATTTAATGCTCACTAGCGTAACACGTGTGTAACTATGACTTGATTTAGTAGCCTTTCAAGAGTATATAATATGGAAAAAGAAAAAACATTTTTTAATGCTCCAGCTCAAGCTCATGATACGTGTTAAGATTTGAAATTTGTATTTGAATATTAAGAAGGGCTACCATATAATGTGTAATACTAATATCTGTTGATGGAGTTCTTATAAATTATCAATTAAATTTTCTATGTCTTATGTTGTCCTAAATATGATAAAGGTTTTCATAGGGTAGGCGTGATGGCATCAAGGTTTAGAAAACCCGAATGGTCTAGTTTTTTCAAAGATTCAAAAAGTAAAAGACTAATATGTAATTATGAAAGGTGTTAGCACTCGTAATGCGTTTTATCTAAAATAAATATTTATGATTAGGTTTTAATATGGTTTATAGATTTGGTGGTTTTTGTTTGATATGAATAAAAAAAAAAAAATTAATTTGTCATGGGCTGGGCTTATGAACCGAAACACAAAAAATCTTAAAGTTTTCAATTAATATGAATCAAACACCAAAAAAAAAAATGAATAGCATTAAAAACATTGAACTCAAATCCTAGCAACATAGGAGTTAATTCATAGCAATTTTCAAACAAAAAATAATATAGACATGATCAAAATCGTATATCAATAATCGAAGTTCCATGAACTTTTATTTTAACTTAAGTCTTACAATTTGGCAGAAATAAGTTTTGGTACCAAACGAAACTTTAGGATTAAAATATCTAAAAGAGTGTTTTATTCTTCGTCTACCAATATATAATATTTTCGATATTATATCAATAGATAATCTTCGTCTATCAATGGATAATCTATCACCAAGATGTGAGAGGAGGGATGCTTTGTTCATTTCTAAAGAAATTAGCTGGATCAACTTTGGTCTTCACATGCACCAACCGATCAAAGTTGTTCTTGAAATATTTGGTACCCCAAATTCTTGCTTGTTTGTAGCTTGTGTTGCCGAGGTTGTTCATTCCCAGGTCAAGATCTCTGTAATTGATATATGCTTGTCGTGGATTTTTTGTAACGTAAGGAGTCATATAGCTGTAAAGTTTTCTGATCCAGTTTGTATACTTTTGAGCTGTCTTAGTGTCTTGAACGCCCACGCCCCAAAAGACAGCATAATGAATTTGGTATAGATTTCCAGCTCTATGTGGAAATGGAGTGCTGGTCTCCGAAATTTCATCCATTTTGCCTCCATAGGCTGTGAATTGCAATTGAGCTACTTCGGCATCCAGTTGGTTAAGCCTTTCCCATATTCCTTCCAAAGCGATTTCCGGTATAGGATCTGTCACATAGTCTGTTTTTCCTTTCAAAGATACTGTGGATCCTGGGTTCCTGTCAAGTAAAACACCCAAAGATGAATTGCGTGGAAATTGCGCAAAGTAGACAGTAGACTCGATCCAACTCATCTCGATGCAGTCCTCTTTAACCAAACCGAGCTGGGGAAAGCTCTGTTGCATTATTGATAGGAGTCTATCAACTCCACCTAGAAACAAGGAAGTGTATACGGCGAGTATTGTTGTTTTTCTTTCCTGAGAAGTGTTAACTCTCGAAAGGAAAATTCTGGAGAATAGATCTTCGTCAAACTTTCGTATGGCAGACTGCCACTGATGAACGAGTTTTGTTGCATTTTGTTCCAATGTTCTACTGACATTGAACACTGTCACAGTTGGTGGAACTGTGACCAATTCTAGTTTCCATGCAATAACAACTCCAAAGGTGTTGCCTCCACCTCCTCGAATGGCCCAGAACAAATCTTCTCCCATCGATGCTCGGTCAAGGATTCTACCTTTAACATCGATTAATTTGGCATCAATTATATGGTCTGCAGCAAGGCCATATTTACGCATCATCATCCCATGTCCTCCTCCACTAATGTGCCCTCCGGATCCCACAGTTGGGCAAACACCCGCTGGGAAGCCAAGGGTTCTACTTTTCTCAGCGATTCTGTAATAAACTTCTCCTAGTGTAGCTCCAGCTTGAACCCATGCAATTTTATTTCCTACATCAACTGTAACTGTTCGCATATTTATAAGATCAATAACCACGAAAGGTATAACAGCAACATAAGAGAGGCCCTCATAGTCATGGCCACCACTACGAACTCTAATTTGCAGGCCATGTTTCTGGGAGCAAGTAATGGCAGCTTGAATGTGGGCTACATTTATAGGTGTAACAATAACTAGTGGTTTCGGGGTGGCAGCTGTGTTGAACCTGCCATTTCGTAATGAAAACTGCAAGACATATGAATATGAGGAGTTGATTGGGGTGTATACGACCTTAGAAAGGGAGTTTGAGTTTTGGGAATGAAGGCATTGAAGAAAATCCTCATGACGATCAGCTGAAGCTACCCATGAGAATGAAAACAGAAAGAGAAACAGGAATGGGAACATTGAAGAGGTTAGAGAGTTCATGTTTCTGATAATGTTTTGTGCATATAGAAAGATGCAAGAGACTCCCTTATTTATATTAATTCCATAAGGGTGATTATCTAAGAACATTTTATTTCCTAGGAGAATAATATAAATCATATTCTGAGGCCTTACTTATCAGTTTAAATTTTTTGATGATATGGTTTCTTAACATGGTATCAAAGTCTTGTTGACCCAGCGATCAAGAGTTTGAATCTCAGCATCCCCATTCTATTTGATAAAAAAATCAAGCACAAGATAATGTGGATTTGTGCAAATTTCAATCTTAAAAGTCTTTCATTTGAATTGGTGTGTTAAAAAAAATATAAATCATATTATAGGATCTTACTTATCAATTTAAATTTTTAAATGAAATGATTATTTAATATTAATCTACAAGATGGTGAAAATAAAACCATGATCTAGATTACATCTGAGTAACATCGACAAATGGGAAGGTTGAAATTTCCAAGCAAGGATCGTGGTCAACTTGTTCGGCAAGACAAGTCGACAATTTATGGTAGCATTTCTTGGGGTGTTAGCTTCGTTCATATTTTCTTGTTCGATTACATGGGCAATGACAAACCAGACGTTGGATTTTCAATATTTTTAATTTATTCAGCCGATTTAAATAATAATGACAATCCAGACTTTGGATCACATCATGATGAAGTTTTCGAGTCTGGACGGTAGGATCATGCTGAGGTTGGCATGGCACTCCATTAACAAAACGTTTTTCTTGAGAAAAAAACTTTCCGTCAGTCGAAACTCTACGGAATTTTGAAAGTTTCACTTTTCAGTTTTCACAGTCGAAATTTCTCATTACAACAATCCTATAAACCACCGACGAGATTTTGTTCTTACCGTAATACAGAGATCTACGAGCGATTTTTCCCGTATTATATAGAAAATTAATTAATTTTATATATTTTATATTTTGTTATTTTAATATTTAAATAATAAAATTATAATTGATAAAATATATTAGAAACGGGTTTTTTTCTCATTAAAAAGTGATTGAATATTATTACTACTAAAACTTTTTTGATAAAATATATTAGAAATTATTTCTTTTCTATGGAGAAAACTGATTATAAAATTTATTGCTCATATTAATATATTAAAAATATTTTAGAATAATAATAAATAGGTCATATATATATTAAGGTGCTGATATTAAGTAAATATCAAAATGCATATTGATAAGAAAAAAAATATTATAAATAATCATTATCATTATTTTGAATGTCTTAACTATAACAATAAGAAATTCTAAGAACTAACAATATTAACAAAAAAAAAAAACAACTAAAAAAATAATATTAGATTTTAAAAATATTATTTGAAAGGAAGAATAAAAAAAGGAAAATATAGAAAATATCATTTTTGAAATGATCACAAACAGAAATTAAAATGTAAACATTAATAAAAAAAAAACCTTAATAATAGTGGAAATAATAAAAATTGGTGAGCCTATAATTATTGTTAGAGATAAAAATTCCATAATTTTTTTTACTTTCACATTATTATATTAAAAGTATTTAAGAACAATGATATTAATTTTTTTTCAAAAAAACTTAGGTCATTTATATATATTAAGGCTCTAATATTAAATAAATATCAAAATATATAATTAGTTTGATATATTTAAAATAAAATAAAACTTACAAATAATCATCATTATTATTTTGAATATTTTATCTGTAATAATTAGAAAATTCAATACCTAACAATATTAACAAAAAGTAAATATTTTTATATTTAAAGAAATTACTTAACTTGAAAAATAAAAAAAGAAAAATAATAACAAAGATTATTTTTTAAATGATTACCCATACAAATTAAAATCTAATCATTAAAAAAATTCTTAATAATAATGGAATTACAAAAAATTGAAAACAAAAACTAAGAGCATATACATATAAACATGGACAGAAATAAGAATTATGTAAGAAATATTTTAAAAAATAGGGTTTTCTTCAAATAGTAATGAAAAGCGAAAACCACAGTTGAAATATCTGTTAATTACTGTTTGAAATTGCGATCTATAAAATAATAGTTGTGGTGCCTGTAAGTTGACCCAGATACCTCGATTATAAAAAAAAAAAAATTATAAGGGGGAAAAAGAAACAAAATAGAAATGTAAAAAAAGAAGAAGTTATTTCGGGGATTATTCATGACATGCGTACATTGTTCTAGACACTCTCAATATCAAAAAACAATATACACATGGTGAAAAAAATAGGAAAAAATGTAAATAAAAACGTGGGTTGGTAAGCTAGCCTGATATATATATATATATATATATATATATATATATATATATATATATATATATATATAATTGAAAAAAAAGAAGAAAAATTTTTTTAAAAAAAAAAAAGGGTCCAGAGATTAATCGTAGTGTGCATAAGCTAGCCCAAACACCTAGTTAGAAAAAAAAAATAGAAGCCCGATTTATAAAAAAAAGAAATCACTTTTTCAAATAGTAATGAGAAAAAAATGTGGTCCGCATAAACTGACTCGGACACCCCGTTCATGAAAAAAATAGGAAAAACAATGTTAAATAAAAGTGGATCCGGAGATTAGCTGTGGTGCACGTAACATACTACGGGTATCTCGGTTAAAAAAACACAAAAAAAACTTGATTAAAAGAAAAAAAAGATGATTTGGACACCCCAGTTAAAAAAAAAAGGTCCCTATTTATTAAAAAAAAAAAAAAACCAGTTAAAAAAAAGTGCATGGGGAAACACCTTTTTAATAAGTAAAGAGTAAAAAAATCATGGTGCGCATAATCTAACTCGGACACCCTGATTATGAAAAAAAATGTATAGGTGGAAAAAAAAAAGGGGGGGAAATGTTAAAAAAAAATGATTTGTAGATTAGTCATGGTGCACATAAGTTGTCACGAATACCCCGGTTTTAGAAAAACAAATAAAAAGTCCAGTTAAAACAAACAGAAAACATATTTTCAAACAGTACTGAATAGTGAAAATTAATATTAAAAAAAAAAGGAAGCCCGGTTGTAAAAAAAAAAAAAAAGTGCAAGGGGAAAATACCTTTTTAAATATCAATAAGAAAAAAAATCGTTATGCAAGTAAACTAACTTGAACACCTCGGTCAGGAGAAAAAAAAAGTATAAATGGAAAAAAAATGTTAAAAAAATATATTCGGAGATTAGTCATGGTATACGTAAACTGTCACAGATATCATAATTTTAAAGAAAAAGTCTAAAACAAAAAAAAAATACCACAACAAATCACGCATCCTAGTCCATAATAGAATTGAGTGCAGAAATCACCAATCTCATTTAGCTCTTTTCCCTGTCGTTCTCTTCTTCACTCTCATCTCTCTTCTTTCAGCTCCTCTGAGGAATTCCTTTTCTTCTTCTTGAATTTATCCAATATATACTAAATATTTCAGTCTCAACAATCTCAGCTATAAAGATACATATAATTTGGTCTTACCTTAATATAGAGATCTATTATCTCTCAAAGTCAACGGCAAGCAAGTTTATACATAGCTAGGTTGATAAAATAATCAACAAAAACAAAAATGTCATGAAGACAGCCAATGAGGTTTCTAGCACGAGAATATCACCCTTGTGGAAATTGCGGCTTTCACCGCATGAAAAAAACAAGTTACTCAAGCAACAGGCTAAAATATATATTAATAAATTATCCCCGTTTGTTTTCTGGAATTCATTTTTCAGAAAACCACTTTCTAAACTTTCCTGTATTTATTTATCTTCTAGAAAGTTGGTCAACAGAAAAAAATTTCCGGTCAACGAAAAACACTTTCCAATCAAAGAAGAATTTGTCTTGGTTTTCAGGAAAGTATTTTCCGGAAAATTTGGACGGAAAACACTTTCCAGAAGTTGTGAAAAATTTAGAAATATCATTATTTGCTGATTATATCAAATTTGATCCTCAAACTTTTGATTGCTATATATAATTTGTTTTGAATATTTATTTTTCAATTCCATCTCTTAAAATTTAATTTTTATATTAATTTTGGTTCTTACTTTTATAATTGCTATTTGCTTTTTTCTTATCATTTTTTTATTGAAAGTTTTTATCTATCAAATTTGGTCCTCATTTTTTTTATTGTTACTTATTTTATTTGAAATAATTTATCAAATGTTAATTATTATTATTATTTTAATTTATTCACCTTTTATTTTTTTTTAAAAAAAATTTAGATTTGATCTCTATTATTTTTATTATTATTTATTTTATTTGAGATAATTTATGAAATTATATTTTTTTTCAATTTCATTCTCATTTTACTTTTTAATTTGTAAGATTTGTTCCTCATTATTTTAATAAACTTGAAAAAAAAATAATTTATTAATAAACTATTTTCCAGATCATTTTCTATAACATAAACAAACACTGGAAAGTGTTTTCCAGTTCATTTTTCATAACACTGCCAAACATCGGAATTCACTTTCCAAAAAGAAATCACTTTCCAGCAAACAAACGGGGCCTAAAAAAGTTGAAGCGAAGAGGGGTATTTGTCTAAATGCCTTGTTATAGGGTTTACGACCCCACTTGCACGCGAGTTGCGCTATATTTTTATTTATGTGAAAAATTAATTAATTTTATATATATATTATAAATATTTATTTTAATATTTAATTAGTAAAATTATTATAGTGAACTTGTTGATGGTTGGGTTTATTTTAACGGTAACAAATGATTTAACTGGCGAATAGCAAAATTACAGGTGCTAAAATCTATCAAAGATTGATTATTTTTGGTGTATTGCTATTAGGTGTCGATTTATTTAATTCATAAATTGCAAAACTGCAATTGATTGATTGTTTGGTGTGTCTTAATACGTTGAATTTGCCAATGCATGGACAACCACTCGGCCATAACCACTCCTTTGTCATTTCTACTCTACAAATCGAAAAAAAAAAAAAGCCCTATCTAAAAAAAAAAAATAAGACGAGCTCACGTAGGCGCAAAGCAGCAGAGCAAATGTCTAGTGAACAAAGTAGTGAATAGTGAACAACCGATCTCCTTTAGTTTATTACTATCTAGTTAATTACCTGTACTACATTATGGGTGGAACAAACTATATTTACAACTGTTGAGATTAAAATATAATATCTTAACATGTAAAGTTTGATATAATGAAATAAATCAACATACCCTATCATAACAACAGTAATATTGAAGTCTTAACTACTAAAATTATCATCACTATGACTGTCAAAACAATAAACAATATTAAACTAGCCCGAGAAAAAAACATAAAAAAATTAACAAAAAATGAAGTAAAAACAAAAACAAAAATTATTATTATTATTATTATTATTATTATTATTATTATTATTATTATTATTATTATTAATCAAAGGCTAAAAAAACTCTAAAAACATTAACACAAGAGCAAATAAAAAAATAATTTTTTTTGCCTAAAAAAAATCATTTGACTTGAAAATTAAAAAAATTAACCGCACTACGTTGCGGGTTGAGTAAATAATTTTTATAATTGTTGGGATTAAAGAAATTAATAGGATTTGTTGGATCAAAACTAAAATATAATATCTATATATGCAAAATTTAATATAATAAAAAAGATCACAACAACTTATTATAAAAATAGCAACATCGAAGTCTTAACATCTAAAATTATCATTGCTATTAATGTCAAAACAATAAAAATTGTCAAATTTTCCCGTGAGAAAAAAGGTGACAAACATTAACAAAAGAGAAAGCAAGAAAAATAACTAAAATTATTATTATTACTATTATCATTATTATTATTATTATTATTATTATTATTTTGTTAATAATGAAAAAACTAAAATAAATGAAAGACTAAAAAAATCCTAATTGAAAATAATAAGAAAAACCAATAAAAATAAAAGAATGAGCAAATAATAAAATAAAATAAATCATAAAACAAAAAAAATTATTAACTTGCAAAAAATCATTTGATTTCAAAATTAAAAAAATTGACTACACTACGTTGCGGGCTGAGCAAGCAAGTTTTTATAATTGTTGGGATTAAAAAATTAATAAGATTTGCTGGTCTAAAATTAAAATATAATATCTATATATGCACAATTTAATATAATAAAATAGATTACCACACCCCATTATAAAAACAGCAACATCGAAGTCTTAATATCTAAAATTATCATTGTTATTCCTGTCAAAATAATAAAAATTATCAAATTATCTTGAAAGAAAAAAACTCAAAAACATTAACAAAAAAGTAAGCAAGAAAAATAACTATAATAATAATAGTTGTTGTTGTTGTTGTTGTTGTTGTTGTTGTGTTAATAATGAAAAAATAAAATAAACGAAAGACTAAAAAAAATTTATAAACTTTAACAAAATATCAAACAAAAAAATAAAATAAAAATTATCAGGTAAAAAAAATCATTTGACTTGAAAATAAAAATAAAATAAAAAATAAAAAAACTAAAAGAAAGAACAAAGGGAGAAAAATATCAATTTCCAAATTATTATAGATACAAAATAGAATTTAAGAGCTATTTTAAAAAAAAATATCACCTCAACAAATAAGAAAATAACAAAAATTAAAAATCAAAACTAAGAACACACTTATATATACATGGACAAAAGTAGGGATTATTCCAAAAATATAAAGAAATGAAGGGATTAAAATCAAAAATTAAAAGTTTAAGGGCCGAAATGAAAATCAAATATATTATCAATTTCAATCAAAGGACAAAATTGAAAAAATTGAAACTTTTGTACCGAATATATTAATCTATTTAAACCCAATCCGGAAATTAAAAGGAGTACCGAAGTGAAACATTAACATTGAATTAATTTCAATCGAAGGACCTAATTGAACTAAATCAAAACTTATATAACAGAAATCATGATCATATACAAAATTAAAAGTGCAGGGACCGAAGTGAAAAAGCACCAAACTTTTATGTGCAGGAGAGAGAGAAACGGATCCAGTGGCTTTAACCGGCCACCACCGTGTCCACGGCCACCGTTTGCTAAAACGCGTTGCACTGAAAGGAAAATCACGTGGTGGCGCATCGACATATATGTTGATAGCCCATCTCCGGCGACCTGATCACCCCTCACTCGCCATCTTAACAGGACATGAAGCGGAATACTATCGGTCGCGTGTGACACAAGCGCCGACAGAATAAAGAAAAAAATAATAAAATGGTCAATTACCAATATACCCCTGTTTCCAAGTAATCAATTTTGTCTTATTAGGAGCTATATCTATATTTAGCTATTTTCATAAAAATATTAAAAAATAAAACGATAGGCGGACCGGACCAGATCGAAAATGTGCAATTGCGGCGGAGCCCCTTTACCCATAAGCTCTTTTTTGTGTTTTTGAGGACTAAAAACATTAATTTACTGTGCAAATAATGATAAAAAAATAAAAAAAAAAACTGGCAAACCAACCGAACAAACCGAAAACCAAAATATCCCAAAAATATACTATTACAATCCTTAGTATTTTTACTCATAGTCCACAGTATTTTCCTGATTTTTTGAGTTTATTTTATAATCTTCTTTAATGTCACCCTTGCGGAAATTGCGGCTTTTACCGCATGTTTTATTTTATTAATGAAAGATTCTTTGAAATCCGATTTGCAAAACGAATTTAAAATTAATTTCTCCTGGAGTGCATGGAAAAATGATTGACATACACAACATATTGATAAATTGTGCTATAGTAACTTAGTACTTATTAATTTTATGTTTCAAAAATATTTAAAAAAAATAAAAATTATTTTTATTTTTTTTATTTTAAATTAATTTTTTTAATGTTTTTATATCATTTTAATGTGCTGATGTCAAAAATAAATTTTAAAAAATTAAAAATTTATTTTGATGCAAATTTGAACAAAAAATATTTTTAAAAACAATCGCAACCACACTCCAAACAAACACTTAATAAATTAAACTTCAACAATATGCATGTGCAGCTCGAGGAAATTAAACCGGGTCTATGTTACATGAGGGAAATTTATAAATAGTCATCTGATCCTAGAAGAGTTAAAAATTAAAAATTGGTGATGCCGGTTTAAGCAAGGCTTCTGCTAGGTTTTCGGACATTCACGAGGAATTATTTATATGGGATCTCACATAGGATATGAATCCTCGATGGTAATATGCTATATTTGAGTCAAGATCCTAACGTCATCTAGCGACTATGTGCAAATGAGCTTACGGGTCCTCTTTAAATCAATCCTAACATTGTTTGGTGCTTTCATTTTTCCTTGCTGAGGCCAAATAGACCTTAATCATTTAGGTGACTCAATAGAGATAATCTTCCTCGACATTATATTATTAAACTGAAAAATAATTAATAGGGAACTCGAATACATAATCGAAGTATGTCTTGTATACGTTATGCAGTACTAAATCAATATATAGTTCGTAATATACTGTTTCTAATGATTTTCTCTCCTATATATCACCACGAAGAGAGAGGAGGAATGCTTTGTTCATGCCTAAAGAAATTAGCAGGATCGACTGCAGTCTTCACGCGGACCAACCTATCAAAGTTGTTCTTAAAATATTTCCTGCCCCAAATGCTTGCTTGTTTGTAGCTTGTATTGCCTGCAAGTTTATTGATTCCAATGTCAAGATCTCTATAATTCACATATGCTTCTCGAGGGTTTTTTGAAACATAAGGAGTCATGTAATTGTGTAGCCTTCTTATCCAACTTATATATCGCTCGGATGTCTGACTGTTCTCATCAGACCAAATCACCAAGTATTCAATTTGATATAAATTCCCCGATCTGTGAGGAAATGGAAGGCTAGATTCGGATATCTCATTCATTCTTCCACCATATGCACTGAATTGCAATTCAGCTATCTCAACCTCTAATTGATTCATCCTTTCCCAAATACCTTCCAATGCGATTTCCGGTATCGGCTCCTTCACGTAGTCAGATTTTCCTTTGATTAATGCATTGAATATAGGAGTCCGGTCAAGCAAAACGTCTACGGATGAATTGCTTGGGAACCCGGAAAAATAGAGAGTTGACTCGATCCAGCTCATTTCAATGCAATCTTCTTTCACCAATCCGAGCTCGGGAAAGCTCTCGTGCATCAATGAAAGAAGCCTATCTACCTCACCAAGAAATAAGGTAGTGAATGCAGCTTGTATTGTGGTCTTTCCTTCTTCGTTGGAATCAACTTTCCTTAAGAAAATTCTAGTGAAAATATCTTCATCAAGCTTGTTCGCTATGGACTGCCACCGATGAACAAGCTTTGTTGCATTTTGTTCCAAGGTTCTTGAGACATTGAAAACAGTCACGGTTGGTGGAACTGGAACCAAGTTTAATTTCCATGCAACAACGATGCCAAAGGTGTTTCCTCCACCACCTCGAATGGCCCAAAATAGATCTTCTCCCATTGATGTTCGGTCATGGAGTCTACCTTCAGCATCAACTAACTGAGCATCAATTAAATGATCTGCAGCAAGGCCAAATTTACGCATCATCATGCCGTATCCTCCTCCACTAAAGTGCCCCCCAACACCCACAGTAGGGCATACACCTGCAGGAAAAGCAAGCGTTTTGCTCTTCTCGGAAATTCTATTATAAACTTCACCTAAAGTTGCCCCAGCTTCAACCCATGCATTTCTATTCTCAACATCAACAGTGACCGCTCGGAGATTAATAAGATCAACAATGACAAAGGGGGTGATAGAAACATAAGAAAGACCCTCAAAGTCATGGCCGCCACTACGCACTCTAATTTGCAACCCATAATTCTTGGAACAAATAACAACATCTTGAATCTGGGAAACATTCACAGGGGTAACAATAACTAGTGGTTTCGGCGTGGCAGTTGTATTGAATCTGAGGTTTCGAATAGAAAACTGCAGGACAGATGGATATGAGGAGTTTATTGGGGTGTAAATTACCTTAGAAATGGAATTGGTGTTTTCTTTAAAATCCGAAAGGCATTGAAGAAAATCTTCATGAGTATGAGCTGAAGATACCCATGAGAAAGAAAGCAGAATGATGGCCAAAAATGGCAAAATTGAAGGGATTAAAGTATTCATCTCTATTATAAACTTTTGTCCCTGTAGAAGTGGGCTTGAGGCTCCCTCTTATTTATAGAATTGGAGCGTACAAGTGCCTGGTTTTCTGAACAATGTGCCGCTTTCTAGAGCAGGGAGACAATTCAACTATCATCTAGGATAGAGTTTATTGACAAATTTGGATGTTGAAAGTTCTAATCAAGAAATGTATGACAATCAAAGATCGATCATGTTCTAGTACAAATGGCAATTAATTCCTAATTTTTTAAATTCAGTTGATTGAATTTTGGATAATTCCCCTTCTTACCATTGATAGTATTTGTCCGTAAATGATAAGTTCAGCGATAA
Source organism: Salix dunnii (assembly GCA_015731905.1). Classification (NCBI taxonomy): domain Eukaryota; kingdom Viridiplantae; phylum Streptophyta; class Magnoliopsida; order Malpighiales; family Salicaceae; genus Salix; species Salix dunnii. Next base: position 35,013,790 of record CM027674.1, on the reverse strand, counting down.
AAAATTGAAATGTCTACTCGAACATTAGAGAATGGTTGGGACTTGATTTAAAAAATGAGGAAAGGGTGTTTAGGTAATTTTAAGTTTTATTTTTTCTACATAAAATTGCAGGCATATCTATCAAACACGCAGCCAATTTTCTTCAGTACTCACACTTCAGGAGGCACACACAGTGTCTTGAGATAGTGAAAAATATTCATTCATCGTCTCACTTGATGCGGCGCCATGTCTCTTTTCACATGGTGATACACGTGTCATCTCATGGTAGTAGGAGACTAGCTGGTGATCGATTAATCATTTCAGTCCATCCTAATTTCTATTATAGTATATTTGATTTGTTTTGATTTGATTTTTTTCTTTAATTAAAATTGGTCATATATTTTTATTTCATTTCAATTCTTATTCTTTTAATTTTGGGTTTGGTTTATAATCCCTTAATTTTTTCAGCATTGAATTTTTCATTTTTATTTTTATTTTTATTTTTAATTTTATCCTTTGATTGAAATTGATCATATATTTTTTTCCATTTCGACCTTATTCTTTTAAGTTTTGATTTGATTTCAATTCCTTCAATTTTTTTTATCCTTCTAAAATATTCATTGATATTTCTTATTTTCCCCCTTTTATTATTATTATTTTGTATTTTCTCTTCAAGTTAAATGATTTTTCTTAAGCTAATAATATTTATTTATTTATTGTCATTTATTTATTTATTTATTGTTTGGTGTTTTGTTTAAGTTTCTAGGTTTTTTAATTCTTCAGGGTAATTTTATTTTTTCTATTATTTATCCAATAATAATAATAATAATTTTCTTTTCTTTTCTTGCTTTCTCTTTTATTAAAGTTGTTTATTTTATTTTTTTATTCCTTGGGATAATTTAACTATTTTTATTGTTTTAGAAGTAATAGTAATAATAATTTTAGGTGTTATAATCATGGGAATAATAGTTATATTATTAATCACAATGATAATAGCAATAGTAATATATCGTAATGGTTACAGAGCTTATGGTTTTAATAATTATGGCTTTGATGATGATAATAACAATAACTCATAAAATAATATGAAGAATATCAATAATAAAAAAAGAATTATAATAATGATATTAATAATGGTAATAATACTAATTATAATTTTAGTTATATTAATAAAAATAATGGTGTTTGGTATCATAATAATTGATGTCGTAATAATAACAGTTATAATAACAACAGTGATAGTGGTAGTGATAGTATTGCCAATAATAATTAGGATATTGAGCAGTTACAATAATGGTTATAATGGCAACTATAATAATTATGATAATTTAACAATCATGATAATAACAATGAGAAAAAAATCAAAATAATTCATTAGTCGATGTTATATTTGTTAAAAATTGAGTTTTATGGCTTTTCTATATATGATATTTCAGATCTAATATCACGTAAATAAAAAAATATATAAAGTCTTTCATTTATTTATTTTCATTATTAACACAATAATAATAATAATTTCAGTTATTTTTTTCTTACACTTTTGTTAATTTTTTCAGTTTTTTTCTCTCGGGATAATTTGATAATTTTATTGTTTTGACATTAATAACAATGATAATTTTAGATGTTAAAACTTCGATATTGTTGTTTCTATAATAGGATGTGGTGATTTCTTTTATTGTATTAAATTTTATATATATAAATGTTATATTTAAATTTTGAACCAGCAATTCCTATTAATTTCTTAACTCCCAATAATTATAAAAATTGTTTGCTCATCTAGCAATATAGAGCGGTCAATTTTTTTAATTTTCAAATCAAATGATTTTTTTCAAATAATTATAAATTTTTATTTTTTTCATTTGCTCTTTTGTTAATATTTTTAGGCTATTTTTTAGCCTTTGAATTAATTTTGTTTTTTTCCTGTTATTAACGCAACAATAATATTAATATTAAGAATAATAATAATAATAATAATTTTAGTTTATTTTCTAACTTGCTTTTTTATTAATTTTTTTTGTGTTTTTTCTCAGGTTTGTTTAATAAATTTTATTGTTTTAATAGTAATAATGATGATAATTTTTGAAATTAAGACTTCGATGTTACTATTGTTATGATAAAGTATGTTAATCTATTTCATTATATCAAACTTTACATGTTGAAATATTATATTTTAATCTCAACAGCTATAAAAATTATTTGTTCCACCCGTAATGTCGTTAGGGAAATTAACTAGTATATAGCTATCGCTCTTTTAAATAGTAATGAATAGTGATTTTCATTGTTAATTACTGTTTGAAAATGAGCTTTCCCTTGCACTTTTTTTTTCTGTTTTTTTAACAATGATTCTTTTTTTGTTTTTTTTTTATAACCAAGGTGTCTGAGCCAAGTTACATGCACCATGACAAATCTCTAAACCCTTTTTTTTTCACTTATATATATATATTTTTGCTTTTTATCACTGTTCATTATTTAAACAATAATGAACAATGATTTTTCATTATTCATTATTGTTTGAAAAGGTGCTTTCCCATTGCTCTTTTTTTATGTTTTTTATTATTTATTTATTTATAACCAGGCTTCCTTTTTTTTGTGTTTTTTTATAACCGAGGTATCTGGATCAGTTTACGCGCACCACGACTAATCTCCTACCAACTTTTTATTTACATTTTTTTTCTTGTTTTTTTTCCATTTATATATATTTTTGGTTTTTTTTATCACTATTCATTACTATTTGAAAAGGATTTTTTCCTTTGCATTTTTTTTCTGTTTTTTTTATAACTGAGCTTCCTTTTTTGTTTTATTTTTTTAATAACCGGGGTGTCTAGGTCATCTTACACGCATCACGACTAATCTTCAGGCCCATATTTTCTTACATTTTGTTCCTATTTTATTTCCCACATATATTTTTTATATATAATCAAGATGTCCGGGCCAACTTATACGAACCACAAATCATTCCTGGACCTACTTTTTTATATTTTTTTTCCATATAATCAGGGTATTCGGGTCAGCTAACACGCACCACAATTATTATTATATTATAGAATAGCTAAAGGACTTCGCAATTTCAAACATTAATGAATAGTGATTTTCATGATGATTTTGATGTGTTGATGTCAAAAATAATTTTTAAAAAATATATAATTTTCATGTAGTTTTTAACGAAAAACACTCTCAAAAGCAACTCTAACTATACTCTCAAACAGGCACAACATGTGGTGGAGGTGGAAGGTAAAAGGTGAATTGAACTGATATCTAAATTTTATTATTTAAATAACATTTATTATATATGCATTTTTCATTTTAGTCATTATACTTTTAATCTTGAATTTTATTTTAATTCCTTTATTTTTTTGTATATATTTCTTAAATTATTTCTATTTTTGTCTATGTTTATATGTACATGCTCTTAGTTTTTCTTTTTTATTTTTATTATTTCCATTGTTATTAAGGTTTTTTTATTCAATGTTTATGTTTAATTTTTGTCTATATTTAATTTGTGTTGGTGATGATTTCAAAATTGATATTTATTATTGTTTCTCTTTTTTTTTATTCTTTTTATTCTTCAAGTCAAATAATTTTTAAAATCTAATAAATATTTTTTGTCATTTATTTTTTTTAATTGCATTTTTTTATTAATATTATTAGGTGTTGAAATTTCTAACTATTATAGATAAGGCATTCAAAATAATGATAATGATTATTTGTAAGTTTTTTTTTCTTATAAATGTGTTAAATCATATATATATATATATATATATATATATATATATATATGACCTAGATTTTGTTTGAAAAAAAATTAATATTAGTATTCTGAAATATTTTTAATATAATAATATGAGGAATAAATCTTATAAAATAAAAAAATAATTTAATTTTTTTTCTAACAATGTTTATGATGTCATTGATAGTATGAACAATAATAATTAGGATATTAATTATTTATAATAATAATATTTATAATGATAGCTACAATAATTGTGATTATTTAACAACAACAACAACAACAACAATAATAATAATAATAATAATAACAACAACAATAATAATCAAAATAATTCATCACTTGATGTTATTTTTCTTAGATATTGACTTCTGCGGCTTTTTTATATATTATATTTCATATCTAATATCTCATAAATACAAAAATTATACGAAGTGACATGTAGACGAAACAGGTGGAAAAATTGGGGTAATTTATCTACAATAAAAAAATATACGAGTCAATTGCTCTCCACCATAATCATAAACAAATTTTTTAACATACAAAAAAAATGTTAATGTTCTTAGATTTTTTTTATAATGCTATAAGCCTCAAAAATTTTGGTTCTTACTATAGCAAAATTATTTACAATAATAATAATAATAATAATAATTGTATATTAGGTTTTTATATATTCATTTTATTATGCAAAATGCGTTTAAAATAATGATGATAATTATTTTTAATGATTTTTCTCTTAAAAATAATTATATATTTTGATATTTTTTTTAATATAGATATTTTGATATTTTTAATATTTATAAATGAAGTAAGTTATTTAAAAAAAACTCTCTAAGTAATTTAATTTTTTAGTATTATGGAATACTTCAAATATAATAATATAAAGAATAAATCTTGGAAAATAAAAAATAGGAATTTTTTTTACTGTTTGCTAATACAATAATTCATCAAACAAATAAAACATATAAAACAATCAATAAGTGTATTACACGAAACACATGGCTTATTTTCAATTAATTATATTGATTTTAATTGTACAATCTATCAATGAAATAATTATCAAAATAGTTTTAACAATAGCAACATTCAATCATTTTTAAATAGAAAAAATAATTAATTTTTGTCAAATTTTATCAATTATAATTTTAATAATTAAATATTAAAATAAACAATTATAACACGCACAAAATCAATCAATTCTCTATATAAAAAAAAAATCAGTGCAAGTGCAAGTTTAGGCCTAATTTAGAATAACTTTGAACGGTATATGCCAAACTCTTTATCACCTCCCCCATTGATTTCACTGGTCAATAATTATATTATACAGAAAATTTAAGTTTTTTATGGTGTTTTATTATTTATATAAACAATAAAATATCTTAATAAACTGTAAAAAATGATTTACAATAATTTAGTGTTTTAGCTCAGGTGACAACACGCACAAGAAAATATGAGGTTATGGGTTTTGATCCCGCTGGCACCATTATTTTAAATAAATTTCCCCTTATTTGTGTGTGTGAGCTCATGCATGTGTTCAAGATCATTTCTCTTGAATAATTTTATATATGTTTCTGAGCAAGAGATAACTTGTTTATAGACAGACGACCATCATCAAAGTAATCAGAGTAGTTTATAGTTAATGAGCATATGACATGATCAACCTCAGAAAACCAAGCCTCCTATAACAAGAAAACAAGCCCTCCTGTAATCATATGACATGATCAACCTAAGAAAACCAAGCCTCATCGTGCAGGCAAATCAACAGGTCCAGTTACCAGTTGTTGCCTGGAAATTGATTAGCCTGCACACACGCTACCTTTTCTTGTTGTAGTTGTTGTTTCATGTCGAAATCGGCTTGGTTTTCTTTTAGAACAGAGGCTTTAGCTTCTGTCTACATATGGATGCATACGGGGAGAAAAAGTAACTGGGATCAAGATGCAGAAATGGTGATCAATCTTAATTTATTGCATTTTTCACAAAATAATCTTTCTTTCTCAAGGAGTTTTTTGCGAAGAAACTGAAAAAAGAACCCCAGAAATAACAAATCAAATCACACGATTATATCAATCCTGAAAAGAATCAATGTTTTCTATCTAAAAAAATAATTATCACGGGAAAAAAAAAGACTGATAATGGAGTCTTCTCTCAGTAGGAAGCATTCTTCTTGGTCTTGTATCGGTACAGGGCCCTCTTCTTCTTGCTTGACGAATTCTGAATGGTCAGAACTACCTTTCCAGGCTCATTGTTCCTGAAAGTGTTGCGAGTTGGCTCTTCATTGGAGCTCATTTTCTTGCCCTTTTGGATGATGATGGTGTAGGAAGCCTCATCACTTGGCACAAACTCCTCCTTGTAATTCACTTCCCATCCCACAACTGTCAGGTCCCAAAGCAATGTGGCTCCAACCTGTCACCAAAACACCAATTTTAGTCGGGCATTCTCTGTTCCTTGTTCCTGTCAACAATTATACATGAAATATAGGCATCTCCGTAGAAGGACAAAAAGAGTAGAATACACGAATCATTAAGGATCGTCGCTAATTAGTACCTCTGCTGCAGGGATCTCTATGGTTTCAGTTGATCCAGCTTTGATTATAAGTTCTGAAACTTCACCATCTTTGCTGGAGAACTCGAAATCACTCTCCCTCTTGAAGCCACCATATTGGACAGGAACTTCCTCTGCCGGAACGTACCTTTAGTTGCCATTAAATTCAAGTTGTCAGATTCTAATGAGCACTTAGATATTTATTTCAATAAAGGGGAAGAAGGGGATTTACTTGAGCAAGGTCTCGGTGGTCTTGGCTGGGCGAACAAAGACAAATTTGCTCTTGGTTCTTTGAGCTAAGAAAGGAGATAGCAGGGCGTTGAAAGCATAATACCAAAATGGAACATTTACGAATATCTGCATTGTTCAAAACCATAGAAGAAAATCAAAGACTAGACAAGTCATTGTAGCATTGGCATCTAATTTCTGTCTAAATCTACCATAAAGCACCAAATCTACCGTCATGTGTGAATAAAAACAAGATCGACATCAAAGAAAGAAACAACTTGGGCCAATCAAATTTAGATCACTCACATTTTTTGCAACAAATTCAGGATAATTGTCTTGCAAAAGGGTGACAGCTTTGCTCATGGCAGTCCTGAGCTCCTTCTTTGATGGGGAAGGAGAATTCTTGAGATCACTGATTTGAAGCAAAGAAGAAATACCATCAGGCCTCAAATCAAGCTTTTGAATACCTTTCTCCATTAATTGAAATCTCCATCTCAAGAACTGCTTGCGCTTCTCTTCATCTCCAAACGCCTTTGCATAAAGCTCCTCATTCTCAAACACCCCATAGATGTTGTAACACACAGGGTGGCCTTTGCGATCAACTCCATTCATGTAGAATGCTGAGCTTAGATCCACTCCTAATTCTTCATCCAAGAGTGAATCAATGTTGGATTCTTTCCTCCATTGAAGGGTCTTCTTGAGCATCTCCAATGCATCATTAACTTTGAAATCCCTAGCCCTCAAGAACTTCAATAAGACCACATCAGTCCCTTCTGATCCCTTGCTAGGCAAAAGTGGGACTCCCCAAATGGAGACATCCCTGTCAATTTCTTCAATTTTTTTTCCTTCAATAACAACCTCAGTTTTCTCCTCTTCTTCACGTTCCTGGACTGTTTTTTCCTTCTCGCTATCTCCTTCGGGTTTCACATCTTCTTTCTTCTCACCTTCTTGTTCCCCACTTTCTTTTCCCTCCTTGGTTTCTTTTTCCTTCTCTTTCTCTTCCTCCACTGGCTTCTCCACCTCCTTCTTCTTTGCCCCTTCTTTCTTGAACAAACTGTTTCCAAGAATTGCCTCTTCCAGTTTCAATTTCAGCTCACTCAAGGCCTTCCTCTCAAACTCCTTAAGATCAGAAAGAAAATTGCTTTCTTCCTTATAAGAAGAACTCTTTTGAACTGTTTTAGGCCCATCATCACCAGCAGCATCCACTTCCTTCACCTCCGCAGCTCCCTTAACGTCATTCTTGCTCTCTTCAACAACAACATCCTTTTCAGGTTCTTCTTGAGGAACCACAACACCCTCAGCCACTTTAGTTCCTTCAACCTTAACCTCAACAGTCATTGTTTCAACTTTCAAGTCACCTTCTAACACCAAACTGAAACATCAAAAAGAACAGATTAGATTTTTGCTTTTAAAAAAACGAAACAACAAAATGAAAGAAAGCCCACCTCAAATCTTGAACGTTATTTTTAGATTTCTCCAAAAATATTTGGTTGAGTTTGAGCTGTGGTGTCTGTCTATTTTGTTTGCTGAGATAATAGTGAAGGGCTTGGTAACGGTTATATAGTTTGGAAGAGTTCAAAGGAAGGCCCCACCAACGGTCACTTATCTGTAGCCACCGCATGGGAGCCGTTGAGGGATTCTCTTTACCTAGAGTTTTGCTACCCTGGAGGCCAGCAATATTTTGGCATGAGAGAATCCTTCTGGGGTCCACATTTGTATTGGGCAACGAAAGCTTGGATTTATTTGGTAAAGTCATTTGAAATTATGCTAAATTTAATGATTGTGTTAACATGACAACGCAAGAGATTTAATCATTGTCGTTAACATGACAGTTGTTTTCTTACAGCCTTTCAATTATTGTCTAAGTTTTCTACAATCAACAATTTCTTATAACCCCTTTTAGCATGCTAGAGGCCCATCGAGTCTTCTTGCACTGTCTTCCTGTTTGAAGGGTATCGACAAGAATCACCACCTACCCCATTTCCAAAACATGGCCTGTACAATCACTGTTTTAAGTCTATTCTGATGCTAATACATAAATAGCTTGAGAAAAACCTTGTTGGAAGTTGTTGGTTTTTCTAAAAAAAACTAATCTAAATTAACTCGGATAAAACCACATAACCTGTGATTCAGAACTTACCCTGAATCAACGGGTTTAAAACTATCATTACAAGCAAACCAGCACCAAAAGTGGCATGACACTCCCCCAACACAAGACATGCTGTGCACTCCAAGGCAAAATATTTGGAAATCATTTTCTAAGAATTTTTAACCATATAGTCCTTAGTATGGTAGGTTTCTTCAATCCAACTTGTTAATAATCTTTTCGCTTTCCATCAAGAACATTTTCATGCATGGTTGGACTATTATTCTTCGAGGGACAGCTAGCTAGACAACTGTAATGGCTAGAAAAGAAATAGAAAAAGGAGTGAACAAATTGCCATGGTTGCAGCACATCACATCCCCTTTTAAAAGTTTGATGAAATTTAATGGGAAAGCATGTTGTTATGTGCTTGCCTTTGACTCATTCCAAGGCAGCAAAGCACCCGTCTGACAGATGGTCACAATGGAGAGAAACTTTGACCACTTTTCTGGCATTGTTCATTGCTCCTTGTTAGGTTAGGTGGCCAGATCGTAGCAGCAGGTGGTAGATTTGCTACCTGCATGAATAATAGTGGAGGCCCTTCCTGCAGCTTTTTTTTATTATTATTAATGTAGTTGTAGAACTAATTTCCTATTCGACTAATTTTATGAATTATAAATTGAATAATTATATAAATTTTCGGTGATTATTCAAACTTGACAACAAAGAAAGCAAGTATTTTGGTCCGAAACTCTTACCATTTTACACCTTATTAGATGGTTTTCATGCAGCTTTCTTGATGATCAATGAGCTGTGCACACACAAAAGAATTGAGCTCAAGGTTCATCCTACTAGTTCAAATCGTGCTCATCGACTCTCTTTTTGATTTGGTAGGCTCATCTTCAACCTTCAGACCCCAATGACCAGCTATGAAAAGGTTTTTGATCTCTTCAAATTCGCTTCAGACGTCGTCAAATGTCATAACCTAGGCGTCATCACAAGCAACAAGGTTGAGGGGTATTTTAGCTTGAGCATTCAAGATTGCTGAGACTAAGCTGATTCTAGCAGTTTTTTTTGGTGAATCACAGTCCTAAGGATTTGGACACAATGCTGAAGAAACCCAACACTGTAAAAGTGAAAAAATGGTAGAAAAGAGAAATCATTAATTGATTGATCAGTGAAATATCATCGTTCAATATGGCCAAACAAACCCTTAATCATGAAATTGAAAAAAAATGCAGACATTAAAGCGATTATCTAACGATCGTTTCCATGGAACTAACGATTATTTTCCAGTTTCTTTCCCTGGATCCTTAATTGCTCTACTTTGGTGCCATATTTTGCTTATTTAATTAGAGCCCATACTTATTGATCATTGCTTGAAGATAATCTGCTTAGAAATCCAGACAAAGTAATGATGGATGAAAATAATCGCCATCTCCTCTGGACAACATCGTCATTTCTCAGTAAATAATCGTCAAAACAGCGGCTTGTGGAAAATACCCGGGGGTGGGAATAGTGAAGAAATCGGCGCGATATATGCATTTCATAGTCAAATAATCGGCAATTCTTCAGTGAAGTAAATTATGGGCAAACTCAGGTGGAAATACTTGAGAATGGATGCATTTTGGGCACCATAGTCTCAGTGTTATCTATACCATTCCATTTCAGTCGGAACTAAAATCGATACAAAAATAATATTATTTTTATCTCAGTTTTAATTCTAGTTTATTCTAGAAATACCGACTAAATATCAGCTAGAACATCTCAATATTATTCCAGGTATGCCATTTCAGCCTTAAAATTCTTCTTATTTTAATTAACTTGTAGTTATATTTCTAAATTTAAGATTATATTTATTTGACTTTGTGTTTGTATTGTATAATTTAAAATTATTTTATCTTGAATTTTAATTATACTTGTTAAATTAATATTTAAATTTTTTTTCATATATATATAAACAATACAATCCCAAAACGACAAGCAAAAATACTCCAAAATCAAAACATTTCGTACCAATAAAAAAACCAAAATAACAACAGAAACAATATTGACAACTTTCCATCTATTTTCCAAAAATTACAAAGTCCCCCATAATTGCTAGAAAAGACTTCTAACGAATTTCTTTAGTGATTTCTGAGGCACATCACGGTCAAACAAGTCAATCAAGATTTATCTTCAAATTTATTTTTTAAGAAAATGATGTCATTGTAGACCAAAAAAAGTTTTCGAGCAATAAAATCATAGACAAGAGGAGTCCGAACCCTGGTTTTTAGCTCGGTCAATGCCAACCCCCGATAGTTGTCAAACCGGTCCGGATTTTTAACTCGGTCAATGCCGACACCGGATAGTTGTCAAACCGGTCCGGATTTATAACTATGAGATAACATCAAGTTGGGGTCTAAATATTAAATGCAAACTTAAAATACTGCACTTGGACAAAAATATGCACACCAGCACGTTTAGGATGAGAGAAACTACAGCTTAAAGAAATAAGAAAAGTAACGAAAACTGTGAAGACAAGGCTTTTTCAATCCAAATCTGATATACGAAGCCCTAGTTTATAAGATTAGATCATTAATACATCGTCTTATAAAAAATAACATTAATGTATTTATTAACGTACAAGTGAAAATGTACAAGCCTTTTATCTTCATGTTTGTTACATAATTGGCTATCTTCCAGGTGGTTTAAAGCCTTGATTGTCGCTTCCAGTTGAATTATCAACATTCATGAATTCACCGGTTACTCTGTCAAAGTGCACGCAACAGATTCAGCAACACTTGTTTCATGTAAAGCATGAAGAAACAAAGCATCCGAATCTAAACACGGTGAAAACAAGTACACAAAGTAGAGAGAGAGGGGGGGTATAAGAAGATGGTGGATATGAGGGAAGATATCTGGGGACACAAAAAGAGCAACAAAACAATCAGATTAAACTGCACTTTAAACCAAAAAAAGAGCTATTTGTTACCCTAAATATGGTTATATTTTCTTCGGTTTTGGCGGAAGAAAGAAACCAATACCGTACATATAGTTTCCCTGCTACTGCCATGCAGATAAGGCTATTTTCTACTGAAACAAAAATCTTAGTTTATTTACTTTCCATGGTGATGATATTCATATTATGCCATGATTGGAATTCTAAGAAACCAGATTAAAACCTGTTGTATTTGGCAGAATCAAGTCAAGACAATAATTTTGGTAGCGAAGAGAAGATATTATTCGTAATCATAGTCAGGTTGTGATGTGACACCGCAATAACAAAATTGAGTGTCATACCTGTTATATGACAGGAAGGCATCTCCTATGGTTCCAACTACCTTATTTCTAACCTTCCTGACCAAAACCTGCAGGTAATAAAACTCATTAATAGACTTGTGTCCAGAGATAATGACGGTGACAAGTACATGAATATCTTTTGGTTTAAAGGAGAGAGAAGAAAACAAAGAGTATTATGCCATGTGTCTGTGTGACACAGGATTACCATGTAGACTCCATTGTCTAATCATGATGTTGAAAAATTACCAATATAAACATGCATATACAGGAGACCATACAAAATGAGTATCTCACCTGTACTTGATCAATGGGTCCAGCATTTGGATTCCTATTACGATGAATGACAATGCCGTTGTCGCATTTGTTAACAAAGTGTGCACTGCCACTTATATCATATAGATTAGGAGGTTGGCCGGACCAATTTTGCAACTGTAAGACAGAACACATGTTAGTAAAAACTAACAGAGGTCCATAAGAAAACATGTAAGAACCTGAGATCACAAATGCCAACCTGTCTCGGATGTGCCACTAACCAAACATGACAGGCATGATGTTGAGCAAACCTTTTGACCAGTGTAAGCATCTTACTAACATACTCAGTCTCAGTCCTGTCATAAGTAAATTTCATATAAAGCATTGAATTACAGATTTATGGCACGTGTATATCATTAAAAAATAAATCCTACAAAATGAATACTGTTTTCTTCGAACATTTCAAGGGATTATGTTTCCTGCATTTAGTTTCTACTACAAAACATTCATTTTCAATTAACAATTAAGCCAAGACAACAAAAAAGATAATCAAGAAAATGTTTATTGTACTCTAAGCATCATAATCATACATATATTAGCAATAAAATATGTGGAAGAACACATCTGTGAAAAGATGAGATAGCACCTTGCCATAAGCTGTTGTACAAATTTAACAAAAGTTGAATCAGTCTTGCAAGTGATTAGTACTTGACACTAGCTTTATACTCATAATACTTGACATAAACAAATGAGTAGTGAGAAGCAATAAATCATTAAAAGGATGTGTTGTTTTAGTTCACAAACTGCAGTGCTGAAATATCAAATAGCTAGAGTTTAGAATGTGTTAGTTCACATCACAAACAAAAGGGATGGACATCTCACATGTTAGCAGGGCGTTGATGATCAAGCTCATTGTAAGGATCGATTACTAGTCCACGGACCCCATGTCTCAGAACTGCAGCTCTTGCAAGGTCAAGAACCCATTTTATATTTGGAAGTGCATCGTCTTCGCATCTACTCCATGAACCACAGGAAAAGCCCACAAAATAAGACATCAAATGCAATGCTGACAGGTTACATCACGAATTTGATTAGAATGACAGCAATTAGATAAAAAGCAAGTGTTTGGAAACATTCAGAGGCTTCACAATGAGGACTACTCTTCCAGAAGTTATTATTAATTAAGTTTCTGGGATCATTCAAACATTTGTTCTTATATGTGAACAAGACGTTCAACAAGCAGTATATACAAACCTTATTAACCATTCCCTACATGTAATTATTCATCAACCTACTTTAATTTGGGAAAAGAGCAGCAAATAGTCAAAATATTTTAGAAGTTCTATGCTAGACATGAAAGTTCATAAACCAAAATAAAAGGTTGTATTATCTTTTCTAAAAACTATTTAAAAAAAAAAAAAAAAAACTGCACTTGTGAACCGAGATAGCTTTAGAAAAATCAATTCTGACAGGCTGTGGTCTCAGCAGATTTCTAGAAATTAACGTAGCCACAAAGTAATTTTTCTTTTTTAGACATAAGGTACTGTGCAACTTGTGACTAAAAATCTACAAATTTATAGCAATAGAAGCTGAGGACCTTCCAATCAGTATAGCTGGTTGCCCTATTTTAGGATAGACTTGACTTGTAGTGCATGAACATTAAGAATCAGAGAGAAAACAACAAGCGGAAACTATAATAATAACTAGATCAAGGTTGTACTTATATCACCTGAGCTGTAGTGGAAACTATGAACTGTAACTCACCTTATGAGATAAAATGTATCGCTCAACCACTGCTTCCCAACTTCTAATTCCTCGGCACTCATACGTTCAGCATATTCTCCATAACTATGGTTAGCAAAGAAATCAAACAATAAAATTAATATAATTCATTTGAGATGAAAAGTAGCAAGGAAATTGACACAAGTTATAGAAAACCAAATGAATTATCACAACTAATCCATCAATCTACAGAAAATATTACAAATTATTCTAGATAAGAATCAATTGATTTACAATTAGAAAGGTAAGACTTTAAAAGTATATTTTCAAGAAAAGATTCCAATTGCTGTTCAATTACTCATCAAGAATTACAATATAGGAAGTTGAAAATTATGAAAGAACCAAGGACATCATTGAGCAATGATGGAGAAATAGTCGATACTGACCGTGCATCAAAAAAGGGTTTCTTCAAGTGTTTCTCCAAAAGTTTCCTAGCATGCTGCTGAACCTATAGTAAAGAAAAATGACAACCAATTGAGAAAAATATTAGTAAATAGAACATATATAATAAACATAATATTGAAAAAGGATGGAAAAATATATTAAACAAAGCATATTTGCATGTGAAGAACACTCACGTGAATATGATTAACAACTTCAAAATATTTCTAAAACCACGTTGCTCAATCAATGAATATGACAATTTGCAGGAATTGATTCTACAAACCAAAATCCTGTGCACTAAATGCATCTAAACTGTATCCAGAGACTGCTATTCAGTTTGATCATAATTAATCCACGTTTAAATGAACATGCACAAGGAAGGGTGATCACCACAACTAGCATCAAGATTGTGCATGTCAAAACACTAACCATAAAGAACTAGCTTACATTGTTCTCCATGGAGCAAAGTGCAAATTTCCAGCCAACACTTTCATTCAGATTGCATAATAGAGCATCAATCCACTCACTCTTTCCTGAATTGGGAACCCCAGTTATTAAAGTCAACTCTCCTGGCATAACCTGGTCAAAATACATGCAATCAAAACCAGTCTGTCTGCCATTATTCAGAGACAAATTTACGTAATTTACAATTAATTTAAAGAGTTCAGCTGCAACATTAACTCCCTTCCCAAAGATGATAAAAACATCATGTTTATTAGTTACTTCCCAATACCCTTTTTTTCCCTTTGTTAAGAAGATTACAATATTCATGAAAAGAGCATGAATCATTGCAACTTGGAGAATATGGCATCCTTTCTATACAGAGAAATGGAGAAGAAAATTAAGGTGATATGAATTTCCAACCACACTGAATATATCACTCCTTTTCAAAACCATGGAAATTCAGTTCTCTCGCTGCAAATTTTCATAATTTAAACAAACAAATGATTAACTTCCTCTTGTTCTCTCTCACTGTCCCTCTCCCTAACACTCACATACACAGATTTCCCTAATTTACTGATACATAGTAATTTAAAATAATTTAACAGCAGCATTACCCCCCTTTCCAAGAGAAGATAAAAGAAACACCCATTCATCGGTTACTTTTCTCAGTTCACATTCTTCTTTTCTTCATAAAGAAGATTTTAATTTCAATATTAAAAAAAAAAGATTGAACGATTATTACTGAAATAATAAGAAATCTTTCCACACAAAGAAATGGCAAAGAAAATTAAGAGGGCATGAATATTTCCCACCCTGCTGAATATCAGACAAAAACTCCTTTCAAAACCACAGATTAAAGAAGTTCAGCTACCTCCCACCATACCCCCTTCCCTTCTTTGTAACCATACCTTAATTTCAATATTTTCCTGTAATTCTTCTTTTTTCAATTGAATTAGAATTGGGAAAATTGGATCAGCTATCTCCAGACATGTTATTGAAAGTGTTTGATTGATGATATACAACTTCATATTTTGGAAACCATGACAATTTTCTACAAATACAGGTTTTCAAAGAATATTCTCATGTGACATAATATTTCATTACCTGAAATTAAATAAATATCCCATGAAAAAAGATTAAAAAAAATGCTGGTTTAAAGAAAAAGGAAAGAAAGAATATTCAGGACTTACGTTATATATTTCATTTAGAACTGTCCACCCAGTTGAGGCACCATATTCAAACCCAAGAGTGCGATTATAATATGCATCAATCTCAGGGAAGTACTGGCTAAATTGGAACAATCCACTTATAGGGTATAACTCAGCATTTTCAATTATATCCCTCAGTGCAAGTGGCCCCGAAAACATGAGAACCTGAAAATATTTGTTACAGGTGTTGTTAAATATCAACAAGGAAATGTGCAGCGTAAGTAAGCTTCATGAGCCTTTCAAAAATCATTCTATGTGGATTCATTTAGGAAAGAACAATTATCTATAAAAATGCATGAAATGCATATGACCAACATCATGGTTTGATATTAATCAACTAAATCATAAATCATTCCAGAATAAATAGTTCAGAGGAAAGGGGAAATAGCATGTATCATATGAGCACAGTTTCCTTTTTGTTGAATCAGAGTCATCTGAATCATCATTTGCTAAAGTATGTACCAGTTTATCACTGACAAAAATTAGAAGGGAAAACAAAACCAACTTGTACTTTAAACATAGTCATGGCATGTAAATGAGCTATTCATATCTGACCTCATTTGCATCCTTGAAATGTTCATCTATATTTTTCTTTGGCCATTTGACTCGCCAGCATCTGCATCCACCAAAAAAAGAATGGTGATGGCTTTTCTTAACGAATTTGCAAAAATCATTCTCACGTAACAAAGGAAACAGTATTATCAGCAGACAAGCTATGCACCTTTCCCTTCCAAGACGACGTGCAAGCTCTTCAGCCAATGCTTGACCTGGTGGATCTCCATCGGTGGCGAGTATTATGCGGGATACCTATAAAAGTAAATGTCAAAACTTGCATCTTTAAATTGATGGGTTGCACCCACTAGCAGTGCAGGTTATTTTTACCAACCTTGTTCAAGTACTCTTTGCAATTCCAGAGATACTGATATTTTGTGTCCTAGCTTCACAGATACATATAAGTGGAATCAGATGCAGAAGGAACCAAATATTATTAACACGGACAATGAGAAAAATACTGGTTTAATTTGGTAAGGTCCCCGTTAGAGAAATTAACAGTACTTTGTTAAAAAGGTTACAGAACATAAAAAACTTTAGCAACTAGCATTCAAAAGGTTTTTAATCACGAAGGTGAGGAGTGCATTTTTATTCAATCTACATGTATAAGTGTTTTCACACTAATGCTATTTCTCCCTACATAAATAAGCCTCATGAGGTCACGTGCATGGATCCTTTTTATCCATTTTGTTTTCCAATGGACATGACTAGATTCAATGATGATGTAGGACAACTTTCGATCAGTGTCTTATGGAGAATTTGTTGAAAGAGTTGGAGAGAAAGGAATTTATTAGATGAATTAGGGTTTAGGTTACATGTATGCAGAAGTGTGATTGATTAAGGATGTGTTTTGGATGGAACTGGGATTGTAATAGTAACATGAATAGTGATCTGAGGATTACTGTAGCAATCAGAAATACTTCAGGAGGAAGAAGAAAGGAGTGCTTTGGAGAAAAGAGAGGAAGAAACAAAACACAAGGCCACAACCCTTAAACTTTATCAAATACTCATAATTCAATTGCTCAAAGTCCTCTCACTGCATAGAACATATAAGCATCAAATAAAGTCCTAAACTAATGGGAAAACATAATTACAAACTCCTAACTAATTTTCTAGTTCCTATACAAACTAAGATTAAATAGCACTAATAATCCTAAGAAACATACCTAAATAGACTAGTTTTAACGGAATTATCAAAATATACATAACCATTGAGTAAATAAACTATAATTTCTCAACTTCTCTACCAGTGACTGCAGCAAATAATGGGCAGTAATAAACATTGCTGACAAAACTCTGAATTTTATAGTTGGGACAGACCTCCTGGTTAGGTGGTAATTCCTTAGGAGAAACTGATGGAGGTGCACCATCAGGGACACTCACACAATTACGAAATCCAGCTTCTTCCATTGCAAGCTTGTCCATTTCACCTTCAACCTACAATTACAGTAAATTAATAAGCATCAAGGGAAGTAGCTAAGGAATTTCTCACAAATCGAAAGGCGGACACAATACAATGATGATTTCATCTGCTCCCTTTATATCATCTAGTCCGTAAAATACTTTTTCTGTATCCTTTTCCTGAAATAAAAGCAGAATAGTAATGGATCAGAAACACATTACATCAAATTAAATATCAAATAAATATTTTTTGTGCCTTTCACCTGAAATAAATGCAAATCAGTGAAGGATCAAATATGCATTACGAAAAATTGAATATGACAGGGATGCCATCATAAGAACTTAATGACAGGCTGAATGAGACAACCCAAGCAGTAAAACATGAAGTTCAAGTTTAAATAAGGATGAAAAAGCTTCAAACACAAACATAGAGGAAGCACATCTTAAAATGAAATAAAACATATATTATGAAGATCTCTTAAAAAACTCCCTCATCAGTAGTGCATGCAAATTACTAGTCTTTGAGGTGTTTGACACCATTCAGATAAAGTTCAATGATCCTTCTACGAATCATTCAAGAGAGATTTCGTGGTAGGAATTCATCCACTGGAGATTCAAACTACAAGGTCTACAGATTTTAAAATGATGGTAATAATTGATTGGAACTAAATTAGAAGGTCAATAATACAAACCTAGGATTTTTTTTATAGAAAAAGTAACATTTATGACAAGAACCTGCCAAAATCTCTTGTTGATGTCCCGATACTTGCAGCTTACAAGCATTCCATTCCGCCGATAAGTGAAAGCAATAGCAACCTGCCAATGATATGTCTAGAATTATTAGAAAGGGAAGAAAAAATTCACATTTAAACTGAAATGACAAGAACATGTTGTCCAAACAAAGTAATCATTATTAGAAATAGACAGCAGAACCACCCCACCCGCACCCCACCCCCCCCACCCCCAATTTTTTTTCCTACAAATATGAGCAAAGGAACTCGAAAAATTCTTCTTTTAATGATAATAAAAGGGAGATATAACTTTGTTTCCGTAAATTGATAAATCCAGCTAAAAGTCCATTAGTTTAGCCGCGATTATGGTTCATTTGAATTTAAAAGTATTAGAGGTTCATAGGAATCATCAAACTACAATTAAGCATAAGATGTATTTTTGTTGTTTCAGTAGTGTTGCGAACCTGGCCACGGTCACCATAACCTTTCTGCATAACTTGATTTCTTGCCAGCGTCTCTGATGATATTAGCCGCTCCTTGAAATAACAAACAAGCTGAAACAATGCCAAAAATAGTTATATGCCTTGCATTGCAATGAGAAAAGGGAAAACAGATTGGTTGAGAATGTAAAGAATGTAGCTAAACTGACTCTCATTTCCCATCCCCCTGAAAATCAGTTATACTTAAAATATTTCCAACAGGGATGTTCCTAAAAATTAATACGAAGAAAGTGCTCCCCAATGCAGACAACAATCTCAACCATAGACACATCAAGAGACCGAACCGGCCAGCATCTTTAGAAGTGGACTAACCATCACCCAACTCAGCATCAAACACAACAAGATTAGTATTGAAACACAAAGGTAAAAGTAAATGCAACAACCTCATCGCATAGCGGTTCTAATCCCAGACTCTGCTCATCAATTTTTCGTATCTCCTTAACTTTGGAAAGTTTGAGTGAGGTTCCATATGTGGACTTGGTACCTGCAAAGGGCTGCAACCAAAGGAGGAGTTCTTAGGCAAATGATTTTCACTACTATATGACTTACAAATAGTTCTATATGTAACACAGACAAGAAATTCTTACTTTTGTTCCACCATTCCACCCACATTTTGCTCGAAAACAATTCCAGGATGCATTTCCCCTAGACATCAAAGATGCCCCAGGTTGACAATTTTATAATCACCAAAAATAAAAATGATACATGCAAAGTGCAAGAGCATACCCATCTGCACTAATGAAAAGAGAAAGGGATTTCTCTTTTGAATCACCGCCTTTGCACTAACACAAAAAACAGCAACCACAAATAAGTACTATTTCTAAACAATTCAATCAAACTTAATAAAAGGAACACCTGATAATACAGAAACTGAAACTTTACATTTAGCAGATTGTTCCCATTTCCAAAAAATAAATTGCAAAGAAAAAATTATTTCAGAACTCAAACATTTTATTATTGTTCTTTTTTTTCAAAACAAACAAATATCTTTTGCAAGCTGAAGTGCTCAGCTAATGTGGCTGCATTAACTACTTACATCAAATTTTTCACTACTTGGTTCTTTTCTAATATCAATTGTCAACATCTAAGTAAAAAATTATGCTTTCGCATGATAAGCACACAATTAAATCTTATAGACAACTCCTTGACAGCTAAAATTTAACATTGCCACAAAAAGTAACATGCAAAGATAGAGCATTACCATAGGACAAGTCAAGGCATTGTACTGTCCAGGAGCAAAGTGATCTAGTTCAATCCCCACCTCTGCTAACTTAAACCTTAAAATCTCCAACTTTGATTTCTTCACTTCTGGGTCCAAACCATAAACTGAAAACCAGAACAAACAATACACAAAAATACCACCTCAACCCTCAGAACCACGCATTTATCTTCACGTGATACAATTCACATACACTAACCTTTCTAAGAGCCAAAAAAACTTTCAGCCTTATCCAACAAAACCCAAGAACCCCACGTAAGAGAAACAAAAACAAAAACCCATATCAAAAAACAAGGAAAAAAATCATAAAATATATACCTGGAGCAGCAAGAGGAGAAAATGAGAGGCCATTAGTTTGAGTAAGCAAAGACCGGTTAAACTTAGAGTTGGGTTTTGGAGAGCATAAAATAGGTGACAATCTTTTAAAGGTATGATATTGTTGTTTGTTTGAAGAAGGCAGCAGAGGCAAGGGAGTAGGAATAGTACCAGTGGTAGGTTTAAGCAAGATTTTAGAGCCCATGTAGCGGTGAAAAGAAGATAAAAAAGCAAGTTTTTTGTTCAAATTGATGTGAGGTTTGTGGATGGCATAAGCAAGCATCTTTTCTCTCTCTCTCTCTTTTGGATTCTCTATGGGTTATGTTGTTGGTGTTTCAGCTAGGCTGTTCTTCCATGGATGAGAGTAGAAGATAGAGGAGGGAAAGGGCAGAAAACAGGGTTTAAGGGTCTGTGGGTCCTTTGTCTATGTGAATGTAGAGATTTTTTATATATATTTAAAAATATATTAAAATAATATTTTTTATTTAAAAAACATATTTATGATATTAGCATGTTAAACGATTTAAAAATATTAATTTAAAGTAAAATATAAAAATAAAAAATATTGTTGTTGTTATTCATTTTGAGCGCCACTTAAAAAAAATTAAAAATAAAAATTCAAAGCTATATTAAAAAAATTAAAATAATATATTAGTGAGGAGAGTATATCAAAATACCCAAAAAAAATTATTGAAGATTGGTTGAAAAAGATCAAAATATACAAAATTAGAAAATCTGATAATGTATATTTTATTGATGGTGATTTTATTTACAAGAAAAAATTAATTTAAAGAGGAAAATACAAAATTGGATGTTTAAGGATTCAATTAGGATTTTTCGAAGTTTATTTGAATTTATTGAGTTCTTAATTGCAAGAAACATTTATTTTGGAAGTTATATTAGGCTATAATGAAAGAAAATAAAGTTTGGGTGTCAAATTATATTTTTCAAAAGTTAGTTTAGTCAAATCATAAGCTTAATTTCATAAATATTAATAAATCAGGAACCAATGATCATGCATGTTTAAAACAAGTGTTTATTCTTAGCTTTTTCATCAACAAAATGAGTTGAAAATACTAATTTTGAATAGTGAAGAGATTGGGAAATTTCAGATAGCTCAATCAGAAAAAAGAAAAAATCCTTTTGCATTGGAATATTAATTATGAAATGGAAAATAAATGGTTTTTTTTTTTTTTCAAGTATCTAATTGGTTTTATCCATTTTTTCTTGAAGAGAAAATATATGCAAGCCCAAAAGGACATGCTCTCCAAAGTGGAAATCAACCACATTGCAGCAGCTAAACCAGATCCAGTTGGAGTGAAAATCTTCAAGTTACATATAAATTTCCACATGTAGCAGCATCTCATCACAGGTGACCTTTTATCTGCATCTTGATGCCTCAGGGCTTTCTTCTTCCTGGTGTTTACCACCAAACACAGAGCTTCAGGACTCGTAGCTTAGCACATTGTGCTGGTTCAAAGAAAACTGCATTTTCCAAGTGAGGAAGAAAAAATTGTGCAAATGGGATTCCGTCTTCTTGTCTGCAGATGGTTTTCTTCAGCAGGTAGGTTTTGGAGAACACCAACATTAAGATTTGAAAGTATGTGTTCGAGCTGCAAGAAATTTCAATAAAAATAAGCAACGGGTGTCAGTCTTAGACATGAATGATCAGTAAATTGGAGCGTTGGTATTATTACTATACACTAGAAATGTTGTGGCATCATCAGTCATCGAATAGCGACAAAAACAAATCTCGACTAAAGGTTAAGAAACAAAATCTGTAGTTGAACTTCACAGGTTTGTGGTACAAATTGTGCAAACATCATAAAGAAGTTTTCTTTTCAATCTAAATATAAACCTGAAGTTACCTAATTCAGACGATGTAGCTGATAAGCCTCATATTTTTCTGCCGTTAGAATTACTTCCCTCAAAGCAGCTGGTCCCAAACAACTCAGAACCTGTGACCATAAACAAAAAAAGACAACAAGCAGATGCTAATATTCAGTTTATTCTGCAACATCATATGGAAATAATTAATATGTTTACTATCATTACCAACACTATCATCTCTGCTATAAATGGTTAAAAGCATAGAAAGGTCCAAGTTATATAGATGATAGTAGCATCGTCAGCAGGCATAGTTCTCTGCCCTCAGGCTTAATCTCTACTCCCAAGGATTGAGTATTTTGTCTTGTTTATCATCATTTAAACATTAGCCTAGCATCCTTTTACCACAAAAGTCGAAATGGCTGTCCATGATCTTTTTTAAACATAACCTAAAAGTCAAAACCATATGAACTTTCCATAGCATATAATGAAAATGCACGGACCTCATTTGCATCTTTGAAGCACTGTGAATCATCTTTCTTCGGCCAACGTACAACCCAACATCTGGTGAAGTCCAGGGCAAAGAAAGGAATATCAGTAATGAGTTTAAAGTAAAGCTTATTTTGGTGGCAAGAGGGAACTGCTTTGTCCTGTGACGTGGCATGACATGGCAGTATAATTTCAATGGTACAAACTCATAACATTTTACACAGGTCCTATTTAGCTAACTGTTACTTTTCCATTAAGATCGCAACCCATGTGTGCTACATAAAATACAAGTATGGAACTCCAATGTCGAAACAAAAAGAACAGACAAAAAGCTGGCCATAAAAGAAAATGAAACCGTAGATGGCTCTCAAAATCTGAACTGCTTACTGCAGATCTATTGTATGTGCTCTTTTACCATGGGTTAGTTATCACCTTTCTTTTCCCAGCCGGCGTGCTAACTCTTCAGCTAACGATCGCCCACTCGGGTCGCCATCAGTTGCCAGGACAATTTGAGAAAGCTAAAAGGTTTATATTTAAAAAGAAAGGAATAATTAAGAAACTAACAGGAAGAAAGTATGAAGGATCACTTCATTTCCAACTCAAGTTCTGCCAAAAGATGCTTACCTTATCCAAATACTCTTTGCTGTTCCATAGATACTGATAAGCTCTGTCCTAGCTTCACACGTGCATTGACACACAAAACAAACTAAAGTGAATTAATGATGGAATAGACATCATAATGTAAAATGTACAAGCTGGAAAGAGAGAATATTGTGTACTTGGCAATAAACAAGAGCTATATTTTGAAGAAAAAACAGTAAGTTTTATGACCTAATTAGATTCACGGTTCAGTTAGAAGAAAGATAGTTGTTTCACCTTGAAGAAAGCAAGAACTTATAGTTAAACCTTACAACAAAAACATGCCCAAGAAATTTATCAGTCTCAATTCAAACCTTCTCTATGGATGGTAAATCTTTCGCCGAAACCATTTGTGGTGCGCCACCAGGCACACTAACACAATTACAGAAGCCAGCTTCCTCCACTGAAAGCTTATCTATTTCCCC
This sequence comes from Salix dunnii, assembly GCA_015731905.1. Taxonomy (NCBI): domain Eukaryota; kingdom Viridiplantae; phylum Streptophyta; class Magnoliopsida; order Malpighiales; family Salicaceae; genus Salix; species Salix dunnii. Next base: position 34,989,782 of record CM027674.1, on the reverse strand, counting down.
TTCAACCTTAGACAACCAAGGTAATAACAATCAGGACAGAGAGAAACTTCACTATCCAGTTACAACAAGGAAAATAAGGCTAGAGCATTTACAATAATAATTTTGGTGGCTTCATTTATGTCATCTAGTCCATATAACCATTTTCTTGTGTCTTTCTCCTGAAAAGAAGTTACACAAATATGATAAATTGGAAGAAAAAAAATGCAGGGTAAGCTTAGCAAAACTCCACTGATTTTAAAATGCAGGGTAAGCTTAGCATATTTACCTGCCAAAATCTTTTCTCCATGGTACGATATTTGCAGCCAACAATCGCCCCATTTTGTCTGTATGTAAAAGCAATAATATACTGCAGCCAACAGTAATTATAAGAGATCACGTTCTTAGAGCTGAAGTTCTTGAAACAGATTGTTAAGTTGAACATCAAATAAAAAAGTTGGTATAAGTGCAAGATTTGGCTAGAAATGACCTTCGCTCTAGTTCTTGCCTTAGCCTAACATATGTTTTAGAGCAAGGAATGCATTGCATAAACTGGAGGATCAAAGAACTTGTTTTGCCTTTTGAATTATTTTGGATAGCTGGATCCAAATTTACCACTTCATGTTTGAGAACCAGATTATTGCTGGGAAGAGTTGAGGTCAGAAATAACATCACAAAACTAGAGAAAGGGAAAATAGCCTAGAAAACCTATATTGCTTATTACTCAATCCAGAATCATACAGGTAATTTGGCTACTCAACTGAGCAGAGGCTTAGGTCATAGTTGTCTCATTTATTCCATCAAGCAAACTATTGCAAATACTAGGCTAATAGTCCCAATCAAATTTCTTGGAAAATTATTTTAACTGCCCCAATGGATTAAAAAGTAACTTTAGAAAATGATGAGGGGTATCTTCATATTTACCATATGACCATGAATCCTAAGCCATTTTCCATTCTCTTAACTATGTTTCTTCCAGCAAACTAAACCAAATGTCAAAAAGTTTTTATCTCATGGTGAGACGTTAACGTAAAAATGGTAAGTAGTGCAATGCTCCAAATGATACACTTTAAGGACCTTATCGCCGGACATCTGCATGACAGCATTTCTCTTCAGAGTTTCCTCAGAAATCATTCTTTCACTAAAGTATGCCATCAGCTGGTAAAAAAAAAAAAAAAATAATAACCACCATCAATAACATTCCACCAGTCAATTCATCAAGACTTGGCAAGAAGATTTAAAAAATACTCTAATTTAAAAACCACACTAGAATATTCTGTTAATAATAATCAGTATACCTTGTCACCCAATGGCTCCAAAACTACGTTCTCTGGGGTTATTTGCTTGGAGGACTTGACTTTGAAAATTTTGTTCACTCCTGCGATTGCCATCCTGCTATCAGCAAAGGCCTACAATAAAAATCTGTCAATGGCTTAAGAATCTCCCACTTCCAATTACCCTAAAATTCAAATACGTTTTCACATCGCATCATCACCTGGCCTGTCCATCCACAACTCGTCCTAAAACATCTCCACATTGCAACATCCCTGCAACACCCATAATCAAAACTTTTCAATGTTTAAGTCCAATAACTCAATAAATTATCCCAATGCAATGCGTTTCCAACTATACACGCAACAGCTTACACATCTTGGCTGATATTAAATGATAAGCTCCTCTCCATGGTCTTGCCACCTTGGCACTGGACAAAAAAATTAACCACTCAAAATCTCAAAAAAGCAATGATTTTGTTTCAAACAATCATGTGTATCCATGTCCACACATACATAAATATCATGTTTATGGTCATGCCGATACACTATAAAGCAAGACAGTGTACCTCATAAAAATTTAAAAAAGTGTTGTCATCTCACCTTGGGACAAAGCAAGTGAAAGTACTGTCCAGGCAAGCAAGAATCATCACATTTAATCCCAAGAACCTCTATTTTCTGCTTTAACACCTTCACTCTATCACTACCAACCAGACGCTCCTTCTGTTCTATAGCCTCCCTTATATTACCATTAGCTTCAACAAAAAAAAAAAAAAAAAAAAAAAAACCATAATTTATCAACTTTCAATTCTCTCAAAGGAACATAGAAACACACACACTTTGAGGAGAGAGAAAGGTCAAGGCAACAAACTAAATACCTGAGTGTAAAGCTGGAATCCTGGTAGTTTTAGAGTAAGACCAAACATGACTCATTGATTTTGGTGTTGAGAAATTCTTGTTTGTGAACAAGAAGTGTACTTTAAAAGAGAAGTGACATAACCGATCAGTGAGACTCAGAGCTGATGTTGCCATTCTTTCTTCCGTTGTTTTAGGTCTCACAGTTTTACTTCACTAGCCACTTACCAAAGTTTTATCCTTCTGTGCTTTCGGATATCTTCTGAAACTTTGTGGGCATAAGCCCGTGATGGACTTTCAAAGTCTTATGCTTCTCAGCTCTCATTATTTACTCCTTGTTTGATATTATATTTATCAATTTAGTCCCTCTATAATAATTTAGTCAACTTAAAACCCGATACCCTTTTCTCTGGAAATCAATTGAGTTCTATAAACCTTTCTACCTTCATCCGAATTATTCTGTGAATTGAGTTGGAAATTTTTATGTCAAGTAAAGTTTTATGCTAAAACATATAGTTTTAAAGTAAAAGAAAAGTATTATAACTTCATATGTGGCCCCAATTGGATTTGAGACTATAATTAACAAACAATTGGCTGGAAATTGTATGTTGGAATTGTGTAGTGTTTGTTTTTTTCCCGTGGTATCAAAACTTCAAGTTTATTATGTTATTATTAAAAAAAATAGTCTACACCGCTTAGTTAAACGGAGTCTTAGATGACCACAATAAGAAAAAACAGGGTATAATTGACCAAAATAAAACTCAGGGGTTAAAATATACTCTTAAGTCTAAGTCCTAATTGTTTTTTTGTGAGCAGCTGAGCCCAGGTAACCATTCTGTCTCTGGCCCAGTAAAGTAAACTAAAGAAAGATTGAAACTTTGAGTGAGGAGGGAAGAGAAGACAAGTGAACCCTAAGAACAGTACTCAATAAAGATTGAAGCTTTAACATATTGTAACGTCCTGTCTCTCGAAAAGCTTGTCTTTGATAAGGTAAGCTGTTCATCCTTCAGTTTTTGCTCCCATTCCTCTTGTTACACAAATTTTGTTAATTTGATGGGGAAGGATTTGACAATATGGGTTAGGAATTGACCTGCAAAGTTTTCATATTTGTTATTTGTGTGTCTGAGTTTTTAATTCATTTGGCATGAAATAAGAACATTGTTTGCTGGGTTGTTACTGTTTTGTCTGTTGTCATGAAACTTATAGCAGATAGCTTTAGCTTAGCACGATGTTTTCTCATTGTTGTAGAATGATTTTGCTTATGTTGTTTTGGAAATTTCTAATCTAATTTTAATCTTAATGGCTTTCAGATTTTTCTGTTTAGTTTTAGGTATCAATGCCTAGAAGACCAACAAGGCGGCGTGGATCACTGATAGCGAGGCCCTTGACCTTTTCTCCGTTTTCGCGTTCACTTGCTCATCTTCATTCTACGCACATGCCAAAGAATCAAATGCTTGGCAGTGAAGTCCTTGGGTCTCCCTCGAATAATAAAGGTATTGTCTCTTTAGAACATCAGTCCACTTTAATATGAAATTTATTAAACTACCCTGTTTGTGTTGTTCCTGATTCAATTAGCTTGACATTGTATCAAGGGGGTGCAGTGGTTAAGAAGATTTTAAAAGAAAAGATTGAGCAATCTGAGTCTTCTGAGGAAGAAGAGTTTGGGGTTTGTTATTTATTTTGGTGGTGCTGTCTTCTTTTGTGTTAGTCTAGCCTCTTTGTTATTATCTTAATGTGGTTTGATGTGTACCTTTTGAAGGGAGACGTCCAAGCAGACTTTGCATTCTTTGATCCAAAACCTGACGACTTTCATGGAGTGAAGATCTTGCTGCATTCCTACCTTGATAATACAGAATGGGATTTGAGTGGCTTTGTAGACTTGATATTGGAACAGACCACAGTAGGGACAGTTGTAAAAATTGAGGATGATGAAGATAATGGACTTTTCTCTGTTGTTTCTGTCCTTAACTTGGGGAGATATAAGGCAAGTAGCCTGCACTTTGAGATTCTCCCTTTTTATATTCTTTTAACCCTGCACAGTGTCAACGGCTATTGACCTGTCAATTAAAATGTAGCATATCAGTATGGGGAGTTTGCTCTCATTAATTAGTGAGATATGAGGCATCATGCCTCTTCTTTTTTTGTAAAGATCCCTAAACCTGAGCCCTACTATGGCCAATGCTTAGCTACAACCCAACATGCATAGGTGTGTGGAAAATTACCTTCTTACCAACTTTGTTAATTCTGCCTGCGCTGGTGTGAATAGTGTGTTAGGTGGTTATTGATTGTTTATTAACCAGAAATGAACATCCCTTCAAATATGTTGCATTTCAACTGTGCTGGCTAAGGAATGTTTTGTTCTTACAGGATCATAAATGTATTGCAGAGCTCAAGGAGTTCCTGCTCAAACATTGCCTGGAGAAAAGCATAAAAGGAGATCTGAGAGTTCTTTTGGGAGAACAAGCACATGATGTAGGTCTTTTGGTCTCTCGGCGAGTTGTTAATCTTCCACCCCAGCTTTTGCCACCTCTTTACGATGCTCTGTGTGATGAAATCTCTTGGGCTACAGAAGATGAGGTTAGATAAGATATGAGATGGGTGAGCTTAATAAATATATTTCTTTACATGCTGGTGAGAACAGTGACATCTCTGATTAGCTAACTTCTTGTTTCAATATTTGAAGCCAACAGAGGAGCTCCGGAATTCCTTCCGTTTTAATTCCTATGTACTAGTTAGCAAAATATACAAGGTATGTCTGTCCTGAATTCTTCCTCCTACTCTTTGTACTTCTATTATTTGTTCCTTCATGATAAAATCAACCCTCTCTTCTCTCACTTCATGGCAGCACAAGAATGCAGACAAGAAAAACAGGCTAAGTAGTGCTAGTGAGGAAGCAATTATATATGTTAATCCTGAAGATGAAATTTTTCACAAGGTACATATTCTGACTTTTATTCATAGTATTTTGCTTGTTCTTTCACTGATTGTTGCCAGTTACATCTCAGCTTAGCTTGTGGTCCTTCAACTTTCCCTTTCACGCTGAGCAGGTTACAGCTCATGAGGTTAGTAGTAATTGTTCTTATCTTGAAGAGGTTACATCGTTGATTGCATTGTGGAGTCAACTTCAAATTAAATGCTAGTGATTTTGAACTTAATGATAGAACCAATGGTACTCTTATTTGTAAAAATTTGTGATTTTTACTGTTTTGCTGTTAATTCTTAGCATAGCTGTGTACAGTATTCTTTCTCTCAAGTTCCTCAAGATGAAGAACCTCAAAATGTGACCAAGCTACTGTAGACAAACCTCCATTGGTTTTTTTTTTTTTTTGTGCCGTTTACGTGACCAAGTCTGGCATGACATTATTGCTTTCCTTGGACATTTGCTATTAATAATAGAACTGTTTACAGCTAAAAAATTACCGGCCAATGGGATTGGTAATGGCTGTCGAGGCAGATAAAGTTTCTACATTCCGAGAGCAGCTTCGATCATTGATTGACGAGCCCTGAATTCCTATTGTAAGGTGTGTCAAATTTCAATTTACAAGTAATTCATTATTATGTTATTCTTCTGACATTGGTGAATAAACAAAATAAACTCTATGGGTTGATCTTAATTGTGTCTATAGGTATCTATGGTGCCAAGTTTTGATTTCTTCCCAGATGGAAGCAATTTTGCAGTAACCTGGTTTACAAGAAAGTTTATGGAAACTGTTAGATAGGCAGGATGGCATTTGTTGTTGTGTTTTCCCATTTTTCTTGATGGTATCTGGCCAGAAACTGAACAGCATAAGCATTTATTCGAACAGCCATACATTTCTTTAATATTGTTTTATAGCAATGAAGGCATGTTTGAGCACCACAAGGTTAATGAAATCCATGCCGGAGGAACAGCATGAACTTCTTGCTTTGGCATTGGTTATCAAGTCCTGTTTTAGCCTCATTAATCTGAATGGTTGTGTTTGGATAGTGTTTTGTAATAGAAGATATTTGATTGAAGAAACAAAAACAAAGATAAAATAAATTTATCATGAATTTACTCATGCAAAAAAAGTCTCGTGTCTTTTATCTATTTGAAATTAAGAAAACTAAAAAGGCTTAACTTTTTATTGTAGCCTGTGAGTGAATCTACTCTAAATTGTAATTGTGAAATGATGATTTTGTTTCCTTAAGCCTTGCATGGGTTATAATTCCTTTTTTGTAATGGTAAAAAAGTCATTTATGAATTGAATAAAATATATTAGTTTAGTAAAATTACTGGATTACTTTTAAAGATAAAAATTTCTAAACTTTGTTTTGGGGGCTTTATAGACTTATTATTTAAAAAAACTGTAAAATTATTAATCTAACCTTGACTAAAAAAGCAATCACTGAGTATTTTAGTATTTTACTTGAGTAGATTACCTCATTGCCATTCAAATTTTTAAAAAACTTTTTATTTGTTTTAGGGGTAATTTAGTCTTTTAACTTTGATTATGTTATAAATCTTGGGTTTTGCATTAATTGCTAAAATTGTTTTAAAAAAAAAAAAAAAAAACTGGAGTTGTGATTGCAAGCTTTGTACGGTGTGTGGTGTTGTCCAATGGTTGAAAGTTTATTTTTTAAAAGGGATGTTTTGCACAAAAGTGCCTTTAAAAACATAATTTATTTTTATTTTAAATTAAATTTTTTGGTGTTTTTTAGATTATATTATGTATTTATATTAAAAAAATATTTTAATTTTTTTAAAAAAATACTTTCAAAAACAACTTAAACCAGATTCTTAACATCGGCAAAATTGAGACTAAATTGAGACCAAAGCATCTTAACGACTAGGCATCACATGTGGTTTAATTGTCTCGGTCATCTATTTTTAAGGTGACTTTTCAAATTTTAAAGCAACTTTTTAGTTTTTATTTTCTTTATTTGGAATTATTTATGAAATTAGATTTGTTTTGTAATTTTATCTCATGGCTTTTCAAAGTTTCTTTTACAATTTCATTTTTTTGAGTTTTTTTTTTCTATTAAGTTTTTTAAAAGTTTTATATAAGGTGGTTTTTGAAAATTGGTTTCTCTTACAAGTTTTTTAATTTTTTTTATAATTTTATCCTTTAACATTTAATTGGTAAAATGTTTAGCTTATTGATTAAGCATGATTCTAGATTTTATTGAGTTATGGATTTGAAAAATTAACTCGAGTTTACGAGGGTAACCCGAGTTTGCTAGTCCCTCACCCCTTTTTTCAAGCATTTTTCTTATTTCATCCTTCAATATTTTTTTCTCCCACTTTCCATGCGATTTTTAACACGGGTTAGCATGGTTTTTTAAATTTAGCTTTGTTAAATCAATTAATCAATTTCATTATTCAATGTTAAATGTGTTGGTAGTTGAGCTTTTTAATTAAACATGAATCTATAATTAATAGATCATGAGTTTGAAAGATTAACTTGAATTTAAAAGGTTAACTTGAGTTTTTTTATATATATTTTTTTGTTCCAAATTTTTTTTTTTGAGCATTTTTGCTTTTTCATTTTTCATCCTCCAATATTTTTTTTACACCTTATATTTTCTACAAGAGTTTTTGGCCATTTTGAAATGAACATAAGTCACATCAAATTTCTTCTTGTTTTTAGCCTTTGTTGAATTTGATTTCTTATAAGAATTTTTATTTTTGAATAAAATTAAAGTAATTTATTAAGTATAAGTATGAAATGCTCATTCAAAAGTGAGATTTTCCACTAAATGATATTAACCAAATACTATCTAACTAGTATTAACTAAATGCTAAAATTCATATCCCCCCATAATTCGCATGTTTTCCACTAAAATTCATAAAACTAGTATTATAAAAACCAATCATTAACCTCAATTTCTCCTACCATGAAATATCCACTTTCACACCTTCAATAAGATATTAATATACCCTTAATTTTCAATTTCGTTTGCTATTATGCTAATTATATTTGTTCATATTATCTAATTTGAGTTTAACATGAAAAATGCTAGCAATAAAAAAGAAAAAAATGTCAACTGCAACCAAGGAAGACACAACTCATGCCCCCAACATGTATGACGTGATAACAGATAGCTTATGATTTGTACAACAAGTCTCGGTTTCGGGTTAGGATATATATCTTTTATAAGAATCTAGGATAACTGGAATTTTACTTACTCACATGGACTTTCAAAATATATTTTATAGGATGTGAGATTTCATGACATCCAAAACAAAAAACACAACTCGCTCAACAATTAAAAAGTTTTTATGGCTATTTGCACCCGAAATTAAAGAATTAAAAATAACTTGAAAGCATCGTTTTGATATAACTTTAAAAAAAGTTTTCATCAAAATCAAGAGAATTTATTTTTAATGGTAACATTAATTATTCTTAGCAATAAAAAATGGAAAATAACTTGTTAAAACAAAGCAAAATTAAAGCAAGAGTAACTGCAAGGTTAATTAATTAATTAATATGAAGTAGTAATATGTATATAAATAGTAGCCGCCATGCAAAATAACGGTTTCTTGAGAATTAATGGGAAGCCCTAGCTGCCAAATAAACAAGAAAAAAACACCTGAAGTCTAATTTAGTGCGGGTAAAACGTGAGATTCAGTCTCTATTTTTGTTAATATTTTAACCTTTTCCTTGTACCAAGTTATTTCTTAATTTAATCCCTATACACAATTCTATGTTAATGATATAGTCCTTGATTATGATGATGTTAGAAATTCAATCCATATTTTAACCCCTTTTTTTATTTTTTTAATATTTATACTTTATTCGTTATCTAACGATTGGCTTAATTGTGAAGCAACACGGTTTGACGATAATGAGGTAGAAATAGGGATGAGATTAAGAAATGATTTAGTACAAGGATGAAATTGACAAAAAGGAAGAAAGAATACAAGGACATATCTTGATGTATTTCCCAATTTAAGGCTCCCCAATTATTAGGAGTTGGTTACTCTATCTTTAATCCCATAATCCCCTCGTTAATCTCCTACAAAAACTCTAACTTCCCACTTCCCCACCCCTCTCCCTCTCTATCACATAACCATAATATTTAGCGAAGTCTTTTGTCTTTCAAGCTGCTAGTCCTTGTGTTCAGTGTAATTAGTTCGATAAGGTTTGTTAGTGAGTGACTTCAGGTCTTCTTGCATTCAAAAGGGACAATATCTATGGTATCTCTCTCTCTCTCTCTCTCAATGTCTTGTGGATTTCTTTTCATGATATCTTACGTTTGTCTTTTGTCTCATGATTGTACAATATTCACTTTGGTACGTGGTTGTAGCTGTCCTTCTAGCTTCTTTCCTAACTCTTCAGCTTCTGTTCTCTTGCTCAAGATGGGACATGATAGATCGATGTGCTAGTCGAGCTATAGGCTCATTTTTCTTCCTCTCGCCGGGGAATTTGCTGGATTGTTGTTTAATTGCTTGCAATGGCAAGAAATACGTGAACTTAATGCTAGTGTTGATTGATGAAGTTGTGCAATAATGATAGCCATGATCCAGACAAGTAAATTTGTGATCAACTTATGATTTCCAAATTTTAATGGTCGTTTTTCTTTTCTAGATTCTGTCTTCCATGGCTCTGAGCTTCTGTTCAAACCTGGGATCGTCATTTCAGCATCACAACCTTCCAGACCTAACCGCCTATCCACAAGGCGACGTAGAGATAGGAAATCATGAGCTCTTTGGTTGCAATGACAACCTGATGTTTTCAGATACTTTCATCAACCCTTTGTATGAGGTTGAGGATCAGCTATTTTACTCAGATAGCTACACCAATCTCCTCCCATTCTTCTCTTCTCCTTCGGATAACCTAAGCTCTCTCTCCCCCGAAATCTTTCCTCTTGAAGATGTGGAGTCCTACGCCTACCCGAAACGCCAAAAACTCTACACAGACCATTTCAACGCAGACTTGGCAACAGGTTTCTATGAAGGATATCTACCAAATCCCAATCCAGGACCCGCAGAATCCTTGCCAGAAATCCCAGTTCCAGAGCCTAAGTTTCAGGTTCCAACAAACTTCAATGCTTGGAGGACAGAGAGTGTGATGAACTCAAAGAAACCAAGTACAGGAGTCGGCTTGTCTGCGCAGAGCATCGCTGCGCGTGAGAGGAGAAGGAAGATTACTGAGAAGACACACGAACTCGCAAAGCTGATTCCTGGTGGAAATAAGATGAATACTGCTGAAATGTTTCAAGCTGCTTCCAAGTATGTCAAGTTCTTGCAAGCTCAAATTGGAATTCTTGAACTCATGGGGACTACTCAGGTAATGAAAATTTCATGTTCCTCTTAGATATCTTGGTGGCTAAATGTTCTGTATTCTCATAACGTATGTGTTCATTCAACAAAATGTTACAGGAAAACAAAGTGGCAATGCACGCACATGACCTTCAAACTCTTGTAACATCTTCAACAATTCAAGAGAAGTTGTATTTAGAGCAAAAATGCTTGGTTCCAAGAGATTTTGTTCAAACCATTGCCAATGATTGTGAGATCCAAGCAAAGCCCTTGATCGTTGAGGAGATCGATCATGAGTTTCTGGAGGAGCAATTTCTTGAATAGTTTGTAGCGGAAATTTGTTCATGTCCATACAGAGTCTGTTGTTGTTTACCTTTTTTTTTAAGATATGGCCTAATTATCCTCAATTTACTTGCTAATTAACAACTTTCCTTCTTGTAATGTTAGCAATAGGAGCTAATTGTCCATCTTCATTTTAGTTTTAGGTGGTCCTAATTTTATCAATTTCTTGTAAATTTCTTGTTTTCGAGAAAAATAATTAATTGATTTATGAGTTTTCCTTTTGATTGCCAGATGTTGATAAAATAAATAAGTTGTGTGTATATATGATAAATAAAAGGATGAAATGAGACTAATTATTAAAAAAATGCTAAATAGATTAATTAATTATGACAATATACTTAATATCATAGCAGGATGTTAATCTAAGCCAAAGACCTGGATATGAATCAAGAATCATATTGTGAGAATTTTTAATTTTTCTATTTTAAAATAAATAAACCTCAATATTCAATTTTTTCAAGACATTAATTTCATAGTTTTTTTCAAAAACATTTACTTCATAATCAAAAGTTGTAATATGTTCCTGTGTTTTTGTCACTATCCAAATATTTTGCAAATGTAGCATTTAAATTCTCACCTCCCCATCAGATTGAAAGAATTTAATTTTCCTTTCAAAGATTAATGAAAAATGAGTAAAGCAAGTGACAACATCAAACTTCTTTAACAGATACAACCGAGTAAATCGAGAGAATTCATCAATAAAAATGATAGAACACTGAAAGTTTTCAGTGGAACAAACAACTGCGAGACCCCACATATCTGAATGAACTTTCAGAAATGGCTCGTCACAATGACTACTTGAACTGGTAAATGGAACAAGCCCTTCTCATTTGACAACTCTCATAAATAGAGTTGAACTTGATTGAAGATTGATGAACTAGACTTTTACCAGACCCCTGCGAAGAAGAGATTGAGCAACCTGATGATGAAGATGTCCAAGATAATGGTTCCATTTATCTTCTGTCAGCTTGGTAAAGCAAGTTGAAAATAATGCCACTTTCTGATCTTTCTACTCCTGATTGCCGCTATCTTTCTTGCTTTCATGTCCTTGACAAAACAACCATTTGAGAGCAATTTCAGAGAGTAAAGCATGTCATTAGTCAATTGACCGATAGAGATTAAATCCTTTTTTAATAACAGGAACAAGGAGCGAATTTTCAAAATGAATAGTTTCAGGAGTTGCATCAATTTTAGTATCACACACGTGTTATAGCAAGAGAATCGCCATTTTGAACAATGACAGAGTCATTACCAATGTAAGGTTTGAGATTATGCAACAATGACAGAGCCATACGTACTGAAGCTACAGTATCCGGGAAGTTTAATTTTCTGTAATGGTTAGAGTTGTTAATGCATGTGCGATAGCTTTAGCTTGAAAATAATGGTTAAATTTGTCGAAGCAGTTCCACGCAGTATGACCGTGTTTATCACGTATTAGACTGATTCCATCATTTCCATTGTTCAAGTTTTCAGTTCCTTTTTTATTACTCTGAGGAGTTGCTTGTTATTGTTGTTTGGACGATAGTCTTGATATCCACTCGTTTAATTTGATCCCTCCCCTTGAACAAATCCACGTCCTTTGAAATTGAATCATTGCTGAAAGTTGATTCTCCTTGTATTTGAAGCTTGCTAGCTCAAGAAAGCAACTTCGGCTGTTTAAAGTGAGCACATAAAGCTAGAGTCCTTCATGGCTTAGCAGCAAAGGCACCAAGCTTCTAGCTCATGCTCAATGAAATCTTGAGCTAAAATATCTTCAAGTGCCTTTCACACCCCAACAGTAATGTCAAGGCCTACTACAATGCTCAAAACTTTTTCTGACAGCGTTCCTGAGGTCCAACCATGTAGGGGACATTCAGAACACTTCCAGTCCATATAGTCAGGATTAGGGATCTGTGATCCAGTATCAATTCTCTTTTGATCTGAAATAAATTGTGAAGTGGTAGTTGTCTCTCCATTAAAAAAAACCTTGAAGACCTTGACTTTCAACAAGGGCTCACTTGTGTTTTCCACAACAAATAATTTGTTGTGAAAAGACGCAAATAGACAAAATTGCCAACATTTTGCCGGATAAGAGCACTTGGGACTTGAGGTTGACGAACCGGACATGCTTGAAATTGGTACTCTCCTTTGATAAACCAACTCTGTTACCATCAAGACAATTGAATTCTCAGATTGAATTTTCTCATTCTGTAGGAGATAGTTTGTGATTCTGTATATATAGATCATACAGCAACAATTACAAATTATGATCCCATGATTCAAGCATAATATGCACAGTTTGCGAGACAGATTGATATGACTCAGATTCATAATCATATTGATTTCTATCAAATATTCATGTCTTTGTTTGTTTTCACAAAAGACTTGAGAATTTGCCTGCATGCACCAAAAATATAATGACAGCCATGCCCAAAAAAGCTAGCCGGTGATAAAACATTACATCTAGCAGCCAGAGGAGAATATGATGTGTTCTGTATTACAAACATGTCCGACTCAATTAACTAGCCTGTCTCAAATCAGCCATTGCATTCTTGAAAGTGACTTTCCTCACTCGAGGATGGCAAGAGAAAACTCTAGCATTGATCAATTCACCAAGCCATGATAGAATCCCAAATTAAAGGCTTTGCCACAGAACCCTTTCTGAGCACCCCTATACCAAGTGAGCAACAAGTAGAGAATAAATGGATGTTGGTTTCTTTCTCAGAGGTCACACAATATACCAATTGATTTTGCCAATTGAAAACAGCACATAACTTTAAAACGTGTTGTAAGAATGATAACATCTTAGATTTTGTATATAATTGTGATGAAACAGATGAAAAGCAATTGCAGAGATCTTCTTGAAAGGACTTCAAAGTCGTTAACAAAGTAGAGAAAAAAAATGCATTAATTATCTAGCCTTACCTTTCGCAACAATTTAGAGCTTGAGAAATTTTTTCATTTGATTATGCCAGGCCGGCTGGCTTGAACTTTGGATCTAGTCTTACTGACTCTCTTTGGAATTTCTGTTGTCAAAGCATACATCTTCACAGCAAATAACTCCCTGGGAAGTCCCTTTTGTTCCTGATTCAAACAATGAAATTAAGCAAATGAGTGAATACAACATCAACACAGAGTCTCTTTGGTGTTCAGTGCAAGCAGCAATTCACTCTCAACATTTCTGTTTGGCCATTGGGATTTTTATTTTATCTTTAGCTATGACCTTGGATATTGCTAGCTGGAGGTGAGGAATTTACTAGTCAAGTTTACTTGGCTCCAAGGAAAGAATGGAGAGGGAGTTCTCAGACATGAATATGATTTTGCTCTGTTTTTTCAGCAGACGTTGGAAAATGCTACTCAAAACTTAAATCAGTATATTCTCCCCTACACTAACAATAAGAAACTTCATTTGTAGTGCAGGGATGCATATAGACTGCATTATCTCACCGACTGCAAATGCAAATACAGCTCTAAGTGTCTGTTGGGGAACACATTCTCACATTGCCACATCTTTATGTCCTTCAATTGGAATTATAGAGAACGCCCTAATAGTTTATAATGAAGCTAAATTGAATAGAAGTGCAGAAAATATTGATAGAAAGCTATAAAAGGTCAAAATGCATAGTAAAAGCACCTTAGTTATCTATTTTAGGTTAAAATGCATAGGAGCTAACCCGTGACTTGTAGAGATGCAATCCACAGCGACTAAAGAGCTCCTTGAAGTATGAATCAGACCTAGTGATGCTTCGATCTTCTTTGTCCAGCACAAATCCTGCAAACATGCAGTATGAGTTCAGAAGTGAGTGACATCAGATCCTTCAACGACCACATCAAGACTACTCCATACAGACATCAAGTGCTCTATAGATGATTTCAAAATCATCTCATTGGAAAACAGGCCAACACATTTTTTCACTACAAGATAGAAGAAAGCAAAGTACCATTTCTTGCAAGGTTCTCTTTCAGGACAAAAAACCCACCTGGTTTGAGGCCAATCTGCAATCAACATGAAAATTAAACAAAGGACAGTAAATGCTATGGAATTGTTAACTACCAACCCCAAGTGCAATCTCAGCCTCCTAGATGGTGGAAGTTGATAAAGATACTCACAAGCAATTAGACTTTTGACAGGAACACTCTCTTGAGATGAAAATCATGCTAGTTAATTCTTAGTATAAGTTATAATTTTCTTCAAAAACAATTGCATCTAGAGATTGCGATTTCATAAAAATATAAACTATATACTTGAAATGAACTGAAATGAGAAATCTAGCCTCTCAATAAACACATGTGGGCAAGTCAATATTTCAACAAAACAACCAAAAATTCAAGAAAATATCATAATCACTCCTTGGCTGATTAAATGTACAGTATAAGTGTTTTGGGATTTAAGAAATTAAACTCAAGGGCAACATTGATTTACCTTAGCCCTCTTGAAAAATGACACAAAGTCATCATCTGTGAGATGCCCAATACACCACTGAATCCAGATAACATCATATTTTCCTACATCGGGTGTGAATTCCTAAAGGCAAAGGCAAAAAAGCTTCATTTAGAGGGGGGGAAAACCCAAAGGAAAAAATAGTTTAAGGTAAGCTGGGCTATAAATATAAACTAATAAATGACCAGGTAAATTCACATTATATGCCAGCCTTAAAAAAAATAGTTTGAAATGTATGATATCCTAGAAAAAACTGTTCAGATAAAATATACATTGAAAAGCAAATAATTGATTCAATGTAACTCCACAAGTAAATCATATTGATTCCAATTTCATCCTCGAGCCAATCAAGATTTCAGATCAATCTAAAAGTACATTGCCTGAAGTGGGACACAATAAAAATTAGTGGCCTTGTGCTTATCCGATGCCATAGGATTTTCCTGGACCAAGTTTTCACGGGCAGCATCAAGGAAATGTGACACTGGCTCAAGAAGATCGACCTGGAAAGAGAACGCAAAAATTAATGACCTGCAATGAAGTTTATAGTTGTGGAAGGTATAATCAGCTCATAGTGAATGCATCTAGGATTATACAAGGACTTGAGGGAAAATGGCTTTACCTCATTGAAATACCTTATGAGAAGATTCTTGGTGATTCTCCCAATACCAGAACCACAATCTGCATAGTTTCTACTTTTAATTACTGACAAGAAATGTGCATTGCCAATAACTAATCTGATTAAGGTTCACTGTCTTCCAATAGCAGTTAAAACTTTTAAGGATTGAATGATATCCGGCACAATAGAATCCTAACACCAAGCTGTTGCTTCGTGATGTGTTCCATGGGCACTACATCAACTACAGACTCTTTTGTTCTCCTAGAGTGTCAACTTAATGTAGTGACAACATTCAGGGACAGCTGACACTATAACGATACCAGTACAAGTGTCAAAAGTGATACATGAGCTTCATTGGCATCTAAAACCAAATTCTATGACAAAAACCAGTCATAACTCTGAAGCAAACCAACTAATCTAAAACCATCTATACACTTCCTTCATATTGTCGTATATGAAACTTTCCTAAATGCAATATTTAAATTGATAGCTTTCTAAGCAAGATTCAGCTTAACCAGCTTAAATAAATCCTAAAATCATGAAAAATATATATTTGGCATACACAACATGTACATCAGAAAACAGTGAAAAAAGTTTGCTACTTTCAATACTGTATAACACAGAGAAAAAGTATACCCAGAGCAACAAAATGCCTATCAATTCCACCATCAACAAACAGTTCAGCCAAAAGTGTCTGTAGAAAACCTTCACTTCCCTTCACATCAGCATCATTCACATGCCCATATCCGCCTAATACTCCATCCACTGACGCCTCCACGCCCTTCAAAGCAAAACACAAAAAGACCAAAACTTATCCCATTTAGTATCTGCATCGAACGTCCATTTTTTTCCCAAATAAATCCTAAAAACAGTCATATCTTTAAAAAAAAAAACTATAAAAGCAAACAACAAAACCCATATCTTACTTTCATCAATATTTCATTTTCCTCAATTGGATGCTAACAAAAAGATGAAAAACAAAACTCCATTTTTTCTATGAAATCTTAAAAACACTAAAATAAGAAGACGAAAAAAATTAACAGGAATAAAGAAAAGCCCATGTCTTACTTATTTCAATCTTTCATTTTCCTTAATTGGTTGCTCAATTTATTTATTTTTAAATACTTACTTCCCAGTATGCAACACCATCACGGTACCATTGAGTCTTCTTGTTATTGTCTCCAGTGTGCTCTAACCACATCTCATTAGGATTTTTAAATTCACGGCCATCAGAATCTGTGCCGGCAGCTTCCATTGGAGACTGTACGGCTGCTACCGCTGCTGTGTTGTGCGTGTTGACTCTAGTGGCACTGAAGAGAAATGGAGTTTGGAGGGAAATATGGGTATATAGAGGTCCATATCTATATAGGTGAGTGTTAATAAGGTCCCTTACTCGATTCATGACTCACTGTGGAATAATGGGTAAGGAGTTAAATTCAAGATCTTCATGCTGAATTGGAGACGATGTTTCCACTCCATCACTATCTGAAGAAATCGATATAGCTTATCAAAATGTTCACTTGGATAAATTTTTATTTGGAAATATAAAAAACAAATAAAAAGTATAAGGACCAAAAAGAATTAAGCCTTCGCCACTGTGCCATGTCCTAGTGTTAGTTCATTTATTATTAATTAATTAACAAAAACTAAAATATTAAATGTTTTTTAGTAGTTATTTGAACCATGTTTAACATGTTTTTTCAATGTAATTTTTTTATATAAATTAATTAAGAAATTAAGAATTATGCAAAAATATTAATGATAACTAAAAATAAAATAAAAAAAATAGATATAAATCAAAATATTTGATTTTACAAGATAGAACAACTAATTATTTTTACTGAATTTATTTATTAAAATTAATTTTAACCAGGAATCTAAAAGGTATATATTCTACTATGCTCATGTAAAAAAAATAAAGAAAAATTTGGTCACAACACACCAAAAAAAATTCTCTCTTCCAGCCGGCAGCTCCATTCTTTTTTTTATTTTCTTCTCCTGTAGCCGCCGGCTACACCTCCTCCCCTTCCTCTCCTTCTCCTGTCGGCCCTCCTGCTTCTCCAGTTCCCCACACCTTCAGCGCTGTCGCCCCACACAGACCACACACAGCCCGCTCTCCTGTCAAACAGCTCAAAAGCCATAGCCTCCTCCTTCGTCTCCTGTTCCTGTCACCTTCCTCTTCAATGGCCATTCCCTTCTTCGTCCAGCTCCCTCCCCTGAACCAACTGCTACTAGACACCGGTATCCCCGACCAACGACAGCCTTGACAGCCCTCCCACACATCTTTCTTCTTCCAACCGAGCACAGACCATAACAGTCTCCCAAAACAGTGCCCGTGCCAACCGATGTCAGCGCCTCCTTCGCCACGGCCGTAACATGTGCTCGTCGGCAGCCATCATTGACACCATCAGCCACTTGAAGCAGGGAAGCAGAGGGTGATGAAAAATACATCACAAAGAATATATTTTCATGTGGCCAAAGCCTCAAAAATACATAAAAAAAAAAAGAAAGAGATGATGTTTAATATTTTCAGATGAAAAATCAAAAAATATATTTGCATAGTTTTAAGATTTAATAACTAATTTATTAAATCTCTTAAAATTTGACATATATTTAAATAAATCATAAACTTAATTCATAAGAATTAATAATATAAATTTAGATAACAAATTTTGACATAATTCATGAGTATCAATGATGTAAATTCATATAACAAATTTTGCATTTACAAGTTAATATTTAAACAATTAGATGGCGATTCCTCAGCACCGACAAGACGACTTCCACAAATGTCACGCGATGACATGCAACATCAGGTATCCTATAAATTAGGGTTTTTTTGTTTGCAAATTTTGATTGTACCCTTATGCTTTCAATTTGTTTAATTACATCTTTAATTTACAATTTCACCCACTTAAATCTAATTTAAACCCTGCATATGGGCTTCTTTTTCACTCACGTACTACGTTTCGGGTTTGACCAATATAGTCCCTAATTGGCCAACAAAAAAAAAATTTCCTTCAATTTGGTCCTTCAAAACTATTGATTTCAACCCTTGTAAATGATTGCTTTGTTCAAATTGGTCTTAAAATTATGTAATTAAGTCCTTAATTGCTTCTTAGAATTTGAAATTTTATGCAATTAAGTCCCTAATTTTAATAATTTAACATTTGTATGTTCCAATTAGGTCCCTAGATTTTGATTTTTTTTTAATAACACCTAAAACCAATTTCTTCCTCTAATCTAGGTCATCAATTAATCCTTTTTTTTCTTAGGTACAACATATATCTTTGATGGCAAGTTGTATACCATGAGTATCACTAGCCAACAATAGTAAGAAGTGGTTAATTACTCAAATGGATTTAATTTGTCTATACACAAGCCAAAAAGAATATTACTTGCTTCCACTAAAACTAAGGATGCACTAGTTAAAGTGTTTCTACGCTTCATCATCGATCAGATGGGTGCATCATCACTTTATTAACCGTCTTTGGAGATATGAATCACCTTTACATGCATCATCACTTTATCAACCATCTTTGGAGATATGAATCACTTCCGTGATTTAGTTGTGATTGAGAAGTATTTAAGTTTTACATGTGCAACAATAGTTCACTCCCCTTTCAATTTTGTTTTTATATTGAGGATACACACATGCTCTACACTCAATCAACTCTGTATTTTCAAGGTATGTCACAACAAAGGTTTTTTTCGCGTTTTGTGCTCTACTATCTCTGGAGGGGACAAACTCTAGTGAGAGAGGTTTTCTTATAATCATAAAATTATTATTATAATTTTTAGAAGTACCACCTAGTATTAAGGTTACTAAAAAATCTAACGATCTGCGAAAGTTTGGATAAGGAAACTTGTTGTGCAAGAGAAAGACGCATCACCCCCAATACATTCTATCTAAGGTAAATTACATTGTTGTTTGATTGTTTTTCTAAGTTAAATTTTTTATTTGTTGGTTTTTTCTGAGACTCGAAGTAAATCTTTCTTTGTGAGAGGGTCTCTACCTTGTTGGGTTGAAACCTATTTGTTCTAGTATTCGAATTTTAACACCACATTTATTGTTCTATAATATCAATGATGTACTTCACAATATAATTTTACACCCTGATAATTATAGTTTATAACTAAAAAAATAAACAAAGATTGTTGAAAGTTTTTTTATATTTTAGCCGAAATCTAACAAATAATCATAAACAAGTTACAATATCCCATTTTTGTTTTAAAAATATGAGAAAATATGCATTTTTTTTTACATAAAATATACGAAGGAAAATTTTTTAATTCGGTCATTTTCATGAAAACAACATATTTTTTCTATTTTTTTCTAAAAAAATGATTTTTATATTATTATTTATATTATTTTTAAAAAATCAAACTGGATCGGGACCGAGGAAATGGGTTGGCCCAGCCATGGTGGGCCATTTTGGCCTAACACCCCATCAGGTCGGACCCAACCCATCATACTGTTCACTTGCATAGTGAACAATAAAAAAAACAGATGAGAAAAAGGAGGTTACCTATCACTGCCGATGTGTAAATTTATGCGCTTGTTTTACTTCGGTTCTTGGTCTCGGATTTATGTAATTTGACCCTTAATTGTTCATTAAATGTTTAATTTTCTCCAATATTGCCCCCTAATTTCATCCAATTGACTTGGTAAAAAAAGAATTTGGTCTTTGAAAATTCTAATTTTCTAAATTAAACCTGAATTAGATTTTCAAACTTGATTTTTCACCAATTAATTCTGTAATAAAATTAATTTGACCAGTTTGAAGTATAATTAAGTCCTTGCACTTAATTAAACCCTTCAATTGGACCCTAAATTAATTATAAATATAATTAATACTCTAAAATGACCCATGATTAAATCAAATTTGCATGAACAAAAATATAATTAGGCCTTTCAACTTAATTTTTACACAAATTATGCAATAATAAATTATTTTAGCCTTGAATTTGCATTTTCCTTCATGTTTGGACTCAATAAAGGTACGACTATGCTCTAGAATCCACTGAAAAATTTCTAACTTGATTTTTTTACCTACGCCAATCTTTTTTCATTTTATTTTTTGTTATTTTTATTTTATTTCGAGTAGATTTTAGGGAATAACCTAGAAATGAGTTATGACAAGTAATACAACATGTAGATGTTCGGATATATTTCAATTTTCTAATATCCTAGATCGAGGGGTGTCATCATCGATTTGATAATATAAAAATTATCTTTCAACTTGTTCCCTTCAGGTTAGATGCTTCTCATCCATTCAACAATTCTATCATAATTAGCCTCACTCAACCTATAATATGACTTGATGGTGAAAACATGAGTCATGATCAATAATTTATCATGATTTATGCAACCATCTTATAATGGTTCATCGTAGTCTTTTAGAAGATAAAAAAACACGGTTGTGTTTGTATTAGGTTCATCTATGATTGGACATTCACTTGCACCACCTTAATTCATTCTCATCGTATCAATAACCATATTCTTAAAAAGATTACCGTTGAAATCTACAACTCTATGCATGTTGATGAAATTAGAAATGGACCTAACCATTCTTGCCACCATGGATATGTGAGGAACAAGTTCTTCTTCATATGTATTCCAACACATGTAGTCCTCCATGAATAGTTTTTATAGAAGATGCATTATGATTACATCTGGATTTATAAATTTTTTTATTTTTTCACTTTCCACACGGACATTAGATGATTGTAGTTAATAAAATCCTGAATCTCATTGCAATAATCAATCATACGCAACCCTTGAGGTGATTCTCTTTATATCCATGAATGATTCTCTATTACATAAATCAAACTCATATACAATAATCATGTATTGATTAATATATTAACTAAACAAACAAAAAAAATTTAAAAATCTTAATCAAACCCTAACATGTACAAATTATAAATCCATACAACAAATTTTTATGAGAAAAAAATTATAAAACAAGTAAACGCCCAACAAAATCAATGTACTTTGAAAATATCCAAAAAAATTAACATATTAAAATTAAATTAAAAAAATACTAGATTTGCTTATTTAAAATAAGAAATCCTAAAATAAATTAGATCAGAATACAAATGCTCACAAACTAAGAGTTATGGTCACTAGATTTTGTTATGTTAAAATTACAGGGAAATGGTGGTTGTTAGTGGTAAAGGGGAAAAAAGAGGAAAAAAGGAGAAAAAGAGGAGAAAGGGTTGATAAGCAAGTTATAAATTAAAAATTATCAATGAATTTATCAAAAAATAAATATCCGTTATATAATCCATTGATAATTATGTAGCTAATAATGTCATGTAATTGTATTTTCAAGTTCTTTGGAATCCCAATATAAATCTCTAGCTACATTTATTATCGAGAATTACTAGTGAACAATTTCCGTTGGAAATAGTATCGGTAAAAGTTACACATCATTTTATATGTATTTTTTTTCTATCTTAAATTTCTTGATTAGGATATACATATTTGCACCAGGGAGGAGAAGCAAACAAAGGATCACCTTACTTGGCAATTTCTCTTCAATTTATTTGCACCGTTAATGAAGCTCAAGAGTTTCTGCAATGCAAACTCTTAAGGATGCATATTATCGTATCCTTCTTTCGTGCAAACTCTACAGACAAGGTTTTTGTCACTGCAATCAGCAAGCAATAAAAGTACGATCACAAGAGAATGTTATTTTATTTTGATGCAACCCAGAGTTATGCCCCAGCCACAGTCATCCTCTGCTTGCGTATGTTCGCATATTCTTAAAGTACTGCCAATCAAAATCATTCTAAGACATGATTTAAGTGAGTGAGCTCGAAGATCAGGAATTTGAGTTATAATATTCAATGGAAAGTGGAGATGGGAAAGTGTACTGAGTGTGTGCGTGTGATATTCTTAAGGTGGAAAATGTTTACCCGAAGGAAGTGGATGGAACAGCTGAGGGAGGTGACATTTCCTCACAATTTTTTACTGAAAGAAGTGTAACCAAGAAGCAAATAACATCACAGAAGTAAATGCCACGCATAGAATCTTTTCGAATATTATTCAAAGACCACAGAAGTTCTTATCTCCACACTAATATTTCCTGCCTCACAACGACAACGAGCCTGTGCATTGTATGGTCGAAAGAAAGAAAAACGAGATACCCCATATGCTTGAGTAGTCTCACATTCCATGACAGATTCCTTGCCAAGTTGCTCTCAACAGGGTGTTGGAATTTGACCTATAGAATATTTTCAAAGGTGAAAAGTGATCACGATTCTTCTTGTCGATCGCTATAACAATAGTAGCGAACAGTTGGGAGCACAGACCAAGTTATCACACCCACATAAAATATGCTCGGATCTGAAAGGACACACCCTGCGAGCGGTAGTGTAACATTTCATTGCTTGTGGAAATGGTCAGAAAATAGTTATATTTGATGAACATTGAAGCCCTAAATCAAGAAAATTATGCAAGGAAACTTTGTAGAGTTCATAATTTGCATGCTGAGATTATAAAATATATCAAAGCAAAGCAAGTAATGAACAATACAAATTTCAAACTAATTTATGTAAGTATCATGATGCACTTAATGTTAGATATCATTTCATGATACAAATTAGACTTGAATTTTGTCATTTGAAAACTAATAATAAATTGTAAGTGAGTAGTGTTAGACCATTCAAAGTGTTATAAATAATTGTCATTTAGATTCCACCAAATTTTGATAATAGCTCTACTTTTTACATTTATACATGAAATACAACAACATATCCTTGATAATTGTTTTGAAACCCTTGTCTCGTTATCCATATCTTTGATATAAAATGAACTCATTGATTATGCTATAAAATGTTTTCAGTGTCCTCAGAACATCGTCAAGAATAATAGATTTGAAGCTCTTGAATATTAGTTTAATGTAATTTTGGGATGATAACATATATTTTTATTAGTTTAAAGTAATTTTTATTATACTGAGATGTTGCGCTTGAATATTAGTTAATCCATGATTACCGAATGTATATTTTTTTCTTGATAATGTTTGTATTAATTTTGAAATATAGTAGTTGAATGATGATTAGTTTAAATTACGTGTTGTTATATTCCAATTACTTTATGAATAAATCTTAGTTTAATTTTTAAATACATTTATTTTATCATTTATTTAACACAAATTTGAAATAAATAAATATAAAAAAGAGACACACAAACATTGTTTGAGGATTAATTGGCAAATGGGTTTTGAGGATTTAAGTAGAAAACATATTCTTTTTTTTTTTTTTTTTTGGCATTGTCGACTAAAAATGACATCGTAGAAATGGATATGAGACATTTAACACTAATTGTTGAAATTTGCAAGAGAGATTATGAAGGGGATGCTGAGATAGGATTCAACACTTAAAGCTTAAATGTTAGTTAGATGTTCAACACCTTATTAATTGGCCTTCTTGATAATTATTTTAAATATCAAAGTATATCCATTACTAGTGACCTAATGCCTTCTGCGTTGGATGAATAATTTCTTGGTTTAAGGATTTATACTTTATTCTTTGTTGTGAAACCAAATACCCTAAACGAGGGCTTATTTATCTTGTTTGGGTTAAGGAGAAAATCTTGTGAATATTGAAGGAATTGGCGTAATGGATAAGAAGGGAATTAAGTTATTTATCAACTTAATTTTTAATGAAAATGTGTGTTTTACTTACTCAATAAATTCAAAAAAAAATATTATGTTATATAAATTAATTAATTGTGATATAAGATATTTCTAGGGTCCTCACAACTTTTTTAAGATTAGTAGATTATGAAGCCCTTGTCTTTTTTCTATCTACTTTGTGTAGAACCCAATGGCCATAAATAAGGTGTTAGGTTTTTCAATTTAAAAACTCATTTGCAACTCTTTGTATTACATAAAACTACCCATGACCTAACAAAAAAAACACTTCTCAAAAAAAAAAAATCAACTAGAATCCTAAAAATTTTCACGGTTAGATTTGTCTCTTTAAATAAAAAAAGAGAAAAACAGAAAACTCAGGTGAAACTCTCATTAAATGAAGCTTATTAATACTAATTTCAATCGTTTCGGTACATAAAATCATCATCAATGATCACTTTCTCTCTCTTCATTAGAATTCAACGACCCTCTCTCTATCCTCTTACAAAAAAAAAAAAAAAAAGAGAGAGAATTGTAAATTTTAATATCAAAAACCGGGACCAAAATAATTTTTTTATATAAAATTCAAAGACACCATCTAGTTTAACCCTCTTTTTTTGTACTTTGATCTTCTTTCTTTCATTTTTTTTTAAAAGGTGTTAAATTTAGTCTCAAAATGACTCAATAGTGTAAAAATAAAGTTCTAGAATCAAAATAAAAACCATTGCTCTACTTTACAGTGATTCGTGAGTTGATGAAAATAAGCACTCATTGTTTTAGCTGTAATGAAAACACCACGAGCTAAATCTTGAGACCATCTTGTCTCATCACGAAGAGATGTTCTGTCTCAATAAAAACGAAAACAGAAAAAACGTTAAAGAGGTTATCTCACCGTTATTCACAAAGATTGACAAGCTCCGGCCATCATTAGAGCTTAGTTCTAATCATTGAATTCAAGCCACTCCTGATCATTTTACCAAATGCATGCTTGCAACTCGGATCTAATAAAACAACAAAGCATGCTGAAAAAGAATGGCTCACCTACTCAAGTACTCTCTGATTAAACTTGATGTGAAGTCAAGCTATTATTGCTCGGGTAATTTCTATGAATGCATACCATTTCCAATCAAATCGAGGGAAATTCTTGGTCAAAACATGTAGTAAATGTCCCAAAACGATCAGGGTTTTTATTTATTTATTTATTTTGTCAGACAAAACCCACTTAGATTGTGAGTTAGGTGGAAGAACACATGATAAAAAACACCCAAGTCAAGCTAATAAGTGAAGCTGAGGAAATGTTAGAAATTAAAGCTTTTGGCCAAGTATATGACATGATTCAAGCAGATTATGTAATTGATCTAACATATATTTAATATGAGAATCAACCGTTTGGTTCTCCTGTAATTAGGATCAAAAGTTGTTGTTTATGCCAATTTTATTATTTTTCTAGGATTTTTTGAATTTATTATTTTTATTTCAATTTCTTTCGTGATTTTAAATTTTAGGTTGTTTTCTCGTAAAAATAGAATTTACGACTTATTTAAGGGTCTTATAAACCTCTTGAAAAGACAACTACTACATGCTTAATTTTCATATAGTAAAAATTGTGAATTTAGAGTATATATCTCTAATTTTTTTTTGGTCATTAAATTGTCTTTGATTTATGTGTTGATGTTAGACTGATAGCTTTTGTCTGCATCAATAAGTCTATATTCTAAATATCATTAATCCGTTTAAACCTTCAAACTCAGACCTAATTTGGGTCAATTTTAAAAAAAATAAAATAAAAATACTTGACTTGATATGATCCAATCAATTACATACTAATTAAATCTACAACGCATCAAAACTTGAATTAATTCTTAATTTTTTATAAAAAAATATGGTTTTGATTTATCTATAAACACGGGTCTATTCATTAGACTTGGTCATGGGTTTATGATCTATGCCACCACCCAAAAAAAAAAAAAGCTCATATAAAAAAATAAATTCTTTCATTGTCTCAAATGAACTTGACTGCTTGATTAACTCATTAATCATCCACACATAAAGTCTCTTGCTGGCTTAAATGAACAAGACTTGTTCATGGTGCCGATGGAATCAAATCCATGGCCACCAAAGCATTATGAATTTAACCACTTATATCGATAGATGTGAATGCCTTGACTAACAATCGGTCCCACTACACAACAAAGGTGGGGAAACAAATACTTTGGAGGGTTGCTGTACCTCAAAACGATCAACTAAATCTTTGACGAGAACTTTTTATTATTATTATTGTGCTCAACTCTGTTCTGAAATCGGCAATTCTGCCCACCATAGCCAAATGAACTCCATGTTCTGAAGATGAGCAATTCCTTTTTTTCAGGTCTGTCTTTCTTCCACAATTAAATCTCGTTGATCATGTTTTATAAGGACCATTGATTGATTTAACAGCAATAAGTTCTTAGACATGCATGAATGATGAAAAATATTTTGTGCTCGTAAATACTTTTATTGTTAAAACTATCAAATAACCATCTCATCTAAAAATTTAAATTGTTAGGTGAGATTCCAATATATAATTTATATTATTCTCTAATATAAGTCATTTGAGCTTGAAACTTTCATATAGATCCATGTCACCCTGTGTTTGATTTTTATCAAATAGAATGAGTAATGAGATTCGAACTCGTGATCGTTGAGTCAACAAAACTTAAATACCATGTTAAATAATTATCTCATTTAAAAGCTTAAGCTATTAGATGAAATCTCAAAATATAATTTATATTATTTTTTAACAAAAACTATAAAATTTATTAGTTCATAAGAAAAACTTAAGAGTGTAAGGGATAGCAAGAAACTTACATATAGATTCACACTACCTTATACTTGATTTTTATCAATTACAATGAGAATGGTGAGATTCGAACTCGTGACCGTTTAATCAACAAGGCTTTAATATCATATCAAAGAACCATCTCATCTAAAAACTTAAATTATTAAATGATGTTAGAAAATAATATAATTAATATTATGGGACCTCACCTAACAGCTTGAGCCTTTAGTTGAGATGATTTATTAACATGGTATCAGAGACTTGTTCACCCAGCGTTCATGCTTTCGAATTTCACTACCCCTATTATATTTGATAAAAAAAAATCAAGCACAAGATAGTGTGGGCATGTGCTAGTTTCAAGTTCAAAAAGTTTTCACTTAAGAGAGGTATTAGAGAATAATATAAATCATATTATGAGACCTCACCTAACAACTTGGGGTTTTAGATAAGATAGTTACTTAATAAAAGAAATCCTAAAATCCTAAAATATAATTTATATATTTTTTTATAAAAACTATAAAATTTATCTGTCGGTAAGAAAAACCTAAGAGTGCAAGGAATAGCAAAATCAAGATCTCATAAGGGATATTAAAACTGATATCTTTGGATTTGTACAGATTGGATGACGACGTTATATTTTAATAATATATGGATCAGCTTGAAAGGGATTCAAGGATATCATAAACTTATTTTTTATTTCCTGAGTGAGATCACGATCGCAATACTTAATATTTTTTTTAACAGTACTAAGATTCGATTCTATATTGCTTAGTCACGGCAATTGAAAATTTGTTTGTTCTTAATCTATCTTAATAATTACTCCACTTGTTAAAGAATAAATCAGCAACCCTTTTGTTATTAAGGTTGATCATGTGATATCTCATATCGTGAAAATCCCTAACTCTCTTCTTTCCCCCTCCCATTCACTAAGAATACATCATGTTCTTGCAAATTGTGATAAATACGAGGTATATAAGCTGCAATTTCAATCCCCGCGGGGTGTGGAGTGATGACAAAGAAAATGAGATTTACATACCAAGTCTCAAGTTCAAATCAGGATATACATCTCTTGTAAGAGCCTGAGACACTTGGGAATTTGCTCACTCACCGACCCTATAAAATGTGTTTTCCAAGGTAAGATTTCCTCGAATCCAAACAAAAAAATCAGATATAAAAATTAATATAATAAAGAAATTGACAAATAAGCCATCCTTATTCCAACTCAAATTAAGATAATGTTCTTGTAAATTATGATAACTATTAGGTATACAGGTAACAACTTCAAATTAAAAAAAAAAAAACTATTCTTGTATACTTTACAGCCACTCTTTTCTTCTTCCATTTTTTTTAAGGAAAAAAGAACAATATATAACCAATCAACAACCTTTTGTAACATTGCAGGATAATAAATAACTTGCAATGTACATAGCAGGTTTTGAATTCGAATTAGATTATAAAAACTTAAAACAATCAGGATTTTACTTGTTCATCTTAGCTTATAAAATATTCTTTCTAAAAAATAGATTACCTTGCATTGAAAAAAAAAAAATCTTTATCATTGTTGTTAACTCTGATCATGACCCTGCTCTTATCTTTCATACAAGACAACTCATATGCCGGCAAATGAATCATATTTTAGTGTTGATCGAAAATGAAAACCTCAAAAGAAAGGATTTATACTAATGACATGATGGGAAACATTGCAGTTATGAGTAATATCTTGACCAAAAACCTAGAAAGAACATCAAATGATGTTTAATGTGCATACTTTTCATAAGAGAATATAATGGCCATGAAACTTTTGATGTATGTGATGAACGGGCATTTCATCCTTCCTTTTCAAAATCATGAGCACAGTAACCCCATAAGCCCAATTGCTCCAAATTTTCCTTCAAACCCATTATGACCCTCACCCAATTCAATGAAGAAAGAAAAAAAGAACCCTTCTGTGGAACTTTAGACTGTTCTTTTCTCCAATGAAGTGACTTCATTTGAAAGGGTATGAAAACTTCATTAAAGGTGATGGATTTGACAGAACTTGGTGTCACTGTTTGGCATCTGGTGATAAATTGAGTGAAAGTTGCATCCATGATTAAGAGAGTAGTGTAGTTTCCTAGGCACTGTTTGGACAGGTGTTACAGAGTGGAGCACACAATTTAATGTTCATGGCCATTTTCTATTTTATGAACTGTTGTGGTGGTTAATTAACGACTGTGTATTTTAAAAAAGCATTTTTGTATCATAGTATTAAACACACAACACTTCACGACGAATTAAGTGTATGGATGCCTTTATTACACGAGACTTTAATTAAGAAAAAACTTGATCGTCCAGAATAATTTTGACCTATGATTCAGAATATTTTTGACCTACTCGCACACGCCGATTACTGAGATTGTGTAAAGAAAAGGTGGGAAGTGTTCAACTTTATAATTTTGAAAACATTTTCGAAGAAAAGTTTGACTGCAGAAAACTATTTGACAGTGCGTGCTTAGCAGTTGGCCGTGACTTGATGGGGTAGATTACTATTTTTAATTGTTTTTTAAAGTATTTTATTTGTTTATAAATATATTAAAATAATTTTTTTATTTTTTTAAAATAAAATTCTTAACCCTAGTGGAATCTAAGACCCGAAACATGGATTTAACAAATTAAACTGCAAGTCTAGCCAGTCGAAAGTGTCCTCATCTCAATATTTTTAAAGAAATAACATGTTTTTGTATTAATAATTATCCGAGTTATCTTTGGATCTATTAAATTAATTATGTCATGTTGAGTTAAATATCATGCAATTTAATTTTAAATCCAAACCAAATAAGAAAATGAGCCGGAAAGTTTCAAGATTGGCTTGTTAGACGGGGTTTAATAACATCGATAAATAATAATATGCATATAATTTTATTTTATTTTTAATTCTAGCGGTGGCGTGATCCTGTAACCAGGTAATGTATACATACATGTATAGTAAATGTCCACCTCCATGTGGCTGGCAGTTCACATGCAAAAGATTCAAGGCCAACCTCGTTTTGCTGGTTTTCTGAATATTTAATAGAGATGATTTTGAAAAGAAGCTCGCATGGCAGGTGTGCTGCATAAAAAAACATGTAAGAAGCTGTGTTTGCTGGTTATCTCAATATTTAATTAATAGAAATGATTTCGAAAAGAAGAAGACAGGGCAGGTGTGTTATGTAAGAAATTTTCTTCCTTGAACAATCTTCGATAACTAACACTTGAAGTATTGGATGAATAATAAAAGAAACAGAAAGCTGAGGAACCCAAAGCATTAATAATCTCGATCTCTGCTCGCACACATCCCTAGAGATCAAGACTGAAAAGAAAAGTCAAGCTTTTCTGATAGTTTTTAATGGTGCCTTGTATATACTCTTGTCATCTTCTTCCATTTTATTTCCCATCAATGCAGGAAAAGCATGCAGTAGTATTTTATTTTGTTACTTCAAAGAATGCCACATGATCACGAAATGGAGGGAGGGTTGCGCCTGAATAATTTCCTCCACTTGATCAAAAGATGAAAGGGCAAGTCCCATCCTGTATAAATCTCTTCATTGAGCTTTCCAGTCATGTCTGATGGATGTACTTGTTTTAACTGTAGAAACCTTCTGTTCCTCAGCTTTCTGTCCCATCCACCAATATTCCAAAAGGAATGCGGGCTCATTAGGTCTGCTCCCAATCGACCAGCAGCAGCACTGACTTTTTACTCTCTTTCCCTAGCTAGCTAGTTTTCCTGGCCGTTCTGGTAAATAACAAGAAACAAAGGAGGAAGAAAGTAGGAAAGAAAGGGAAAAAATAATCTCCTCCCCACAAGATATTTCATAGCTGAAAGACATAGGTTTATAGCAGGACCTTGAATGCATAGTAGTGCCACAAATACTCAAAAACAGACAACGTTTTTTAGCTGGGAAATGGCATTTTAGTTTCAAGGTCTTGTTATAAACCCTTCTTTGCTTCTCCAAATGAAGTGTTTGTGTCCCCAGACCAATCGAAGATGCTGAATGGATCCAAGTCCTTGCTTTCTTTCTGCTCATCCCCGTTGAATTCATGTGTAAACAATAGCTCAAGAGGGTCAGCATCTATTTCTCCCAATTCAGCGAAGAAGTCTTGATCAGATTGATCTGGCATTGATGGCTTGTAGCTGTGAGAAAATCCTTCACTGAAATCATTATCTTCCATCTCCATTTGCTTGTCATTATCGTCAAACTCCTCTTTGACAGATGCACTTACTGTTGACCTACCACCAGCAATATTGGTAGGAGACAATGTATCATTGCTGCTCTCCTTCTGTTCTTCTTTAGTATTCCCTGCTTTTTGCGATTGAGAACCTGTGGAGTTCTTTGAAACTGCAGTGCTCTTTAGTGGCTGGGACCTTGTTGAGCCAGCTAGTGCATTTCTCTGAGTTGGCCATGGATGGTTATGCTCAGAAGTGTAGGTGATGACCAACATGTTGGGATCAGTTCGGCTCCGCTCTACTTGTTTCCTTGCTGAGCAACCCTTAGAACTGCTGCATCTATAGTAACCCCTAGATATGGTTTAACAGTCAGTGCAATTTTTCAGCCAAATATATACAGTCCATTTTTATTATAATAATTACTTAAATCAAATTTAAGCTCACTATTAAAAAAATTAAGCCAGTCATAGTGAATGCAAATACATTGGAAAGAGGAAACTATTTGACTCTATCTGTTGAGCTCCAAGAACAATAGTGCATCCATTTATCAATATTGTAAGTTACAGCCAGTAGATCAATGTCTGAAATGCTGTTCATGTACCAAAAAACAAGCTGTTTGAGCTCATTGTCTAGGGAAACTTTACGAGGGTTCACAAGTGCTTTTCCGGGGCATGCAGTGCTTATTAATAGCTTATTGCATTTCATGTCCAAGACGGAGAAAGAAAAGGAATCAATCAAGAAACAATTTTCTATTTCAGGAAATGATATAATTTGTCAGAGAAAAGGAATTATGGGAAATCCAGCAGTTTGTTAGTTGTAATCCTGGGAACTTTATACATGGTTTTCTTACCTTGGATAAGGAGAACCCTTGATGGGTTTTTGTCCATATTTTCTCCATGCCCATAAATCAGATGGAACTACTTCTCCACCAGGCCTGCTGTTTGCAGCTGCTGGTGCTGGAATACAAACCACCTTCTTTGCCTGACTCTTCCTGAAATAACAATACACAAAAATCCTTGGTCTTTCCTTACCTTTCCAAAATCCAAGGCTCAAGATTGAAGAATTCACTGAAAGTGATGATGAAGAAGCAACAAACAAAGATCAAAGATCTTATCAAACTTTAAACCATTGTGCAAGAACGACTCAATTTCCATTCTGGGGCAGGAATGAATGCATCAATTTGAGTTTTTTCTTTCTTAAGAAGCTTGAAAGCGAAGGTAAATCCCTAAGGACAACCAGCCATACATCATTCAAGCACATATATAGCAGCTATCTTTTCAGGTGATCAGTGGAGGAATAGAGGCAAATAAATAAATAATTAGTTTCTTGAGATAACTACTACCATGAAAGCTTTGTCTTTGAATGGCATCATGACAGCAGTTAGGCAACCTTTTCAGGTTACTTGATTAATCCCATCAAAGATTTTATGTAATGTAGACTGTCAGTGAATAATCTCACCTGAAAAGGAGGGTGTTGCCACCCCTATCAAGAACCTATCTATTTGCAATCAATCAGAAGACTAGTACATAAACTTTATGTCAAAACCCTAGATTCCTTGATCCTGTTCATCACCACTCCTATGATTATGCTATATATTATCATCATCAACCTCAACTCAAATAATGAAGTCAAGATTATTAAAAAAAAAAAAATAGCACACACTAAAAGTTGCATAGAAATCAAAATTCAAGCTTATTAAATTCATAGAAACAAGTGACACAGCTAAATTTAATAATTACTTACCTTCTCTTGATCCCCATATTCCTTGGAGATGAGATCTGCACTTGTCCAGTGCTCTCCATCAAGCAACCTTTTGAGTTATTAACATTAATTATATCACTTGAAACCATAGCAGAAGGCTTAAACCCTCTCGGAGAAGAACCGGTGGCTATAACCGGAGAATTACACGGCGAAACAGGCAACTTTGTCTGATTAGTTGGTGAGATCTGAATCCTTGAAAATATATTGCAAGGAGCGGGAAGAGGAGTAGCAGCCTTTTGCATCTCGTGATCTTCAAACACTTTATGATGAGCAAGAATATTACTAGTAGAACTAGTAGTAGCTCTATTTGCACCAACAAAACTACTAGTGTGATCACGATCAACACTAGTAGCAGCACTTAGCATATGATCTGCTGAATTTTGGCTGCTAAAATAGCTTGAGCCAGCGGCAACGTTGAGCTCATGAAGAAGGGGATCTCTCATGTTGCAAAAAGGATCACCAAAAAGATTACCTCTACTCTCTCCCATACCTGATGATGGATCAAAAGGGAATTCCCAGTTTGAAACAGGAACATCTGATTGGCCTAAAGCTCCGCCACTAGCTCGAAGAATATCTGTTAAATCACCTTGATAATCCATTTTGAGGCCAAAAAAACCCGCATAGACTAATGTAGAATAAAAAAAATAAGAGAGAAACGATGGTAAAGGGTCCTTTAAGGGTCTAGAAAAGGATAGCTAGAGAACAGTATTGTTTGGTGTGGGATTGTCTTTCTCACACCAAACAAAACGTTAACAAAACAAAACATGCAAAATCTAGTTTAGCTACAAGGATTAAGGTTTTTGGTTCAGACAAGAAAGCAAGAGAGGTTTTTGGATGTTGAAACTGGACTGGGTGTTTCCTTGTTGTAGTGCTTCTTCTCGGTTTGAATAACAAACAAAAAAGGATTATTTTTTTATTAAAAAAACAGTGTGAGAATGATAAAGAGAGTCGCTGACTTTTCATACATAAAGCTTCTTCTTTACAAGCAAGAATGAGAGAGAGAGAGAGAGAGAGAGAGAGAGAGAGAGAGAGAGAGTTTTCAAGATCAAGTGAGAATAAAGATATTGAACGAGCTAGCTAGCTAGGTGGTGATTATCTTATAGTTAATAACGATGAAGTTTGAATGTATAAGTCTACAGCATGGTTTTGCAACGCACATGTTCCACCACATATAATTTTTAGTGTTTTTGTTGGTGAAAAGTAAAGTGCACTACACACACACACACACACATAGCACGCACTGTTACCAAACGATCAACACTAAATTTCATGATTAACGAGATGTTTTTAAATCTTTTCACAAATATATACGTGGTTTTAATGCAATCAATTTAATCTCATTAGTGTAAAGTTAGTGAAAACATTTGTGATTGTGTTAAACTTGTTGTTTTTTAAAGTATTTTTTATATAAAAAATATAAAATTAATATTTTTGGATGATTTTAACCTGCTCTAGCAAAAGTATAGAATTTAAAAGATATTATTTAATCTCATTAGTGTAAAGTTAGTGAAAACATTTGTGATTGTGTTACAACTTGTTGTTTTTTAAAGTATTTTTTATATAAAAAAATATAAAATTAATATTTTTGGATGATTTTAACCTACTCAAGCAAAAGTATAGAATTTAAAAGATATTATTTTGATTAAAAAGACTTACAAAAAATATTATGCCCTGCAAAACCAAACATGCACTTAGATCTATCTTGCCATGCTTTCAAAAATTCTTAAAAAACAATTTAGCTTCTAATTATATATATATATATATATATATATATATGTATATATATATATATATATATATATATATATCTTGCCATACTTTTTGTTAATGTGTAAGATAACTTAATTGAAAGATAATATTAGAAAATTAGTCCAAGGTCAAATTTATATACCTAATTATTATTTAGTTAGTTAGTTAAGCGTGAATATCCGAGTCAGCTTGTACATATCTCGACTAATTTTATAAATTCTAAAATTAACGATTATTTAAATTACCGGTACTTGTCATATTAAAAATTACAAAACTAGAACTAAAATAAAAATAAATATTTTTTTTTAATTCTAAACTATTAACATAAGTGGTACAAGTAGTTAATTATTGTTATTATTTATTAGTTTTGTTTGATCTAGTTTTGTACTCTTGCTCTTGTCTC
The DNA here is from genome assembly GCA_015731905.1 of Salix dunnii. Lineage (NCBI taxonomy): Eukaryota > Viridiplantae > Streptophyta > Magnoliopsida > Malpighiales > Salicaceae > Salix > Salix dunnii. Next base: position 34,954,519 of record CM027674.1, on the reverse strand, counting down.
CATTAAATCAAAGAAATGAAAGAAGACTTGGGCAACGAAGTCTCTGAGTTTTTTTAATAGTGATAATAATAATAATAATAATAAGTGATGGGGAAGTAAAGAGGCGGCAAGTAGCCGCATTCCTCGGAAATACGTTTCGAAACGTTTGGAGCTTTTAAGTATAAGAAACGTTTCGAAGGCAATGATGAGCACCTCTCATTGTGATACGCGCTTGTCTCTTGTGCCTGTGGCTGGCTCTCGAGCCTCTCTCTCTCTCACCACCCAAAGAGAACGAACTAAAATTATTTAGCAAAACAAAAGAGTAAGGAATTTTATGTCAAGTCTACGTGGGGAGGGAGGGTTTTTACATCAAATTCTCATGATAGACTTTTGAATTGTTGTGTGGTGATTCTGGCTCTTGTGTGTGTCCCCAGCAATCTCATCCTTCCATGCTCTAAATCCTCATGTGGATACACATAAAAAAAGAAGAAGAAAAAAGAAATGGTGGGTCTTAACTAAGAGTTTAATTTAGATTAATTCATTTTAACCTAGTTAGTGTTAAGAAATCGTCTCACCTAAAAGCTTAAACTTGTAAGTGAGGCCTCATAATATGATTTATATTATTATCTAATACAACCCCTCAAGTGAAAGCCTTTTGGACTTGAAACTTGTACATGCTCACATTATCTTGTGCTTAATTTTTATCAAATAGAATGAGGGTAGTGAAATTTAAACTCGTGACCGCTGGATCAATAAGGCTCTGATACCATGTTAAGGAATCATCTCACCTAAAAGTTTAAGCTTGTAAGTGAGACCCCATAATATGATTTATATTATGATCTAACAGTTAGGGTCTTGAGACACTTTTTTTTTATATAAAAAAAAAGACCCTCATCATTCATTGTGCCTATTTGAAAGAGTGATTGAGATTGTTTTTAAATTTTTTTTTTTCAGAAATACATTAAAATGATTTTTTTTTTGTTTTTTAAAAATTATTTTTAAAATTAGCACATGGAAATGATCTAAAAAAATAAAAATAAAAATTATTTTTTAAAAAAAATATTTTTAAAATGCAGTGCTAAACAGGATCATTGTAGTTATGATTGCGGTAACTTCTTGATTGATTTAATACTTATTTGGTGGTTTACCATAAACAAGTTGTAAAGGAGAATAATTAGTAAGTGTCATAACCTAATTTTAGGCTATTCCTCAAATTTTCCCAAAATAAAAAAGTTTTTTTTAGTATATATATATGATTTTTTTAATAACACAAAATAGAGTAAAAAATTGACCCATTCTAACCTTATAAAAAATTTAAGTTAATTCCATCAAATATATGATTTTTTAATAACACAAAATAGAGTAAAAAATTGACCCATTCTAACCTTATAAAAAATTTAAGTTAATTCCATCAAATATTCTAACCTTATAAAAAATTTAAGTTAATTCCATCAAATATATATATTTGATGGAATTAACTTAAATTTTTTATAAGGTTAGAATGGGTCAATTTTTTACTCTATTTTGTGTTATTAAAAAAATCACGTCCAAATCCCACACTCAAATCCAAAGTCCAAAGTCCATTGTACGGACGCCTAATCTTAAATAAAGTGAGGAATATACATAATCAAAAACAAACATTAAGAATGTGCAAGTGTTAGCATATATATATATAGATGATCGATCATGTGAAGTGATTAAGCTGGCTAGATCTAAGTGGGTACATGATCTTAATTACTGAAACATGCTAAGCACTAAATCAAATATTAATTAGTCGAATTGATTGATTCAATTAGACAGTTGGATGCAATGAGGCCGACTAATCAAAAACCATTGGATGTAAACCACCTCAATTGCCTTGGATATATTCATAATATAATTATTTTCCATTATTAATTAAATGCAATATGTGATTTAAAGTGCATTAAACATGCAAGCTGTCAGTTTTTTTTTCCTCATTTTTATTCTTGAATGCTAAAGGAAATTATAAATTAGTCATCACGAGATGTGACGTGATAGCAAAATACTTATGATCTACACTGCAAGTCTTGAGTTTGAATCAGAGTATATATATCCCTTGTAAAAATATGAGAAAACTAAAATTTTACTCGCTCACCTGAGTTACAAAATGTATTTTTTAGAAAATAAAGTTTTCTCGCATATATATATATATATTGTTTTTTTTGTGGCCAACCACCATGTAGATAAACACACACTTAATCAAAAAAAAAATATATATACTATATAATCAATGAAATCTAATCATTTAATGAACAAATCAAGAACAAGAAAAAACGTAGTAGTAAATACCTCTAATTATGGATATCATGATTATTGGGATACTTTTTTTTGGACGAGAGAAACCTCAATTCTAGAAAAATATATTTTAAGGATTAAGATGAGTAAGTAAAGTTTTGGTTATCCCAGACTCTTACAAGATATCCATGTTTTGACTCGTACTTAAAATTTACTGTACATATCACAAAACCTTTACCATTATACCACTTCATTTCATAACATGGATGCCCTTGAATTAGGGTTTTCTTTGTAAACAAGGGCTTAGAGTAATATATAGTCTTAAAGCAAGATGGACATGGAATACTACAAGGGTTTTACGAAACCATAATGTTACAAAAAAGAGTTTCCATGGAAAAAAATTTGTATCAAGAGAAGCATAAACACATGGAACAAAGAAGATTTGATTTGGAAAAATAATTTTTTTTTTTGGAGATATTTTTAGGAATCCCATGAATGAAGTCATGGAAAGTGTATTTGATGTTTTCCTTTTTAATAACATTCTTTCTCCAATCTTTTTTTTAATTAATAATCATGTAGAATTAACTAATGCATGCATAATTAAGCCTTGAGAGAAATAATTAAACATTTGGAGATTCTCTAAATTAATAGTAATTAAATTTGGCACTTTAACAATCAAAAGTTTAATTTGTCAACAAAAAGATTAGCAAAGAAACCCTAGATTGAGAGTGTGTCCCGGCCAAATCTCTTTGGGCTAATAACTTTTTTAATCAATTCCAAATCAATAAATTTCTCTTAAGGCAAATAGTCCAATACCTTCATATTTCTGAACAAGAATGGAATCACTCTCTCTCTTTATTTATTTATATATATATAGGATCTGAATTTACGATATTCATGTTCTAGTAAACTGAACTCTCAATACAAAAATTAATGAAGACGACAACAACAATATTTAAAAACTAAAATTCAAATTAATAATTTGAATTAGGTTTGAGACACACATATATAGTGAATGTCTTGCAAAATGAAAAAACAAAAAAGAAATTAAAGACATAAACATCAAGGATTACAAACTTCATGCCGTACAAATACGTTTTATATTATCAAAATATTATCTCAAATTATTTTTCAAAAAGCCTCGTCCATATATATTCAATGAATGGTCACTAGTCCAATTGACGAGATCTTACAAAAAGAAAATAATGCAAGAAAGAATTCTTTTGATGAAAGCACCATTCTTTCAAGGGAGTTCAAATTCGTACATCTTCTTTATAATTAAAAAAAAAAGTGAAAATAAAACATTACATATGATAATTAATTAATGTTATAGGTACAAGAAGGTAGAAGACAAAGCGCAATACTTCACTCTATACCATGGTTTTCTTGATGGAATAAATTGTTAAAAAATAATATAAACTATATTCTATAATTTTACTTAATAATTTAAGTTTTATAATTTTTCAATTTGATATTAAAATCTTATTAACGAATTTTTCTGCCTTCGTTACTGACGAAATAGTTTGAAAGCTTTAGGTGATGCAAGCACTTGCATCACTGATGAGTTAAAGTTTCTGGGTCGTTTTCTTTTTAGTGGTGATGATCAATTGATGGCCGGCCTTCTTAACCCCTCTGGTTTCGAAGAATCAAAACTATTTTTTTAACCCTCAAGATAATTTTAGTAATTTTTTTTTTATTTTTAAACTTAGGGTTTTTGTTTTTGTTTTTGTATTTTTATTATCAAATCTTAAATAGGTAACCTAGTTACACATAGATTGTGTGTGTTTGGAAATGGAAAAAAATAAATTAAAATAAATTAAAATAAACCTCTTGATTTTTTCTTACATAAAGATATCAAAATCATAGAATAAAATAACTTTAAAAAGCTGTTCGAATCACGTTAGAGCATCACTCTACACCCACTACATCCATTCAAAGTCAAAGATGAGTTGACTTATATGGCAATATATAGCATTGGCTTGGTATTGTGGCTGTGATTTATCTTTTCCTTTCCTCCATTTCAGAATCCACTTTATCTGATCCTCACTGAATGAGAGTAACAATTTGCAAGCACTTCCCATGATGTGCAAATTTGGAGCTAGTCTAGCTAGATATGTGAGGCAAATAATTGATCATAGATCCGAAGAGATTAATTAAGGTTTGAATAAATGTCACTCATGGTTTTTAACCATAATTAAACTAGAAAAAGGTGATTATCATGAGATTTAGAAGCATATCTAAACTAGGGTCTAACGTCTTGTGTCGGAATGGTAAATGACAAGCTATAAGATTAGTTTTATGGGTATAATTAGAGTCTTAACACAAGATGTTTTCTTTTTAATATAGTTTTTTTTGTAATAAAGCTGGAAGATTTGATCACAAAAAGGTCAAACAACATGCCTTTTGTTTCTTGCATAAAAGTAAGGTTTCTTTTATGAAGTTGGCTGTGATGGTACTAATTAAACATGCATATGTAGTCGTGTTTGACGAGACATTTTGAAGTGATGACTGATTCATGAGAGAGTTGAGCTATAATCAAAGGTTTCTTTTGGATGTTGTAAATTCCAAAGAAATGTTTTTTTTTTTTTTTGTATTTAATAAAGTGATGTTTGATTATTTTTAAAAATATTTTTTAGTTTTTTTCACATTTAATACATTAAAAATCATCTAAAATTCTATATTTGATATATATTGAATTAATTGGGAAATTTTGTTGAAGCACCATTAATTTTATTATATATATCTTACATGTAAATTAAAAGGAAAGTAATTATGAGATGGGATGTTGATGTGGGGAGAGAGGAGAGGAGAGGTGGCCTTTTCTTTTAGTATGTGATGAGTTGAAGCTTTCAATGGGCCAATGATCATCAAGGAAATCACCGACCCTCTTAGGTTTGATGAGACATTTTGAGAATCTTCTGTGCCTAGCAACTAATCTCTCTCTCTCTCTCTCTCTCTCTCTATCACAAAGAAAGAGCACTTCGAGTTCTTGGTTTCGGACTCCTTCGAAAGACCATTGTTTGTTGCCAACTACATATCCTCTCACTATTTTCGAACCATATCTCATGATCCATCCTCATTCTTACACAGTCTTGGCTTCCATTAATTTTTCAGGGAAGCATGGCCGTGTTCTCTCTCTTTCCGGGGAGGCACATGTACGTGATTTATGCACACACCAAAGTACAACCTACGCCATGAAAAATATTGGAAATATAATGTTATATTAAATCCAATTAATGTAAGCCTAATAAATATGCCACATGCATCTCATCAAACAAACAAAAATCCCACATGAAGATGGGAATAGAAGAATAGGGCTATGGCTGGTGGCCTATATAGATAAATATATAAGTTATGTGCAGGGCAATTGAATTCTATCAGCAAAATTATTGACCCAAGATAAAATTTCCAAGTTGGGGGGTGTCTTAGTTTGGTGGTCCTCGATCTTTGATCCCATTTTTCTCTGTCTCTGACCTTCCTTCCTATATATGATCCATTAATTTTATATATGGGCTTAATTTGTCAAGCAATAAGAATTCGCAAACTGGGATTCTCTCCTTAATTTTTGATTCTCTCTTACGGGGGTGGTCCAATATCCCATAGAAACCCTAGCTAGAGCCAAGCTAACAAGCAGTAACGTAGTTATGGATGAATCATTCATCTGATTGTCTCCAGACAGCACTTGCCCCACGTTCCTGCATGACATACCCCCAACACACCCTCCTCCCCACAAGAGAACAGATTGAAATGGGATTCTCTGAGCATTACTATACATTGTTTTTGTCTTTCCACGAACACTAATAAAAAAATATTCAGGCATCCATGTCCATGTGCACCCACCACCCCTTTTTTTTTTTTTTTTTTTTTATCATCATCACTGCCCCAATGTTATAAAAATTCATCACTCAACTATAGGATCACATTAAAATGCCAACCGGCCACTTTCTACGCTGATGACGAACATTTATATCAATAATTAATCTAATTTAATCAAAAAGTGGGGTATGATCGAAGAACTAATTAAGATTAAAATGGGGGGTTCTCTGGCTAAAAGTCTTGTTTAAACATCTTGTGTTTAGTTGTCTCGCCTGCAATGTCAACTGGTATGGCACGCGAGAGACACTTGCATAAGCATCTTACACCACCCTACGTAAGCCGTCTACCAGCAAGTTCAGCGTTACATGGATCGATCGTGGCCATCGACGTCTTCTACATGGACAGCTTTGATCGACGCTGCCACCGGTTTCTTTGTTTTTAATTTGATAAAAATAATAATTTTTAAATTTTAGTTTATTTAATAGTTTGGTTAAGACTGATCAGAAGTTCATAAACTATTTGAACTCGGAATTTCTCCATGTTATGAATCTAAGATATTAGCTTATGATATAGGAAAAACTATATTATGTTCGTCACACAATATATGGGCCAACATATGATCAAGAGAGACACAAACTTACTCACTAGTGCTAGACGTGCAGTGGGATTTATGAAATTTCCATAGAGCTTGGGATCGAGCCCTAATTATCATGCGTGGGGTTCCTGTTTCTCAGCACCAACCACAGTGCCTACTGCCTAGGCTTTAGCTAGAGAAAGAACTACTTGAACTAGCTGGACCAGTTGGTGCTGTGACATTAAAATCACAATGCCTTCAACAAAGGAAGCTTCTTCCCAAAGGGAGTGCAAACCAAGCCATTTTTTTTCTTCTTATGATGATCATGACCTTGAGAACATGAGAACAATATTATTGTAATCTATTTTATAGGCACATTGGGAACAGCTAGCCAGACCAACTTCTGGATTGATTAATTTATATGTGAATGACATATAAATTAGGGTTTTAGATACTTAAGCCCTTGGATTGTGTGGCATGGAAACCCTTACCCATGTGATATAAATTAGTTTATTTCCAAAGAGAGGAAGCTAAAATCTTTTAGCCATTAATTGAGGGATCCTTTAGAGATCCTAAGCCGGCCCTTTAAGTGCAAATCAAGTTCAGAAAACCGTTGTCATGCATTCACATCTCTCATATGCTAGAATTCAGGGGACCGTTTGGCATAAGATGTAACTAAGCTAGCTGTTAATTTGGTGCAAACTGTGTCATTGATTCTGTGTTCTGTCAAGCAAATTGTCTGAAACAAGTTCTTAAGTAATGTCTAGTGGAGCCAACTGCATTACACACACACACACACACACACACACACACACACACACATACAGTGAAAAGAGAACATGATCATAATTCCCGTAGTTTTGAAGCGATTACTAATCGCTACAAATCATTCAATGCTAGTGTGGCTCTTTTTCTTCACCAATTGCTAGCATACTCTTTTAACTATGAGCCCGTATCGAATACGATCTCGATTTATAAATTTGGCGTATCAACTTTCAAATAATCATATCAATATAAAAAAATAAATAAAAATAGAATAAAATTCTTGTTACTGACATTCAATCTTGCTGTTAAAAAACTAAGAAAGAAAGAAAGAAAGAAGAGGAAGCAATCGAGTCCTTAACATAAGAGGATTAGGCACATCGCCACACCCAGATTTTATATATAGTATTACACTAGCGTATATGGCATCGTAAGTGTCATGAGTGTGCTAATTAACACGTCCACATTTCTTTGATAAAGTCTTAAGTTGTAATATATTTCGACGAAACAATGAACGGTCATGCAAAAAATTCTGCTTTCTTTAACCATGGTGAACCTGCCATTAAACTTTTGAACTGATCCTCCGAATCACCTCGTAGGGTTTTCCATGATCAACGAATAATAAGCTCACAAAATTATGGCTAACCAACGAAGAATGTTGAGCCTGAACAGAAACAATATAGCATCTGGTCATGGACTCATGGTTACCTTACCCTATATAACATTGCAGCCCAAAAGAATATTGATCTACTTGGCTCAAGCTAGTACTCTTAATTAGTTCCATAACTTATTTCACTGCAGATTCCAGACGAAGAGTCATGGGCTTGAGCTTCATCGTTGCAACCAGACATATAGATATGGAGCTTAATTTCAATTCACAGCAACTTCTCCGGCCATAAACCGATCTGTACAGAAACATTTCCTGATCCTAGAGCATGCCCGCAACTATTATGAATTGAGATTTATTTCCTTTCCTTGATCACTCATCAATTGGGATGCATGCCAAGATGAGCAAATATCATAGATAGTGTTTATAATCTGATAATTATATTTACTTCTGTTATTCTACAGTATATAGAAATCAATTCGATTAATGTCAACATAAGCTATCTAGAACTTGGGACATACATCAATGCTATAAAGAACATACATCTTGCATTAATTAGCATCTTCCTCTTCTTAAAGGTTTTAATTTGCTGGCGCTGTGAAGTTAGAGTGGAACGAGGTAATGATTAATTCGAGGCTTAATTTCTGATACCCCAACATGGATGATGGCTAAGAGGTTTAGAAAGTGACGAGGATATACAAAAAAAAATAAAATTACAGAGTTGCTACATGTATAAAGAAGATAAATATACACCAAAATAAAATTATAAAAGTTCAATAGTGCGTATCTAACCTAATTTTCAATGGTTTCACTTGTAAGGATATGTTTGGTATTGATTTTATTTTTGTGGTTGAGATTTAAAAAAAAAAATATGAAAAGAACTTTAAAGTGTTTGGTTAAAACTATGGCTGAGTTTAAAGTAAATGAAAAGCAATTTTAAGTGTTTGATTACCAAACTTTTTATTTTACTTTTAACTTGTGAAATTCCTTTAAAATGTGTGTGTCTATATTATTTTTTAAATATTAAATAAAAAAATTTCAATTTTTTTAAAATATATTTTCCAATTACATTCTTAAACACCCTTATTATATCATTATTATATCATAGTTCTTTGTTAGCATGTTATACTATAGTTGTTGCTTCATGTATATTATTAGTAAAACAACAAAAATAGTAATGATATGCCCTTGTTAGTAGAAAAAAATACATATTTTGCTTAGAAAAAATATTAAAAATAAATAAACTGTACACATTGTGTAAGAAAATTTGTAAGGACAGCTCATAAAAAAATAACATAAAATAGCATGCACATGGCAACTCCATTGAGTTTTCGCTAGAAAATTTTAGAAGTTTGGGCTTCGTTATTAAAATATTTTTTTTATTTATAACCAAGCTATGTTTTTTTTATACGAGAAAACTCTATTCCCATAAAATATATTTTATAAGTTTAGGTAAGCGAGTAAAATCTTGATTGTTTCAGGTTTTTACTTAGAGTATATACTTTGACTCAAACTCGAGATTTATTGTGCAAATTGCAAATCCTTTATCATTACATCATACCCTTTAAAAATAAACAAATCATATCACTTTGCTTTTATGAATTCATTGTACTTGGTTAAGTGGGAATTTCACATGCATCCAATACCACCATCCCCATGTAAGGAACATTTAGAGGTGTTTAAAGTATAGTGTACAAGATATATTTTTTATTGTAATGTATTAAAATTATATTTTTATTTAAAAAAATTATTTTCGACACCAACATATGAAAATGATCTAAAAAAATTAAAAATATAATTTGAAAAAAATATTAAAAAATAATTTAAAATACAAAAACAAATATGTTGAACATTTTTCTTCTTTCATTAAAACATATTTTTTCATGAACTTTAATATTTTCTTCACATATTTATAACTTTCCAAATTAACCTAAAAACGCAATACCAACCCTTAACTTAGTTGGGTCAAATTTATTATTGAATTGAGAAGTTGTTACCTTTTATTTTTGTTACTTGGAAATAATAAAAAAAAAAAAGGTCTTATAAATAGTATTTATTGTGCTGATTTAATAATTTCATGATTTGAATGTTTGCTCTTGTATATTTAGAATTGATTTAACAACTATGAATTTACTCAAAAGAAAAGTATCAAAGTAATCAAAAATTGATACAAGTTTTATCAAATAACAAGTAAATATAATTTCTTTGTCATAGTTTATTATATAAGTAGTATGCATATTAGGTCCCCAAGGGGTGTGGCGTGGTGGCAAAGGGCTTGAAATTTACAGAGTAGGTCTCGAGTTCGAATCAGGGCGTGCATTTTTTGCAAGAGTCTAGAACAGCTGGGGTTTTATTTACTCACCTGGCCCTATAAAATATGTTTTTCGAGGGATGTGGTTTCCTCGAATCAAAAAAAAAAAGTGTATGTGTGTATATATAAATAACACCATTCATGATGCAACACCGGGTTTCATGAATATTGAAATTCTAGGAAAGTGCTTCCTTGGGAGGTGGTGTGATGGAGTAGGACCGTCTTTAACAGCAACCTAAACCGAATATATTATATACTAGCTACAGTGCCCGCGCATTGCCGCGGACATTTTTGTGTATATAATTTAATATAATTAAATCAACAATGATAAATTTATATGATATAATTAAATAAAAATTATAGTTTAGAAAATAAAATGTATACATTTTTAAGTAAAGTTTGTTGTGCAGGTATAAATTACATATTTTAGAATGTAGGTACTGCGTCATAAAAAATCACAAAAGAGCGCGAACTATATAACTTGCGGATTATTGCAAAAAAGAGGCATGTTGACATGAAGAACGAAGTCAAAACTTTTTTTCAAAATGAGACATTTAATCTCCCTGCTAATTCTCTTATTTAAAAAAAATATCATAAATTATTAAATGAAATGAATAAAAATTGATGTGAATCAATTAAAAATATAGCAAATATTTAAAAAAAAAAGATTGGTGAGAATGATTTATGGCGCAAATTGTAAATTTATGCAAAATAATAAATTTATTTGAATAAATTTTTCATAAAATATATGGATTTTAAATCGTTATAAATTTATTTGTTTAGCAGTTTTTAATGAAATAACCAACATTAATATATTATCATCATAAAAAAAGCAAGAAGATTTAGATATTTGAATTATTAAATTTACTGCATCAATATTAGTTTATTTTATAATTTAATTTCAGCAAAAAAAAATATCTGAGTAGTTAATTTTCTATCTACAAAAAGTCAAAAATATAAATTGAAAATTCATCCCAACGTTATTTTCATTAATATTGCTATAATAATTAAAATTATTATCAATATTATTATTAAAACAATTAAAATAAATAAATTCCTTGGAAAACATTATAAATAAATAATTAAAAAAAAACCACAAAAAAATATCATTATCATTATCATTACGCAAATAGTAAAATAAAAAAATAATTTAATCCAAACAACAAATAAAAATAAGAGAAAACAGAAAAAAAAAACATGAATAAAGGGAAACAGGGATTAATATTAATTTTAAAATGATTACCATTATATATATGAATTTCAGGGCTGAAATGATTAAAATAAAATTCCAACAAAAAAATAAAAATTATAAGTATAGATACATATAGACGAATAAAGAATAAACATTATTCAAGAATTAAAAAAAAAACTAAATGAATTAAAACCAAATAAAAACCTGCAATAATCAAATAACAAATATAAATAGTTAATTTTCTACCGATGAAAAACATGAAAACATTAATTGAAAATACATTCTCATGTTATTGTCGTTATCATTGTTATATCAATTAAAATTATTATTAACATTATTGTTAAAACCATAAAAAATATTAACAACAGAGTATGTAAGAAAAACAATTATATTATTATTATTATTATTATTATTATTATTATTATTATTATTATTATTATATCTGTGCTAATAATGAAAGAAAAAAAAGATTAAAAAAATCCAAAAAACTTCAACAAAACATCAAACAAAAAAATAAAATAAAAATAAAAATTATTATTATTATTATTACTGTCACAACAATAAAAATTATTAAATTATTTCGAAAGAAAAAAAATTAAAAAATATTAACAAAAGAGTAAGCAAGAAAAATAATTAAATTATTATTATTATTATTATTATTATTATTATTATTATTATTATTATTATTATTATATTTGTGCTAATAATGAAAGAAAAAAATAAAAATTTATTATTACTGTTATAACAATAAAAATTATCAAATTATTCCGAGGGAAAAAAAACCTAAAAAACATTAACAAAAGAGTAAGAAAAAAAAACAATTAAATTATTATTATTATTATTATTATTATTATTATTATTATTATTATTATTATTACTGTTAATATTATGTTAATAATGAAAAAAATAAAATAAATAAAAGACTAAAAAAATTTTAAAAACTTTAACAAAAGATCAAATAAAAAAATAAAATAAAAATTTTTTGATAGAAAAAAATCATTTGACTTGAAAGTAAAAACAAAGAAACAAATGAAAAAAGTAAAAGAAAGAACAAAGGGAGAAAAAAATAGAAATATTAATTTTCCAATCATAAATACAAAATAAAATTTAAGAACTAATTTTTTTGAAAAAAATATCAACTCAAAAAATAAGAAAGTAACAAAAATTATAAATCAAAGCTAAAAGCACACTTATATATACATGAACAAAAGTAAGGATTATTCTATAAATATAAAGAAATAAAAAGATTAAAATTAAAAAATTAAAAATATATGCACTGAAATAAAAATCAAATATAAAGGGATTAAAATAAAAAATTAAAAGTATAAGGGCCGAAATAAAAATTAAATATATTATCAATTTCAATCAAAGGATAAAATTAAAAAATGTTAAATTGTTGTACCGAATTGAATTAATCTTTTTAAATTAAATCCGGAAATTAAAAGAAGGAGAACCGAAGTGTAACATTGACATTGAATTAATTTTAATCGAAGGACCCAATCGAATTAAATCAAAACTTATATATCAGAAATTAGAATCATAAATAAAATTCAAAGTACAGGGACTGAAGTGAAAAAGCGTTAAAACCGGGGGACTCTCCTGCACTTTGACGTGCAGGAGAGAGAGAAACGGCTACAACGGCTTTAACCGGCCATCGCCGCGTACACGTCGGTCGGAGGACAAAATACATCGTCCCGGGAGGAAGACCAAGCGGCGGCGCATCGATGGAGACGCCGGTAGCCCATCTCCGGCGACCCTATGACGCCGCACGCGCTTCTTAAAAAGGGCGTGAGGCGGAATACTGTCGGTCGCGTGTGACACACGCGCCGACAGTATAAAGAAAAAAATAAAAAAATATATGGTCAATTACCAGTATAGCTCTATGCCTAAGTCAGCATTTTTGTCTTATTAGGGCTACATCCGTAATTAGTCATTTTCAAAAAAATATAAAATAATGAAAAGGTGGGCGGACCGAACCGGTCCGGTCTGAAATTGCACAATTACCGCGGAGCCCCTCCACGCAATAGCGGTTTTTTGTCTTTTTCGAGGGCTAAAAACGTTGGTTTACTGTGCAAATAATAATAAAAAAATCAAAAACGGGCAAACCAACCGAACCGAGAACCGAACCGACCCAAAAAATATATTGTTGTAATCTACAATAATTATACTCACAATCCACAGTGCAACACAGTAAAAACACTACGGTAATTATATCTAAGTTAATAACTAATATAAAAATAAAATTATTTGAATATATTTTAAAATAAAAATAGCTTCAAAAAATTGAAGAGCCGCACGCTAGTCTTTATACGAACTTGACTCCAACCAGAAATTTAAAATCACACTCTCAGCTTCCTCTGACAACAAAAAACTAAATTACCGAGGAATAATTGTATGAGCAGACTGTGATGGATATGATTGAGTTGCGAGAATTGGGTTCTTCTCGTGCTATTTTTAACACAGACTCAAGCTATGAGTGTCTTGAGGCAGGAGGATTTGCTTGTTAGAACTTTTTTTATCCTAACGAGGTTGGTGAGAGAGAAAAAAGGAATGGTATTTACCTCTTTTTTATGGTATTTTTTGTAATGGGTTTAGTTGCTTTTATTTAGTTTTTGGATTTTTTTAATGTATTTTGTTTTCAAGAATATGTCCGGTGCTAGTGTTGTATTGAGAATTTTTGGTACATTCTTCGCTCGGATAGCATGGGACCGATAAATTTAGACGTTGGTTTGTGTTGACTTATTTTGATCCTAATGAGGTTGGTGGGAAAAAAAGGAATGATTTTTACTCTTTTTTTGTGTTTTTAATGATTTGTTTTGTAACGAGTTTTGTTATTTTTTGGTTTTTTATTGTACTTTTGTTTCAAAAATGCCTTCGTTGTTGGTACATTGTTTGCTCCAGTTTTACCAAGGAATAGTGGAATTTGAATGGAAGGTGTAGCTGTAAAGTGGGAGTAGTGAAGATTTAGACTTTTTGTTTCTAATCAATGAATATCTGGTTTTTTTTGGGCCTAAGACTTGGGAATTGTGGGAAACATGACAGGCTTATCAAGAATCAACGAAGGAGAAACGCCGTGCACAGATTGCTCAGGGTTTCCTGTTCTTCCCCTATCTGTGTAGTTAGTGGTTGTTGCTTATATTTGTAAAATTCTTGAAGTTATTTGGGATTAGAATGTGATTTACAGTAAGTTTTTATGGGTGTAATAGAAGAGTCAATGGTAGAATAGATTGTGGGGAATGAATCATGCTGAAGTGTGAAAGGTTAAGAAGCAATTAGAGACAGCTAAAAGCACGGATTAAAACAAAATTATAACTTCTAATGTAGTTTTTAGAATGCTTGCTCTCATTGTGCTTTTATTTTCTATCCAGTTTTGTTTTATGAGTGCATTCTTTTCTGCTGTTTTCAGCTCTTGCTGCAGAAGTTAATGTGGTTCCACCTTCAAGATTAATGACCCTAAACGGTCAGGTACTCAAGTGGCAACAACACCAAGGTAACCTTCTGCATATAAATGATACTTCATACATAATAGAGAAGCCTCTTTATTGTCTTACATTGTTTTGTTTCCCTTGGATGGACAAACTATGTACACAGTTCTCGATTTCGAACCTCACCTGATCAAATCCCATCCATTTTTTCATCTGTCCAATGCTATGGAATAACATATTGAAAAAGAAACATCTAAGGTCTATCCCTGCATCATATATCATCCAAAATTGAACCTCTCCCATTCACCGCACCAAACTGATGCTGCTCCAGTGATTGCGTGCTCTGTTTTAAACAGAATCCTGTTTTGTATTTTCTTTGGCATCCTATAGCTTTTAAAGTTTCACAGGAGACCACTTAACCCAAGCATGTGTCAAAACATGAGAAAAGAAAGAATGAAAAGTAGAACATGAGAAGGCATTGTTTCCACATGTCCTTTGGTTGTTTCAAATTGATCTAGGATTTAGTAGATATTTAGTGGAGTTGTGTACTGCTAAAAATGTAAAATCTTTTCAGGAAACTCTTATGATGCATGATGATCATATCCTCTGAGATGATTGCATCTAGAGCGAAAGATGGGAGGATCAAAGTAAGCCATAACCTTATGTGGTATTATATCCTATATAATATCTAATGTTGTTACCTTCTCTAGTTCTCTTCATGGCAAGTTTAAATTATCAGTAAAGCTTCCTTCTGAGACAATAGGGGCATTAGTTTATAATGATTATGAGTTCATGAGACAACTTGGTAACTCTACTTGGATCAGAAAGTGTAATTTTTTCTCAAAAGAAATGGGGGGAGCCAAAAAAAGTCAGGAAAAGTTCTTAAGACCTGACACTGTAAGTTTGATTGTGGATGGGTATGCATTTGGGTTGCAGATTGTAAGGACTTAGAGAGAATGCTTTATGAGTGGAGGATTTTTTTACATGGAATGATAATGGTGATGTTTTAGCACACCTTTGTATGTAAGCTTCTTCTCTTTTTTTTCCAGCTCTGGTGAAATTTGCATTGCTGGTCAGGGGATATGGAAAAATTTTAAAGTTGATCATTGCCATATGCTAGGAACTTTGTTAACATGCAATTTATCTCAGGTATGGCGTACAAGGACTGGTCAATGCTTGTGCTGTCTTGAATGTGCACATTCTCAGGGAGTCACAGTCTTGCTTTCTCTTGCGATGGAAGCCAGCTGCTAAGTGCATGGAATTTAGGATGACCATTCCTCAAACAAAAAAAGATGACTATTTTAAAAAAAAAATGCTATGGCCATCTTCACTAGTGATGGAACTCGTGTTATTACTGCCTCTAGTGATTGCACAGTCAAGGTGAGCCATACATTCAGCTGCAACATATTCATTAGGTTACATTCCTTTTCTCTCGCTGCAATAACAAATTTCCTTTTTTCCTCCTAGTAGGTTTGGGATATGAAGAGTGCTGACTGTATACATACATTCAGTCGCCCCACCTTTGAGGGTATTTTTTCTTAACCCAATTTGCATTATCATGATTGAGCTGCATTATCTCATGGGGCTTACCTTGGATAGAATACATCTATGCTATACATCTTGCTTTTGCCTTCCGCAGCACATAGCTGATTGTTGCTTGTTGTGTGAATTGTTAGGGAGGTGATGCTTCTGTGAACTCTGTTCATCTTTTCCCAAAAAACACTGATCATATTGTTGTATGTAACAAGACATCATCGGTATGAATTATGACCCTTCAAGGACAGGTAGTTTCTCTCAACTCCAGTTGATGCTAATAGCATGTCACTTGGACCACCACAAAAGCAAATATAAACAGATTACCATTCTATATAAAGATTATAATTCTATATTTTACAGGTTAAGGTACTTTTTTTGTTCGCTGAAACCCTTTCAGGGTGCATAAGTAGAGGATGTTTCATTATCAATAGCATCTTGCTTTGAGTGATTGTTATGAATGCTGTGAAGAGCTTTTCTTCAGGTAAAATAGAAGGTGGAGACTTTGCTGCAGCCTGTGTTTAGGAATCGGCAGGAAGGATTGATATTAGATTGGAAGATTGTCCTTGAAGATGATAATTTATTTGTCCATATCATTTGGAATAGGGATTCTTTGTTGTAGTTTAAGATTCTGAATACATTTCTTGTGTAACAAATTAGTTCAAGATGGCTATTATATTCTCTGCCAATTTTATCTCTCACTTCAGCGGCACACTCGAACAATGAATTGTCTTGCCCCAGGTGCACTAGGAGCTATCATTTCTGTACGTACTACTTAGTTCTGAGCTGTTCTTATTTCTGTACGTACTACTTAGTTCTGAGCAACCACTCTTCCTGTTTCAGGGGAGGATTCTCCGGAAGGAAGAAGAATTGGGGTTAGGCTGAGCTAAGAGTAAATAGCAAGTTCTGCCACTTCAATTAGCAATGTTTGGCAATATTATTGGACTTGCCGTTGAGTTGAAAAAACCTCAAAAATGTTTTTTGCACAATCTTATATGGTCGCAATATCAAACAGACATGTGCTTGGAGGTTGGTCTCTCGTGTGTTTATTCGAGGAACTATACCTTCTATGATGTCACAAACCAGCAAAATTGATGATCATAGTATGGGGTTCAGATTATTTATTGAGTTTGATGAAGATGTAAAGAGTAACTTAGGTGTGATTAATTCAAATAAATGGCAACATATTATATATAAAATAATGATGCTAAGAAACCACCTTCTATACAGACATTTCACAAATACTTGGCCAAAATAATCTTTACACGTAAAGTTTACGTTTAAGGCCTTGAAAGATCCAGTCTTTTTAAACAATGAAGACTCTTTAGACACCCCACTTGAATCGATCCTGCAAAAAAACCGAGTCCAAAACTTCAACAAGGAAAACAACTACACACCCAATTCACTGTTGATGGATTAAACATCACCATCAACGGCTTAATGGGTGGGAAAATGTTGGGGTACTGCTGATTCTGAACAATGGAGAAGTGCGCGTTAGATACGACATTTGATGAAAGATAGTCGAGTCCACAAAGTTCCTGGATGCAGTTGGATTGAGGTCAGCAACACCTCTCATAGTTTTATGCTGCAGTTGGATTGGATCTATTCTTTACTGAAGAGTCGACTACTAGATCTCGGAAAAGAAGGTTACGTTCCTCAATCTGGAGAACCAGACATGGCACAAGCAAATTTCCATTCATTGTTTGTGGTTTACTACTATTATTTTTGTGTCAAAGAATGAAATTGGTTAACTTTTCTTTAATTTTCAGCTTTATATTATTTTGTGCGTCGAAAAATAATTCAATGGAGCATGACATGCTTACCAAGAACTAACCAAGGGAAAGAAATTAACACAGATTGCTCCAGTTTTCCCCCCTTACTCACACACTTGGATGGTATTTTGTCCCCAATGTAAACTTAATGGCTGTTTGGAAACACGGTGCAAACTGTGTTTTTCTTATAACGTAGTTTGCACCGTGTTTGATAATCAGACAACCACAATTTTAATTGCGGTGGGACCCATAAAAAATACGTTCGAACCGCCGTTTACGAGAAGTAGAAATTTGATACTTTTTACTGCGTTTTGTTTCATTTGTTGCCTGTGTTTCATTAATAGAAACAGACCCAAAAATTTTTGGTGCATAAAAGAGAAAGAGGATAATGGTTGTGCATAAAAAAATTGTAGCAATACTGACCACCCTGCCACCCTTGGCTCAATCACAGGTTTCTCTCACTAGAAACCATAGATGCAGACCTCTCTCTCCTCAAGCAGCAACTGTCATCGAAGAGCATCAAAAGCTCCTCCTTCATCACCGTCCACCTCTCCTCTTCACCGGAGAGCACCATAAACTCCTCCTTAGGCACAGTCGTCTCCACACAACTCCGGCGTAATCAGCAGCAACAGCGCACGACCTTCTGAAGCTTCTCCCGGCCACCACAGGCCACCATTTTTGACGCCGCCACCACAGGAAAAACCACCTCAGCCTCCTCTACCCATCGGTACAGTCCATTGACCCTCTAGTCACAGTCGGCCATGTTACTGTTCACGTGTTACGTGAACAGTAACTTTGTGAATAATTCATGAAGAAGAACGTTGCGCACCATTTTGTGTTTTTTTTTTTACACTCTTCTACTGGGATGGGTTGGACCTGCTCTCGGCCCAGCCTAAGTCCAGCAAGGTTGGGCCCTTTTGGCCCACCTTGGCTGGGCCGGCCCATTTAGTTTGGGACAAGCCCAGTCCAATTTTTCTAAAAAAAATATAGAAATCATATTTTAAAAAAATTAAAAATTTTATAGATAAAGATCAACCCTGATGAAAGTGATGTAGAATAAGTGGCAGAGGTGTACATGCTTAAGAGAGAGCATCCAAAATTCAAAGGCAACTAAATTTCCGTTGCCCGAGCTCTAAAGTTGGAATGACATGAAACTCACCCGGTTGATGCATCTCGGAGTTTCCTGAGGAAGTCAGAGCTTTGTTGCTGTTGCATACTATTTTTTGGCCAGATTCCATCGTTTAGACCCTAAAATCGTCATTTTTTCCGTCTTAGAAAAGTTTTGTTTTAATTATAACTCTTGATTTTCAAGTCTGAATCGAATTCCGTCAATTATGGCTTGCTCAAGATTTATAGCCTTTTCAATTTCTATATTTATCTCAAATTTATCATTTTTGGTTATTTTATTAATTAGCATTGTTTCCTTATCCAACATGGTTAGGGCTAGGGTTACTACACAACCCCGTTGCATTTCGATTGATTATGGATATAAAAAAAACTTACAATTGGATTTTGCCTTGGAATTATATCTCTATAATATATAGATAGAGATCTTGAAACAACACTATTTATAAGATGTTCATCGATCAAATAGCAAGGGATTGCAGAGGCATTGACGTATGAATTTAATTCATGATGAAATTGCAAGTAGTTTGATGGGAGAATAAAAATGAGTTCTAATGTACTTGAATTATTAATTATATTTTATTATAATAATTAAATCTACAATATTTGAAAAAATATGTGTGTCTTTTAAAGTAATTTCACAAGTTGACAGCAATATGAAAAGCATGGTAGCAAAACACTCGAAACTGTTTTTCATTAAACCTCAAACTTAATCCCAGTTTTAACCAAACACTTCAATTTCAATTTTGAACCACAACTAAAAATATTTTTAAAAAAAATCAGTTTCAACTGCAACAATAATAGTTGTGCAAACATGCTTGTAATGTTGAGAGTTTTAAGTGAACATGGTGGTAAAGCCTCGTTAAGATGGTGTTTGCTCCTGGCAGCTGTTCGATGCCGAGGCGAGCACATAGGTCACGGTGCAGGAACTCATCTAAAATGGACTACCATGCACTCTAGAAGTCAAAAGCTGCATCTAAACAGTGTCTCCTTACAGCTTTCCATGTATGCATCAACATTTGTTTTTGTCTGAACAATTTGCTGGCTCCCAAATTTTGGCTACTTGGCAGTTGACTCATTCCAGATAGCTTCCTGCTGGGACACAGTTTCACATCTCGAAATAGCTGGTATGAAATGAAAATGGAGATGACATGTATCCAGCAAATCTTGCACTCACCATTAAGGTTGGTTTACATATCCATATATATATATATATATATATATATATATATATATGTTCATTGCTGCCTGACACCTGCTACCGACTTTCTGTTGGCATCTAGTTTGATGGGACAACTTCATTTGGTTTCTGATGGCTGAAAAAGAAAATATGACATGACCTGTTGCTCTGTAATTGATACGATGAAAAATTATCTTACTGAGGAAAATTCTAACTGCATTTCAACAATATTTTTGATGAAATTTAAAATATATATATATATATATATATATATATATTTTTAAAAAATTGTTTTTTATTTATTTTTAGATATTTTGATGTGTTAATATTTTTAGATATTATCTCATACTTTATTATACTGTGTAGCTATCGTGTGCTTGCTTAGAAATTACCATGTAAATTTTAGTGTCCTGTCCTCGTAACACCATGATTTTCCCCATCCAAATTGCATTCGACCGTGAACTTTTATTAGTGTTTTATTTGAACAAATATTAGAGCTCATTAATTACTTGATCAGCAGCTGGTGATAACTCCGGTTACCAGGATCTAGCCAACTGGCAGCTCACAGCTCTGATGGACACTGTGCAAGGTTTGACATCATTTGGGACTGGGGTTAGGGAGATCAATGGCGTAGATATTAGAAGTCTGTTCGAATATATACAGAATTTTTTATATAGAAGACTACACTTGGAAAGAACAGTAATAGGAGATAAAAATATTGTTGTCTGCCACACCATGACATCAAGAACAAGAAGGGCAAAGTATCAACAAAATGACTCATAGAAAGTGCCCTGTTCCCGTATTTTCTTGTTGATAAATTTTCATGATCTTCTGTAGCCAAAAACAAATTATAGACTGTCAAAGCTAATTAGCACGGACCATGAATCAGACCCCCAGGTGTGGTTATAATCTATAGTCTGATTACCATCTTGGTTCTTAGGCAGCACTCAGGGATAAGAACTTGCCAGTATAAACTAGACCAAATCCTTTAAGTGGTATTGAGACTAAAGTCTGTGGTGTACTTAATTCTGTCCATGACATTCTGAATTGGAATTTGTGGACTGTTTGTCCTTGATATATTCATTATGTACATGACAAAGATGCATGATGTCTGTGAAAATTCGTTTTATGTCTGATGAGCAGCGATACTCCATGTTTGATGCAAAGACATTTGCAGATCACCCATTCCATTTAGTGCTACAGCATACGAAGTTGCAATCAAGGATAAGTGTTGTAATTTTAATCCCACCATGCTTTGCTCCTTAAAGTGAGGACCAGACCCGTTTTCTCTGATTAGACTAAAAACTCGGCCCCATTTTGCATGACCCTAATCTCCATATCTTGCCAGCATAATTTCACCTTTCTATCTTAATCTGATTCTGATTTGGAGCATATATTCTTAACGAACCAGCTGTCTGTAATAGTATTTGAGATTTTTTCCCACAGTGTGCCACACACATACGCCGGCACACACACAATTAAGGCAAGATAACATTTAATGGCTACAGGAGCCAACCCTCTCTGCTCTGCATAGGAATTTTCGGGATTGACACAAAAATTTTGAGATAAGCTTGGCACCTAAGATCTATCCAGGTTTTGAGCTTGATTGTTTCAGGGTGGACAATGTCTTATTCCATAAACATCTGCATTTCTTTTTTTGTTTCGCTCTCTGTGTTGTTGCATGACTTGTGATGGAAATCAAGCAGTCTTTCTTGGCAGAACCGCTGTTCATTTTAAGGGAGTATGAAGTCTTTACAATTTTCCCCTTGTTGGATAGATTTTATGGCTAGAGTTGATCGCATTATTAAAGCAATCTTTGTATATTCATTTATTAGTTGAATCAACATAAAATTATTTGAAACTAAAAAATCAATCCAACATATCAACTCCAATTAGAAAATAAAGAAAATCTAGCTCGGTTTGGTTTGGTTTTCGTTTCAAATTTGAAAAACCAAGAAATCGAAACTAAAACTGAGTTTTTTTAACAAAAAAAAACATATGAAACCGTTCAATTTGAACCAATGATTCGATTCGGTTGTATTTTTGAGTCAAACCATCTGATACTCAACCCTGTTTATAAGATTTCTTTGGGGGGATCATGATATTTGCAACATAATTTAGCAAATCACACCACATTAATTAGAGTGGAAGTAAGATAGCATGTTACATCATCACAGGTAGGGCCTAATGTGAGCAAGAGATGTCATCCATAAAAGATGCTAATATCTGTAATCCTCTAGATAAAGTTAAACCATTTGGATGGTACAGAATAATGCTGAAAACATAGCACTAATAAGCAATGATTAAAGTTGAGGGGTGAATTGAGGGAGATAGTGTGTTCAGCTGCCCATCTAAAAGCAGAAACCTCTATCCACCACTACTTTGCTAAGCAAGGGAAGCAGTCAATATGAAGACTTGGCCATCCCAATACGAGATTTGTGTGGATAGAAAGAGATGTGTTGGATATGAGAGACACCTCCCTTAGAAAGACGGAGCAGATCTTTGGATTTTCCTTCGAACATTTATGTACAGAGATGGGAAAGAGAGTTTCACAGGAAGCTAAAACAAAAGCAGAAAAGATGAACTCCAAAATTAAAATTAAAACAACTAAATTTGGTATGTGTTTCATTTGTATTACTCCACAGATTGTTTATTCAACACATCAGAAAATTCTCCCCTAACTAAAAGTTGGTAGGCTGCTGTGTGGTGTTCCTTTTTTTAGGTGCAAACGTGTGCTTGGCCTAGCTAGATCGATGTCTTAAACAACAACACCTTTTTTGTTACTGTTTTGGATAAAATAATACTAATAGATACATATTTTTTCAGGAAAATAAGATAAATTTGTGATAAATTTCCGTTCTTTCAAAACAAATTCATGTTTTTCTCTATCTTCGTTTTCTTAAGACAGCAATGAAATGCTGCATATATATAGATAAAGTTAGAATTATTAAAATTTTGAAAAATAAATAGAATATATAGCTCAACAGGACTAAAATGATTCTTGTACCAAAATAGATATTAAGATCGAGAGTTGGGTTATCAAAATTATTTCCTTTTGAAACTCCAACTCCACCATCTGCATCCATCACCACCATCTTGCAAACCCTCCTCAAAATTCCATATGAATCACTACAGGCAGGCTGAAAAATCCCCATGGGACAAGGAAATCCTTTTAAATATATGCTATGTGCTCAAACAGTTTGCCTTGACGCGTTCATGAGATCAAAAACAGGATCGAGCAATCATTTCTCCATTATTTTAAAGCTATGATGAGTTGATTTCTTAGTCTCCAAGATGTCAAGATTTTTGGAAAATCTCGCAAACATTTGATTGGAGGATAAGTACTGATTACTATGTAAAGCACTGAAGGTAGAAAATTAGGAGATAAATGATTTTCTCCCTTAATTAACAACACCAAAATCAACAAGGAAAGGTAATTAATCATCTCATACTAAACCCTAGCTTGCATTACAATATTACCTTGCCTATTACATATAGTTGTAAACCCTAGACCAATCAAGTAGTACTGTTATTGGCTTAGTTGAACACAGAAACATCTCCTACACTTTGCACTGCAGCGCCATTAGAGAGGGCATTTCTTGGATCATATCCACCATTGCCACCGTTACCAATACCTTGTTGAACATGACTATAAGTACCATTTACTGCAGTTTGTGGCTTCTGTTGCTGTTGTTGTGGTGTTGGTGTTGGGTTCTTTCTCTTCTTCTTCTCATAAGCTATCCCTCTAGCCTTAGCCTGTGCATCTCTCACTTCCCTTAGGTACAATCTTACAGCGCGTGCACCAAAAGGGTTCGTCTCAGGCAGTCCGCCGTTCTCTTCAAAGGCGGCACGGAGACGGCCGATGAGAGCATCAAGGCTGCCCCATGCTTGCTTGAGAGGGCAAGAGCAAGGAGATGGTGGGTGAGGTTGGCCAAAAAACGGACAATTTTCGCTGTGCACCTTGGTCTTGCCAAACTGGTCAAGATACCTCAAGAACTCCAAAACATGAGCGCCACTGCACCGTGCCAGTGCCAGTGGAGGCCTGTGGTTTCTCAGGTACTGTCCGAAAGTGTTCCAGTCTCGTCGCTTTTGAGATTCATAACGACTCAATGGTAGTGGTATTGATATTGGCGAGGATGGCGATGGTGATGGTAATAGCAATCCTCTCTGCAACTGGTGGCTATTAGGAGTTCCTGACGGACCACTGATTCTCGAGGAATTACATGACATATTGGCCGCGGCGGCTGCGGCAGCAACAGCAGCTGACATGTTAGAGGTCTTGCGGGGGATGGGGATAAGAGATTGCTTATCTTCGTGAGGAATCACATGAACTGGGAAGAAGGGGAACGGGGGTGGTGGAGATCAGGGAAGAATTCATGGGAAAGAAGAGGGAGACGTGTGAGAGAATATATAAAGTAAGGGCTCCAAGTGATCGAGGGATAAGGAGCGAGGAAGGGTTGATGTGAGGTGTAGAGAAGGAGACAAAAGAGGGACCCATGCAAAGAAACCCACGTCCAGGAAGTGATGAAGGTTTGAATTATCACATTTGTCACTTCACTTCTTTTTCACCTCTGCCCTGCCCCTTTCTTTGTCTAGTTGAATTTTAAAAATATTTTTTTAAAAGTAATTGATGTTTTTAAATTATTATTTTTTAATATTTTTAAATTATTTTAATAATTTAAAAAAATAAAAAAATATTATTTTAATAAGAAAAAAATTTAAAAAACAACCATTTAGGAATGTGATTAAACTTGTTTTTTAAAGTGTTTTTTATTCAAAAATATATCAAAATAATATTTTATTATTTTTAAAAAATTATTTTTAATATCAGCACATCAAAATAATCTAAACAAAAATAATCTCATTTATAATAAAATCAAAAATATTATTCTCTAATACACTCCCTCAAGTGAAAATTCTTTGATCTTGAAACTTGCACGTGGTCAATAAAGCTCTGATACCATGTTAATGAACTGTCTCACATAAAAACTTAAACTGATAGGTGAGACTCTAAATATATAATTTATATTATTATCTAACAATGAATACTTGGCCTAAAACCAAAAATGGAATTTCAAGGAAGAAAGAAAGCAACATGCATTATTCATGGCATGAAGTGCTTTTTTGAGAGAGTGGTTGATTTTTTTTTTAAATACTTTTCAATTAGAAATGTATCAAAAAGATTTTTTTTATTTTTTAAAAATTGTTTTTGACATTAGCATATCAAAATGATTTAAAAACATTATTTTTTTAATTTAAATAAAAAATATAAATTTCAATTTTTTTCAAAAACATTTTCCAAATGAACTCCTATGCACCCTAAACTTGATCTTCATATAAATTAATTAAAATGGTGAAAGAGTGAGTTGAATAATCATATTATTGCTACACTAACCATATATATTACTATATATATAAACCGTGTCATATTTTTACTATACGAATCTATAATAACACTTATTATTAATATATGTTGCCATGAACTATGAGCGAGAAGTTGAGATAGCTGAGTTGATCCAACGCGCGGGAGATTCCGGGAGAGCGCGTGTTCAAATCCCATTCTCAAAACATTTATATTTTATTTAATAACAACTACTATTAATATAAACTGTCGAGAATGAAGACCAAGATGTTGAGATGGCTAAATTGGTCTGAGGCGGTAGAAAATCCAAGAGGGCACGGTTTGAATCCTCCCACTCTCAACAAAATGTTTAGCTCTTTTATTTCAACAAAACAAATAAAATGTAACCTTATCATGTACTTTCTCGAATAACAAAATAAAATAAGGGTACAATCAAAAAATTGTAAGAAAAATAAACATAAATTGTCATTCATGGAATATGATATTACATTCCAAAATAATCAAATTATCTAAATCATAATTTTTTTTGTTCCACTCAATTAATAACAAATGCATGCCTTTGAGCTTGTGGTTTGCTTACGCAGAGGCTAGAGCTAACAGATATTGAGTGATTATTTGAGAATATGATTGAAATTGTTTTTTAAAATGTTTTTTATTTAAAAATATATTAAATTATTTTTTATTTATTTATTAAAGATTTTATTTGATATCAATACATCAAAATGATCTAAAAACACAAAAATCTTTTAATTTAAAATAAAAATATTTTTTATTTTATTTTTTTCATAAATATTTTTTATTTATAAATATATTAAAATGATAATTGTTTTTTTTTTAAATTATTTTTAACATCAACAAATGGAAATAATCTATAAACATTAAAAAACTTATTAATATTTTTCTTTTTGATTTTGGATAATTTTAAAACAAATATATATAAATATATTAAAATGATAATTGTTTTTTTTTAAATTATTTTTAACATCAACACATGGAAATAATCCATAAACATTAAAAAACTTGTTAATATTTTTCTTTTTGATTTTGGATAATTTTATATATATTTGTTTTAAAATTATCCAAAATCAAAAAGAAAAATATTAACAAGTTTTTTAATGTTTATGGATTATTTCCATGTGTTGATGTTAAAAATAATTTAAAAAAATTATCATTTTAATATATTTATAAATAAAAAATATTTATGAAAAAAATAATATATATATATATATATATATATATATATATATATATATATATATATATATATAGATAGATAGATAGATAGATAGATAGATAGATAGATAGATATCCATTAGAATTTTTGATATGTTTTTTATTCTTTTAATAATTTTAGTATATAAATTTTAATTTGTTCTGATTTTATCATCTAATTGAAATTGGTCATATATGCACAGTTTTATTTCTGTTCTTTTTCTTTTAATTTTTTTCAGTAATTGCACTATAGTGATTTTTTTAAATCCCTTTATTGTTTTTTAGTCTCCAAATTTTTATTTATTTCAATTTTTTCTTTCAATTAGAATTAATTATATATTTTATTTTTTATTTTGGTGTTTATTCTTTTAATTTTTTATTTGGTATTAATTCATTTGGTCTTCTGATCCTTCTTAGACATTGTTTATTTTTTGTCCATATTTATGCTTTTATTTTTTTTTTAATTTTTCTAGCTTTATTTTTTGTTGAGATTTAATTTTTATTCAGTTCCATTATAAAATTTTAATTTATGTTGGTTATACTGCATTTTGTTTTTAAAAATCTCTTTATTATTTTTTGATCTCAAGGTTTTGATTTCTTGCAATCTTGTCATTCAATTGGAATTAATTGTATATTTTATATTTCATTTGACACTTATTTTTTTAAAATTTTATTTAGTGTTCATTCCTTTTTTTTTTTTTTTGTTCTTCTTAAACAATGCTTGTTTTATGTCCGTATTTATTCATTGATGCTTTTAAATTATTATTTTTTTAATTTTTTGTCAGGGTTTTATTTTTATTAAGTTCCATTTTGAAATTTTAATTTATGTTGGTGATAATTTTAAAATTAATATTGCTCATTTTTTCCTTTTGTTCTTTTTTTTTTTGTGTTTTCTATTATTTTATTTACTTTTTGGATTAAATGATTTTATTGTTTGCTCAATAATAATGATCATTTTAATGATTCTTTTTTATTGTTTTTTTGCTAAAATGTTTTGATTTTTTTTAATTTTTTAGGGCAATTTAATGATTTTAATTATTTAGGCAGTAATGTTGATAATAATTTTAACTGTTATAGTAATGAAAATGATGGTAATGTAAGGATACATTTTCAATTTATGTTTTTGTTTTTTTGTGGATATAAAATTAACTCCTTGTTTTTGTTATTTGATTATTGTATGTCTTTTCACAATTTATATTTTATTTTTAAATGTGATTTAAATTAAATTATAAAATGAATTAATTTTAATACAGTAATTTCAATAATTTAGATATCTGAATCTTCTTGCTTTTTTAATGATAATGATAATGATAATTTTATGTTGATTATTTCATTGAAACTTACTAAATAAATAAATTTATATCGATTTAAAATTCATATATTTTATATGAAAATTGCATTTTATAAGAATTTTGCACAAATTTATTATTTTGATTAAATTTATATTATAATAAAAAACATAATTAATATTTTTTATATTGAAAAAAATATAATACCATCAGAAACAATATATTGACTAGTGTGTGTGTTTATATATATATATTGACTAGTGTGTGTGTGTGTTTATATATATATATATATATATATATATGAAAAAAATTTAGCAACACTACGTCTAAAATCTATGAGGGTTGGACGTAGCATTTATGGGTTGCTCTTGGACTGAGTAAATAAGTGATGACAAGTATCATTTATAGAGCCTGCAAATTAGGAAAGTAACTTGTCCACGCCATTAATGCCTTACTACAAGCTTATGTAAATGCATGGCCCCGAGAGATTCTTTCTCTGATGATAAGATGTTTCACTGAAATCCCTGTTCTGTTGTGTCTCCCTCTCCCTGTTCATCCACGATTTATTTATTTATTTATTTATTTTACAGCCAAAACATCTCAAATAACTTCGAAAAAACATGTTTGTATTATTTTCATTCAGGGAAACACTGTTCACAACCCAGTAATATTCTTATTTTGGTCTAAAAAAATTAGAATTTACTTTTATTTTTTATTTTAAATTAATATTGTTATTTTTAGATTATTTTAATATTCTAATATCAAAATATTTAAAAAATATATATATCTTGATATATTTATATAAAAAAAATAATTTGAAAAACAATATTTACAACACTCCCTGTAAGCTCTTGCACAACTATATGTATAGATGGATTTTATTTTTAAAATAAAAAAATAATTATTTTTGTAAAATATTTTAATAAATACTCTATATCCAATGAGATTAAATATCTTGATTTATTCTTTTATCTTGATTTTTTCAGCTTTATTTTTAATTATTGCTAATATATTTTATAATTCTCTACCTATTTGATTCCATATTGGCTACACTGTTGAATTTGCACTTACAATATTTTATATATAAAAAGTAGATGAAATGAGGGGGGGGGGGGGTATAGATCACAATTATTACAGGTTTTTTAAGCACCACCAATTTTCAATTATTGATCATCCAGTCCTTTTCAAGGTGGATCTGAGTTAAGATTCAGATCATAAATTGGAAAGATCTCAGCTTACATTGATCTTTCCAGGAAAAAAAACACCAGGTTTTTTACCTGGATTACGAGCATCCAAGTTAGCCTGATCGTCGGTCGACCCCTTGAGCACGTACACGATCTATAACTAGGCTTTGCATGGAAAAAAAACAAAAGAAAATCCAAACTGCCATGTATTATTTAATATAAAATTAAAAAAAAATCTAGAAAAAAGGGGTTTGGCTTTGGTTAAAGAGTGCAACGATTCCATGAAGGGTAAAATCAAAGAGTGATGATAGAGCAGATCAGAGTGATTGACTGGGCAGTGAAGGGGTGAAGAGACTTTACTGTCTTCTTCCTAAGCTTTCTTGCCGAGACAGGACCGTCCGAGACATCTTTATCTGAGGAGCCGGTCCATGTAGGTGGCTGGCTGTGTTCCATCTTGTCAAGATGTCAAATCTCTCAGGGTCCTTTCTTTTTCTTCTATTATTTAATGCATATATTTTGAGATAGATTTGTATGGAATTTTAGGTTTATACGATATTGCTTTTGGTGTCTCCATCACTCGATGAATAATGCTATTACCTCTAAATTTATTTTTTATTCGACTAAAGTTTTGATTTAACATTTCAGCTTCTTTTTTTCTCGTTGGACCATGGCTGAGTAATGAGTGGACACCAAGGCATCCAAGAATGTTTTATTTACCATTGGTTATTGTAATATGATATCCATGGTTATTACCCTGCTCTTTGTTCTTACTCTTTGGATCTGTCGTTGTTGTTGCAGCTTTCTGTAAATTGTTGAATGACAAATTGCTTCCATTTTCAATAAAAGAGACTGAGCTCCAATTCCTTCCAACCTGACAAGTTTTTTGGCAAAACAATAAGGGTTGATTCGTATTGTCATTATCCTGGCTTGGTTCTGATGAATTTCTGTCCATTCCATGGAACTTGAACGTGAAAAATATGTACAGTGATCAAAATGCTTGGAAACTTCCAAGTTTGCTTGACCAGTAGCTATCATTGTGTGTTTCAGACAGGGATTGCACCTACAAACTGTCCATGGAAAGAGCCAAAGGGATCGAATATTGTATCCATTCTCATCAAATTTTTACATTCCTTTGTTTCAAGAATGAGTAAAAGCTCAGACAAAATTGCTTCCTATTTCACACAAAACTCACACAACTCTCAACTGTTTAACACCCTTAGCAAACCACAACACCATGAATACACTACCCCAGCCAGCCAGATGATATTAACTGCATAGATATTCAAGTAAAGCTTACTGAGATGGTAAGCCAAAATTTCCCGCTCTCTTTTACTTTTTGTTAAGCAGGTGGGCAAGGTTGCGAAGTTCCTCAAATGCATGCATTGTTTCTGCATCAAATCCTCCAGCAAACTGCACAAGCCCAGACAAAAATCATTAAGTTTTGCTATGCAATGTTTTCTTTCCCCTCATCATAAACATTATTTAAGATGCCTGCGGGCAGAGAAAAGTTGATTTTTCCTGTGCATACCATGCTGCCTTGAAAAATATTAGTGACTCTTGGCTATTTCTTTACCCCATGTCCATGTTCGTAATAAATGTCAACCAATTCAAACAGTTGAGTTCAAGAATCTCACTCTGAGAGATACTTTTCTTTCTGGTACAAACAGTGATCTTGTTGGTGCAATAAATCAAGAAGAAATAAAATGAACAGCCACAAAACTGCTTATCTACAAACCTGATGGATTCTGAAAGCAAATCGGACCCCTTGAAGTAGCATATAGTCTAGAGCAGGGTCTTTCTCTAGTGCTGCTGCCTTAGACTGGATTTCTGTAGCTACCCTCTTCATGTACTTCTTTGCCAACTTAACTGAGCCAAACTTTATCTACAACATGAGAGTTTAGATTAATTGCCTTGTGAAGGTCATTGAAAACTACTTGATGGAAATGTAGCATAAAATTGGCAGGAAGGGTTGTCCCTGGAAAATTTCTAAAAAGTATTCAAGAATTACAAGAAGCTTACAATCACATGTATGTCCGGTTTAAGTTCACAATCTTGAACATTTTCGTTTCCTCACTCTACTGGTTAATCCAAAAACCAATGTTCACCTCTTAGTCATATATCATAAAAGCTTTGAATCACATGTACGTCCAGTTTTTAACGGAAGTGCATAGTCTTGATCCTTATCAATTCCTCGAACTCTAAAGCTTAATCCAAAAGCCATCCTTTTCAAATAGCCATTTGTTTGCCATCTCTTCCAAAGGAAGACGGACCAGATTTTATTACTTCTTTTCTCGTGTCTAAATCTTGTAATGTTCAACTTGTAAACTATCTAATGAAGAATGAGATGAGAAGGTCACGGCTTACCTTGCTAATAATTCCATTGTCAAGCATCCAATCTGAGGGAATTTGGAATTCTTTGCTATTACGCATCAAAGACTCTCTTGTTCGTAGAAGGTTATAAACAGTGCGTTCCATCCTGCAGAGTACATCAAATTAATATACATCTACAAGGAGATAGATTACTTCAGGATAAAACATTAGCAGATGGCAAAATTTCAGGCTCTTACTTCTCAGACACAGCAACCATTTTCTTTAGTGCAATGTCACAAGGAATTCTGGGATCATCCTTGTAATATGATACTTCAGATTCCAACTTCTTGAGATCACTATACCCAAACGCTGCTTCTCTCAACGTGTCAGCTTTCTTTTCTGGCCAGTCAAAGTGCTTCAGGACTGCCCTTTCATCCACCTTCACATAAATGAAAGCTTCATGAGGATGATATAGCATCTTTTTATCATCTAAGCTTCATGAAGATGATATAGCATCTTTTTATCATCTATATATACTATTTTCCCTTGTTAATTTATCTCCTCGTAAGAATGGATACCGTGGTGGGCAGCAAAGTTCCTACTTTAAATTCCAAGTCATATAGTTTTTTAACACAATTGTACCCCATAAAAGCTTCAAAATTAGATCATAAGCATGCAAATAAGGTGCAATATTAGTTTTTTAGTCACTGTAGCATTTGAAATATTCTTTTTTACATGCTTTTCTCATCGCCTATGACCAAAACCCAGAGGGAAAAAAATTGTCGAGTCTGACGATATTTCTAACCATGAAAAAACTTACAAGAAAGCCAAGTTCATCATCAAGCCACTTCACAAATGCCACAACATCTTCAATGTCTTGGTAAACAGCACCATTGACCTCTCTGATTAGTGAATTGACAAATTCTCCTTGAGTTTCAACATCCGCCCTGATCTGGGGATATTATTAAGCATTTGAACTTCCGTTAATTAACAAAAAAAGTCAGAACTCTACGTGAAGATTTCAGAATGTTTGGATTCCATCTGATAATAATTATAAGGAAGTGAAAACTTGCATCATAACACAAGCAAATCCAATCCCAGAATGCTGTCAGCATACAAGCTTTCATTTCCTTGCTGTCTTCATGGTAGGATAAAAAAAAGCAGTTATCTTTTAGCACAAGCTATTCAATAATAATACTAGTGTAATTGACCTTCAGATAAGAAGTAAGATTTCACTTACAGCAATCAAATGTGATGATCGGTTTTCAATTTCCCCAATCATGTTGCTTCGAACATTTGCGACATCTGAAGCATCACAGATTCCTCCATTTGAAGACTCCTTTCTTGAGTCTCTCTTCATCAATGAATGGTAAAACTCAACTACTTGAGGTGCTCGCTGCACAACTCCTGCTGTAGAGCTCTTCACTGGAAACTTTGGAGGTGGTGGTGGTGGTGGAGGTGGAGGAGGAGGAGGTGGAGGCGGTGGTGGGTGTGAAACTTGAGCTAAACCTTCATCTTTGGGTCCAGCAGAAACAGAACATGAGGGTCTTGGTGGAGGATTTGGAACTCGCAAAGCCCTTTTCTCAACATCTAACGGACCTACAATTTTTTTGGTTTCTTGGCAATTTGCAGTGATTTGAGGGCTTTGAATTATATCAAATTCATACTTTTCACAACTTACAATCTCTGCTTCATTTTCCATTTCTTTTATACACATAAAACCATCTGATTGCCTTCTCCTATTCGGTACCAAGTCCTCTATACAGAACTTTGATCCACTTATAGAGTGTCTTCTTCTGGGACTTCTCCCATCTTCCGACAGGACCCAATTTTTATCTTGGCATTCTATGTTTGGCAAATCTTCAGCAGTAATAGGCCATTTCTTCAACTTTTTAATCAAATTTATTCTCCTTTTACTATTATATTCTAAGCAGTCACTACTCTGGAAAGACATAGAGCCAGCAGATTCGTTACTCCTCTCTACCGATTTGGGGCTTGCGGCCTTATCTGAACCCATTGTTGAGCATGAATTACGCAATTCATCTCTTAAACATGAATTGACCCACCTCAGATAAGCTAGTTCCTCAACCTCGTTAAGTCTGCTCATCTGTAGACCCTCGACTTGTTTACATAAATCTTCATTTGTGTGCCTTAGCAAAGATGCCTCAGCCTTAATTTTTGCAACAATATCACTCTGATAAAATTCAAGAGACAGTTCAGTAATGGAGCCTGGCCAGTTATATTAAACTTACGACTCTTCAGGCAAAAAAGAAAGGAGATTATGATAACACCAAATCAGAATCATTGGTCCTCTGTTTGGTTTCTAATAAAAAAAAATAACTAACAACGGAAATAGACTACACTTTGGATCAAAGAAGCCCTTATCAAGACAGAACTAACAAATGCCAAGATAATTAAACATTTAAATTATGTGTTTGCGTTGAAGGTGATTGAGTGATAGAATCATCTAAAACCCAAAGAAATTAAATCATTAGATCAGTCTGTTTAATCTATTGATTTGCTCTATTTTGTTTTCTAGAAAATATTTTTTAAATAAATTAACCATAGATTCTACCCAATTTATCTTAAACCAATGTTCCTTCAAACTTTGAAAAACTTAAATTCATTTTCTTTTCCAATCTAACATTTTCTCATCAAGCAAACAAATCTAGAGGAAGGGGAGCTGATTTTTACCTCAGAAGCCTTGGCAAGGGAAGGCAATCGAGACTCCATACAAGAGAGTTTGCAAGCAAGATTTCTCTTATCCATCTGCAGCTCCTTATTCAACCTCCTCAATTCCACAACCTCCATTTCAAGATTCCCCAATGAACTCTCATGCCCTTCCCTTTTCAATACCTCTTCGTTTCTCTTCCGTGAAATCAAACACAACTCATTCACTTGTTCACAAAGACCACTTTTTTCAGACTCCAAAACCCCAATTCTCTTACAAAGCTCATGCACCTCGTTTGTTCTTGCTTCAAGTTCCCTTTCAAGATCAACTACTCTCCCATTCCTCTTAAGCTCTGATAACTCTGCTTGCAACTTAAACTCCCTTTCTTTTGATTCTTGAAGCAAGCTCCTTAATTGGTCTAATTCCACAAACAAGTCTCTTGACCCTGAAGGTTGTCTCCTGTGATTACCCTGGTAGGCATGTGGGTGTATCTGGCTTCCTGTAACTGAGCAAGATAAATCACCAATGAGTGATCTTTTCACTCTTGAATGAGAGTTCACAAGGTTCTTTTGGTTTACAGTATCTGAACTTGCTAATGGAAGTTTCTTGGTTGTTACTGTGATTGTTTGTGTTTTGGTTTTTTTATCTGCCGTGAAGCCTTTCACTATATGTGAACCCCATGAAGACTTGATCTTAGAAGCATTGTTGTTGCTGTTTCCTTTAATGTTTTGTGACTTTGGTGCTTGGTTTTGATCAGCAAATCTTGTTGCTTTTGATTTAGTTTCAACTGGGTTTTCTTCTCTCATTTTGTTGAACAAAAATTGATCAAACTTTCTCCTCTATAAAATGTACATGAAAAACAAAAGGGTTTTGATCATTCAAGAGTAAAAGAATCAAAACCCTGAAACTTTTTAAGCTCAATAATGGGTTTTCTTCATCAAAGAAGCCAAGAATGCTAAAAAAATCAAAACAAGAGCCTGGGTTCGTCTTACGGGGAGCAGAAAGCAGGAGTTTGAATTTGAAGAGGAGCTAGTTGAACGGTAAAGTGAGCCCTACTCGGTGCTAGAAATGGAAAAACAATGATTATAAATGGAAGCTCCAGCTTTCAAGATCAAGAATTGTTGGGGAGAGTGAAGAAAAGGTGGCAGTTTTTCTTTCTTGCACGAATTTGAACGTTTGAAATTTGAATTTGTTTTTCTTACAAAACAAAATAACAGTTTTTTATTTTTTATTGTTGTTAGGGTTTGAGGAGTACGAGGGAGACAGTGCAACGGTCCTTTTTCTGTATCATCCGGGGACCATATTCCATACGAGAGGGTATGGAAGACAAGTCAAAATCCTGAGATTT
The DNA here is from genome assembly GCA_015731905.1 of Salix dunnii. Lineage (NCBI taxonomy): Eukaryota > Viridiplantae > Streptophyta > Magnoliopsida > Malpighiales > Salicaceae > Salix > Salix dunnii. The sequence continues at coordinate 34,918,611 of CM027674.1, read as the reverse complement.
TTTCTTTATGCTATGAAACTCATATTTCAAATAATGTATCCTGTAGTTGTAGATGAAAAGGATAAAACTTTGATTATGAAATACATTAAAATGATATTTTTTTTATTTTTTAAACATTATTTTTGATATCAGCACATTAAAATGATCTAAAACATCATACCGTGGGTTTTTAAAATGCAAAAAAAAATAATGAAAAGCTGCAAAACGCAGCTGCCGCGTGCCAAGCAGGCTTAAAATATTATAAAGCTTGGAAAATGTTACTTGTATAGTTATTAAACCAGATATATTTGTAGTTTTTGGTTTTGTAGTAATTATTTTTATTTCAAAAAAAATTATTTAAAAATATATTAAAATAATATTTTTTATAAATTTAATTTTGATATTAAAACATTTTTTATAAATTTAATTTTGATATTAAAACATCAAAATAACTATAAGTATAAAAATATATTAATTTTTTTTTTTATGAAATAGCCACATTTTCAATGCTACCTTAAATATTTACAGGATAAAGCTCAGGCTACCTCGTAATTTGAGCTCAAGATTGCTTCACATTAGTGTAGTTTAACTCAAGATTTTATGTATATCTATTATTGTAATAATGATTATTTTTTAAAATATATTTTACTTGAAAATAATTTAAATATATTTTTATTTTTCAAGTAAATCATTCTCCCGTTTTCAACATAATGGTGAAATCTATGCAGGATCTTCATCCCAAATCTAATATATATATATATGAAAATTAATTTTAAGCAATAAAAAAAATCAAATGGCTAACCGCGTTCAACTCAGCTAATTTTTCAGGAAATTAAACTCCCGTTTTCCATATAAAGGTGAGATCTACACACAATTTTTATAACGAAATGACGATAGTAACCCTGAAATTTTTAGCTGCCAGATCATCTGTTTTTGAAGGTTGACTATTTCTTGTTGATACAATGGCCGGACATCTCCCTTCCCCTGCCAATACTAAAAGGGCTCCTCATAGTCACCTCCCTATGGTTTCAAAAGAATATTTGCCAGTGTTTTTTAAAAGTATTTTAAAATAAAAATAAAAGGTGATATTTTTATTTTTTATTTTAAATTATATTTTTTTATATTTTTAGATTATTTTTATATGTTCATATCAAAAATATTTTTTAAAAAATTTAAAAAGATATTATTTTGATGTAATTCTTAACGAATTTTTTTTTTCAAAAACAATCACAATTACACTACTAAACATGCACTAAATTCTCCTGCATCCAAATAAAAAAAATAGTTCATTCGAAATTATAGTTCATGGAAATTTTTAAAATAATATTTTAAAAAAACTTATCATCAATTAAAAAAACATTAATTTAATATTTTTAAAATTAAAAGCATCAAAGAGCTAGACTAGTCAAGAGAATAAATCTTCTTAGAGCAACTCCAATGGAAAAAACCATTTTAAAGAGTCAAATCTCCAAAATAATTTTTTGAATAGTGTATATATGGTTTTTTTTTTTATTAATATGCACATCAATGGTAAAAGCCATTTTTTATATTATTATAAATATATTGAAATTATTTTGTATATAGTTTAATTATACAATTAATTATATAATTAATAAGAGTAAGTTATATAATTAAATAATTGTTTTTAAAAAACTCTCTAATAATAAATTTATTATTTTTTAAATATATATTTAAATAAAAAAATGAATTTAAAATAAAATAAAAGTTGTGAGATTAAATAAAATAGTGTAAAATAAATAATTTAAAATTAATTATATATAAATAAAAAATGAATCAATAAAATAAATTGATGAACACTCCCCTCCATTCTGGGCCGCACCCCCCATCCCAGAGCACTCCCTGTCCCGACCACAGAAACCCATGAATATGCAAACTGCAAGGGAGGAGAGCTAAGCCTAAGATGAAAGGGAAGAGAAAGTAATGAATATTTTATTTATTTTATGTTTTGATTTTTTGATTGAAGTGTTAAGGGGGTGTTTGGGATTGCTGTTGCGGTTGCTTTTCAAAATTTTTTAAAAAGTTTTTTGTGCCGAAATATATCAAAATAATATTTTTTTATTTTTAAAAAATTATTTTTGACATCAGCACATCAAAATGATCTAAAATACAAAAAAAAAATTAATTTTTATTAAAAAAAAAGTTTGCACCGCAGCAAACCTGCGGTGCAAACGCTGCCCCAAACGGGCACTAAAAATAACACCTGAAGAAGAAAAAACTATTTTTAACTATTAAAATGGCTTATTGATTGGAGTAAATAAAAATAAAAGCTAAAAAAATAATTTTTTAAATTTGCCTTCCTGAATGACTTGCCGGTTGGAGATGCTCTGAGCCTAATAATCAACTTCTAATGCGGACTCCCTCTGCACTCTTAAAATTATTTTCTACATTCTAGAATTTGATTCTGTCTGTCACGACTGTTATCCTGTTTCTTCCTTCCAAGAAATCCACAAATATGTTGATTGGACTTCACTTTCTAATGAACCCATTTCAATCATGCTAGTGAATGGAGTTTGTTAGCGTGATTTGAGACGATTACTCATCGTAGGCCATGTTGCACATGTTTTCATGGTTGATAGTCGCCACCCTATCCATTTGCATAACTTGAATGATTAGAATGAGCATGGTTGCTCTTTATATGGTCGATGATGAGCAACAAGCTGATTTGGCTTATGATTTTAAAGCTTCGGAGTTGGTTAATGCGAGTAAGTTGAATAGTGATGACGAGGGGGAAGAGAACTCTTACAATGAAGATGAAGAAGATGGTTAAAGTGAGGGAGATGAGAACGAGGAGTCATCAAAGAAGCAAATGAGGGTTTCTAATGAGGATGAAGCTGGCCCAGTTCAACTTTTTAGGGAATTGAAGACAGAGCGAGGGAGATGAGAATGATGGGTCATCAAGGAAGCAAATGAGGGTTTCTAATGAGGATGAAGCTGGCCCAGTTCAACTTTTTAGGGAATTGAAGACAGAGCGAGGGAGATGAGAATGATGGGTCATCAAGGAAGCAAATGAGAGTTTCTAATGACGATGAAACTGACCCAGTTCAACTTTTTAGGGAATTGAAGACGGAGTATTATAGCAGGGGGTACTTTTAATGGATAGCCTCCAGAGTGTTTGATGTATGATTTATCACATTTGCTGAGGAAGAACACGAATGAGCTGCTTTGTCTGGCTAGTGTCTTCCTGCCTGATCAATTTGTTCACGAGAGGTTGACAAATGAGAGATAGGGGACATGGAGGTTGAGCAAGATCTTAGTAGTTCAAGAAAATTGAAGGCAATTACCGTGGTGACCATAAAGAATGGAACAAAGATTCAAGCACCCGAGTCCCTTATGGATTGCCAAAAATAATTTCACTACATGAATTACTTATATTAATTTTATAATTATATTATATATAAAATAATTATATTATATTTAAAATGATATTCAAAATATATTAAAATATATTTGACTCTTCTAAAAGTACTTGCCATTGAAATACACGTAAACAAAAAAAAAATATTTATATTATTTAAAAAATTATTTTATCATTTTACTATTTAAAAAACTAAATCAATTTAGTTTTTTTTAAATAATATTTAACCTTAGATTAACTCTTATTATTTAAAAAAACTATTTTATCAATTTAACTTGTTCAGGTATTGTTTAAAAAATTATTTTATCCATTTAACTTGTTCATATATCATTTAGCCTTGGATTTGCTCTTACAAGCTTTTTTTGGTTCTTACTAGTTTTTTTTGGGTCCGCTCCATGCACAAGTGTCAACCTGCACCTATTTCACCTGTTTTTTTTATTTTTATTTTTTTTTAATATATATTTTCAGATGCACTGATATTAAAAATAAAAATATTATTTTATATATTTTAAATAAAAAACACTTTAAACCCTCACAAATAGAGAAGTCACATTATATTTCAAAAACACTTAAAAAAAATTATTTTTATTTTTTTCCTTTAAATTAGATTTTTTTTTGTTTAATGATATGCTAATATCAAAAATATTTAAAAAATAATAAGAAAATATTATTTTAACACATTTTTAAATATAAAAACACTTTTAAAAATAACCTATTCTTCATTATCAAACATAAGTGTAGCACAAAAGTGGGTTCCAAATTATCTGTTAAACTTGTTGTATTAAAAAATGTCATTCCCCTGCATCAATACTGAGCTCCCGGTTATCAACACCATTTTCAGTTCAGAAGCCTCAAAACATTGCATGCAATTCAATGAAAAAGATACCGCAAAGTATCATCACACCATTTTCAGTAGGCCTAGGGGGGATGGATCCATCCAACAGCTCACCAGCTCAAAAATTGCCTCGCCAATGGACTGGCAGAACCGAACCTGGCATAAACTTAAAAAAACAAAAAAACCTAACCAAGTACTCGGCAAATTGCACCGATAGTCATTACAAAGCATACTGATAGTCCTTTTCAATGCAATGAAAGCAGAGAAAAAAAAAAGTAGCACATAGAAAGGCATTGGAACAACTAGGGAAGGCCTGAAATTCAATCATGTATCATTAAAAGCTAAATAGAAAACAAAGGCATAGATGGCGAAGTTTAAACTTCCACTGGTAGCTGCAAGCCAGCAACTGTGCAATTATTAATCAACAAATTTAAAAACAATACCGGTTCACATGCACAAGCAAATAATCCTTCAGAACATGAGCAGTAAGAACATAACAGTGATCATTACACAAACAGCCTCCTCATTCCTTCTTTCCAATGCCATGAGACATGTTATAGATCCCTCGCCCCTGAAAAACATAAAACATGATCACAATTTGTCTTGTGGAAACTCAAGGAGAAATTCTGCACCAACAGTTAAGACACAGAAAATCATTAACAGAAGTTGGCATGTAAGAGAACAGACTAGATTACTCACAATAAGAAACAGTGAGGTAGCTGCGAATGCTATTGGAATGGCAACAGAGGTAACCTTATCGAGACGTCCTTTCAAATATGTGTGCTTGTGAATGCTTTGGAAATATTTCTGGTGATCAATGAGCTTCTCCCTTGGTCGGAAAGGTGTCTCCGTCGTCATCCTTAAATTTCACATTCCAAAAGAAAATCCCAATCAATTTAAGCACAAACAACAAATCCATCATGCTTACAAATAAACAATATCCACAGACTTGAACGAGCACATAACCAAAAAAATAGGGACCTAGCCAAAAAAACCCAGTTTTGATAACTGCAAGCACAGACAAACAGCAACCCAATTCACAGTAAGAGCAATAAAACACTAATTGGATAATTAAAGAAACGATCTTAAAATAGATTAGATACTAGTTGGGTTCTTAGAGAAGCGATCTTTACATCAAATTCTCAGATCTAAATGAAACTCATTTTTTACTATAAATTCCAAGCGATCTAAATTCAGATATAAATATACATAATAAAATCATAATCAAATTTACAAGTCAAATTATAAGGCACCAAATTGAATAGAATCCGAAACCCTAGTTTAGGAATGAAAAGATTGATTCAAAGATTCCAAGTGAGAAACAGCCATCTAAAAGGCAAAAAGGTGAGGGTTTTGAAAGATGTAAAATGGGTTGATTGAGAGGGAAAAGACCTTACCTTGGTGAATGAAGCCCCAGAAATTCTGGTTAGGGTTTGGATGGAGAGAGAGAGCAGAGAAGAGGAGGCTACAGGGAGTTGAAATGAGAGAACACAGTGAAGGCTAATTCGTGACGCTTATGATTTAAATTACACTTGGTGCCCCGTATGTTTGTGCAGTTACACTATTTTCCTTCTTCTTTTTTATTTTTTCTTGTGCCCCTAATATTATGATTTTATTGATTATTTTTAAAGAACAAATGTCTTTTTTAAATTGATTTTTGAGGCATTTTTCGCTAATTATGAATCTAATTTCCTCTTTCATCAAATTTTAGAATGGTTATGAACACTGACAAAAACAAAAGATTACAATATTTTATTTTGAAAAGTTTAGTATGATGCTATTTTACAAATAAAAAAATATTAAAGAAAAGTGATTTGTGGAATATTTCTAAATTAATCTCAAAATTTAAATTGTAGTGATTGGTTCATCCAAAATTTAAAGGGTGTTTGAGATTGCAATAGAAAATACTTGTATAAGAAATTAATTTTTTTTAATATTTTTAAATTATTTTTATATATTTTTATATGGTCTTATTCTATGATATTTTCATTCTTTACAGCACACACATTTTTATTAATATATTTATCTATTTATTTGCAGTTTTTTACTGTTATCTAAAATAATTTTTCTTAAAATAAAAAATATCATTTTAATATATTTTCAAATAAAAAGCAAAACCTTATTTTTTTAATTTACTGCCAAATGAGGACTTATATTTCTCAGGGTGAAGAGATGGAGCAGTAGAAAATACTTTTCCAGGCACGTTCAATTTGTTACACTGCAACACTTCTTTCTGAAGAGCTTGTGTCACTCCAATTCCATCCATTTCTAGAAATTGACCACCACCATAAATTGATCTGGGATCAGGGGAATTCATTTCTTCTGTTCTACGACAGCAGTAAATAGCCAAGGAATTTTTGTTTTTCTTTTGAGATATTAAGAAAACATCGAGACTGCAGGTATGATTCTTGCACTGCTAATTATCACCCGCACAGAAACACATGCGGAACCTGAGAAGAACTCAAATAAAAAGTGAAGCTACAATTAAGCTCAAAGGTAACACTCAACAATGAAATAACATGCCGTCTTCGATTCCCAAAAGGCAAAAACGACTGCTCGCCCTCTCCATCACCTTGAACTACAAAAATTCAACACCGCTGCAGTTAACTTGTAATACACAGGCATTCTCTCAAAGACTCCTCGATTTAGGCAGATTCAACATCTGAATCATCTAGACCTTCCCTATAAAGCTCAAAATCCTCTGGGCTCCATCGGCAAATTAAGTGAAGCTTGAAGGTGGCCATCTTGGTATCTAACAAGCGCTGAAAGAAGTGATACATCAGCCACATGCTTTTTTTTAACAGGAATGAAGAAATATTGAGTATACTAGCTAGCTAGCTATCAAAAGGCCAGAACTAACCAGAATGCGAGCAGACTCAGGAGACAGAGGCTTCCCCTCTTCACTGACAACAAAATCTGAAACAAGTTCGATTACACCTGCAGACCATGATTAATTTAATATCAGACCTCAGGTCTTATGTGTGCGTGTTTGTGAGTATGCAAGACACATGTAGTTGAAAGCGATTATGTACCCTTGTTCAGCCGAACAGGCATCCCTTGCTTGCGCAAAAAGGGTTCCATCTCATGAGTAAACTGTTCGAGGGGTCCTTCCTTGAGTTCCACCTGAAAATCCAGTCACAAGTCAGGATGTTTGAAATATAGAACTTAATCACAGTACAGAAAAGTAGGTGATAGATCTATATGCCATCCAAAAATAGACTGTTCTCAAAACTGAGACCCCAAGTAGATGTTGACAAGGATGAGATGAAAAATAAATTAGAGATCCCTGGTGATCGTTTTCTTCATCAATTACAAAAAGGGCACACATACATTAATCATTATACATGTGTGTGCAAGTTTGTGTCTAGTTCTTTGATTCAACACAGCAAGGCATGATTCAACCTGTTCAAACAGCACATAAGTCTACTACCAGACATAAAATATCTCACATACTGTTTCTGTTGCAGTGGTTCCTGTCCTTGCAAAGTCATATTCCTCGTATTCATTAAACAACCTGCAAATCATGAATATGGTCCTTTCATCAAAAGCCACAACAACACATCTTATTTGTTATCATTTTCTTCCTGAGCAAAATCAGGCTTCCATGTCTTTCCATTCCAATAATAACATAAATAAGAATTATTCAAGAAATTGAAGTTAAATTCTACAGCATCTAAACAATGATCAGAATAACCCTGGTAACTGCAAGACACTAGGGTTTGGTTTACAAACAAACAAGGAGAGTAGAGGATACATCATATATCATGGTAAGTACTAATGTTACCTTTCAACTTCTTCTCTTGGCAAGTTGGTAAGAAAAAGTCCAGCATCACCACGAAGAAGCTGGGAGAAAAAAATTGATAAGGATTTCACAAGAACTCTTTATCAAAATAGAAGAATGCAGAAACTATGGACTGTGTAGATGTTCATGCTACCTTAGAAACTTTGTGAAGACCTGGCCTGACTTCATCAGCAGCAGATCGACCCAGAGAAACCTGCATTACTTTATTTGACCCAAGGAAGAATCTGACAACCATGAAAAGAAAGTTTGTAAGGCATAGAATCACCAAGTGCTTTAAAAGTTGTTAAGATGTTGAAGAGCCAAGTGCTTGAAATTCACACAAACTAAATTGTTTAAAGCAATTGAGTAAAAATTGTGGGGAAAACAAAAGTGCACTTGCTCACCTAAAAACAAGATGGCTAAACATAAAAAAAAGGTATTAAAGACATGCGATTCATATATTGTTAAATAACATCCCCAAAACCAAAAGGAGTCCCATTCAACAACTCAGAGAGTACAGTCACCAGTGGTTTGTTTTCTACTAAAATGAAACAAAAAAAAAAGAGTGAATTTACCTGCTGGTTGACTTGTGCTGTTCCCTGAACTCCTTGAATTTGAGATTCCTCATGTTTTCAAAGCTAAACACATAAATAGAACTGTACTTCTCCACAGCATCCCTTATAGAAGTCACTATAGACTCTTTATGCTCCCTCCCCTTCTTCTTTGTTTTTGATAATGTGACTGCATGTCACATAATGAAACCTCTATAAATTTCAAAATATTTCACCCATACAGCAATTTTTCCTCTTTTTTGAGCTCAAGAATTTTTTATCCCTTTTGCCAGAAGAAATAACATACAGACTTTTTGTCTACATAATTCAAATACATCTTGTCCAACAATAACAATCCCTCGATATCTTTGCTTATCGCTATAATTCAAATTAAACAACACAAGCTCAAAATCCAAAATACTGAAACCTCAATTCAAAAAAAAAAAAAATCGAAAGAAGTTTTAAACCCCCCAATTACGGAACAAACTAATACCTAAAACAACAAAACCGGAAAGATCAGTTTCTGTCAAAGACTAAGCTGCCCACAAAACACACAGACACAGTCATGTATATGATCAAAGAAGAGTAAAACAGAGCAAACCTGGCCTGTTACGCTTAGACTTAGGCATGGTTAGTTTACGAAAGGCGGCTCCTTAGATGCCTCAAGTGACAGAGAAGGCTATGAAAGAAAAAGTGAAGGAAAGATATGGGCTTTGCTTGCTTTGTATTAGGGTTTTAGACTGAAAGAGAAGATCTTTTAAAGTGCTAAGCTGTGATATTATTAAAAGAACAAGGGTATGTTTGTCAGAATAAAAAGGCAATAATCTGGTGCGAATAATGTATATATTCAAAACATACACCTGCACTAAACGGTCTCTCTCCGTTACCTAAAGAGCTAAAACAGCTCGCGAAATCACTGTAAAAACACTGTGCACGCATACCCCTTGGCACTGTAGATCATATATTTGCTTCGTTGTGCAACCTTTTTTTTTTTTTTTTGGTTATAAATAGTGGAATACGAAATTGCTCTTTCAAAAAGCCAAAAAATAGCACCTAGATTAAGGGATTCGCAATAATTGCATATTTTTTATTTGTTCTGGTCCGATTCGTCCAATGAGTTTATGTATTTTTTAATATTTCATTGCACGGTACATTAATAGTTTTGTTTCTCGAAAAGAACAAAAACGATGCCTAGCAAGGAGGGGCGATCCCATAATTAACCAATTTTTTATTTTATTTTTTTGCGGTTTACTGTTGGCGTGTCGTCCATTTCCGCGCTCATGCATGTTTTCGATGGTGAGTATGGCTTGCTCCGACATCCAAAAATGTTATACCGACGTCTAGAATGACTTTCCGCCATGCTTTCTTCCATATGGTGCGATGCGAGTGGCTATATGATGTCCGGAGACATGTCAATGGTCGTTTAAATTTTCCCCTCATTTCTCTCTCCTGCTTGCACGCAAGCTGATGTCAACGCAACTGTTTTTTGTCAAAATTCATTTAAGCCCCTGAACATTCGAATTTGTTTTTCTGGTCCTTATTGCAATTATATAAGTTTTTATTTGTTTCAATTTTGTCCTTCATTTGAAATTAATTATATATTGTAGTTTCAATTAGGTTCTCAGTATTTTAATTTTGCGGGTTGGCCTGGAATCCTTAATTTTTTTGGTATCAAAGTTTTGATTCATTTCAATTTTATCCTTCCATACAAATTTATTATAAATTCTTTATATTTTCGGTATCAAAGTTTGATTTTTTTTCAATTTTATCCTTCCATGCAAATGAATTATGTGCTTCAGTTTCATTCGATCCCAGTTCTTTTAATTTATGGTTTTATTTTGAATTATTTAATTTCAATATTTGGATTTGTTTTAATTTTATCCCTTATATTGTTAATCTTGGATTTTATTTTGGTTCCTTTATTTCTTAAACGTATTTCTTACATAGTTTCTATTTCTATCAATGTTTATATATATATGCTCTTAATTTTTTTTCTTTCCAATTTTATTTTATTTCCAATATCATTCAATTTTTCTATTTAATGTCCAAATTTTAACGTTTATTGTTTGTTCAGTGTGGGTTGGATATATGAGGCTAGGTATATATGTTTATATTTGTTTAATATTAACGTCCTAATCTCTCTCTCTCTCTCTCTCTCTCTCTCTCTCTATATATATATATATATATATATATATATATTTTTTTTTTTTTTGAAATTTCTTTTTTATTAGTATAGTTAGGTCTTGAATTTTCTAATTATTATAGATAGGACATTTTAAATGATAATCATTTGTTAGTTTTGTTTTCTGTTAGGTATGTCAAATTAATTATATATTTGTATATTTATGTAATATTAGCATCTCAATATATATCTCTATGTGTGTGTGTGATCTAGATTTGTTTTTTAAATATATTTTAAGTCCATATCATCGATTGTGGTTTTGCTAACTACTAATTAAATTATTGTCAAATTAGTTAAAAAAAAACCAATCAAATTGTTTGGTGCATAAAATAACTCATTCATCTATGTTAAAATTCAATAATTATAATTTTACTATTTGCTAATTAAAGAATTTATGAAACAAATAAAATATAAATAACAATCAATCAGTATGTTACACGGATTCCATGACTCATTTTAACAGAATTTTTTCAATTCCAACTGTATAATCTACCGATGCAATAATTATCAAAACAATTTTAAGGGTAGCAACATTCAATCACTTTGAGGTAGAAAAAAAAGTCTTTCTAATATATTATATTAATTACAATTTTACTGATTAAATAGTAAAATAACCAGTTATAACGCATATAAAATCATTTAATTTCCTACATAAAGAAAAACCTAGAGAAAGTATTCAAAATAATGATGATAATTATTTTTAAGTTTTTTTTCTTATATATATGTGAGACTAATTATATATTTTAATATTTATTTAAAATTATTGCCTAAAAATATATATAAAGAGAAAAAAATGACCTAGGATGTTTTTTTTTTAAATATTAATATCAGTATTCTAAAGTATATTTAATATAATAATATGATGAATAAATCTGATAAAATAAAATATATTTTGGTTTTTAATTTTAATTTTGTGCTCTTTTGTTTAAGTTTATTTCTTAAAAAAAAATACAATATTTTTATTTATAATATTTTAGATCTAATATTACTGGAAAAAAAGACAACTAAAAAAAAATAGATAGACAAATTTACTTATGTTATCTGCAATTAAAAAATATACAAACCACTTCCCGTTTCGATGACACTGTTCCTTTTAGGAAAAAAAATTATTTCTAATATATTTTATCTATTATAATTTTACTAATTGAATATTAAAATAACTAATTATAGCATGCAAAAAATTTAAGTTTATTTCTTTAAAAAATTACAATAGTTTTTATTTATAATAATTCTTATCTAATATTACTTGGGAAAAAAGGCAACTCATGAAAAAAATAAGTAGATAAATTTACCTAGGTTATTTACAATTAAAAAAAATATACAAACCCCTTCCCATTTCAATCACACTATTCTTTTTAAATGAAAAAAAATTATTTCTAATATATTTTATTTATTATAATTTTACTAATTAAATATTAAAATCTAATAATATTTATTTTTGTTTTGTCATTTATTTAGTTTTTATTTATTTTTAAATATTGTTAGGTGTTGAAATTTCTTATTATTATAGATAAGATATTTAAAATAATGATAATGATTATTTTTTTCTTATAAATATGTAAAACTAATGTGTGTGTGTGTGTGTGTATAATTTTACTAATTAAATATTAAAATCTAATAACATTTATTTTTGTTTTGCCATTTTTTTTTTAAATATTGTTAGGTGTTGAAATTTCTTATTATTATAGATAAGATATTCAAAATAATTATAATGATTATTTTTTTCTTATAAATATGTAAAACTAATATATGTAACCTATTTATTATTAATCTAAAATATTTTTAATATAATAATATTAGTAATAAATTTTACAATAAATTTCCTTCATATGAATAAAAATCATTCCTAACAACTATTATTAAAAGATTTTTAGCAATAACAATATTCAATTATTTTTTAGTGAAAAAAAATCTATTTCTAATATATTTTATTAATTATATTTTTTTATTAAATATTAAATTAACAAAATACAACCTATATAAAATTAATCAATTTTTGACGTGGATAAAAAAATCGACAGCATCGTGCGGGCAAATCGGCTGGTAAAGAGGGTGTTTGGGAGAGCTGTTGCTATAACTTTTGAAAGTGTGTTTCGTGCCGAAATATATTAAAATGATGTTTTTTTTATTTTTTAAAAATCATTTTTAATATCAGCACATCAAAATAATCTAAAAACACTAACTATATGTTTTCAAAATTCAAAAAAAAAAAAATAGATCAAAATCACCCACATACATTTTTAGATGGTTTCCAAGCACCCCAAAAACTAGAGGGAAGCTGGTATAAACTAGTGGGAATTGTAATGAAAAGACTTGAAAAACACATCATTTCCCCCTCCCCCCCCCTCCCCCCCATTAGAATGCGCTCCAAAGACAGAATTGCTTATTTCTATGATGGCAAGTGAAAAAGTTCTTAACTTTTTATGTCTTTTGTTATTGTTTTATATGTTTTGATCTTTGCAATCAAGCATTCAGTGATGTAGCACCCAAAATTTTCGTTGCAGTGTTTTTTTTTAACGAATTTATGGAAGTTTTATAAAGATGGCTTTTTGTTGATATAGGTGATGTGGGCAATGTTTATTTTGGACCGAAACATCCTATGAAGCCACACAGAATTTGTATGACGCACCATCTTGTTCTCTCTTATGAGCTTCACAGGAAGATGGAAGTTTATGTATGTCAGTTAGGTTAAAGATTTGAAATTTCTAGTATTTTTCTGTTTAGTTTCTTGACAAAAAAAAAAGATGTGGGTTGTTTTTGTTTATGTCGAATTTGCTATGCAGAGACCACACAAGGCATATCCTGCTGAGCTTGCTCAGTTTCATTCTGAGGATTATGTTGAGTTTTTGCATCGGATTACACCGGATACTCAGCACTTGTTCGCGGGGGAATTGGCTAGATGTATGGCTCTTTTGTTGTGAAATTTAGTTTTTCTTTTATTTGTGCCAAGTATTTGTTGTTTTTGTTAGATTTGGAATGATTTAGGCTTTATGGATGATTAGCTATGAAAGTGAATTTTGTTTAGGTGAAGAATGGGGTGAAGGGATGTGGTTTTTACTTCTGAGAGAATGACTACTTGATTGTTTACAGCAAGGTCTAAATAATGTGTTGACATGATTAGTTATGAATGAAGTGATAGTAACTCGATCAACTGCTGAAATCATTATGATTGATTTATTCCATTGCCTTTTTTGAATTTATCTTTATCTGGCTATGATATTCCATCTTGAGTGTAATTGTGTGAAATTATCACATGAACCCATTTATCACATGTTTAGGGGTCATGCGTGGTTCACTTCCTAAGAAGGGAAAAAGCATCTTTACATGTTGGGATTTTAGGTTATTTTAGCTGTATCTGTGTATTTGGTAATTCTAAAAGGCAATTGTAATGCTACTGGACTCTTGAAGTTTGATTGGTTACACTAGATTATTATGGGCTGTGAGTTTCTCCATGTTAATGTGATTTGTTGTTTCTTTTAGTGGTATCTTTGCATTTGGTTATATTTTTATGTCTTTCATGGATTTTTACTGAAATGGATGATAAATTGACGTATAAAATTTTCTTTCAACTTTCAGTTATATGTTTATACCACCTGAGCTTCTTTTCACAGATAACCTTGGAGAGGATTGCCCTGTCTTTGAAAACTTGTTTGAATTTTGTCAGATTTATGCTGGTGGAACTATAGGTAAATGAAAACAAGAGAAGATTGTTGTCATAGCATTGTTTGGTTCATTCATTCAGCTTTATTTACCATTCAACCTTAATGCTGACTGACATTTTCTGACAGATGCCGCACAGAGGTTGAACAATCAACTGTGTGACATAGCTATAAATTGGGCTGGTGGATTACATCATGCAAAAAAGTGTGGGGCATCTGGATTTTGTTACATCAATGACCTGGTTTTGGGGATTTTGGAGCTTCTGAAACATCATGCTCGTGTGTTGTACATTGATATAGATGTTCATCATGGTGATGGTGTTGAAGAAGCCTTTTATTTCACTGACAGGTAGTGAAAGCATATAATCCATTAAGAATGGACTGGAAGTGGAATGGTTAAGCCATGAGAAATACAGATTTTTTGTTTATCTTTTGACAGGGTGATGACTGTGAGTTTTCACAAGTATGGAGATATGTTCTTTCCTGGAACTGGTGATGTTAAGGTGATTATTAAATGCTTTTCATTCTTTTATATTCCTAATGTCAAAATTGATAAAACATTATTTTTCTTGGCTAACCTACACAAGGTTTTGAAGCTACTTCAAGCAACTGTATTTTTGTGTCTGTTACCTTATTATGTTTTCATACAAAGTGTCGCTGGTTACTCCTGTATCCTTTTTATTTTTGAATGATGCAACAACATACCCCCCTGCAAAAATAAATAAATTAAAATCAGTTCATCTGCCCTTATATCCTTATATGTAGTGAAACAGGGATGCAACAACCTCAGAAATATTCTTCCTGCCTTCTAATCTTTTCCCTGGTTTCTACAAACTTTTTTTATCCTATTGGTTTCTGAAATATCATTCTTGTTCTAAACAAGTCTTGTACAAGTGAAATTGGAATTAAATTTTGATATGATTCTTATTGAAGGAAGTAGGAGAAAGAGAAGGAAAATTTTATGCTATAAATGTTCCACTGAAAGATGGAATAGATGACACTAGCTTCACTCGACTATTTAAAACTGTAAGTTCAGATTTCAACCTGCCCTCACACACAGACACAAAAACATGTAGCAAAGTATAGTAATTTGCTTGATTATCTGTCTTGCAGATCATTTCCAAGGTTGTAGAAACTTATCAGCCAGGTGCAATAGTTCTCCAATGTGGAGCAGATTCGTTGGCTGGGGACCGCTTGGGATGCTTCAATCTTTCCATTGATGGTGGATATCTAATTGTAATTGTTACATTTCTTTTTCTTCCCTTGTGCATTTGTTCTAACACGGAGAAGTTATTTTCTTGGTTCTTTTGTTGGTGCATGAATGGTCTTAAGCTGGTTGGTGATGGCTTAATTTGGTGTGCGTTGTGATGTTTGTTGCAGGGCATGCAGAATGTGTTAGGTTTGTGAAGAAACTCAACTTGCCCTTGTTGGTATGCTCTTATTTGCTCCAATCCCTATTAGGAGTCTACTCTTATTAAATGTCAAAGCTCACAAGAAGTTACTCCCCTGCAGGTTACAGGAGGTGGGGGATACACAAAAGAGAATGTTGCTCGATGCTGGACTGTTGAAACAGGAGTTCTTTTAGACACAGAACTGCCCAACGGTATGCTAATGTAATCACTTCCATTAATCAATGCTGCATATTATATGGAAGTGATTAATGTAATCAGTTTTTTCTTTAAATTTTTAATGTCATATTATATACAATTTTGCATTTTTCAGTTAATACATGCCATTAATAATGGTTGGCCTCATCTTCTACCTTTTCCATGCCATTTTTCGTTAACACTTCTTGCACTTTACATCATAATTCATTACCTCAGATTGCTCTTTTCTAGCACCTGAAATTTATTGTAATCTAATTTTCTTGCAGAGATTCCGGAAAATGAGTATATTAAATATTTTGCCCCTGATTATTCATTGAAAAGTCCTGGTGGACTCATGGTATGCAACTACACTGAAACCTCCTGTGATTTCTGGTTTGCTATTAATGTCTGACCTATTTTAAATTGTCGTGCCAATCCTGCATTCTGGCAGCCTTCCTAATATTTCTTCTTCTGTTTTGTTTGAGTGAGCAGGAGAATTTAAATAGCAAATCTTATCTTAGCTCAATCAAAACGCAAGTACTGGAAAATCTCTTTTGCATCCAACATGCTCCAAGTGTACAAATGCAAGAGGTGAGTTTGATGCCAGTATTTGTTAAGTAGCTAAACTAACCAATCAAAGATTCAATTAGTCAAATCTGCAGTGCTTAGTTTAGATCCTCAGGCTTGCTTAATTTTCTAAATCTCCCATTAAGGATTTGGCAAGTGCTAATTACTTGAATATGGTCTTTGTCGAAAGAAAACAATTCTTGTGAAGTTAGTACGGACAATTTGGGGTGCAGCAAGAAAAAGATGGGTGCTTAATCTAACAAGCCACATGTTTGCAGTTTTCACTCGCAAGCATGAAATAAACAGAGAGAAGGTGCTTTACTTTTTTGGACAAAATCAACCCTCGGTCTGGCTTTGGTGATTAAACACTCTCCCACCTTCCCCTAGACGTCATCTCAATATGATTCACCCACAAACTGATTAGTAGATCTCTCATATTGATTAACAGTATCAACTATCAAGATCAAATAAAGAAAATGCAGGGTTTCACTGTTTCTAATATTTCATTGTATTTGAACTTGGAAGTCAGTCCAGGTTTCAGAAGTTATAATCTGGATACTGACAGAGTCCATCAATTTCAAGGTCTCTTAGCCCAAATCTTGAAAGATGTCTAGTGTTTCATAAAAAAATGTTCATGTTGAGAACCACGAAGGCTAAAATGCTTTATTTCTGTTGCCATGCAAAAGGATTAAAGGTAGCTAAAGTAGCTATTTGTGCATGGGAGGTCATTAATTAGTTGATGATGACAATCATATCGGCAGGTACCTCCTGACTTCTTTATTCCCAATTTTGATGAAGATGAGCAAAACCCTGATGAGCGCATGGATCGTAAGTGGAACACTCAAAATTATGTGCTCTCACACTGATGGCTGCACGCACGGTGGAGCACATTGGTGTCTCACAATAGTGCACCTTTTGCTCCTTTGAAAATTTTGTTTTCTCATCTGGATGTTCCTGTTACTAATTTACCATGAATTCACATTTCAGAGCATACCCAGGACAAGCAAATCCAACGCGACGATGAATATTATGAAGGTCACTATGATAATGACCATGTGGATGGCTCATAAAATTGAGCCATGCCTTGTTTTGTTTCCGTGGGAGCATTAACTTCTAATAGGGAAGGGAAGATGTAAAGGGACACATGGATGGTCTTGTTGTCTGTGCTTATGGATTGTTGTTGCTCATTTGTGTGCATTCGCTTAAGTAAAAAACCTGTGATAAGTAGCACTCATTCTTCACATACTCCAGTTAAATTCCTCTGTCGATGTGAGGAATATATTTGTAATATCATTTGAAAAAATATTTAGTTTCGGTTGATGCAGAAGCTAGTTTGAGAATATTCCTACCGTTAAATAAAAAAAACCTTCGATAACCCTCAATTTTAATGATCGATTACATAAGACTATAAATAATCTAAACAGAATATCCCATTTCTCAAAAAGTCATCTCTGATATTATTTTAAGACAATTCTAAATAATAAACAATAAAATTAAAATAAAAGGTGGTAAAAGGAGAACTTAAAGTTTGTTCTTTAGGCCCAATAAATCGAGTAGTCTTCAGATAAACATCCTATGTATATTAAAACCAAAGGCCCAAATGACAGACAGGCTTCTAAGGCGCAAGCGGGCAGCAGAACTGTTAGTTTGGAATTTGGTACCACGATAAGTTTCTTGTAAAAAGGGTTGTCATCATGTTTTGTCTCTACCACAACTAGCAGAAGCACTGAAACAGTGAGCGAGTGAAACAAATCCTTTTAAAGGAACTCGACTTTATAGTTTATGAGCTTTCTTCTCATGCTTCTTTGCTCCTGGGAGCTTTTGTAAGTTACCTTGGATTCTTTTCTAGTTCCCTTGGTTATATTTTGTTTTTATTCACAACTTCAGCTTCTTGAAGGTCGGTTTATCGAAAAAGATCAGATTGTTATTATGATAATGTATTTTTTCAATTATAGGAAAAACTAGGGAATCTTTTTTAGTGACTCCAAGATAGAGGTTTGCTTGGCTTGTGAGATTGTGTGGTGTGAATTGATAATATGGAGGTGATAATTATGACAAATGGGCAAAACGGTTTATCTGGATTTGAAAGAAATGGGAACTTAATCTGTAATTGTAGCTGGAAACCATATTCTTCACACGGGCCTTTGAATTCTTGGAGACCTCCAATTTTTGGTGTTCCATTGAAGAGCAAGTGTGGGAAAGCAATTAGAGTTGCTGGTTTAAGAGTTAAGGCATTGCAAAAAGACGAGTCTGATAATCGGTTGGTTGGTAGTGGTGGGGTTATTGAGAAAGAGTTAGAATTTAAACCATCTTTTGGTGAGTATTTGAAGGCTATGGAGACTGTTAAGACTGGAAGAGAAAAAAATCAAGTAAATAAGTCAAATAGTTATAAGTTGAAGGATGATTTAGAGGGGAATGATGCACCGTTGTTGGAAAGAGATGAAAGGAGTGTAAAATTGAGGGCCTTTAAGGATCGAGTGAAGGTTTCCAAAGTCATGGAAAGTGATGAGTTTGGCAGCAATGCTAATGGACCCGGTGGTGAGGAAGATGTAGTTAATGCAGAGCTTGATTACAGAGGACGAGGAATTAGAGAGTTCAATCATGAGGTTGGTGGCAAAGAAAGTCATGTGCATGCGAAGAGGGGAGGAGCTACAAGTGATGAGCAATGGTTGAGGAATAGCACCAGGAGCTCGAACTCGGACTTGGAGGACCTCAATTATAGGAGTTATAAGTTGAAAGATGATTTAGAGGTGAGTGATGCACCATCATCAGTAAGACATGAAAGAAGTGTGAATTTGAGGAGGTCTAGCAATCGAGAAAAGGTGTCTGGAGTCATGGAAAGTGATGAGTTTGGTGACAGTGGTGATGGATGCTCCGGTCAAGAAGATGTAGTTAATGCTGAGCTTGATTACAGAGGAGGTAAAATTAGAGAGTTCAATTATAAGGTGGGTGGCAAAGAAAGTCGAGTGCATGCTAATGTAAGAAGGAGAATGGGTGGAGGTGCAAGTGATGAGCATCGGTTGAGGAATAGCACCAGGAGCATGAATTCAGACTTGGTGGACCTCAATTATAGGAGTTATAATATGAAGGGTGATTTAGAGGAGAGTTATGCCCCATCATTGGTAACAAATGAAAACAGTGTGAGTTTGAGGAGGTTTAACAATCGAGAAAAGGTGACTGGAGTCATGGAAAGTGATGAGTTTGGTGACACTGGGTATGGATGCTCTGGTCAAGAAGATGTAGTTAACACTGAGTTTGATTACAGAGGACGTAGAATTAGAGAGTTCAATCATAAGGTGGGTGAAAAAGTAAGTGGTGTGCATGCTGACATTAGAAGGAAAATGGGAGGGGAAATGAGTGATGGACGATGGTTGAGGGATCATACTAGCAGCATGAACTCAGACTCGGAGAATTTCAATGAAACCAAGAGCATGAAGACTCGAATTGCACAACGAAGTCCTATGGTATTAGATTATATTGAAAACATTGATAGAACTATCGGCATAAAAGAAAATCTTGCCCGTGCTAAAGATTCCCTGGAAGCTGATAAAATTACTGACAGGAGATATGTGCAGAAAAGCAGATTATCAAGAAGTAGTGACCAGGCTTTTCTTGAAAGGGGCCATGGAGAAGATTTTGAAGTGGAAAGGGCTGCCTTCAAAAGCTTTGAGCAATCCAATGATGTTATTGGCAAGACAAAAGTTCCGATGTGGAAAATAGAGGAGAAAATTCAGAAGCTAGGAAACTGGTGTGTAATCTATGCTCTTCTAAATTCTCTTGTTTTTTCTCCTCATAATCTCAGCTGAACTTTAGCTCTCCTGTCATTATAACTAACAATATTTTATAGGCATGTGTGTGCAAATCCTGTGTATCTAACCTATTTTGTATTTTGATCTATGCTGTGTAACTGTACCAGTCTTTGTGTAACAGAGAAAAGCAATCTTGTGAACACATTAGTTCTCTTATATGAAATATGTATGTCTATCTTTTCTATGCTTTATGTGAACCACTCTCATTCTTTGCATCTGTGACGATTCACTTATCATGCTAAGCTGGAGTAGTCCATTTCGGCAGGTTAAATGGTGCTGATATTGATATGCCTGAGTGGATGTTCTCTAAGGCAATGCGTAGTGCTAGAGTAAAATTTACAGATCATTCTGTATTAAGGATTATCCAGATACTGGGTAAACTGGGAAACTGGAGGCGAGTGCTACAAGTTATTGAGTGGCTTAACATACGAGAACGCTATAAATCCCACAGGCTAAGGTAACATCTTCTCATATTTTTTGCACTGCTGTTTGTATGCATGAACGACAATACCTTTCTAGAGTAAGGAGTACTGAAATTGAAAGAGCAATGGAATTTATCTTGATGCTTGGTAAATTTCAAAGATAATCTTTCAGAATTTCTTCCCAGACAAAATCAAAATTGTTCTACATAATTGCTTAGATTGAACATCATCATAACTGCAGGGTGAATCTCTGTCCTGTAAGGAAAGAGAAGCCCACTTTAGTTCTTTGGATAAATCAGAAAAAAAGTTTGTTCTGTTTCTAAATGTAGTTTTCATGACTCGTATCACTCAATCCAAAATCTTATCCTTTCTTGAATTAGTTCACAAAATTTTGATAAATCACCATGTCTTGATACAGGCATGTTTACACAACTGCACTTCATGTACTTAGCAAGGCAAAAAGACCTGTGGAGGCACTCAATTTATTTCGTGCAATGCAGGTAAAGCTCAAGAATTTTTCATTTGAGGCCTTGCTCCTTTCTCATTAAATGCAAGGTTATTTAATTGAACAATATAAAGGAAATCCTCGCTGACTTGTGTCGTTGCTTCTTCTTCTCTCTTCTTTTTCCTGTTCTCTCCAGCAAGAAATGTGTTTGTATCCTGACCTAGTAGCTTATCGTTCTATAGCTGTCACTCTTGGACAAGCAGGATATATGAAGGAACTTTTTGATGTAATAGATAGCATGCGATCTCCTCCCAAGAAGTTCAAATCTGGGGCACTTGGGAAGCGGGACCTAGGGTTGGAACCAGATACTGTTGTCTACAATGCGGTTAGTGACACTTGTAACAGCTAAGGAAAATCATTACTGTATATTGTTTTGAAAGAGCATAATTTCCATAGTCTTAAGATCATTCTAAGAATTTCAATTATCTCATCCATTGCATCTCTTCCCACTGATTGGGGTTATCAAGGATGGACTTGTGCCATGACATGCAGATCAAACATTTTCTATTTCCCTTGTCATATTCAATCAATTATATGTGAATCATTTCAATTTACATGATGCATATATGCAGCTATGATCATCCACAACATTTTGACATTCCTTCTGTATGTAGGTCCTAAATGCTTGTGTTCGGCGAAAACAATGGGAAGGTGCATTTTGGGTTTTAAAGCAGATGAAGGAAAAGGGTCTGCAACCTTCTACTGCAACATATGGACTTGTTATGGAGGTAATAGCTGTTTTTACTATCCATGGTTCTTATCAATATTTCACATCAGCAGAACCTATATCTTAGATTATTAGCAATATCTTGTTGTATGAGTTTATCATTTTCCCCATAAACAGCTAGTCATGTTTGCTGACTTGCTACTATGATTATCACTCCATATTTCAACTTTCATAGAGCTGCTCAAAGAAATAGACTTCTAATCTTAGCATATGGACTTATTTGTTCTGAGTGTAAGTACATCATGAACTGCTGGTTCAAATCCTACCACCAATCTCTTTGGTGTTGTCCAGAGATTCACCTAACCTGTTGCCTGATGCATAATGGCTGAGAGGTTTGAACATACCCCAGGTTTTACCCAGTGCTAAAAAAAAGGTTTAATTCTGTAAAAGAATTTAGTTTGTGCAGTATGAAGTTAGTAACCTAACCTAGGTACATCAGTTTGGCTGAAGAGGGTGTCATATGAACTTGTTGTGCAATATTAATTCTCTTGTTGGACTTGCTGTTTCTCATATTCAGTTTTATGGTTCGTATACAAATGACTGCACCTTGATACTTAACAATTAAGATAATTATAAGGGTTGTTTGATCTTGACCCATTCTCAAGTGTTCATATGCTAGTTTCTACTATTTGTTAATGTTGGATTCCAATGCAAGTTTTAGTAGTAAGAGGGGGTGCCATTTCATAACTTAATTAAATGAATTAAAGTGATAATTTCCCATCATTCCCGGCTCTTTAAGCTAGGTGCCCAATCTTGTATCTTTTAGGGTGGTTTTAGTGTGAAATGTCATTTTCAAAGCATGGACCTGCCTGCCATCAAGAAAAATGTTTCCTATGAAAAGCCCTATGCTGTATTATAAATAGTGGACTTATGGAACTGGTAAGAGTTTGCTAGGTATTCTCATTTTCTTGAATATACATCTTAATTTTTGTATTAACCAGGAAATGATAAAAATGTTTTGAGCAGGTCATGCTTGCTTGTGGCAAGTACAACTTGGTTCATGAGTTCTTCAAAAAAGTTCAGAAGTCTTCCATTCCAGATGCCTTGGCATATAAAGGTGCTTGACTGATATATCATTTCTTCCATTTGTTTTTATAGAACCTCATTTTGAAATCAAAATCTTGTTACATACAGTTCTCGTCAATACTTTTTGGAGAGAGGGTAAGACAGAAGAGGCTGTGTTGGCTGTTAAAGACATGGAAAGACGGGGAATTGTGGGTTCAGCTGCTCTTTATTATGATCTTGCACGCTGTCTTTGTACATCTGGAAGGTGTCAAGAAGCACTAGATCTGGTAATCATTTTATGCTTAATTTACAATGTTTCTGTTGTGCATGTATATTCAAAACTGAATCTAAAGAACACTATATTCTAGCTAGATGATCCACATGCATTAAATGGTGTCTTGCTAATTAATGTTTACGAGCATGGCGAGCTATATCACTGCAAAAAGCAGAAATCTATGTGTATTGCTGACTTTTGCCTGCCTGATGAAGTTTTCAGTTTACACTACTGTTGAATGCATAAAGAAAATGCATGTTTTGCAGCTGCGTCTCTGGTTCATTGAGAGACTGAAAAAGCCATGGGCTGCACATTCGGGGCCCTATGGTAACTGCTGAGATGTCCCGCATTTAATAGTTTGCAAGCTTTAAAGCTATATATCTTGTACACTCATTGGTGCTTTTGTAAAACTCCATGATATAAACAAGTAGATTGCAACAGGTTTGGTGTTGCTTCAACTGCCTACAATATGAATGCTTATTATTACCACCAGCTTTTCTTTGAACAAACAGTCCATCACAACCTGCTTTCATTTCACAGATTGAGAAAATATGCAAGGTTGCTAATAAGCCGCTTGTAGTAACTTACACTGGCTTAATCCAAGCTTGTCTGGACTCTGGAAACATTCAAAACGCTGTGTACATCTTCAATCAAATGAGGAACTTTTGCCCCCCAAATCTTGTTACTTGCAACATAATGCTGAAAGCGTATGTAGAACATGGATTGTTTGAAGAAGCACACGAGCTTTTCAACAAGATGTTAGATGATGGAAATCATATCAGTAGAAGATCTGATTACAAATTTCGGGTAATACCAGATACATATACTTTCAACACCATGCTTGATGCAAGCATAGCAGAGAACAGGTGGGATGATTTTGAGTATTTTTATGAAAAGATGTTGCATCATGGGTTCCACTTCAACTCAAACCGTCATCTTCGAATGGTACTGGATGCTTCTAGAGCTGGAAAGGTACTTCTAAAATCTATTTTGATTATTTGAAATTACATTTATACATGAACATATTAATGAAATGGATGTTTAGAGTGTCTGCATAAAGATTACACTAGGCTGCCAAACTGCAGCTACGTACTGACTGAATAGCCTGATTCAAGGTGCTATTATATGAGAATAGTCAAAAGCACTTGAAGGAATAAAATGGGTGCTTTGTTGAATTCCTTAGGAGGGATGATAAGAACTTTGTAGTACACTTTGGACGCAATCTTCATAAAATGCTTCTAGGTAATTCATCTGTTAGAAAATTCTGAACTTTAGGAATTGCAAAATCATAGAATCTAGAGTAATGGAAATCTAAATTTATCGTCCTTATCCTCCTCAAATTCTAGATACAAACTGTTAAGGGAAATTGAAATTTCTTGTTTTATCCTTTCAAGACTTCAGAGTTAGTACAAAAGAACTGTTCGTGACTACATTTATAGAAACAAAAATACATGTACTGTGTGTGTAGTGGCAACGATTAAACAGCATCAGGAGTGTTCTA
The DNA here is from genome assembly GCA_015731905.1 of Salix dunnii. Taxonomy (NCBI): domain Eukaryota; kingdom Viridiplantae; phylum Streptophyta; class Magnoliopsida; order Malpighiales; family Salicaceae; genus Salix; species Salix dunnii. The sequence goes on along the minus strand of CM027674.1, from coordinate 34,893,852 downwards.
TTTGTTTCTGGTCTTCAGTTCAAGAGAAGTTACAAATTCCCATTGTGACTGCAGGGAGAAGTGTTGGAAATGACTTGGAAGCACTTGTTGCAGGAAGATAGGATTCCTCCACCGCCTCTTGTCAAAGAAAGATTTTGCATAATGCTTGAAAAAGAAGACTTTGATTCTGCTCTTGCTTGTATTACCCCAAATTCAGCTGGGGAGTCTCAAGCATTCTGCAAAAGTGCTTGGCTGAATTTATTCGAAGAAAAAGCCCAGCGGTTTAGAAAGGACACCCTCATTCGGCTAATGCATGAGGCACGAGTGGTTGCTGCTCGGAGCAACTCACCAAACCCTGTATTGCAAAATCTATTAATATCTTGTTGTGATTATAATAGGCCTCGTGTAAAGGTTCCTGGATTCAATCAAACATAGATTTTGTGTACAGTTAAATCAGAAAAATCCTTGAAATCTTAATGGAATGCACGGATGTAGTTAGCAAACCACCATGTCCTCGTGACGATGATAGGGTTCAGGGTGAGAATGAGTCTTCAGATTATTAGTCCTGATAATGCCTCAATACTTTATGTGGGTCAATTGAGTTTCTATCAGAAGAAAGCCCCGCAATCTATCAAGAGAAGGACTTGATGGGATCTCTGTTTTAGAACATCACAAGCCGTCAAGCTTGTTATAGGTATCCAAGTTCTCTGAAGGTGATCTTGTTCAAGATCTAGAACGCTTGTGATATAATATGTCTTCCTTAGCGTGGTGATAAATGATGTATGAGCAAGTTGTCTTGATGCCTCGTCTTGTGATCACATGCCCTGAAGTATGTCAAGATTATTCATTCATAGTATTTTAAAGTATTTTTTATTTAGAAATATATTAAAATGATATTTTAAAAAAAAAATTATTTTTGATATTAGCACATGAAAATATCTAAAAACACTAAAAAAAATTAATTTAAAATAAAAAATAAAAATATTTTTTTAAAATGTTTTTCAATAATGCTTTAAAAGTGTATATGAATAATGGAAAATAAATAAATAAATCATCTTGAATCAAAAATCATTACGGAGCCCTAATTTACCTATCCTCACATGATTAATGATTAAAAAAAATTAATGACATTACTCTTTTCATTTAATCTATCGACTCCAAGTTCAGTATTTTATCGGAATTGATTGAAGAGAAAGATTAAGAGCATTTTGATTTCTATCAATTAGTGACCATGAATAATTTGTCAGAGAAAGCAATCGGCTGTTAGGTACTTGTGTAGATTATGATGGTCCATGCAAGATACATTGTTTTTGCAATCTTTATAGATAGTTTCATAAGTCTATTAAAGAGCTTTGATTGTGGATAAACAAGTTAGGAGGGTAACTAGCAGAGGTAGATTTCCATTTGACCAAAATAATAGAAAAGTTTGCACAAGCACAAAAAAAACCATTCATTTAGCATGAATAAATAGTTAAATAAATTGTGGGTTAGGGTTTAGGGTTTAGATATGATTTTAAATGTGAGTGTTTCAGATATGGTGACATAGAGCATTGAATTTTTAGATGCCATGAACCTGAAAGTCATAAGTGTAAAAATCTATTGGTATAGAAGTCTGATGAGAATATGAGTGATTAAATCTTTATATGAACTTAAAAGCACAATTAAAATGAACTCATATCACTTTACATATGATGCGAACCTTAGCAGAATTTAATAAATGGTTGGATTGAATCAACACGTATATCAATTCAAGATTCATTGGGCTTAAATTGTTAAAATTTAGAATTTAAGTTGAGCTGAATGATAGCTTGGTAATACCAAGTGAATTGGTAGACCACTTGTTCATTTGCAATGAACTCTTAAGGATCTGCAGGAACCGTTCGGCCAACTGGTTTGACTTATCTAAATTGGTCGATCAATTGACTCGAATAATCTAAATTGGATGATCATTTTAGCTATCAATGATGTTTTAATGGTTCGTATCTTTTGAAAACTAATAAATAGTTCTCATTCCTGTAAAAAATAGTTGAAGATTTCAAACATATATATTATAAAAGCTATTAAAAAAAAAAAAAACCAATAAGAAATCATCAAATACTATCATACTCAAAAGTTGTGATAAATTGAGTTTTTATATCCTAGCACAAGAGTATTTATTTCCATGCTACCACTAACACTGGTAGTACCATGTTAGAGAGATCACTAAAGTAAATAGGTGCTAACATTTTTTTTAGTAGTTGATGATGACTATGACGACAACAATATAGACAGATGAATTATTAATACACAAATTCTTTTCAACCTAGAGAGATTAATGCAAGAAGATTTTTTTTATATATAAAAAAAGCTGTTTTTTTCCATTGTTATTTTTTATTATATTTTTCTGTTTATTTTTGAAAAATAAATTTATGCTTAATTTCCCTAATTATTATTTTTCTTTTTTTTTCCTTAGTTTATTTAAAGAATTGTAAAAGGATACTATAGTGGATTATGGTGGATTATTGAGAAATAAGATTTTGAATTAGAGTTTTTAGGATAATATCGCTATTCGGTAGAGTTTTATGTTGTATGTTATATTTTTTTTTTTTTGTTTCTGTCTGCGTAGTTTCTTTATGCTCATGGCTCCAAGATACAATCTCCACAGGTCAATCTCACCAGCTAGGTTACTGGCCTTAATCCTCATGTGTATAACTTCATTTCTCTATAAAGTTGAGGCAAATAAATATTGGAGATATCCCAATCTACCTTTTCCATTAAATGTATAACTTTCTGAAGGATATTGCCATTAATGACAGAATCTGGCAACCAGATTTGTTTTTCAGCAGAGGAAAATAAATCTGTATCTCTTAATAGCATGCGGATTTGGTATAAAAACACAAGGAAGTGGTTTTATAAACCTGATCTTCGTGGCAGCGATTCTCCTTCTCCATGTTTTCTGGCTCAGTCCAACGCCTAACATGGAACAATTTGCTACATGTTTGAGAGTCTCAGCTCCTCAAGAGCAAGGTACTTCTGCTGGAATTTGTAGACCTTTTGTGCTTTTGAGCTCTATATTTTTTCCATCTGTGATCAGTCTTTCTTATTCAATCTTTTTCATCGAGAGTAGCTCCTATTGATGTTCTGCTTGCTCTGATAGAAGTTACTAGTTTTCACTTGAGTTCATATAACACATGTTGTCGATGTGTATGATATGATCGTAAACATGATGGTTTTGTGAAACATGGCCTCATTGACCATCTAGTTTCATAGTCAGCTGGTTAGATCAGTCATGAGAAATTTGGACGTGCATGCTTTTATGGATGAAAATCCATACAAAGACATATCTAAATACAAGGAGGTTTCCAGGAAGTTATTCTAGATTTTGTATTTGCTCTTATAGTAAAAATCGATAACCATTTTAACAAATCATGGCATTGACGGTTTCTTTCATTAGAGATATTGAATATTATTAGAAAAAGTGTGATGCGATTCAGGAAACTTGAAGGTTATCTCTGGTTGAATCTGATCAGATCCATTCGATTCATTTTCCGGCTGAATGCGTAAGGATTTTGTTTGGGCTGAGGAGGAAGAGGTTGTATCAGGGATTTCTTTAGGTTCTGAGTGATATATAAGATTGTTGATTTAAGTTTCCCATGGTTTGGAAAATCTTGGTTGATGCTTCCTGTGCTCAAGGAATGACTATATTCATATCACCATTCTCTTTTCATCCCAGAAGGAAAAGCAGCCGCATAGACTATCTTTTTATAGTCTTCACTTGTCTGTTTTCAGTGCACTGCTAACCAGCTGAAGAACAACATGATCTGGACTTGACATCTTGTCTGTGGTTTAACCTTGTTTCCTCTCCTTATTTATTTCGTCTTACGATTATACAGAACAAATTAAATTTGATGCAAGTCAGTACGAGTTTTTCGGAAAAAATGTAGCTGAGCATGGTTTGGAAGATTTCGACGAAAGCATGCATGATGCTCCTGCTGATGAAACTGGAACTGGAGTATGTATGAACTGATTAATTCTCTGCTAATCTGCCTTGAGCAGAAAACATTCTTGCTTAAATTTCTCAGCTTCTCATACTTCAGCAAATTTTAGTGATATTAAATAACCATCTCATTTAAAAGCTTAAGCTATTAGCCGAGGTCCTAGAATATGATTTATATTATTATCTAATTTATCCCTTTAAGTGAAAGCTCTTTGAGTTTAAAATTTACACAGATGCACATTACTCTATGCTTGTACTTGATTTTTATTAAATAGAATAGGGGTGATTAAATTTGAATTCGTGATTGTTGGGTCAACAAGTCTCTGATGTTATATTAAAGAATCATCTCACCTAAAAACTTAAATTATTAACTGAGACCCCAAAATATAATTTATATTATTCTATAACAGGGGATGGTCTCATAAACTCTTAAACTTTTGTAGCAGTTGAACAGGATGAGCAGACCAGTAAGCCTAGGATATGGTAAATAGAATAGATACACATTACTTTGTGCTTGATTTTTTATAAATAGAATAGGAGTGGTTAAATTTGAATTCGTGACTGTAGGGTCAACAAGTCTCTGATATTATATTAAAATCATCTCGCCTAAAAACTTAAATTATTCGCTGAGACCCCAAAATATAATTTATATTATTCTATTACAGGTCTCGGTCTAATAAACTCTTCAACTTTTGTAGCAGTTGAACAGGATGAGCAGACCAGTAAGCCTAGGATATGGTACTGAAAGAGCTTCTGCTCCTATGGAAAGTGAGTAAAAATAGTGCGATGATGATAAACTTATCAGGTGATTTTTTTTCAAAACCAGATTGTTTTTTAAACTTATTCTATGCAGCTAGATTCGTTATGGCACTGCCACAACATAGGCGAAAGACTGGAAGTGTGAAATGGTTTTCTAATCAAAGGGGCTATGGGTTTATAGCACCAAGTGATGGAAGCACAGATGTATTTGTTCATTATTCATCTCTTAAATCAGATGGCTGCGTACATCTGCAGCCTAACACTTCCGTCGAGTACGAAATCATCAGGAACTCTGAAGGGAAAACACAAGCCATTAATGTCACAGCTCCTGGTGGAAGATTGCTTCAAGACAACAGAAAACTTGGTCCTGGAGAGTTAAGCATCACTGGAAGCAGAGCAGCAGCAGCAGAAGATCTATGAGTTTCTTAAGCTCCAATACTAGTAGTTTCAACAATGTTGGACCTTGTTTTATCTGTGGCCAGTTGGGACACCTAGCAAAGAATTGCTACCTTGTTGCCAGAGGTGGTGCATGGCCTTGACTGGAGGTTCTATTTTCTAAATCTGGTTAATATATATGTATATTTTTTTTTATGTGAGTAAACCCACTCTAGAAAAACACATTTTATGGGTCCAGATGAGCGAATAAAATCTTGACTGTCCCAAACTCTTACAAGAAATACACGTTTTGCCTCGAACTCGAGACTTACTGTGCAGATCAAAATCCCGTTGTCAACCCATCACTTGGTCAATATCTCTTAGCAGAGAAAAACAGAGACAATAGCATGTAAGCGTTTTCCTGTTGAAATATTTATATTGGACTTAGAAGCATTTATGAAGATTTGACTTCAATTCTATTGATCCAAACCCCAATGCTCGAAGCTCATGGCAAGCATCAATCTTTTCTGGTCTCTTGCAAACATCTTACCTCTTCAAACCACTTCCCAAAATCAAATTTGACAAGGTAATTAGATTATGTTTTACGGGTCTAATTATGATTGAAGTGATCTAAATCCTATACTACTGGAAAACTAATATTAATCCTTAGACTTTTTAGCTATTCTCATTGTGTCATTTGATGAAATAAAAACGATCAAGGTAAGAAGGCTGATAATTTCTGCGAGCAATTTAAAGTATATTTAAAAAAAAATATTAAATTAGTATTTTTTTTTTTAATAATTTTCAATAATTTTGATGTGTTGATATATTTTTTAAATAAAAAAATGCATTATACCACAACATCAAATACATACATGTAATCTTTGTTCTTGTTTTTCCTTTGGGCTATATAATTCCTATTATTTCTAAAAAACAAATGGAAGGTAAATAGCATATTTAGGGGGTGTTTGGGAGAGCTGTTGCTGTAGCTTTTGAAAGTGTGTTTCGTGCCGAAATACATTAAAATGATGTTTTTTTATTTTTTAAAAATCATTTTTGATATCAGCACATCAAAATGATCTAAAAACACTAACCGTATGTTTTTAAAATTCAAAAAAAAAAAAAAAATGGACCAAAAGCACCTAAAAGCGCTTTTGGGTGGCTTCCCAAACACCCCCATTTTAGTATCCATTTTAGAACTAGTGGTTTTTTTTTTCTTTTCTTGGAGGTTTCTTCTCTTGAAAAAAAATTAAAAGAGCATTTTTTTTACAATAATAATAATCACAACTATTTACAACCATGAAGAAGAAAAAATACCACTAAAAAACCATGTAGTAGGTGGCATAATGATAATTGTTTAGGACTAAACTGTTCGTTTCGCATGTGATCTCAAGTTCAAGCATTGTGGTTGCTAATATAATGATCATTATAAATTTATATAGTCGTTAACTTCAGAACTTCTGGGATTATTCGAGTTACACGCAAGGTAACCCAAACACTCACATTAAATAAAAAAAAAAAACCACCACTAAAACTATAGTTAAAAGCCATAATTTTTTCAATACATGATGGCAATGATATTATTTCTAGTGATTAGGTGAATCAATTTGTTGCATTGAGATAAATCATTGTTAGCTTTTATTATTTTTTTATTTGAAAATAAAAAAATTATTATACCATCACATATTAATCTTAATAAAGATTTTTCTTCTGCTATGATTTTTTTTTCTAACTCACTATGAAGGTATTCCTTCAACAACCTTCATCATCCTCTTTCGTTTTTGTTTTAATCATTCTTATAAAATCTAGTTTACTTAAATAAATTGATTTGAATTGATTTAGTTTCCAAATAAAAATTAAAAATCGATTCAAAATTTTAATAAAGTGATACGAATTGATTTAGTTTTTGAATAACTAAAGAGTTAGAATTAAAAATTGATTCAGAAGATGATTCAATAAGTTAGTGGATTCAATATTCAAAACTTAAGATTAAATTTGATTATTTCTTAAAAATATATTTGGTCAAAATTACATTATTTCATTGAACTATAGATTAACTCATCCAATCTATAGCTCAATCCTTAAGCCAAGTCATTATTTGCTAGATCATATAACTAGGGTTTTGATAAAAGATTAACAAAATATGTAATTTCTTCTTCTTTTAGCAAATCAATAAGGATTGTATAATTAAGAGTTTGCTGGGGTTGTAATTATGGAAGGAAGTAAGAAAGAAAGATATTTGATGCAATACATAATTAAAAGTATAGTTTTAAAACTTAATTCGGGATAAGATTTGATTGATGAATCACAAGGATTAACTCACTCAACTATTTTTTTTTAAAAAAAAGTTATTTTAGCTATAAAACAAATTTAAAAAATATTAAATTGTGGGTCGATTTATATTTTTAACCCCATCAACTTGGATATTTTTTTTTAGCTATAAAAAATTCAAAAAATATTAAATTGTGGGTCGATTTATATTTTTAACCCAATAAACTTGGATTTTTTTTTTAATCCAAGTCATAATATTTTTAATCCAAGTCGCATGTTATCGACATATAAGCTTTTGAATAAAAACTATCCTTGACCGAACCGGTGTAGAAAGCCACCGCTACTCTTTGCCCAGACAAGACCACGTAAAGACTACAAAGTGCATCCCTTTTAACATCACTTGAGAGGGAAAGCTATCTGCTGCCTGAGAAACGAAAATGAAAGGACAGACGAACACGCATCCATGTTTATGAAGCCATGCCCACATTAATTAATTTTTTTATTATTATATATATAATTTAAATTAAAATATATGTTTTTATTTAAAATAACTGAAATTTTACTCGTTACCTAACATATAAAATTCAATAAAATAAAATTTCCTTGACAAAAATTCAACCACATTTTGAATTAACATATGGTTAACAACGAGTTTAATTATTTTAAATAGCCAGTTCCAACAAAAATCGAGTTTCGGTTTGACCCGGCTTAGTTGGTTTTATATTTTCCATCTTATTTTAAAAATATTTTGAATTTTTTTATTTTTTATTTTAAATTAGTTTTTAATGGTAGTTTTACATAATTATAACTTTAACGTGCTGATATAAAAAATATTTTAACAAAATTAAAAAATATATTATTTGAAAAACAATTTTAATAACTACGCTTTATATCTGTTTTGCTTTAATTTAAATTTAAATTTTAACTTTTTAATGTTTAAAATATTTGTTAAAAAATAAAAAAATATATTGTTTTAATATATTTATAATCAAACAAATATTTGGAAAACAACTTAAATAACGACACATACAAAGAATCATTAATGACCAAGACATAAAGTTGAAAAGATGCATGCTTACATATGCAGTCAACTACAAATTAAGGTACTTCGCTTTCAATCAACACCCCAGATCTGTCTTTCGGTAGAGCAACCGAACTCTATGGGGTAAATAACAAAGTGGTCCCTTAATTTTATGAGTTTTGTAAATTTAACCTCTCTACTGGGATCTGAGGCTCATCAATTCTTCTAGTTCGTGGTTGTTCAAATCTCTCTATCCACTTTTGGCCATTATTTATTATTTTTGTAATTTTTATGTGTACGTTCATTGAATGATAACTGACAAGATTTAATGGGCATAATTTATGTTGAGCACAAATTGAATATATATATATATATATATATATATATATATATATATATATATATATATATATATATATATATATATATATATATTAAAGCTCTATAGGCCCAATATATATATTTTAAAAAAATATAAATTAATTTTACCGGTGAGCTCAAATTTTTATCTTAGAAATAGTAATTTCAATGGAAAAAGTCATTTTAAAGAGTAAAATCTCTAAAATGATTTTTTGCTTATATATATATATATGATTTTTTTTTGTTGATGTGTACTCAAACAGTAACAGTTATTTTTAAAAGCTGTTTTTTTATATTATATTTTAAATACAATGCAATTATTTTGTATATAGTTTAATTATACAATTAATAGAACTAAGTTATATAATTAAATAATTACTTTTAAAAAAACCCTCCAATAATATAATTATTAATTTTTTAATTATATTTAAATTAAAAATTAAAAACCCCATAACAATTTAAATTTTAAATTTTAAAATATTAAAAAATTCCGTCGAAATTTCATTTGCCACCAACTCTTGAACAATAGCTATAAAGTATGTGGCACATCAGGTTCAGTGAGACAAAAATATATATTTTTTTACATCCAAGTTGCTATAAATAATAATTTGTGTAAGAAAAGTTATTTTTAGCTATCCAAATAATTTTCTATTGAAATAAAAAAATTACTATTTTCATTGGAGATATCCCATAGCAATGAAAGGAAACCAAACATGCAAATTGTTTCCTTTGATGATACTCAACCTCTAGAGTTCTTTAAGAGCCACATTAATGAGTTTGATTTGGTCAAGAAAATAATAAGTTCTCTATATCAAAATCTCATAAATTTGGTGAATGTCTAATTAATTTAGCTTAATAGGCTAGCAGTCCACCTAATCTAGCTTAATGGTTTCAGTCTATCACTATCTTATCTGCTTCTTTGGACATGTTTGTCATTAATATTTATATTTTTTAAAAGTAAATAAATAAAAAAATTTATTTTATATTTTAAATTAAATATTTTAGTGTTTTTAGATTATTCTTTAGACCTATTTGTCATTATGTTTCAGATTTTTTTTGAAAAAAAATATATTTTCATTTTATACTTTAAATAAAATTATTTTAAAATCAAGATAATAATACTACTAATTCAATCAATAATGGATTAGGCTCTTCTTCTTCAAGCCTTGAGAAGTCAAACCTGTAGTGATCTGATGGGAAAGCAGCTGCAAATCAAACGTCACAATATATTTACGGCCATGAATGAGATGGTCCAAGCTGGAAGGGAGAAGTGAAAGAAAATGGATGTCAAAAACATTAAATATACTTTAATTACTATTAATTCATATTCCAGAAAATATTAGTAATTCAATTGAGAAATTCCTTTCGGATTATGAAAGAAAAAAATCCAAGTGCCTGATTAGGAGGGCGGTTATGGTAATTTTTGAAAGTATTTTTCTTATCGAAATGTATCAAAATGATATTTTTTTTATTTTTTTAAAATCATTTTTGATATCAACACATCGAAATGATCTAAAAACACAAAGATATATTCATTTAAAATGAAAAAAAAATTTTTTTTGGCTGAAACGCCGATTTGGCTGCAAGCCAAACAGGCAACAAGTCTTCCAGCAATATACCAACTGCGGTTGAGATTATTTTTGAAAATATTTTTTGTTTTAATATGTATTAAAATAATATTTTTTTATTTTTTAAAAATAATATTTAACATCAACACAAGAAAATAATTTAAAAAAATAATAAATTAATTTTTTTCCAAAAGTAATTTCCAAAGGCCTTCTAGCTAGACCAAGATCTTAGTTTTTTTTTTTTTTTTTTTTCATTCAATAAAACCTTGATTTTATTTAGTTATTTTTCGAGGACCCAGATTTAATGAATAAAATTCTAATTATTCTATATTTATATAAAATAAATATATTTTACCTATAATTCAAGATTAACAATACAGATTTCAAATCCTTTACAACCTTGATATGCATCGCAAGGATCATAGTGCTATCTTGAGTTTGAATATAAATAAATCTGAAAAAAGGTAATTGGAGTTTTGTCCCATTTATTACGGCTTTTTACTTGTCTGGATGTTATGTGTTTTGTTAATGCCAAACAATGTTCATGGGCGATTATTTATTTAAATTAAAAAAAAAAACCAAAATCAAGCTAATTGACAATGGCGTATCTCTTATCCATCCATGACAAAACTAGTTGAAGTAATGTTTAGTATTCATATATTTTAAGTCACCTGATTATTTCTCTATACTTCACCGGATATATATATATATATATATATATATAAACAAAATATTAGTTTTAATAAGAATTAGTCAGCCATTGATCTATGAAATGATCCAATAATATAATAATTCAGATTCTTTGTTCATATCAATTTGTATATTGAGTTTGATAATTAGTAGAAGAACAAATAGACTCTTTTCTTCTCGGCTAGGTGTTCAATTGCGATGATTTTAATTTAAAAAGAATTGTTTTTTACTTGATAGAATATTAAATTAATATTTTTTAAAATGTTTTATAAGGATTTTATGACGTTAATATAAAAAAAATTATTTTTACCTTTTATGTTAAATTAAAAGATCTTGATATTTTTAGATAATTTTCATGCGCTCATGTTAAATTTATTTTAAAAAATAATATATATATATATATATATAATTAAAAAATATTTAAAAAAATAATCACAATCGTATTCCTTAGAAGCCAAATTGAGAAATTACTTTAAAAGGGACATCAAATTTAATTAGAATAAAAAATACCGTACATCTATTATATTTTGCAAAATTATTTGAAATGGACATATTAACCCTTTTCTTAACTATCTTTTGATTCTTAATTGTATCTCTATTTATTAACCCTTTTCGTAATTATTTGCGCCTGTAGAAAGATTATAATATTAATTTTTAAAATATTATTATATATTTAAAAGTCACAATGAACCTAGTTTAAAGTATTTAAATTATAAAAAACGACATGTTTTTCTAATTTTATATATATAAAAAAAGAATTGAAATTAACCTGATTAATTGGATCACAGTTAACTTGTTGAGTCAACTGAGTTCGACTATTTTGAACATTTAACCGGATTCAAAAGAAAACTCAAGCTAGGATTTGGGTGACCAAGTAATTGAATCGTCTCGTTAAATTTTAGGCGGTATTATGGAGTGTTTAAATTTTTTTAAAAAAATTCATTTTTATTTTTTATTTTAAGTGAAAATATTTTAGTATTTTTAGATTATTTTAATATGATGATATTAAAAATAATTTTTTTAAAAAATAAAAAATATCATTTTAATATATTTCTAAACAAAAAATATTTTAAAAAATAACTGTAAGCACACTTATATATAGACACTTTAATAATTATGCTATTAATTGAAATAAAAAAAAGATGATAAAAAGGGAAGAACGGATAAAATATACCAGCCAAAACAACTGTTTTATGATAAAATATTTTTTAAATTAATATCATCAACTTAAATTTATAAAGGATTAAAAGAAAATTAATTATTGTGAATACATCAATTCAAATACGATGCCACATTAATAAACATATATTGCCAATCTCTCGTGATTCTTTTTTATTTATTTCAAAAATATTTGTATTTTTTTTTAAATTATTATTTAGTACTAGGTTAACCAAATATAAAAATTTTATGATTTCTTCTTATTTAATGAAGTTATTTCATTTTCATAACTCAAGTAATAAATCTTACAGGTTAATTGTGTTTATCCTGGTTTTATTTTTTATAATTTCATCATTCAACACAAGGTTAATTAAGATTCAAACTCTATAATTTTTTATTTTTTTCTATGAAATTATCTAAATGCCCTGATATAAGTTCAACATGTTAACTAGAGTTTACTCGTGTTATTTGTTTTATTCTTCTTAATTTTATCCTTTAAAATTTGATTGGTTAAGAATCGTGATTTTTATTTGTTTTCTATGTGATTTATCATAGTCTTATAACTTGAGTTAAGAGTTAGGGTGGTAGCCTTGAGTTTTGTTTTGTCATTTTATTTTTAATTTTATCTCTTAATGCCTAGCTGGTTGAGGATTAAATTTTGTTTCAATTTGCATTTTAGAAGGTTATTTCAATGTAATAACTCAGATAATGTGTCTAGTCAGTTGACTCGAATAGTTTTTTTATTTTATTACTCAACATTGAATTAATTGACAATTTTATTTCATAATGACTCTAGTCAAGTGTTTAGCGAGTTGACTCGAGTAGTTTTTTTATTTTATCATTCAACATTGAATTAATTGAGAATAGAATTTTATAATTTGTTTCAAATTATTTTCACTGATATTATCTTAGTCTTATAATCCATTTTGACTAATTAATCCAAGTTAATTATATTATTTTTTAGTTGAATTTTATTTTTAATTTTATCATTTAACATTGAATTGATTGAGAAATATATTCATTAATATTTTATTTGCTCTCTATAGAGTTATCATAGCTCCATGATATGAGTAGTTGACAAGTTAACCTAAGTTGATTATGTTAATCTAATATGTTGTCATTTTAATATATATATTTTTTAAAATATCATCTTTAATTTTAAATTAAACTATATTTTTATTGGTCATTCAATTTAAATATATCAAGTCAACTAAGTAATATTGTATCAATCCTTGTATACAAGCTATATTACAGGTCAAAATATTTTTTCTAATAAAAATATATTTAAGTATTGTTAATGTATTCTTTTTGGCAAAATAATACTTAAATATTTTTTTATTAAAAAAAATAATTTGACTGGTAACATAGCTTGTGCAATAATCTAATAATGGATCAAAGAGAAATATAGCATTGAAAATTAAAAGCTGGACTAGTTATTACTATTATCATTATTATTATTTAAAAAAAAAACAGATATTTACTCCACCAGGTAAGTTGGCTACCAGACAATGAGTTGTATCTTTTGGTAAGATGTGTCCGGTGAACAACTTGTATCGAAAACCTAGATCACCGCTACCAATCACTACAAAAAATTGAATTAATAGTTTTTTTTTTTTTGTTAAGATTTGAGAAATTTTATTATCCAAAAAGTATATTTTGTGGGTTTAAATAAATGAGTAAAATCTCGATAGTCTCAAGTTTTTATAAGAGATATATATCTTGACTTAAACTCGAAATTTTCTGTACAAATTTCAAACCTTTTACTATCATGTCACGCTTCCTAAGAATAAATACTATGAATGCTAAATTATTTAGAGCATCATACATGGCATGAGAGTTTACTTTTTGTGTATGTCTGGAGTGTCTTTGAGATTGTTTTTTAAAATAATTTTATTAAAAAATATATTAAAAAATTATTTTTGACATCAATATATGAAAATGATCTATATATATATTTTAAAACATAATATCAAACAATGTGGATGTATCATTCGGAGTTTATTCATAAATTTTTTTTATTATATATATATATATATATATATATATATATATTAAAACATAATATCAAACAATGTGGATGTATCATTCGGAGTTTTTTCATAAAAAAAATTTATTATAAAAATGTTAGCTAAATTATAAACTATTTATTATAAACTTATTTAAAGAAGGAACTTGTGAGAAATAATTAAACTTTCTCTTAAGTTACTCTAGAAACTGTTTGGTTATTATATCTAGATAAGAGAAATAAAGATAGTGGAGGTATAAAATATATTTAATTAAAAGGGACAAAAATAAATATATAAAATAAATTTTTTTTAAGACAATTTTAAAATGAATTTATATACTTTCAGAACATAAAATATCTATTTTGTTCTCAATATCTGAAACAATAATTAAATTCTATCAAACAAACATATAATTGGGCTTATCAAGCAAAAATACCCCACTGTAATTTGTGACAAAAAACCTCTAAAAACACTCTGAAACTTCAATTATCACAATGTCAATATAATCAATTTTTTTCTGATGAGATAAATACAATTATATTAAAAAATAAATTACTCTAAGACCCTGTTTGATATTGTGATTCAAAAATAATTTTCAAAAAAATAATTTTTTTATTTTTATTTTCTACTTTAAATTTAATATTTTTAGTATTTTTAAATTATTTTTATATGCTGAAGTAAAAAATAATTTAATATCAAGATTGGAAAAGGATATTTTACCAATATTGTTTTAAAAAGATTTGTAATAAGCAAAAAATAATAATTTTATCTTTTTCCTTTTTATTCCAAAATATTAAGTGAAGACTTTCTAATTTCTGGACAATATTGTTACTGTTTATTTAAGATTATGATTGAGATTGTTTTTGAAAGTATTTTTTGTTCAAAAATATATTAATATATTTTTTTGTAAATTATTTTTAATATCAAAGTCAGACCTTCCCCGTGTTAGGCCCCAGTTTTCTGTCTTATGTTTCATGCTGGTCCGGCATGACTAACTCAACGATTGAAACTATTAATTTCATGTTGGAAATTCGTTGGTTTAAAGATTTTTTTTTATTTAATATATATTAAAATAATATTTTTTTATATTAAAATTATGTGAATATATATATATCTATATATCTATATCTATATCTATATCTATATCTATATATATAAAAAAAAATAAAAAACAATCTTTTGGAAAACTCTTGCTCAGCTATGAAACTAGTCACTCTCTAAGTGATTATTTAAAAGTATGATTATGATTATTTTTGAAAATATTTTTTATTTAAAAATATATTAAAATAATATTTTTATTTTTTAAAAATTATTTTTGATATCAACGTATCAAAATAATCTAAATACCATAACATCAATATATATATATATATATATATATATTTTTTTTTTTTTTGATTTGCTGAAATCAAGAAAAAAATAAAAATATTTAAATACATTTTTAATAAAAATATATTTTTAGAAACAATAATATCTCTACGTAAATTACTAAATAGATTAAGAGAAAAAAATAATCTTGGACAATCATCAACCAGTTTTGTCTGTAAAAACTTTAAACAGCTTATTTAATTAAGAATTTTTGAAAAAAAATTAAAATTTATTTTTTTATATTTAATTTAAAATTAATATTTTTTTTTATTATTTTAAAATTATTTTCATGTATTGATATCAAAAATAATTTTTAAAAATAAAAACATTATTTTATATATTTTTAAATAAAAAACACTTTAAAAACAATTACAATCATCTTACCAAACAAACATCTAGAAATGATCGATGAAAAGCATGAACCAGTTTGGATTGAGAAAATAATAGAAAAGGAAAACAAATGATTTAGTAAAACTTAGCTGACGTTATCAAAACCTACCCTTTAATTTAATGAATATATATATTTTTTATTATAACAATATAGTTTTAATCTTAAGAAAATTATATTTCAATCTCAGTTTTATTACAATGCTTTAAGGTTAATGAAAATAAAAATAAAAGTGTAAAAATAAATTGTATTTTTAATTTAATTTTCAAACCTCTCGCTCTCGTCTTCTCATATTTCGACAATTTGGAAGCACAGAGATTTCTACGCCTATTACCACAGCTCTTCACTTTCACATTCAAGCGTGTAGGTACTTTCACAATCGGTACTCCTGTTTCTCTCCTCTTTGCTTTTTGCTTCTCGGACGTTTCTCTCCCTCTAATGTTATTACCATTCTTTTCTCTCTCCTTTTTAAAATCTTTAAATATTCTTTGTACTTAGCTCTCTCTCTCTTTCGTACGTTTTCTTGATCATCTTTTGGTGGGTTCTTTTCATTTCTCTTGCGACCGCATTTCCTTATATTTCAAGCCTTTTCTTACCTTTTAATTGTATATTTGTGTATAGTATATATGTAGATCTTTTTGTGTTCTTGGGAAGTTTGTAATTGCTATTGCTGTTTCCAGGTGCTATTTTGATGTAAAAAAGTGTTTTTGTAGTGAATCGTGGCTTTCAAATATTTGAGCCATCCCCCCCTGTTCTGACTAACCGGCCCTCCTTTTTTTTTTTTTAAAGGTGTAATATTTAAGATTTTTCCTGTGTTTTTTGAGATGGGTTTTGATTGATTGGTGTGCTTGGATATCGGGGAATTTTAGTTTTGGGATTTGGGTTTTGTAGAATGTTTTTTCCCCCTCTGTTATAAACATGATCATTTGTGCTTCTTGGTTTCTATGGTGGACATTCTGATATCAGAATTTTCTCTCTATAAATTTCTGGTATCAGACATGCCCTGACAAACAATTGCAATGCCTTTGTCTTTAGTTATTGTTTTCTTCTGTCTGGATCCTGAAACACTCTACCTTTCTCTCTCTTTTTACTGGTTTTAGATTGTAAAGACTTGAACTTGAGTGGTGAATTTTCCTGGCCTTTTGTTTTTCCACGTTTGAATAATAAAATTTGTTCTACTTTTAGTATTTAACCTTTTACTTTCTTTGTTTTGTTTTGGTTTCAAATACTTGTATAGGGCCCATCTGGTCTTCCCTTTTTTTTTTCCCCTGCTTGTACCTTTTCCTCCTTTGGTTTCTTCTGTTTCAAACTCCATCAGTGCTAGTTGTTTGAATTTGGTTTCATTGCAGCAGAAAGTCACTGATACAGAAGCTTACTCTTGACAGATAAAGGGATTGGGTTTCGAAGGGCTCTCCAAATGCTAAGTTTTGGCAGGACCAGAACTCAACCAAGGTCCAATAGATCTATGTCCCTTGGAGGTTAGTTTCATGGCTCTCCATTTTGATATTGAAATTCACCCTCCGAACTCCCTTGATGTTTATGGCAATTGTTTGGTTGCTTGAATTATATGAAACTGTTAGTTGGTTTCAAGGTTTAATATTTTTTTAACACTGTGTGTTGCAGGCATGGATTATTCAGATCCAAAAAGAAAAAATAATGTTGTAGGAAAGATTCTTTTGGCCGCTACCCTAACAGCTGTATGTATAATTATGCTGAAACAATGCCCAACCTTTAATTCTCCAAGCCCGGTAACTCCATTTCCCTTCGTTCATTCTCTTTCTGTTAATTTAGTACCAAACATACCTGGATTTTCCCTCGAAGCCGCAGAAATAGCATTAAAAAACTCGATGCTTGTCTAATATTAGCTCCTAAAAGATTCAGGTTATCCTCACTAATAATTGTACTGCCACCTTTACTGCTCCAGTAAGGGGCATTTGGATTTTATTGTTGACGGTTTCAAAATGTGGAATCAGTTGTCCAAACCTTAAACAAGTTTAGCCATTGAGTTATGATTTGAGCTTATGACATTTCCTTATTGCACTTTCTGATTTGTTGCTTTGTTTATTTCAGTTCTCTTTGCGTGAAGATGGGGTGATCCATGTCCTAGTGACAGGTGGTGCTGGCTATATTGGTTCCCATGCAGCATTGCGACTTTTGAAGGACGGTTACCGTGTAACCATAGTGGTACGTTCATCACATGAAATGTAGTAGCTTCCTTTTGAGATCTCTTATTGGTTGTGATTTAATTTCGCTTGCTCTTTAAAGGTAAAGATTTTTATTTTGTTAACAGGACAACCTTTCTCGAGGAAACTTAGGTGCAGTCAAGGTTTTACAAGAGCTATTTCCTGAGCTTGGGAGGCTTCAGTTTATATATGCTGACCTGGGAGAGCCCAAAACTGTATCCTTATTATTTGATATATAATATATATATAGCCTATTTTAGGTTGTTTTTAAGATAGTTGAACTTGGGTGTTGCAACTTGTTTCCTTTACCAAAATTTCAGGTTAACAGTATCTTTTCACAAAATGCATTTGATGCTGTGATGCATTTTGCAGCAGTTGCATATGTTGGGGAAAGCACCATGTACCCCCTTAAGTAAGTTTAAATATTTTTTTTTCCCATTTGGCAATGGTAGTAACAAGAATAAAAAGTTTAGCTGAAACTTCTTTTGGCATAAGGAATTTCCTTATAACTTAACAATATGGTTTACATTCTAGAACTGCAAGTAAGATTAGATGACAAAATAATGTTTTTAAATTATAACAGGGTAGTAGATCCATTCCCTTATTTTGAAACCACTTTATATTTTGTCCTTCAGAGCTTGCTATCAAAATATACAGGGCTATGGAGTATTTATTTTGTTTCTCAGTTCAATAATCATAAGAAAACCCGCTGGTAGCTATAGAGAACAGAAAATTGCTTTTGGAAACTGATATAATGTAAATCAAGTTGGAGACTTGAATTTTCTTTTATCATATATTTCATTTTTATACAGATGTATGGATCATCCCCTAACTGTAATCCTTTATTCTCTCTATCTATAACAAAATCAATACCCTTGATCATATGTGTCCTTAATGATGATATGTTTGTTCTTGTTGTGCAGGTACTATCACAACATTACATCAAATACCTTGGTAGTGTTGGAGTCAATGGCTGCAAATGATGTAAAGACTTTGATATATTCAAGCACATGTGCAACATATGGGGAGCCTGAAAAGATGCCTATTACTGAAGACACTCCACAGGTTTGATATAAAAATTTGCTAACCATCATTCTTTATTCATTTGTTTATTCAGTCTATAGCTTAATTTAGGACGAGAGAGCACATGAATGATAGCTACACTTCACACCAGGTTACATACCAGGTTACATGCTAGGTGACTGATTTATACTTGCCCCCCAACTCAGGTACCCATAAATCCATATGGAAAAGCTAAGAAGATGGCAGAGGATATCATCCTTGACTTCTCTAAAAACTCAGACATGGCAATTATGATATTGAGGTTGGTATTTAGGATCCTTGTCCCTTTTCTCAAATGCTTTTCATTCAGTTCACTAGTTGATTTCAAGTTTTTGTTGTTTTTGAAGTATTTCTCAAATGCCCTTTTTTCAGTTTTTGAACTCACTGCAGAAGATGAGGCTTTGAATTCAATTGATAACCTAAAGCACATCCCTGAAATGAAAGTTTACTAATAAGAATTTCTCACCCTTAAAGGTATGAATTGAAAAATGCTTTTCTGACCGACTTTCAGATACTTCAATGTGATTGGATCAGATCCAGATGGCAGGCTAGGTGAGGCTCCTAGACCTGAACTGCGTGAACATGGACGAATTTCTGGTGCTTGTTTTGATGCTGCTCGTGGTATTATTGCTGGACTGAAGGTATTTTGATATTTATTTGACCTTGAATTATTTCCTTTTGGATCAAAATTGCAACTTCACTGTTGAATTATTTCAACAGTGAATTCTGAAGCTGTTAAAAAAGAGATTTTCTTCATTCAATTTTTTGGAAAACAAATATACCTCGTCTTCCTGCTTGGTTATTGATGTTACTTTGATTTTCAGAACCTGGCTGGTTTAGTTTTAGGTGCCCGATTTCCTTGGTTGCTGAAAATTTAGACAGCTTGGGAGTCTTAGAATCAGGTTACTGAGACATTTATTGAGGTTTCACATGTAGAGGCTGTGTTGTTCTCTGCTTGCTTCCCTGTGTTGTGTCATTTAGACAAAAAAAATGCTCCCTGATCTGTTGCTGTTCTTATGTTATGATGAATGAAATTCTCAGAATGTTGGTGTTTTCACTTTGCAGGTTAAAGGAACAGACTATAAGACACACGATGGTACTTGTATAAGAGATTATATTGATGTTACTGATCTTGTCGATGCTCATGTTAAAGCACTTGAAAAGGCAATGCCTGGGAAAGTTGGAATCTACAATGTTGGCACTGGAATGGGTGGGTAACCAGTTCCCCTGTTCACTGAGCCAATTTTCATTGATCATGTTCTCAAGCTTTTTTTTCTCCAGGTAGATCAGTCAAGGAGTTTGTACAGGCATGTAAAAAGGCAACTGGTGTTGATATCAAAGTAGACTTTTTACCTCGCCGGCCTGGTGACTATGCTGAAGTGTTTAGTGACCCATCAAAAATTAACCGTGAGCTGAACTGGACAGCAAAATACACTGATCTGCAAAAGAGTTTACAGGTTGCATGGAGATGGCAAAAGTCACATCAAAAGGGGTATGGATCCCCTTTGTTGATGGCTTCTTGAACATTTAGGGAAGAGTCCGTAGCAGAAATTTAACTCAGACTGCAGACCCCAAGCAGCACTGACCTCAGCTGCGTTTCTATTCTCTCTTAGACGAGGGCTTTCAGATAAAGATAATTTTTTTCACCAACTATATACCTTTAGGAGCGGCCAATTCATTACATGTATTCGAACAGATTATATCTCAATAATATGATGCCCTGGTGCAGGTATAGCTTCTATTGATTCTACCCTTTTGGTTATACCCGTCATTTTTCGAAGTTCATTCCCTGAGAATGAAGACTAGATAGTTTGCCTCCAGAATCATTTCATTTAGCCAAGTCAACCTGAATTTCACCAAAGGAGATCAATGAAATTGCTAAGGTTACAAGGTTCTAGTTTACAAGGCAAGTTGTCCTAGTTGACTAGATCGGGCCATCTAGTTCTGAAAATGACGGTACGAAGTTGTCACAGCAATCTCATAATTTATGCAAAACTTGTCTTTGTTAGGGTGTCTATGCATTTCTTTGAAGAGAAAAAGTGAAACATTGTTTGATCCTGTGTTTTTAGTGATAAATTAATCAATTCTTTTGATTTTAGTAAAGCCATTGTTGAGTCCCTGTATTCCCATTGGTTTGTAGCTTACTCCTTCAATTGCCTTTTCATGGCAATTTACCTTTTCTACTAAATACCCTTCATATATTAATCAAAATTTCCATTCTCACCTGCTGTAAACAAAATTAGAAGGATAAGAGTACGGATCAAGTGACTGACTGACTTGTGACAACTATGATCTCCACCATAGAAAAGTTGTAGAAGATTTAAAGGAAATAGTTTTACTGGAAATAAAGGCCCACTTTCAATAGGAAAACCTAGAAGACTGCCTTGAAAAATGTCAAGCAGCCATGAAGAAAAGCTATGGTCTTCTATGAATAAAAATCCATTGAAAGAAGTAATGTGGATCTAGCACTTGTTTGACATGTATAAATACGTAGAAGATTTCCACTTGTTGGTGTGCTAAGACAAGACACCTAACCTACTTGTGTCTAACAGTAGATACCAAGATTCTTTCCCTCCATTCAATCAATTCCAAACTTTATGTTACTTTCAAGACTTTTAAATCGCAGCAACCAGCTAGGATTGGTGTTTTGAAAGCTAGCTGTGTCAGTTGGCACACCTCAAGTTCTCTACCATATGCTGATGGAAACTTGTCAGAAAATTAAGCAAGATTATGCTTGCTGATAGCTAATCCATATTCATTAAAGGTTATCTCTCTCTCCCTCCTCTTTTATTGTTTGTCGTCATGATTACAGCTTATGGAAAGATCATTGTCAGCTGTGCATTTATGTGTTAGGCCCCTCCTGCTTTGTCTCTTGCTGGTCTTGATGTATTCCAGTCTTTCATCATTGAGATTTAAAAATTTGCTATGGGTATTAAAAAACACCCACTAGACATTGAGAATTAGTGATTGAAATCACATGTTCATTATATTTGAGGCCAAAGCTTGTATGCATAATTGGTGATGGCTTTGTTGACAACTGTAAACCAAAATCATGCGAAGCATAACTGGATAATCCTGGCCCAATGAGGTAATCCAGGATCCAAAACCATAATATGGATCAGTGCTTGTGAGACAATATATTCTGTGATTGAGGTTTATGATCATGTGTGAACCAGCTATGTACAATATTTTTTATGTATAATAGCAGCCCTTCTCAAATTATTTAAAGAAATTAGAAGACATTCAAGATATTATATCACTATGACAAGATCTGGAAACATTTTAGAATGCTGCTGACAGTGCTCTGCAATAATTTTGCAGCAATATAGATGTCTTGCTGTCCTTTCCTTTTCAAAATATAGCCACCAAATTTGTTTGATCATGCAGCCTGGGACTGAGAAATCATCCTGAAAATGAAAGCTTCAATGTCGGCAACACTCTCAGTAGTTTCAGCCCTACTGTTGTTAGCGTCATTGGCAGCTTCTGATACAGTTCTTGACAGGTTTCTACAGTGCCTTCCTAGCCATAGTCTTCCCTCTCACCCAATCTCTCAAGCAATCTATAGTAACACAAATCCCTCTTTTGAGTCTATCTTGCAAGCACTGATAAAAAACCGTAGATTTTTGACACCTACAACCCCAAAACCACTTGCGATCATCGCAGCCGTCCATGAATCCCATGTCCAAGCAACAGTTATTTGCGCAAAGTCTAATGGGTTGCAAATTAGAATCCGGAGTGGTGGCCATGATTATGAGGGCCTTTCTTATGTATCTCAAGTCCCCTTCGTCATCCTCGACATGTTCAATCTTCGATCCATCGACATAGACGTAGCCAGTGAGACGGCATGGGTTCAATCTGGGGCAACTCTTGGTGAACTTTACTACAGTATTTCTAGCAAGAGTAATGTTCATGGCTTTCCAGCTGGTGTTTGTCCTACTGTTGGTATAGGTGGTCACTTTAGTGGTGGGGGCTTTGGGACCATGATGAGAAAATATGGCCTTTCTGTGGATAACATCATTGATGCACAATTAGTAGATGTCAATGGCAATATCCTTAATAGGAAGACAATGGGGGACGATCTCTTTTGGGCAATTAGAGGAGGTGGAGCAAGCTTTGGAGTCATTCTTTCTTGGAAGATCAGTTTGGTTCAAGTTCCTCCCACAGTGACTGCATTCAAGGTTGCTAGGACCTTGGAAGAAGGAGCAACTGATGTGTTTTACAAGTGGCAACTAGTTGCTAGCAAACTAGACAAGGAACTTTTCATTAGAGCAACGCCACAAGTTGTCAAAGGAAGCAGCGAGGGTTCTAAAAAAATTAGCATCTCTTTCATTGGTCTCTTTCTAGGACAAAGTGGAACACTACTTTCCTTGCTGAGCAAGAGCTTCCCTGAGTTGGGTTTGCAGCAAAAAGACTGCAAGGAAATGAGATGGATAGAGTCTGTAGTTTTCTGGGCAAACCTTCCAAACGCAACATCACCTGATGTTCTACTCAGCAGGCCAAGCCAAGCAAGCTCTTTCAAAAAGAAATCTGATTTTGTGAAACATGTCATTCCTAAGAATGCTTTGGAAAGCGTATGGAAGGTGATGATGAAGGTAGAGCCGATATGGATGCAATGGAATCCTTATGGAGGAAGAATGGACGAGATTTCGGCAACGGCAACTCCATTCCCTCATAGAGCTGGAAACCTGTTCAAAATTGAGTACTCGACAACCTGGATTGAACAGGGAGTAGAGGCCATAAATCACCATACAAGTTTGCTAAGACAACTTCATGACGCAATGGCTCCTTATGTCAGCAAGTATCCAAGAGAGGCATTTCTCAACTATAGAGATCTTGATATCGGTAGCAATCCTAGCAACCAGACCAACTTTGAGGAAGCTAGAGTTTATGGGAGCAAGTATTTTAAGGAAAATTTTCTTAGGCTGGTGACAGTGAAGTCAAGGGTGGATCCTGATAATTTCTTCAAGAATGAACAAAGCATTCCAGTTAATTCTCCATAAGAAGAAGCCTGAATGGTAGTTAAAAGAAGCATTAGATGGTACCGTTTGTGGGGGTGGACAGTACTCCAAGTTGATTAATTTGGTTTTAAATTTTATAAAACTGTATTTGTTCAGTTAATGTAGTTAATTAATACATAATTATTGTATATATATGTGATATAAATAATTGATGATCATTCATGAATATATCGAGAATCATCTCAAGGGTTGTATATAATGGGTTAGATTTCCATGTGAAAAGTGCAAAAACAAAAAAAACTTTATCTATCTAGATGTTGTCATGATGCATCTTTTACAAAAAAGGGTTTAGGAGGGATACATGTGTTGGTATGCATACGAAGAGTAATTTGTTCTTCACGAGACCATGATAGCAAGGATAGTTGGGTCAACTTCTAGTTATAGTAATGTGCATGAAGTTATAGATGCCAACAATAATCCTTATAGGAACATGGTTATAAATGCAATGAGAATGAATAAGAGTGATATATGTAAATATCTAATCATAGATAAAGAATTTAATACAGATGCGACCAAGCTGTTTGATCTTTTAAAAAACCATGGTGAAATATAAAAGACCATAAACAATGAATTCATTTTGCAGCTGTAATTCTTGTACTCATTGCAAGCAAGGAGGGTATTTTATGGATCAATGCTATTATTTGATTGGGTTCCCAGTCGGCCACAAATGGCATGGAAAAAATGTGAAAAAAATAATAATAAGAAGACAACAATTCATAATGTTGAGATGAAGAGGGAATCAACTAATTAAAGTCCAACCTTCATAACCAAAAAATTTAAGCAAATAATGGCATTACTGAAAAATGGTCACAACCAACCATTTGCAAATGCAATAGGTATCTCTACACCCAATTATGATAATATTAGTGCACTTTCAACTTTATATTGGATAGTGGACAATGGAGCAACAAATCATGTATCACATCTACAACCAACACACAACAAAAATAGGTTGATTCATGATTTTTTTGGTTTACCTAATGGAGAACAAGTATGCATTAAGAGTATAGGATCTATTCAATTGTCATCGAACTTATCTCTTGATAGAGCTCTTCATGTGCCTAATTTTCACATGAACTTGATATTTATGAGTAAATTGACACGGGCTTTGAGATGTATAATGATATTTTACCTAGATTTTTGTGTTGTGCAGGACATGGATATGGGGAAGATGATTGGCCTGGGCAAGCATTTTAATGGTCTTTACTACCTCACCCTAACCCAAAATCCTTGCCTCATCAATCACATTGCTCGCACCTTCGACCTTTGACACCAATGACTCATGCACCCATCTGCTGCTCCCCTTCACTATTTATCCCAATATTTTCCTAATTTTTTTTAATAAGTATGTCTACGAGATTTGTCCCCTGGCAAAACAAGCTCGTTTATCTTTTCTTTCAAGTTCAATAAACACAATCGCACTATTTGATTTGGTTCATTGTGATGCTTGGGGACCACATAAAATCCATACACATTCTGGGGCTTGTTATCTCTTAACCATCATTAATGATTTTACCTGTTATACCTTGGTACATCTCATGAGTCTTAAATTCGACACCCAGTCATTGTTAAGATCCTTTTTCTCTTAGGTAAAAACACAATTTAATAGGGACATTCATATTTTACGTGTTGATAATGAGGGTGAATTCACTTCATTGCATTCTTTTCTTGATGAATATGGCACCATTTTTCAACACACATGTACTTATACCCCTGAACAAAATGGGATGGTGGAGCGCAAATACCATCATCTTCTACCTTTTCGAGTGTTGCCCCTCCTCACCCAACCCCACTTTAAGTTTACTCTCGACGCACTCAACTTACTAAGACCTCCACATTCCCATTGGATCCTCCTGTGATGGCACCATAATCATCCCTCCTATCGAAGTCTATTGATCCATCAGTGACCCCCTTAATCGACATGACTGACCCCACCATGGTCAACCCAACATAAACCCTTATGGCACTGATGTCTCATTTACATCTTCGTATGGCATTTGTTATCCATTGCAATGGTATGTCCCTTACTCTAGCCTTTCTATTCCATACCGTTCCTTCATGAATAATATATCTCGATTGGTTGAGCCAGCAAATTATGAGCAGGCCCATCATGATGCTAAGTGGGTTGCAACCTTGACTATTAAGATTAAAGCACTTAAAGACAATCACACTTGGTTCATTATTCCTATACCCCTTGGTCAGCGACCCATCAATTACAAATTGGGTTTTAAGATCAAGTATAATGTTGACGGTAGCATCGAGCGTTACAAAGCTAGACTTGTTGTCCTAGGATTCTATTATAGTCATATTTCTTTATGTTGATGATATGATTATTACTAGGAATGACGAGAAGGCCATTAATGATCTTAAGATGTTCCTTAATAGTTGCTTCAAAATTAAAATCTTGGACCATTAAAATACTTTTTTGGGATCGAGGTAGCACGATCCAAGATAGGGATTATAGTGTGTTAGAGGAAGTTGGGTTACTTGGAGCAAAAACAGTTAAGCTACCCATGGAGCCTGACTTGGTGTTAACAAATACAAGGAGTGTGGCACTTAAAAGACCCCACTAGATACTGATGATTAGTTGGAAAATTGATCTATGTCACAATTAGTAGATTGGAAATCATGTACTCCGTGAACACACTCAGTCAATTCATGTAGAAATCAAAACTACATCATCTCAAAATTGCTCATCAACTTTGTTAGTACTTGAAGGCAACATCAGGACAAGGATTATTATTTCCTTTAGATAGCCCTCTTCACTTGATGGAAATTGTGATGCAGATTGGGCAAGGTGTCCAATTACAAGACGATCTGTAACATGATATCATACCTTTCATGGCAAATCACTTGTTTCATGAAAGAGTAGAAAGCAGACAACAATTCGAGATCATTAGAATAGGCAGAATATCGATCCAAGGCTGTAGCTGCCTGTGAACTTACTTGGTTGAGATATATTTATGAAAGATTTGGGAGTATCACACCCTAGACCACAAAAGTTTTTTGTGATAATCGCGCGGCTTTACATTTTGTTGCAAATCCGGTCTATCATGAACAAACAAAGCATATTGAACTAAATTTTCATACGATTCAAGAAAATTTAAAAAGGAGACATTAAGACAACCTATGTTCAAAATAGAAAGCAGATTGTAGATTTATTCACAAAACACTCAAGATCACTAGTGTTTCATACACATCTCAGCAAGTTGAAAGTCATAGACATTCATACTCTAACTTGAGGGGGAGTGTTAAAAGGAAATGAATCTCATAAGAAGAAAATTATAGATCAAGATTAATGTACCAGATTAGCCTAGCATGATTTTAGGATCATATTTTGATATATAGTTGACATTCCTAGAATAACTCTATTCTACTTCTATATAATAGCTAGGTAATTTGTACAAAGCTACACATTGTACATAATTTCTATTCATCATTTTGTCACTTTTTTTTTATCACTTTGTCACTTTGTTTACCATTGATTACTACTATTTTTATTTTTGGCTGAGTCACCATAATAAATTAGGAAAGCTGTGTAGAACTATTTTATTTGAGTCAAGTTTTTAAGTTGCTTTTAGATGAAAATATTTTTTTTTCAATGTAATATTCAAGAATTTTCTCATTTGCTTATGGATTTTAACTTAAAAGTTAATTAGAGTGAGAAAAATAGAGAGGAAGTTGTGAACAAGAAATTTAAACAAATCTACCTTAAAAAAAACTATAACTTATGAGGCTTGAACTTGTTACCTTTATACTAGTCAACAATGCACAATAAATATTGCATGTCTTTGGTTTTCCTAGAGTTACGAATGAGAATGAGGTGTTATTTATCTTTCTTTTACTAATTTAGGAATTTTTAATATCCTACAAGAAGAGAAAAAAATGATAGTAAAGGGGATATTTTTGGCTAGATAAACCAAATTTTCACAAAAAAACATAGTAAAAGACATGAGGAACTAAGCTTAACTAAGATTTTTCTCAGTTACTATTTTTCTCAGTTACTATTTTTCTTAACTCAGTTACTATTTTTCTCGAACTTATAGTTAATGGCGAGGGGTAAGAGTTTCTCATATGATAGTTAGTGATGGGTAACTTCACCTACCTATCCTAGGAAATTCTCATATTATGTGGATTGTCACGATGATAATTTTTTGCGTTACGCACCCCGCCATCCATGGGTTGGGGAGACAACGACGCACGGTGAAAAAAGAGTTTGTTTTATAGTCGTAAAAAATTACGACTATAATTATCAGGAGTTGTCACCTAATATTAAGTTCACTAGGAACATATTGGCCTGTGAGAGTTCGGGTAAGGGGACTTGTTGTGCAAGGAGAAGACGCATCACCCCCAATGCACTCTACCTAAAGTAAGCTGCATTGATGTTTGATTGTTTTTCTAAGTTAAAATATTTTTTTACACTGTATTTTCAAAAACCATTTTTTTTGTCTTTTAGTGTACTTTACAATGTAGTTTTACACCACAGTTAAAAACCTTTTTTCTTATTTATGGATGTACTTTACAATGTAATTTTATACCATAGTAAGAATCCTTTTTAATCTGCAAATGTATTGTACAATGTAATTTTACACTGCAGTAAAAATACATTTTTATTTGTGGGTGTAATTTACAATATAGTTTTACACTCCGATAGTTAAAACAAAATAATTTTTTTTTTTATATTTTAGCCAAATTCCAATGGATAATCATAAAATAGTTATGATATTCAATTTTTGTTCAAAATATGTGATAAATACAACATATATTTTTTTTAATGAAAAATATGCTTGAAAAATCATTTAATTTGATCGTATACATAAAAACAATATATTTTTTTTTCAATAATATATATTTTTAAAATTAAAAATTTCTGGCTTGGACTGGCCCACCCAAATGGGATGCCCCAGCTAAGGGCCCAACTATGATAGATTTGGGCAGTTGGGCTAGACCTAGCCTAGCCAACTAGGCTGGACCGAGAGCAGTCCACCACGAGAGGCCCATCTTCCATTACTACCTGGTAGAGGAGGTCGAGGTGGTTCTCCCTGTCATGGTGGCGTTGGAAACAGGGGGTCCGTGATAGCCGGAATGAGGGTTAGAAGCTTGCTGGTCAGGCAGCCTCTACAATTGCTGCTTCAATGCTGTCTCACTGGAGGTCATGTCTGGGTGGCTTACATGGTGGAGGAGCTGGTGGTGGAGAGGATGGTGGTGCTAGGTGAGTGGCTGGTTGTCGTGGAGGTGAGGAGGAGCTGTTGCGTGCTGTTGTTTTCTAGAGAGAGAAAAGTTATTAGAGGGGAGAGAGAGAGATATAAGGTAGAGAAGAGAGAGTGGCTGCAACGGGGAAGAGAGGTGAGTTGATAAGACAACCTCACCGATGACTAGGAGGGGTAAAGGTGGAGATTTGGGTGGTTGCACCGATTGCACTGAAATTTACTATTCTATTGTCTTCCCCCCAAACTGTCTTAGAATTTCCCTGTTCTTGTTCGCTTTTCTTTGCTAATTCCTAAGTTTCCCCCCAGTTTTCCCTTCGTCTATGATCGTCCCTCAGTCAAATTTTCATTAAGTAAATTTCCCCTGTTTCTGTATATATTTTCCCCCACTTTTCCTCCTCGTCGTTAAAAATTTCCCCAGTTTCCCAGTCCAAAAACTCCCCCCCTTTTGCTTTGTTTTCTCCAGCCTATTTATAGGCGAATGAGGCATGGTGCGGGCATGGGGGTGTTGTTCAGGAATGAGATATTGTGTGTGGGAGTGGGTTGTAGGGCATGGCAAAGCATGGGTGCAACATGCTCCGGTATGGCCAAGCATGGCTACGGCAGCTCCGTTTCTCTTTTTTTTTTTGTGAAAATTTTAAATAAATAGGTTGTGACAAAAAAGAGTTTTCAATGGGAAAAACCAGGAAGAACGATATTTTATGTTCAATTTTGGCTTTTGATTTCACCTAAAAAGTTTCATTACTGAAAATTTTGATAATCTCAATTTAACCCAGATTAAGCTTCCAAACTTAATTTCTCACCAATTGAGCCCTTAATAAAATTAATTTGATCAATTTAAAGTATAATTAATCCCTTGCGCTAAATTAAATCCTTCAATTGGGCTCTCAATTAATTCTGAAGCATAATTACACTTTAAATTGGCCGACGATGAAATCAAATTGGCCTATAAAAATATAATTATACGTTTTGACTTAATTTTAACATATATTTATCTAATAATAAATTATTTTAGCCTTGAATCTGTATTTTTTTTTAATTTTTGGGAAAAAAAAGAGATACGACCAGGGATTCGAAAACATCCAAAATTTTCACCTTAATTTTTCTACCGATATCAACCTTTTTTATTTTATTTTTATTATTTTTTAGTATATTTTAAGGAATAACCCAAAAATTGAATTATGAAATCAATAACGTCGATAAGTTAGCAGTGTGTATCCTAATCACACTCAATTAACAACGCTTAAGTATTGCTTTCGTTCACCCACTTTCGAAAACAAATCTTAATATAAATTTGCACGAAGTATGGAAGAACACGCATCCCATTTTAAGCCCATATATTCTCGAGTCTCCTGCTGTGGAACCATAGCCACCATTGATCACAATTTACAGCATCATTCCTATCTATTCTTGGGCCATGTCAACTCCTGCTTCCTTAGCACTCACCGTCCGAAGGTGCGAGCCAGAATTGGTTGCACCAGCTCAAGCCACACCTCATGAATTTAAACCACTTTCCGATATTGATCGCCAACTATACCTACAATTCCAATCACCACATTACAATTTTTATGCAAACAATCCGTCCATGCGTGGGACAGATCCTGTGATGGTAATAAGAAAGGCAATTGCACAAGCACTTGTGTATTATTACCCTTATGCTGGGAGGATTAGACAAGAGCCAGAAAATAAGCTCGTAGTAGAGTGTACAGGAGAGGGTGTCTTGTTCATTGAAGCTGATGCTGATGTTACACTCCAGCAGTTTGGTGATCCAATTCAGCCTCCGTTCCCTTGTGCCGACGAGCTTCTTTACAATGTCCCAGGGTCAGAAGGAATCATCAATACACCACTGTTGATCTTTCAGGTACTTGTCGATTATTATGAACAAGTAAATAGTAGGGTAGGATTGAACCTATACTATATTTCCCTTTCTATTTGTTTTTAAAGAATCTTTCTATTTACGTTTTTGGTACCTGGGTTCTTAATTTTAGCATTCAATATTTTACAGTAGAATAATTTTAAGGCTTCATAAAATCCTGGTTCATTGCAGTAATCCAATTATCGATGGCTTCACATGATTGATGAGAGACTTGTGGTGGGGAAGAGTGACCATAGAAATACTTCTAATTTCAACAATCCAATTATCGATGACTTCACATGATTGATGAGAGACTTGTGGTGGGCAAGAGTGACCATAGAAAGACTTCTAATTTCAACAATCCAATTATCGATGACTTCACATGCAATCATCCTCTCTGTTTTTATCTTTTCTCAACAGCATCATATTTTCCACCTTTTACCAGCCGGTGTTTTTTTGAATGGTTCAATTTGATACATGTCCTGAGATATATCCACTAATTATTTGGCATACTCTCACATCAAAGAAAATGACTACCAATCTATTTTCTTAATTAGCTTTGGGATTCAAATATATAAATTCATTTTATATTATTACACATCTTTGTCCCCGGCCGCTTCCCCAACAAAAAATTTGACACTCAGCTAGTGTTCGTATATAATATATATGTAATTTAATATAAAATTAAATGTTTATTGTTTGCTCGTATTGTGCTGTATTACACTCCACTAATCACACTATAATAAAATAGTAATGATATTTTTTTTTTTTTTTTGTATTTTGATAGATCACACGCTTGGAGTGTGGTGGTTTTGTGCTTGGCTTCCGTCTTAATCACCCTATGAGTGATGCTATTGGCCTAGTTCAGCTACTGAGTGCCATAGGTGAGATCTCACGAGGAGCTCAAGCCCCTTCAATTCTACCTGTGTGGCAAAGAGAGTTCCTTTGTGCTAGGAATCCACCTCGTGTTACTTGCACACACAACGAATATGGTGATCATCATGAACTTGTTCCGGATCCTAGCGGGCTCAACGTTCCTGAATTTCGCGGTTGCACTGATGGTGCAGCCCACCGTTGTTTCATCATCGGTCCTAAAGAATTATCCAACATTCGTAAATGGGTTCCTCCTCATTTACTCCCATGTTCCAAGTTTGAAATAATAACCGCAAGCTTATGGAGATGCTATGCCATAGCATCTCAAGCAAACCCTAACGAGGAGATGCGGATTTGTATGCTCGTCAACGCTCGTTCCAAATTCAACCCGCCGGTACCAGAAGGTTATTATGGTAACGTGCTGGCATTGCCAGCAGCTATAACCAACGCTAGAAAGCTTTGTTTGAACTCATTAGGCTATGCTCTGGAGCTGATAAGGCATGCCAAGAATAAGATCACAGAGGAGTACATAAGATCGTTGGCCGATTTCATAGAGATTACCAAGGGTCTGCCTAAAGGGTTACAGTCATATGTTGTGTCAGATTTAACAAGTGTTGGGTTTGATCAGGTGGATTATGGTTGGGGTAAGCCAGTTTATACCGGGCCATCTAAGGCTATGCCTGATGACATTAATAATTCTGGAACCTATTACTTACCCTATAGAAACAAGAAAGGAGAGCGTGGGATAATGGTTCTAATTTCCTTACGTGCACCAGTTATGGAAAGATTTGCTTTGCTATTCGAGGAATTGACCAAGCACCTTCCAGAGAGTAGCCCAGCAGAACAACACATGACTAGCCCTATAAGACACAAGCTTTGATATATTTCCCACTTGAAATTGTTGGTGAAACTTGATCGTTTCAATATTGAGCTTCCAAGTTGGCATCTAGGGCTTGAACTTATTTTCAGCAGTCGTGCAACAAGATTGGATAATCATCTACTTCTTTTTTTTTTTTTTTAAATGTGGTTAAATAATTACTGACAAGTCTTGTTCCTACCTGATGTTACATGGTTGATTGAAGAGAGATTACTTGTCATGAAAGCAAGTTACAAGAGTTGTTGGAGAGTGATTGTCTTCTGTAGGGTTTCCAGTTGTTTATAAATTACATGTTCTTATCAGTGCTCTATAATTTTCTTTAAATTTGTTATCATGATATCATCTTCATTGTAGCTTCCCTTCAATTGTATACTTTTTTTTGGGTCAACAATGGCTATTTCTTGAACAAGTTCAAAGGACACATAACTTGTTTACAAATCGAAATTTTAATTAATTTTTTTGACTTGAGATGCCGAGATAAATTAATTAAGTAATTCTTAGACATTTCCAAAATATTTCAACTATAAAATTTTAGAGTAAATTTCTTGACTTGCAGTACCAGAATATCGGCTAATTATCTCATTGTTGATAGTCTAGCATGACTGGACCTCGTCTTGGGTATACCAATTCTATTGGTTTATAAATACATCTTTTAGGTCGTCAATGTATTTTATTTGAGGTAGATTATTATTTATTATGGCTTACCTATATTTGACTATTTAAAATCATCTTTTATTGCAAGTTCAACTACATCATTGACTTTGAAAAATAGAGGACAACTATTGTGTGAACAATAACTTTTAAAATTCAATTGAATTCTATTTTTTAATCTACAAGAATGACATATATATAACTTGACTTATAACACATATTTAGAAGAAATTTTTTTATTAAACTATAATTTTTGTGTGAAATAATCGACCAAATCATATAGCTAGAACTAACAGATCAACCAATTATGCTTCGGAAGCATGACATTTACTAAATATCATTATTTGAAGCGCGACAACTATTTCGTCATGCTTAAGAATAATGATATTTAGTAAATATTATGCTTCTAAAACGCAACAAGGTAAAATTGTGTTCTAAATAGTATTATTTGCCAACATGCATATATGTTTTTTTTTTTTTTTAAATATCTCCATGTTTTATTTTATGTTAATATAATATACCATGTATGAACATTCATATCAATTGTCATTCATCAATCACTTGCCTCTTATTTTGATGAATGAATGCATTACCGCCAATAGTTTTCATCGATAATTATCAATAGTACATTTAGCGAGGGATTTACAATAGAATTAAAAAAATCTAGAAAATACAATGATGTGATATTGTTACTGACAAAATTACAAATGAATTGACCAACAAATATATTTCATCAGTAAATTCATTGGTAATTTCAGTAGTCGTGAGACTTGTTCCCCTTCTCTTGTGATTGTTCAGTACAAACATCACACACAGTATTGCCAATAAATTTATTCTACATGTATTTTCTAGTATGCCAAGGGACTAGAAATTATTTTACTAATTTACTGTTGATTTTTTTTACTAACAATATTACCTACATAATTCAAGTTTTTGGAAGGGGTTCTAAATTTTTTTGGAGGAGTTTCTTAATTGTTTTTATACAAGTTCAAAATTTTTATTTGTCTTCATTGACAAAATAATTAAAAATATCCTTTCTTTGTATTATCTATTGGTGATTATATCAATAAATGTAGCTTAAAAGATCAAAATCAACACACACGGACATTTCATCATCTCCCCCCCTCCCCCTTCTCTCACATACAAACACAAACACACTACAAATTCTCTCTCTTCTTCTCTTAGTGTTCAATTTTTCTCTTAATCTTTTCTTCTCCTCCATCTAAACTAGGTATGTCTTTTTCTTCTCATCTTTTTTTTCTTCTCATTTGTTTTTTTTTGTTAATTAACATCTCTCTTCTAATTTTTCTTGTGTTAATTTTTTTTTTGTCTCTTCTCTCATCTTCAATTACAACAAATTTAAGATAAGATTTCTCTTTTTCTTCTCTTTTGTTGTGTGTTTTTGCATTATTATTTAAATTTTTTGTTATTGAAATTATTGCATCATTGTTTTTTTTTTTTTTTTTGTGTTAATGGATTATTAAATGATGATTTTTCTGTTATTAATTATTTTTGTCTAGTTAAATTATTGTTAGCATTATTATTTTAGTTATTTTTTTTTTGTAAATTAGAACAAAATTTTCATCGCCCTCCAAACAAAACAATCTGATCTATGTAGGCCAGAAGCCAGAAAACGCATGATAGTTTGCTTCATCACCACTGATCGCTCTGCTTGTTTTATTTGTGGAAGAGCTTAGGTCTGATGAATTGCATAAGCGAGAGCTGTTTAAGAAAGAGGTGTTCCACTCTCTGTGGCAGCAAAGGGAACATGAGCGAGATCTTGATTCAGCCTTTTTATGGGAGGGGGTTTACTCTCGATGAGCAGAAGTAGATGCATAATGAGATTTACCCTAGATTGCGCCAGTTTGTAGGATTAGTGATCTATATATGTGTGTCTCCTATTGTTATGATAAATGCCTTCCTCGGCCGAAGTGAAGAAGTATAAAGAGTTGTTTACCAACTACAAGCATGGAGTTGAAACGCAATGCATTCTTTTTGAGAGTCAGGTTCTTAAGATAGGACAGGAATCGGGTTTTCTGAAGAATCTCTCTTCTAACCTATTACGTAAAGTAAGTTCGAGATCTCAAAGTTTATGATTAATTTTAAATATTATAACATAGGAATAAAGATATTGTACAAAATTAAATTATATAAGAAAATAAATAAAATCAATTAGTTTGTAGCATATATGATGTGCTTTTATAGGTTTGTAAATTTTGGGTTGTCTCCTGATTAGGGGCGATGTTACTTAATTTTTTTTAAATGAATAAACCATTTAATTTAGTTTATCTATTAATTTGGGTGGATGCATATGAAAAAATCTGTTGCACATTGTCGGGACAATCAAACTTTGCAATGAGCTAGCCGAACTTCGTGGTAAGATGAATGAACTGTGCCAAATGCTTATACAGATGTAATCACAACGAGATGATCCATGTGCTCCTCCTATTTGGTCTTGCGGTCCAACCAGCCTCCTCCTCCAACATCGTTGCTGTTTTAGATTTATTGTATTTTAATTTTGAATGTAAGAAAATAATTTAAATTCTAGTTGAATAGCAGTCTGCCTCATGACTTTCGTTGGTGTTTAGATTTATGAAATGTCCAACTATGAGCTAAGTGTTTACTTGATAATGATGTTCAAATCGTGCCCCAACTATTTATTATAAACCTCTATACTACCTTCACGTAAAGCGGTTACCGAGTAATTCATAGACCTTTAGAGACCAAATAGAAAGCTCACCTCTAATGCAATGACCTGAAACTTGTCCTTAAGGTACAAACTCCTTGATAATTCACATATGATATGCGTGTACATGTATTTGCATCCTTCATATACATAACATACATTCAACATATTGAACACGTCCCCAAAGAGCTCATATCCATAAAGTCCATAACACATGACTTTGATAATCATATTAATCATAATTATATTGATCAGGGTTTTCAATTATTTTTGTTTTTATTAAAAAAATTAACATCAAACACATTCGAAACTCTATGTCACTTTATTGTTCAAAACTCTAGCCCTCTTCCCTTCCACCTCAGCCTCTCCACTCTCCTCCACACACAATACACACACATTGATTAGCCTATTTTTTCCTCTTTAACCCGTAGCCCTCACAACTCCCATCATCTCAGCACAGACTCGACCAACAATTCCCTCTTCTCCACATTAACCTACTCAATAACATTCACAGCACGAACCCTATTAATTTTGTGTTGTTGTGTTTTGTGTAGGTAAAGGGATGCACAATCAAGAATAGCAGTGTTGGGAATTGAAGAGCAC
Organism: Salix dunnii; assembly: GCA_015731905.1. Lineage (NCBI taxonomy): Eukaryota > Viridiplantae > Streptophyta > Magnoliopsida > Malpighiales > Salicaceae > Salix > Salix dunnii. Next base: position 34,856,918 of record CM027674.1, on the reverse strand, counting down.
GAACTACACACCAGGTGTTTGGTAAAATGTCAGAGTACTGATTTCATTGATTGCATGCTTTAAATACATGAAAAAACTTAATAAACTGCCACTTAGAATAGAAATAAACTTATAAGCTGGAGTAAAATGTAATAAGTCTAACACTCCTCCTTGACATTTTGACGACAAATTCCAATCTTTTGTCTCAAGGTTTCAAATCTTTCTTTAGGAAATGGTTTGGTAAAGATATCTATAAGTTGTTCTTCAGAAGAACAATGAACAAGCATCACTTCATTAGATTGTTGAACTTCTCTAATAAAATGAAACTTGATTTTGATGTGCTTTGTGCGTCCATGGAAGACTAGATTCTTTGAAATTGATATTGTAGAACTGTTATCACACATAATCTTTATAGCTTCAGCCTGCTCATGTCCTAAGTCCTCTAACATTTTCCTCAAACAAATTGCTTGGTTGACAACAGAGGCAACAACGATGTACTCTGCTTTTGCAGTGGACTGAGCTGTTATCTCTTGCTTCTTTGAACTCTAGGTTAAAAAACCTGAATTGAGTGAAAATAGATACCCTAAAGTGTTTCTTGAGTCATCAACACAGCCTCCCCAATCATTGTCAGTATAGCCTCTTAGTTCCACAATCCCTGGTACTTTTAATACCAAGATCAATGGTACTTTTAATGTGCCTAAGAACTCGTTTTGCAACAATAAAATGAGTTTCCCTTGGAGAATGCATGAACCTTGAAAGATTACTCACAACAAACAATATGTCAGGTCTGCTTGCTGTGAGATATTGAAAGTTGCCAATTAAGCCTCTATACAAATTGTCATCCACTTTTTCAGATTCATCATCCTTAGCATGATACTTGTTGTCATAGAAGTCCCCAATGGTTTACAATCTTGCATTTTGGAGCTCTTTAGGATGTCTAAAGCATACTTCTGTTGGCATGTAAAAATGCCATGGCTGGATTGCATCACTTCCATTCCAAGGAAGTAATTCATCATTCCAAGGTCATACATCTCAAACATCTTTTTCATTTCATCTTTGAACTCTTGGATTATTCCAAGTTCACTTCCTGTGATGAGCATATCATCTATGTAAATAGATACATTTAGAAAATGTTTACCACAGGATTTCACATACAAAGTTGCTTTATTTTGGCTTCTTCTGAACCCAAGTTGAAGCATATGTGTGTCCATTCTGTCATACCAAGCTCGGGGAGCTTGTTTCAACCCATATAAAGCCTTCTTAAGTAGATAAACATGATCTTCTTTACCTTTTACAACATATCCATCAGGTTGCTCTACAAAGATTTCTTCAGCAAGAAATCCATTCAAGAAGGCAAACTTGACATCAAGTTGATGACTCTACCAAGAGTTGTGTGCTACAATTGCAATGAGAAGTCTAATAGTATCATACCTTGCTACTGGAGCAAAGATCTCTAGGTAGTCCACACCATATTGCTGAACATAGCCCTTAACCACCAATCTAGCCTTGTGTTTGCATATTGACCCATCTGGATTGAGTTTTGTTTTAAAAAAACCATTTTACAACTATCACCTTACGATGCTTAGGCCTTTCAATCAGCTGCCATGTTGCATTTTTGTTGATTATTTCCATTTCTGCCTCCATTGCTCTCCTCTATGCTGGAAATTCTTGAGTTTTTATATAGATGGTTTGTTCTAGAATTGCCATGTTGTGTCTTAGGTGAATTTCTTCCAATGATCTTATGCCTCTAACTGGAAAGTCATCCACTGATTCATCAGCTTCCAACTGAGGCTGAATGGTGAAATCATATTTTTCTAATGTTCCCAATCCCTTGTGGTTGCTTCATCAATCTTCACATCTCTACTGAGAATTACCTTCTCTGTTTATAAACAAAGGATTTTGTATCCTTTGGTTGTTATTCCATAGCCCACAAGAAGTCCTTTCTGAGCTTTGTTGTCAAGTTTGCTCCTCTTTGGCTCAACTATATGATAATAGCATATGCTACTAAAGAATTGAAGATGATCTACAGTAGGTTTGACACCATTCCAACCTTCACATGGTGTCTTGTCCTTCAGTGCTTTGGTTGGAAGTCGGTTCAACAAGTAAACAGAGGTATTGACAACTGTCGCGACGGCGATTTTTGACGACGCTTCGCGCCCCGCCATTACGGCGCGCGGTGAAAATGGGGTGTTTGTTTTATAGCCGTAAAATTTACGACTATAATTATGAGGGAGTCGCCACCTAGTATTAAGGTTACTAGGAACCTATTGGTCTGCATGAGTCTGGGTAAGGGGACTTGTTGTGCAAGGGGAAGACGCATCACCCCCAGTGCACCCTACCTAAGGCAAGCTGCATTGTCATTTGAGTGTTTTTTCTAAGTTTAATTTTTTTTACCCTGCATAAAAACAATTTTTTTTATCCGCGGGTGTAATTTACGATATAATTAGAAACTCTTTATCTCTCTCTTTTTTAGTTTTTATCTACGGATGTAATTTACGCTTTTAAATTTACATCGTAGTAAAAAAAAATATTTTTTTTTAATCCATGGATGTATTTTACAATGTAAATTTACACCCTGATAGATAAAACAAAAATGGTTTTGATTATTTTTGACATTTTGGCCAAATTCCAATGGATAATCATAAACTGGTTACGATATCCAATTTTGTTTTAAAAACATGAGAAAGATGCAATATTTTTTTTTTTTACGAAAAATATTCTTGAAAAATTTTGGAATTCGGCCGTATGCACGAAAATAACACATTTTATATTTTTTTGAAAATCTTTTTTTGTAATAAAAAAGATAATAGGGAAAAAAGTAAAAATAAAAATAAAAATATATATTTTTTATTTTTTTATTTTTTTATTTTTTTAATGGGCTGGGCTGTCAGCACAATGGGCTGACAGCCCACCCTGGAATGGGCTGGGCTTCCAGCCTCCACGGGCTGGAAGCCCTAAGGACATGGGTTGGGCTTCCAGCCATCGTGGGCTGGAAGCCCAAAGTATGTGGGCTGGGCTTCCAGCCATCGCGGGCTGGAAGCCCATTTTATTGTGGCCTGGTCTGTAGACCCAACAGGGCCCAGACCATTAGGCCCAAAATTTAATTAATATGGGCTGGGCTGGGCTGCTCAGCCCAGCCCGAAGAGAAAAAAAAAAAAAAACTGTAAACGAAGAAGAACGTGAACAGTGTAATATTAACACTGTTCACGTCTGTGAACAGTAACGGCCAACTTCAACGAGAGAACCACCTGAGGATGCAGCCGTGTAGAGGGGATCGAGGTGGTCTTTCCTGTCGTTGTGGCGCCGGAGAAGGAGGCCTGTGGTGGCCGGAATGGAGGCTGAAAGGTCGCTGGTCTGTGGCCGTTCGTTGCTGCCTCTGCTGTGCTCTTCTTCGCCGGAGCTGGTTATTGCCGTTGGAGATGAAGGCTGGTTTGCTGCAGGTCACGGTGGAGGTGTTTTCCGTTGCTGTGCTCGCCGGGAACTGTTGCAGGAATCGGCGAGGAGAGAGAGCTGGAGGAGAGAGAGAGCTCGCTGTTGTGTTTTTTTAGAGAGAGAGAGATGTTGGTTTGCAGACCGAGAGAGGGGGCTGAGGCTGAGATCGAGAAAAGTGAAGGTGATGGTTTATTTCGCATGATATTTCCTTGTTCTTCTTTGCCAAAGCCTCTGCAAATCTTCCTCTATTTCGTTCTCTCTTCTGCGTCCATTTTTCTCCCCAGTTTTTTCTGTTTTTCTTCGTTTCCTCCTCCTTTTCTTCTCCGTTAACGGCCACTATTTATAGGCCAAAACCGACCTGCCACGGTGGCTGGCTAGTCTCTGACATGGTGGCCTGTTGGTTGGCTGTCGGCGGCGTGGTGGCTGGCCGGTGGGCGCTCAGGCGGCTGGTCGGCAAGCATGCATGGAGGCAGCAGCGGGTGCAGGCTTTGGGGGGCCAAAGTTGCACTTTGGTCCTTTGATTTATGATTGCTTCAATTGCACCCTCAATTAAATATAAATTTGTAATTTTGTGCAATTGGGTCCTTGTCCGAATTTCAAAATTACCCTTGTATTTGTGTGCCTTTTTCATTTTGGTCCCTGGCCTTTTATTTATGCAATTTGGCCCTTAATTGACAATTAAACTCTCAATTGTCTTCAATTTAATCCTTAATTATGCCAAATTAGCTTGGAAAAATTCAATTGGGTCTCCAAAAATTCTGATTTTCTCAATTAGGCCCGAATTAAATTCAAGAATTCAATTTTTCATCAATTAAGCCCTTAATAAAATTAATTTGATCAATTTAAAATATAATTAAGTCCTTGCACTTAATTAAATTCTTCAATTGGACCCTAAATTAATTCTCAAACATAACAATATTTTGAATTAGCCCATGATTAAATCAAATTGGCTTATAAAAAATATAATTATGATTTTTGACTTAATTTTTACCTTGAATTTGTATTTTCTCTCATTTTTGGGCATAAAAGAGATTCGATTTGCCTCATAAAATTTCCAAAATTTCCACCGTGGTTTTTCTACCGACGCCAAACCCTCTTTATTTTATTTTTTTATTTTTATTTTATTTCGGGGAATCACCCAAAAATTGACGATGAAGGGAAAGCACACTTTTTTAATTGATGATCGAGGGTTGGAAAACGCACTCGAAAAATAGAGCTGAAAAGCACGCTATTTTAATTGATGGCGAGGGTTGGAAAACGCACTCGTATACGAAAGGAAAATAGGGCTGGAAAGCACATTATTTTAATTGATGACGAGGGTTGGAAAACGCACTCGAAGATGAAAGGAAAATAGGGCTGGAAAGCACACTATTTGAATTGATGACGGCTAGAAAATCACCTATGTTCAAAAAGAGACATGATAAAAAAATGTGCCATTTGAATTGCTTGATGACTGAAGCACACTCAAATAAGGAAAGAGATAGGGTTGAAAAACACTCTATCTGTGTTTGTTGAAAGGTTTGCAAGCGCACTCAAAGATGTGAAAATGATAGAGGCTCAAAGGCGCACACAAAACAATGAGTGGAGGTTTGTAAATTACAATACCTCCAAAACATTTCTTAGATTTCTAATGGGAAGATGCCATGCATGATGGCAACTAAATTCAGGAAAGAAGATGAGGCTAAAAAGCGCGACACAGAGGTAAGAGACTGGAGGTGTACACAAAAATGATGAATGAAGGTTCGTAAATTACGGTCCCTCCAAAACATTTCCTAAATACTCCATGGGATGGAATGCGTGATAACACCCAAAATTAGAAAAGAGATAAAGTTGAAAAGCTTGCTCAAGGAAATGGAAAAGGTGGGAGCTTGAAAGCGTGCACAAAATGATGAATGAAGGTTCGTAAATTACGATCCCTCCAAAACATTTCCTATATTCTCAATGGGGATGCAATGCATGATGATGCATGTATACTTACCTGAGAAATATAGGTCCCCTTTTCTTCTTCTTGGCCTTCTTTTCCTAGAGTTGGATTTCTAGCTTTGACAGCTTCTTGCTTCTGCTTACTCGAGCCGCAACTTAAGGTTTTGACCACTGGAGATGATAGATGTTTCATATCAACATGCCCCCCTGAGTTTGACCCAGATCTTTGAAAAGGAATGATGGAGCCAGCTTCAATTGCATTTGTAGATTACCCCTAGTCTGGCCATGCCCCACAAGTGTTTTGGGCTTGAAGAGTAATGTTCGCATGAAAAGGCTTGATTATTTGCAAAGATTGTGTTTCATGTGGGAGTTTTTTTTAGAATTTCAAAGTCATTCTAAACACAAAAAATTTTGATTGCCACAGTCAGGTCCCGCCACACCAGCGTTTTAGGCTTCAAGTGTTCCCAGGAAAGGGATGATTATTTGCAAAGATTTTTCATGCAAGATTTTTGGGGATTTCAAAGCCATTCCAAGCACAAAAACTAATTTGATATTTGTTTAACAAACTTGTTCTCGAAAGAATTCAAGTGATCTCATTGTCAGGTTTTGTGTCGATTTTGACAAGAACGTGAAGTGGTGCTTGTTTGCATGTCTTGTATAAAAAGGCTTCGATCAGGTTTGGTGAAGCATTCGTAAGAATTATTTCAAATGGAAAAGCATTGCTTATCGATCCAGATTACCTGTATTTGATCAGAAAGGGCTTTATCAAGCTTGTAATGTAGGCTCAGTTTGCTGGCTACGAAGAAAAGATATTTGAAGGCTCAAAAGGTGTTTGAGGGTTTTCTAGACTAAGAATCACTTAGTGCTCACTCTTGAAACTCTTTTTGGTCCTCATGATTGATTTTCTTGACATACCCCCCAGCATTTTGTTTGGGCTTTTACCTAGACATGCCCCCCAGTATTTGTTTGGGCTTTTCATCATTGGTTTTTAGTACTATCATGTTGACTCGATTTGTCGTAATGTACTAAAACTCCTTTTATGTTTATGACCCACAATTTTATTTAGGTATCTCTTGATATGCCCCCCGGTATTTGTTTAGGCTCTTGAGAATGAGTTTTTAGCAATGCCATCATGTTGACTTGACATGCCCTAAGTATTTTGTTCGGGCTTTTATTGTGACATGCCCCCCAGAATTTTATGTTGGGTCTTTAGTACTACTAAAATGTTGAATTGATTTGCTAGTGTACTAAAAACCTCTTATATGATTATGCCTGCAGCTTTTTTTTTTTTGGGGCATTTATTGTTATTGTGGACCACTTCGTAATTGAGAGTTCTTCTCTCTTCGCACTTGCCCCCCCAGTGTAGGGTGTGATCTTAGCCAGGGTTAATTATTGAGAAAAAAATTATTCAGCTCAAATAGGGACTGCAATGGATATTTGAGATTTTGTGAAGGCATATCAAAGATGGCCTCTCCTCATTTCAAAACATGCAATCTAAACCGATAAGCTTTGCTTTTCCATGCGAAATATTTTTTGAATTTTTGGATTATTTGTTTAGCTAAGTGCTTAGTTTTATTATGCAGATTTTTGGGGTATGAGATCATCCTTTAATGAAATCCTTTGAATTCCCAGAACACATTTGTTAAACAAAAATCAAATTGACATTCCTTTTTGTACTAGACTTTGATTTGAAATTATGGGATCATGTGTAATTTAGATGAAAGGATATAAGGAGCACTTGTGTTAAAACACAAGAAAATACATGATCATTGAAAAGAAATGCTTGCTTAACAAGAAAAGTCTTGTGGCGTTACAAGTAGAATTGTCGACAAGTCAAAACATGAACATCATATGCGGACATGACCAAAATAAAAGGAAATCATCAAAGCAGACTTCATCTTCTGACATGTTGACATGTTTGACACAATTGAATCTCACCATTCAATGTAGGTAATGCTTCAACCATCCCCTTTTGCTTCAGATTTGATAAGCCCTTTTGGTTGAAATGTCCAAATCTTTTATGTCAAAGATTTGAGATATCCTGAGTAGCACTCACATAGGCATGATTGGACACTTTTTCCCAGTCAACAACAAAACTTCTGTTTTTCATCTTCACACAGAACACCTGTTCTCCCGAAGGATAAAAAATAGTGCATTTGTGATCCTTAAACTGAAGAGAATAGTTCTTCTCCATCATTTGTCCAACACTTAACAAATTTTGACTGATTTCAGTTATGAATAACACATCAGGAATGATTTTGATACCTGAATTTGTCTGAACATTGACTGACCCTCTGCCTTTGACATCCAGAAATTCTCCATTGCCAACTTTTACTCTAGATTTGTAAGTTTCATCAAGGTCTTTGAACATCGCAGCATCATTGCACAAATGATGTGTGCATCCTAAATCAATAAGCCACGCATTAGCTGAATCATTTATTGAGAAACAAGTGAAAGCAAAGAATTGCTCTTCCTAAGTATCAACTTCATCTGCTAGGTGAGCTTGTTGAGGCTTTGGGTCTGAATTTGTAAACTTGCAGACCTTTGTGATGTGCCCTAATTGCTTGCAATTTCCACACATTGCATCTGGCCTCCATCAACAATATTTTCCTGAATGTGTGTTCTTTTTGCAGCGAGTGCAAGGAGGGAACTTCTTCTATCTTGAGCCGTCACTAGTGCTGCCCCCTTCTACCTTTAGTTTTCTGATTGAAAATCTTCTTCCTTTTTCTAGCTTGTTTTTGCACATAAAAGGCTCCTTTAGCCAGTTTGTCCTGCCTTATCGTTCTTTGCTGCTCATGTGCTTGAAGAGCACTCATTAGTTCACCTAATGAGATTTTGCTGAGGTTCTTTGATTCTTCCAGAGAGGAGATTTTGGATTCAAACCTTTCAGGAAGAGTTACAAGAACCTTCTCCACAAATCTGCTGTCAGGAAAGTCCTCTCCAAGTAATATGATATTGTTGATAATTAGTGAAATTCGATCAGAATACTTGGAGGTTGTTTCATCTTCTTGCATGTTAAGTGCCTCAAAATCTCTCTTCAAATTCAGTACTTGCATTTGCCTTGTTCTGTCACTGCCTTGATATTCTTCTTTTAGTTTGTTCCAAGCCTTTTTGGCTGAATTGCAAGCTATAATTCTGTAAAAGATGCTTTCAATCACATAATTTTGGATGATTGATTTTGCCTTGGATTTCTTTGCCTTTTCTTCACTACTGAACTTGATTTGATCCACAATAGGATTTATTGGTAAGGGAGCTACTAGTTTGTCTTCAGAAATAATTTCCCAAAGATCATATGCGTGTTGGTCTTTTCTAAGGTTCGAAGTAAATCTCTCTTCATAGGAAAGTCTCCAGCTCATTAGGAGTCGAAAACCTAACCATTCTAAATTTTAAAAATCTTTACAATGTAATTTTACACCCTAATAGATAAAACGAAATAATTATTAAATTGTTTTGATATTTTAGCCAAATTCCAATGGATAATCATAAACTGGTTATGATTGTTGTGATGGCGATTTGTTTTTGCGCTTCGCGCCCCGCCATTCCCAAAAAGAGGAGAACGACGTGCGATGAGAAGGAATGAGTTTTATAGTCATAAAAATTATGACTATAATTATCAAGAGATGCCACCTAGTATTACGATCACTAGGAAACCTATTGGTCTACGAGAGTCTGGTTAAGGAGACTTGTTATGCAAGGGGAAGAAGCATCACCCCCGGTGCACCCTCCTAAGGCAAGCTACAATGTTGTTTGAGTGCTTTTCTAAGTTTTTTTTTACATTATATTTTCAAAACCATTTTTTTATCAATAGGTGTACTTTACAATGTAATTTTACATCGTAGTTAAAGTTCATTTTTTTATACAAGTGTATTTTACAATGTAATTTTACACCGCAGTAAAAGAAAATCTTTTTTCATATCTGTAGGTGTACTTTACAATGTAATTCTACACGAACATAGCTTAAACAAAAATATTTTTTATTTTTTTGATATTTTGGCCAAATCCCAACGAATCCCAACCAATTTTTATTCAAAATATGTGAAAGATGCAACGCATATTTTTTATAAAAAAATATGCTTTGAAACAATTTGGAATTTGACTGTATGCATGAAAACAATACATATTTGTTTTTTTTAACGCAATGTTTTATTGTTTTTTAAATAAAATTTGGGTTGACCCTAGCTCATTTAGTTGGGCCAAAGGCCCAACTCTGCTGGGTTTGGGCTGGACTCGACCTAGCCAACTGGGTTGGGCTGAGATTAGTCTAGCTCAACAGAAAAACATAAAAAAAGGATAAAAAAAAGGCTTATTCATGTAGTGTGAACATTGCAATGAGTTAGCACTGTTAATGTACATGAATAGTAACAAACTGATGGTGACGAGAGGATTACTTGCTACTACCACCGAGTAGTGGAGGTTGAGGTGATTATCTTTATTGTGGTGGTGTCGAAAATGGTGGTCTGTGATGGCCGGGAGGAGCACCAGAAGTGGGCTAGTTCGTGTTACTAGTCTTAGTCGTTATGGTGTCGCTAGAGACTAGTTGCTGCTGATGGAGGTCATGATGAGGTTGCCTGGGATGAGGTAGAAAGAGCTACTGGTGTGTGGAGCTGGCTGGAGGAGAGAGAGAGATGTTGCGAAGGAAGGAAGGAGGGAGAGAGAGTAGTTGACTACTGTGTGGCTTGCAAGGGAGAAGATCGAGTTGGTACTGGATTTCAAAGGAAACCGAGGCTGCTACTGCGTCTGTGATGGATGGATGGTCGTCGGTCATGACTGATGGTAAAGATGGAGAGGGTTTATGAGGGAGACAAGGTCGATGGTTACTGTCAGAGATGATCAAGAAGTCGTTGCTCTGCTGGTGGTGTAACTATCACTAGGTTTTGGCCTATCTGCCTTTGTTCCTGTATTTGTCCCCCACTATGTTCAGTATTTTTCCTGTCATCTCCATTGTTTATGTGTATTTTGTTGTTTGTTGTCTCTCATTCAACTGTTAAAATTTTCCTTCCCTCAATCTAATGATGGTTTCCCCCCATATTATTTTCGCCTCCTCCCCCGTTACTTTGTTTCCTCTTGCTATTTATAGGCAAAGGAGGTAATGTGCAAGTATGGGGTTGATGTCTAAGGATGACGTGTTGTGTGGAGTAGGTTGCAGGCATGGCTGCCTATATTGCCACAACATGGCTTCAATAATGCCTCTGCATTTTTTTTTAATATTATAAAATAGATTCACAAAAATGAGTTGTTACAAAAAGAGTTTTTCGATGGGAAGAACAAAATTTTTCTTTTCAATTTTGGCTTCCGATTTCACCCAAAAATATTTTGTCACTGAAAATTATGATCTTCTCAATTTAACCTAAATTAGGCTTCAAAACTTAATTCTTCATCAATTAAACTCTTAATAATATTAATTTGACCCATTTAAAGTATAATTAAGTCCTTACGCATAATTAAATCCTTCAATTGTGCTCTCAATTAATCCCTAAATTTATTAATTTCACCCAAAAATATTTTGTCACTGAAAATTATGATATTCTCAATTTAACCTAAATTAGGCTTCAAAACTTAATTCTTCATCAATTAAGCTCTTAATAATATTAATTTGACCCATTTAAAGTATAATTAAGTTCTTACGTATAATTAAATCCTTCAATTGTGCTCTCAATTAATCCCTAAATATAATTACACTTTAAATTGGCCAATGATTAAATCAAGTTGGCCCATTAATATATAATTATGTCTTTTGACTTAATTTTTACATATATTTATCCAGTAATAAATTATTTTAGCCTTGAATTTGTATTTTCCTTGATTTTTTGACACAAAAGAGGTACGATTAAACTCTCGAAAATATCTAAAATTTTCACCTTGATTTTTCTGTGGACGCCATCTTCTTTTATTTTATTTTTGTTATTTATGGGTAGATTTGGGGGAATAACCCAGAAATTAAGTTATGACGTGTCATGGAATCATTTCCAAGCTAATTATCCCTGATTAGCTATGATTTTTTTTTCCAAACTAATCATTCCTAATTAGCTATGAAATCTTTTTTTTCCCCAAACTTATTATTTGCAATTAACTTTGGATTTCCAAACTTTATTATTTCTAATTAACTATGAAATCTTTTATTTCCAAACTTATTATTATCTCATTAATAATGAACTTATCAACATTAAAAACTACAAAAAAAAAAGAAAACTATCAACCCTAAATAGCATGGATTTATTTCCAATTTAACATCTCTCTTACTACGTATGTAATCTAATGAGGTCCCAAAAAAAATATTAAGTAGAATAGGAGCAAGACTTATGTGCTGGATAATTAGTTAATAACTTGATTCTAGCAATCTAATTAATTCTTTCTAGGTGTTTGATTCCTTAAAAGCCAACATGGCCAATGGTCGGTGGTCGCTATTTGGAGACTCTGAGATACATAAGTAAAAAAGTTTTTAAAGAGAGAGTGCAAAGATATTTTAGAAAGCAATGCTCTAAAATTATATATGTAGTAAAGAATAGAGATTCTAATTATAATGTTTGAAAGATTTAATGCTACCTATTTTTAGGCCTCCATATAAACAAAAAAAGAAAAGAAAAGAGACCAAACAATACAAAAAAAAGTGAAAAGCTATTGGAAGAATATATATATTAGTAAGAAGTATATGCCAGTAAGCAAAAAAAAATAAAAATGTAAAACACTGGTTAAATAGGAAAACTAAAAATATTGATTACTTTAGGCTTTATTGGAAGAAATTGAAAAGTGGGGGTCGAATTGCAATTTTTAATTGAATTAATGTTGATGTTTGATGGGGAAATTAGGGATCCAAAACCAATGACTAAACTAAAAATGACACGTGAATGTAAAGGCATAAATTGACTAGATAACTAGTTTTTTAGATTTAATTTTGTTTTGGGTAAAACCATGGTCCTTGTTCTGGTTTATGTTCGAACCATAGATTTCAGGTCAAACCAAATGGGTTAGCCTATTCAATTGAACTTGATCGGTTCAAATTAGCCGGGTCAATTTTGGTCAAAAGGTGTAAGACCTGGTTTGCTATGCTTTTATTCAATAACCTTTTGGTTTAACTATGTGGAAACTCTAAGGGTAAGTCCAACCGTAAGTAATTTGAAGAGGCAAAAGCTAAAAACATGTCCTTTAGCTACTTTGATAAAAAAAAAAAATTTAACTCCATTGGAGCAACCATTTTAACTTTTGAAATGGCTGCTCCATGTTTCATGAGCTATTTCTAACATTCTCGGATCAAAAGCCATAAATTATAAATTAATTTTTTATTTCATTTGAGAGAGAGAGAGAGAGGAGCAAGGCGTTGGTATGCTATTTATATTAGTATTTTTATTTTTATTTTAAATTTAAATTTATTTTATTTAAATATTATTAAAAAATTAATAATTATAATGTGAATTTTTTAAAAGCAATTATTTATTTATATAAATTACTTATATTAATTGTAAAAAAATTAATTATTTTTAATTAGCTTTAAATATATTTTATCATATTATAAAATTAATTTCAATTCAATTTGTTTTTTAAAGTTCTTCTAACACTCAACGATAATAAGTAACATTGATTAAAAACATCATAAAAATTAAAATGATACATGATGAACTTTAACAAAATAAAATAAAAATGGTTATTCTTAATAATTATATTGTTGGAGGATTTATTAAAAGCAATTATTTAATTGTATAACTTACTCTTATTAATTGTATAATTAATTGCATAATTAAACTACATACAAAATAATTATATTATATGTAAAATAATATAAAAATAAATGGCTCTCCAAAATGGCTTTTACCATTGGAGTATACATCAACAAAAAAACCATATATGATTTTATGCTTATAGAATTAGAAGGGAATTATTCATGTTTTGAACATGTACCTAAAATATTAATGAGGGATTTATTATCAATTATTTAGGTCTCATACATAACATGGCATAACATGTATACATAAAAAATTATATATCAACATACACCCCCAACAAGTCATTCTAATTAGATGATTATGGACATATTTAAGGTATTTCTCTCGAGTAGTTCTTCATAAGTCCATTGCAAACACTCTCGTGGTGCCAACAGATCAAACATCACTACTATTGGTGCAATAATGTTTTAGATACTGAACGTATCGTTTTCAATTAGACTAACAAGAATCCGATTGGATTTCTAAATTCTAGTTAGATTTTCCAAGCTCTAGCCAGTAATGACCAAAATAGTAATTGAGGATTGAAATAATTAAAAAAAATTGTCTTTTGAAAAAATAATGAATATCAGTAACTATAAAACATATTATAATTGTTCTAACAAAGGTTTTGATATCATAGTTGGGTCCTAAATATCATACACTCATCAAAAACAATAATAAAAACTATTTGGCCGAAATTATTTTAAAAACATTGATTTGATACAATAAAAATCTTATAATTATAACAACTTTATAATTTTCATCTCATAAACTTTATCTTTTATTTTAGATTTATGAATTAAATATTAGATTTCTTAGTATAATATATATATATATATATATATATATATATATATATATATATATATATAATATATATATATATATATATATATATATATTATCATGTGTTACGAATGATCATAATCATAATCACAGTTTTTGCAGTGATCATTGACTATTAACTCTCTCAATCTGATTATAGAAATAAGTTTAAGTTTGGTGATGGAAAAGACATTGCAATTACAGGCACGCCATGCATGGAAACAATTGGGAAATATGATAATCGGGTTAAATAAATATATGGAATAAAGTTTTATTATGGAAAATTAAACAGAAGTCAACAGATTGTGCACAAACATAAACTCGCACAGAGCACATTATTAAACAGCCTTTAAACAATATATGCTACGTCCTCCTGTTTTCTTAGGACTTTTTCTATATCCAACGAGGTGGAATGCTTTGTTCATGCTTGAAGAAATTATCTGGATCTACCTTCCCCTTGATTTTCACCAATCTTAGAAAGTTACCCTTGAAGTACTTGAGGCCATAAACTTTAGCTTTCTCGAAGTAGGTCTGATTGCTCGGATTGCTACCGATATCAAGATCTCTGTAGTTTTGGAATGCTTCCCTTGGGTAACTTGTGACGTATGGAGCCATCCCATCATGCATTTCTCTTACCAAATTTATATAGCGGTCAGTGGCCTCAATTCCTTCCTCATTCCAATATATGGAGTACTGAATTTTGAATAGGTATCCGGCTCTGTGAGGGAACGGAGTTGCGGTATCTGGAATCTCACTCATTCTTCCTCCGTAAGGGTTCCATTGCATCGACATTGGGCCGGCCTTGATCATCATCTTCCATATGCGTTCCAAAGCTTCCTTAGGAACAATTTGGTTCACGTAATCAGATTTGTGTTTGTAAAAGCTTTGAGCTCCTTGAGGCCTATTGAGCAAAACATCTATGGATGTACCAATCGGCAAATCAAACCAGAAAAGTGTTGACTCTATCCATCTCATTTCAGTACAATCTTTTTGCTGCAAACCTAGTTTAGGGAAGCTCTTGTTCATCATGGAAAGAAGTGCGTAACTTTGTCCTAAAAAGAGGGCATAAAAAGAGATGATGAATGTCTTAGTACCCTCTTGGCTTCCATTGGCAACTTGTGGCATTGCTCGGATGAAAAGGTCTTTGTCTAGCTTGGTAGAAATTTGTTGCCACTGATAAAAAATATCAGTTGCACCTTCCTCCAAGGTCCTATCAACCTTGAAAACCGTCACTTTCTCCGGGACTCGAACCAAATGCATCTTCCAAGAAAGAACTACTGCAAAGCTTGCTCCACCACCTCCTCGGATGGCCCAAAACAGATCTTCCCCCATTGTCTCCCGATCGAGGATATTACCATTGACATCTACTACTTTTGCGTCAATGATATTATCGACTGAAAGACCATATTTCCTCATCAGAGTCCCGTACCCCCCTCCGCTAATATGACCACCTGCACCAACAGTAGGGCAAACACCAGCTGGAAAGGCATGCACATTACTCTTGTTCGCGATGTTGTAGTAAATTTCACCAAGAGTTGCCCCAGCTTGAACCCATGCCGTTTCGCTTGCGACATCTATGTCGATGGATCGGAGGTTGAACATGTCAAGGATGACGAATGGGACCTCCGATACATAAGAAAGACCTTCATAATCATGTCCACCGCTGCGGATTCTAATCTGCAAGCCACTAGACTTTGCACAAATGATCGTTGCTTGGACATGGGATTCATGCAGGGCCGTAACAATGGCAATTGGTTTCGGTGTTGTTGGGGTCAAGAATCTTTTGTTGTTGATATATGTCTGTAGAACAGACTGGAAAGAGGAACTCGCAGTTGTATAGATGGCTTCAGAGATGGAGTAAGAGGGAAGACTATTATTAGGAAGGCATTCTAAAAATTTGTCAAGACTTGAATTAGAAGTTGCCGATGACACTGACAAAATAAGAGCTAATACTGAGAGAATTATAGACATTGAAACCTTCATTTTCATGGAATGTTTCAGAGCTAGGCGCTGGTATATACCTCGAAATCATGGCTGAATTTATAGATGTAAATGGAGAGATACAAGCTATATGTTCTTTTAAGGCAAGAAATCCAAACCATATTTTATCAGCATTAATGATCAATGCATGCTTTTACCATTCCAATTGTACAGTCTTGTCGAGCAAGACCCGTCGCACTCGTTGAAAATTATGTATATCTAGGAACATTGCCAAAAACTTGAAAAGCAATTAGAATTGTGTTTTTGATTTTGAACCTCAATCTGAAACGAAAAAAAGAAAAGTCGCAGTGGCTCTATCATATGCCTGATTGATGGACATGATGTTAGATCGCAGGTTCAAGTTCTAGATTTGATTAATATATTGTTAATGAAGAAAACGAAGAAAGAAATAAGTAACTGTGATGGCTTCTTTCTTCTTCTTCTTCTTTTTCCATGCATAAGTGGTATATGGTTATCGAGAGTACATTGCAAATTTCATATGGTTACGTCGCTAGTTTGATTAGTTCTATGTACAATGTCTTGCAAATTTCTTCTTCTTCTTGGATTATATATATATATATATATATATATATATATATATATATATATATTATAAACTTTTCTGGTTAGGTTGCCTGTTTGAATCACATGAAACTTCTTGCAAGGATTGACTACTGTAATAACAAATCAGGTACGTTGATCAAAAACTGTGTGCCAGTTTACAAACTTGTTATAAAATCCTTGCAAGATTACATACTTAGTAAGAGTGGATGTTAAATTGGAAATAAATCCATGCTATTGAGTCTCAGATCTTAAAAAATCTTTGCATGATTACATACTTAGTAAGAGTGGACGTTCAATTGGAAATGAATCCATGCTATTGAGTCTCAGATCTTATGTCTTTAGTTTTCTTTTCTTGTAGTGTTTAATGCTGACAAGCTCATTATTAATATGATATGATGCAATCAAAATAAAAGATTACATAGCTAATTAAGAATAATTAGTCTGGAAATGATTTCATGACAGAGATAACTTATTTGTCTCTATAAACATCATTCATAGAAACTCAAATCATTACACAACAAGCAAAATACTCTGAATCTTGGAAAAACTCAAATAGAATTAAGATACGTAGAAGGTTTCTTTTTCAATCGCATTCTTGGTCGTCTTGTTTTCCTCACAACTTGTGAGTTTTCTTTTCTTTTCTCTTATTCTATATCTATCCCACTATCGTTTATTACATTAAAAAACACTAACATGATATTTCTCACAGGTGTTTCAATGTCGAACATACCACTCGTCGAGGGAGGAGAAATTAAGTTAAATGTTCAATGCGAAACAACCGTAACTTGCCACCAAAAACCTTCTTGTCCGTAAGAAATGATCGTTCTACGTTGTGTTAATAATTCTTCTTGTTGTCATTGGTCATCTATTTACTTCTAACAACAATAGAAACCTCAAGTCTCCGACATGTTAGAAGTAGGGATGCTTAAATAAATGTTCATTTTATAATAATAAATGCAGTGGCTTATTTGAACATTTTTTTCCTTTCATTAAACATAAAAAACTGGCCTGAATTACACAACCTATATTACTCTCACTGCAATTGTTGTTCAAATAAAAATATTTCAAATTTTAATTTATATATTGTAAAATCTAAGTCAAACCTGGTTCAAAGTTGACCACCCATATATATAGACTCAAATTTAACTCAAACTCCTAGGTAAACCTATTGTCGCGGCGATGATTTTTTCCGCGCTTCGTACCCTGCCATCCCCTGGATTTGAGGGGACAACAGCGCACGGTGAAAATGAGGGTGTTTTATAGTCGTAAAAATTACGACTATAATTATCAGGAGTCGCCACCTTGTATTAAGGTCACTAGGAACCTATCGGTCTGCGAGAGTCTAGATAAGAGCACTTGTTGTGCAAAGGGAAGACGCATCACCCTCAATGCACCCTACCTAAGGTAAGCTGCATTGTTATTTGATTGTTTTTTTTCTTCTAAGTTTTTTATTTTTTTGTC
Organism: Salix dunnii; assembly: GCA_015731905.1. Classification (NCBI taxonomy): domain Eukaryota; kingdom Viridiplantae; phylum Streptophyta; class Magnoliopsida; order Malpighiales; family Salicaceae; genus Salix; species Salix dunnii. The sequence continues at coordinate 34,839,057 of CM027674.1, read as the reverse complement.
TGCGGGTGTACTTTACGATGTAATTTTACACCGCAGTTAGAAAATCTTTTTGTTATTTGCGAATATACTTTACAATGTAAATTTATACCTTAGTTAAAAACCTATTTTTTCTATGGATGTATATTACAATGCAAATTTACATCCTAATAGATAAAAAAATAACTTTTATGATATTGTTTTTTTTTTTTATGATTTCACGCCACCAAAACTAAATTTACTCTGTTTTTTAATGCAAGCTTCATTTAATATAGAGATAACAAACAATAAAAATTAAAAGTCAAAACTAAGAGTATAGATACATAAATACAAAAAAAAACAAGAACTATTACAGAAGAACCGAAAAAAATAAAAGAATCAAAACTAAACTAAAAAATTAAAAAAAATGAAATACAAAACAAAAAATTACATGTATTAAAAAAAGATAAAAAAAAAATTTAATCGTCATTATATATTTTGACTTGAAGGATTAAATTTAAAAAATATATACACACACACAAATACATACATACATACATACATATACACACACACACACACACACAGAGTTTAATACATCCTTCAAAAATAATTAAAAAAGAGATATAGATTGCCGTATTTCGAAGCATCTTGCAGATAAAAGTAATTAGTCTCAACAAAACAAATTGCCAACCCATCAGTTTAAAAAAAAAATACTCAAATGGTGGAGAGCTCGATAAGATTGATGAATCCTCTCCTTAAAAAAAAACAAAAAAACAAATGAGAACAGCTCTTTGTCCGTAGCTAGATCTATCCGATTTTCTTTTGAGCATCTTTCATATTGGTACCAGAGACTGCTGAAGTAACAAGAAGTGAAAAGAAAATGTCTCAAAACTCAGCTGACCTCCCATGGAAGGTAAGGCTCTTTGCATCCCTCTTCTCCTCCACCTTTAAACTCATGATTCGTCGCACTGATGGATCTATCAACCGCCGCCTACTCAACTTTCTCGACTATAAAACCTCTCCATCGCCAAACAAACCCATAGACGGTGTCATAACCACTGATTTCACCATTGATGAAGCCCGCAACCTCTGGTTCCGCGTCTACACCCCCGTCCCCAGGAATTCAACCTCTGGCAGTGAAGTCAACGTCCCGGTTATTTTCTACTTTCACGGGAGCGGGTTCATCTGCATGGCGGCCAATTCAAAGCTGTTTGATGGTTTCTGCTACAGGCTCGCCCGCCTGCTACCTGCCGTCATCATCTCTGTAAACTACAGGCTGGCTCCTGAGCATAGGTGTCCATGCCAGTATGAAGATGGTTTCGATGCCATAAGATTCATTGATAAATCCTACCTTGAAATTCTTCCAAGCCATGCCAATCTGAAGCACAGTTTTGTTGCTGGAGACAGCGCTGGAGGCAATCTAGCCCATCACATGGCTCTGAAGGCTAGCAAATCTGAGCTTTCCAGTATAAGACTGACTGGAGTAATAGCCATACAGCCATTTTTTGGGGGAGAAGAACGCACAGGATCTGAAATCAAGCTTTCTAGAGATCCCTTTGTTCCGATGGATACTACAGACTGGATGTGGAGATCGTTTCTGCCAGAGGGTTCAAATCGAGACCATCCAGTGTCGAATGTTTTCGGGCCTAACTCTGCTGACATTTCAGAGCTTAAACTCCCTGCAGTTCTTGTCATTATCGGGGGGCTGGATCCTCTCCAAGACTGGCAGAAGAGGTACTACGAGGGACTGAAGAAAAGTGGAAAAGAGGTGTATTTAGTTGACTATGTCAACGCATTCCATTCCTTTTACCTCTTTCCTTGCTTGCCTGAGTTTCCTTTGCTTATCGATCATGTGAAAGAGTTTATGCAAGGACAAATGTCCACTTAAAAGTATAATATTGATGTTTTTTATTTCAGCTTTTTTTTTTTATGAATTAAAAAATTATAAATAATTGATTTTCAATAAAATTAAATCATATAAAATTAAATATTAAAGATTAAAAAGATATTAGAAATAAACAGTAAATCTATAGTGGTATGTGAGTAGTAAAAACTCTACACATTTTATAATTTTCTATATTATAATAATAAATTTGCAACATATGACCTTAAACTTCGAATATTATATAATCTCTTGGCTGGATTGGTTTGACCATTTGCCATAGTCATGAGTGGCGTGCTTTTAGACATAGCCCTAGCGTTTCTTCGTTAATGAAATCATAAGATATTTTACTCTAATATAAATTTCGATAAAATAATAAATTTATATAAAAATCAAGTAAAGTATAATTTTTTCTATAAAATATATAAATTTTAAATGGATATAAACTTATCTATTTAGTAGGTTTCAACGAAAAAACTATTATAAAATTATTATTATCATTAAAAAACCAAAAAGAATCTGATTTTTGAATTTTTGAATTCACTATATTAAGATTAATTTATTTTATAATTCAATTTAAATTAAACATAATAAACAAAATATAAATTATGAAAACAATTGCAATTATCAAATAATAAAAATAAATAGTTAATTTTCTATCTCCAAAAAGAAAAAAACATAAATTGAAAATTCATCTCTGCATTACCGTCATTATCATTACTATAACAATTAAAATTATTATAATATTACTGTCAAAAAAGTTAAAATTATCAAATTTCCCCCAAGAAAAAAAAAACAATATTTTTTTAAAAAAAATAAATTAAAAAATCACTAAAATTATCATTATTATTGCACAAATAATAAAATCATCTGATTCAAAAAACAGATAAAAATAACAGAAAACACACACAAAAAAGAACACAGGGAAAAAGGGAGTAATATTAATTTTAAAATGATAAAAATTTTAGAACTGAACCAAATAAAAATAAAATCCCAATAAAAAATAAAACTAAAAGTATAAATGAATAAATATAAACAAAAAAAAATTAAACACTATCCAAGAAGGACAAAAAAAAAAAAAAAACCAAATGAATCAATACTAAATAAAAAATTAAAAGAATAAGTGTCAAAATGAAAAATAATATATATAATTAACTGTAATTGAATGACAAAACTATAACAAATTAAAATCTTGGGACCTAAAAATAATAAAGAGACTTTAAAAAAAATACAGTGTAACCAACATAAATTAAAATTTCAAAATGAAATCTAATAAAAATAAAACCTCGATAAAAATAAAACAATAAAAAATAAAAACAAAATCTAAAAGTATAAATATTAAATAAGGACAAAAAAACAACATTGTCTAAGAAGGACAAAAAAAAAGAAGAATCAATACTAAATAAAATTTAAATGAATAAGTGCCAAACAAAAAATAAAATATAAAATTAATTCCAACTGAATCACAAAATTGTAACAAATCAAAATCTTGAGAATAAAAAATAATAAATAGATTTAAAAAAAATACAGTGTAACAAACATAAATTAAAATTTTATAATGAAATAGAATAAAATAAAACCCCAACAAAAAATAAAACAAAAAAAAGAGGCATAAATGCATAAATATAGACAATAAATAAATATTGTCCAAGAAGGACAAAAAAACAAAATAATTAATATAAAAAAATATTAAAACAATAAGTACCAAAATAAAAAATATAATTAATTCTAAAAGAAGGATAAAAATGTAACAAAATAAAACTTCAGGATCAAAAAACAATAAAGGGATCAAACTAGCATACCAAAATTATTAAAAGAACAAAAAAAACCAAAAATCAAAAGTGAATAAATGAAATGAAACATATCATATACAATCAATTTAAATTGAAGCACATAATTGAAAATAATCAAAATTTCCATTGAAAAATCAGTAAGAAAAATGAAATAAAAAAATCAGGGACTGAAATGCAATTACTACAAATATGAATGATTGTACCATGCTTTCTAGCAACAAGAGAGAGAAAAGGGGGTAGAAAAATCATCCACTGGCGTTTTCACAATCACATTCACATGATATGCGCCGCTCTAGGAGGCAGGGTACATAGGGGTGAGTATTTTCGGTTAGGTTCGGTTTTTATAAAAAAAAAAAAAACAACCAAACCAAAAATTGTAATTTCTCTTAAAAAACTAACCAAAACCAAACCGGAACTAGTAAAAATCGTCCATTTTCGGTTAAGTTCGGTTCAGGTTTTATGATTAAAAAATTGAGAAAACTGAACTTTCTTTTTTGGGCTTTCCTGTGGGCTTTTCGATGGGCTTCCTAATTAAGGAGAAAAACCATAGTTTCGCAAGAATCGTGAGTACGCAAATGCAAGATAATGCAAAAGGCTAATAGTGAAAACTGGAAAAGACTAACTTGACTGAGTGATAATGATTTTACACTTCCATGTCTCAAACCCTCTATTGATAACAGAAAAAGCTACACTTATTGATAATTATTTACACTTTAAATTATGGAATTTGAGATCTTCAAGGCAAGATAAAAATCACAACAAAGCCACCCATCCTTCACAGTTCACCAGGATTTCCTCTAGATTTTCTTGTAGTGGACCAATGGTGGTAATTGTTGACAATCTCCGGGCTATGTAGCATAAGTATAATAAATTAGTTGAGAAGAAGTTATGGGGGGCGTGGCAATAACAGTAGAAGTTAAAGAGAAACAGATAATCCACTAACTAAGAAGAAGAAAACAAATACCAATTCATCTCTATAACTTGTATACAAGAATGGATGGAGAAATTTTAACAACAGAGGAGTAAACTTACCGGGGTTGAGAAGGGATGGCTGCAGAGGAGAGAATCTATTGGTTCAGATACAGTTACAAATGGAGTGAGTGGGGAAGATTGTCAGGAGAGGGAAAGGGAGAGGGAGGGGGGTGGTTGCTTGTAGGGTTAGAGTTAGAAAAGAAATGAGAGAAGGGAAAGTGTGTTTTTATACTAACCTTTTTGACCGAACCGGTTCGGTTAATTTTGGTTTTTTTGGTTTTTTCCTTACAAAACTGGTACCGAACCGAACCGGATATTTTTCAAAATTTAATAATCGGTTTATTCGGGTTTTTTTATCGGTTCAGTTTTTTTAGTTATTTTTTTCCGATTTTCTTGGTTTAATCGGTTAGCCGGTTTATTTGCACACCCCTAAGGGTACATATCAGCGTACCAAGGGACACAATGGACGACAAGTTTCCGCTGCCTGACGATAGCACACATGCTGACGGAAAGGCGCAAGCAGGTGAAACACTGCTGACGCGTTTGTATGAGGTGCTTGTAGTGTTCTGAACAAAATTTAGAGACAATTAGAGATGTTATTAGAGCAATAAAGACTAAAATGAAGTTTTTCAAATTCTTAAATTTAAAACCTTGATTTCACACAGAAGAGAAATTGAATGACACATCGTTCGGTCTATGCTTTTGACAATTTTTATTTATCGAGTTGATAACTCTAAACGCATAAATGTAAGGCTACAAGCCTCCAAATTGAACAAGATCGGATCCAAATGGAATGTGAGTATCTTCTATACCAATTTATGATGGTTTGTGATGAAGATGATGTTAGAATTACTCTAACAACAACTTGAAAGTGGACAATTGATAATCTTTGACACTAAAACTAGGTAAAAAAATAAAGTTTTCTTTATTTGTTAACACTTGAAGACTCTTTAAGAGGTTCTTATAAAGGGATACAAACATGGACATCAAAATCAAGAGGTCAGAAATTTACCAAAACATCCTAAAATCTTAGAAAAGCTCTATAAACAACCCCTGAAAATTATATATATGAAAAAAAAGACCAATTGAGAAACACAATAGAGCAGTAGTTCTAACTACTTCTCTAATCCAAGGGCACATCCTTGTGGCTTGCTTTAGTTGTTTCTTATTAATTTTTTTTCTATATTCACATTCATACGTATAAAATAAAGGTTTGAAATGATTACCAATTGATATTAAGTTAACCTTTTTCTGTTGTGTTTTGCATTTAATGTTGTTATTTTAAAAGGTATATATATTTATATATAATGTTGTTTTAATTTGTGTTTTGACTTAACCTGCATTTTAATGCAAGGGTGTTTGCTTGCTTTGCTATATTTTTTCATGAACAAAATGGGTTCAAAATGCCGAATTTGAATCCATGCTACATGAATACATAGGTCATCTTAAGTTGGTTTTTGTTATTATTATTATTTTGTATGTCAAGCTTGATTTTTTATGTTTCTTAATTACTGTTTTAGATTAAAATATGTTTGTATATGTTAATTTGGTTTGTTAAAATTAAGAAAACATGTTTTAGATTACATACTATAAGCATCTATATTCTCATGTTGGGTTTGAATTTCTAGTGACATATTATCTATCATTACATATGTAACATGTTCATCATCATCAACATGATGTGGATGTTCATTCCTAACCTATTCTTTAGCATCCACAATAGAGGCATTTAAATTAGATTTTCAAAAACATACAATCTTTTTTTTATCGCATTTTAGTGTCAATCTAAGAAATTTTTTCTACACAAGTTGTTAGCATCAATTATGGTTTATAGGAATATTACTTCTCATTTTATCTATTAGCCTATTAATATAGAGAGTGAATATTAGTTTCATGCATATATATTTAATTTCAAATTTGGATAAGGTATTTAATCCTAATTTCATCTTCCATTACTTTCTTGTAAATTAATAGACCTCCACTTTAATTTGGGAAATCTCACTTAGATTTTTCTAATGGGTTAGGATCACAAATAGATTAAATTAGGTTGATAACATTGTTTAAGAATCACATGTTTGTATGACTCATGGATCACTTAGGTGGTGACTCTTTTTCTAAACATATCATATATGTGTCACATAACTCATGCCTCCATCTTCATGTAATCATATGTCACTCATCCAAATCATACAAATTAGTTAAGTAGTACCCAATTTTATAGCATTAAACATATTTGATTAATAGTAACCTTGAGTAACTTAACAAATTATCCATTAATATTAACCTTAAGTAACTCAACAAATTATCCATGTATAAGATTCTGGTTTTAGATGATTATGAACATATCTAAGGTATTTCCCTTGAGTACTTTTTCGTAAGTCTATTGCAAACACTCTTGTGGCGCCAACGAATCAGATGTCACTATTGTTGGTGCAACAATGCTCTAGATATTGAACACATCTTTTTTTATTAGACTAACTAGAATCCGATTGGATTTCTAGATTCTAGCTAGATTTTCCAAGCTCTAGCCAGTTTTGACCAAAATAGTAATCGAGGGCTGAAACAATTCAAATATCATATGAGAAAGAAAAAAATTGTCTTTTGAAAAAATAATGAATAACAATAACAATAAAACATATAATAATTGTTCTAACAAAGGCTTGGTATCATAGTTGGGTCCCAAATATCATACACTCATCAAAAACAATAATAAAAACTATTTGGACAAAATTATTTTAGAAATATTGATTTGATATAATAAAAATCTTATAATTATAAAAACTTTATAATTCTCTTTGCAAAGCATTTTTTTTTATCTCATAAACTTTATCTTTATTTTAGATTTATAAATTAAATATTAGATTTATTAGTATAATATTATATGAATATTACAAATAAATAAATTATATATATAATTTATCAATCTAACATTATCATGTGTTACCAACGATCATAATCATAATCACAACCAGTGATTAGCTATATGGTATTTTAAACTTACACCTCCAGCCGGCAGATAAACAAATTTCATAATCATAGAAGCTGGCATCACACCGACCACCCAATGAACCTAAAGATTTATGTATGACTTGAGAGCGACCATAAGGTGATATATGCTGAAAGAAGAGAAGTAAAGCTCACTCTTTAATCAAGAAGGTTTAGGATTCATCCATCAAGTTCTTCTTCTCTAGCTTCATGAACTCAAGCATTAGTGTTCTTATAGGAATGAAATGATACTTGATCTCTGAATTCCTAGTCGAACATCTACATCTACATTAATTAGTAATGCAAAGTTTTTGCAGTGATCATTGACTATTAATTCTCTTAATCTGAATATAGAAATAAGTTTGGTGATGGAAAAGAGATTGCGATTACAGGCACGCCATGCATGGAAACAATTGGGAAATATAATAATGGGGTTAAATAAATATGTGGAATACAGTTTTATTATGGAAAAATAAACAGAAGTCAACAGGTTGTGCACAAACATAAACTCACACAGTGCACATTATTAAACAGCCTTTAAACAATATATGCTACGTCCTCCTGTTTTCTTAGGACTTTTTCTATATCCAACGAGGTGGAATGCTTTGTTCATGCTTGAAGAAATTATCTGGATCTACCTTCCCCTTGATTTTCACCAATCTTAGAAAGTTACCCTTGAAGTACTTGAGGCCATAAACTTTAGCTTTCTCGAAGTAGGTCTGATTGCTCGGATTGCTACCGATATCAAGATCTCTGTAGTTTTGAAATGCTTCCCTTGGGTAACTGGTGACGTATGGAGCCATCGCATCATGCATTTCTCTTACCAAACTTATATAGCGTTCAGTGGCCTCAGTCCCTTCTTCATTCCAGTTTATGGAGTACTGGATTTTGAATAGGTATCCGGCTCTGTGAGGGAATGGAGTTGCGGTATCTGCAATCTCACTCATTCTTCCTCCGTAAGGGTTCCATTGCATCCACATTGGGTCGGCCTTGATCATCATCTCCCATATGTGTTCCAAAGTTTCCTTAGGAACAATTTGTTTCACGTAATCAGATTTGTTTTTGTAAAAGCTTTGCGCTCCTTGAGGCCTATTGAGTAAAACATCTATGGATGTACCAATCGGCAAATCAAACCAGAAAAGTGTTGACTCTATCCATCTCATTTCAATACAGTCTTTTTGTTGCAAACCTAGTTTAGGGAAGCTCTTGTTCATCATGGAAAGAAGTGCGTCACTTTGTCCTAGAAAGAGGGCATAGAAAGAGATGCTGACTGTCTTAGTACCCTCTTGGCTTCCATTGGCAACTTGTGGCATTGCTCGGATGAAAAGGTCTTTGTCTAACTCCGTAGAAACTTGTTGCCACTGATAAAATATATCAGTTGCACCTTCCTCCAAGGTCCTATCAACCTTGAAAACCGTCACTTTCTCCGGGACTCGAACCAAATGCATCTTCCAAGAAAGAACTACTGCAAAGCTTGCTCCACCACCTCCTCGGATGGCCCAAAACAAATCTTCCCCCATTGTCTCCCGATCGAGGATATTACCATTGACATCTACCACTTTCGCGTCAATGATATTATCGACTGAAAGACCATATTTCCTCATCAGAGTCCCGTACCCCCCTCCGCTAATATGACCACCTGCACCAACGGTAGGGCAAACACCAGCTGGAAAGGCATGTACATTACTCTTGTTCGCGATGTTGTAGTAAATTTCACCAAGAGTTGCCCCAGCTTGAACCCATGCCGTTTCGCTTGCGACATCTATGTCGATTGATCGGAGGTTGAACATGTCAAGAATGACGAATGGGACCTCCGATACATACGACAGACCTTCGTAATCATGTCCACCGCTCCGGATTCTAATCTGCAAGCCACTAGACTTTGCACAAATGACTGTTGCTTGGACATGGGATTCATGCAGGGCCGTAACAATGGCAATTGGTTTCGGTGTTGTTGGGGTCAAAAATCTTTTGTTGTTGATATATGTCTGCAGAACAGACTCAAAAGAGGAACTGGCATTTGTATAGATGGCTTCGGAGATGGGGTACGAGGGAAGACTATTATTAGGAAGGCATTGTAAAAATTTGTCAAGACTTGAATCAGAAGTTGCCAATGATACTGACAAAATAAGAGCTGAAAATACTAAGAGAATTGTAGACATTGAAACCTTCATTTTCATGGAATGTTTCAGAGCTAGGCGTTGGTGTATACCTCGAATTCATGGCTGTATTTATAGATGTAAATGGAGAGATCCAAGCTATATGTTCTCTTAAGGCAAGTAATCCAAACCGTATTTTATCAACGTTGATGATAAATGCATGCTTTTACTATTCCAAGTTGTACATTCTTGTCGAACGAGCTAGACCAGTCGCCCTCCTTGAAAATTATGTATATCTAGCAACATTGTCAAAAACTTGAAAAGTAATTAGAATTATTTTTATGATTTTGAACCTCATTCTGAAACCAAAAAAAAGAAAAGTCGTAGTGATTCTATCATATGCCTGATTGATGAACTTGATGTTAGATCGCAGGTTCAAGTTCTAGATTTGATTAATATATTGTTAATGAAGAAAACAAAGAAAGAAATAAGAAACTGTGATGGCTTCGTTTTTTTGCCATGCATGAGTGGTATGCTTATCGAGAGTACACTTCAAATTTCATATGGTTACGTTGCTAGTTTGATTAGTTCTATGTACATGTCTTGCAAATTGGGTCTTCTTCTTGGATTATAATGTAAGAATAAAAAACTTCTCTGGTTAGGTTGCTTGTTTGAATCACATGAAACTCAAGTATGTTAATCAAAAACCGTGTGCCAGTTTAATCTATACATGAATATATTTCATGGGAGAAAACCTTAGATTGGTCCCTCATATATATGCTATTTCTTGATCGACTCATCTAACTATAAATTTGAGCATTTAGGCCCTCTGATATGCACAGTTTCACAATCCAACTCTTTTTCTTTTCTTCTTCTTCTAACACACCCTAATTTTCCCCAGTCTTCGTTGTGAAATATCCAGTCATGAACATGTGTAGTTACTTGGTCCCAACTTATCTTAAATTACAAAGCTATGATTTGGTATGCTCTTACCTATGATTTTCATAAATTATGCTCAATAATTTCCAATCATTTTAACAAAAAGAGACCAAATGGATAAAATCTGAAGTTGGGCATTCAGACAAGAAGCTCCACATGTTTGCAGGACTGGTATGAGGTTTGCCTACAGTTGAATGATCTTCTTTAAATAACTGTAGCATATTTTATTTTTCAATTGTGTACACCTTGGATCGAAGCCCATAAGATGTTACCTCTGATGGACAATAGAGGCTGAATAACTGGTTCTGGTTCCAGCTTTGAAAATATTTTGTCATGGTCAATATATTTGAGCTAGAATTTTTTTGTTCTCAAGTTCTGTGTTTATTTAGGCTCTTCTTGTTTGAAACTTCCAGAGACGTGTATTTCTCTGATATCATAAGAAGATGCGAATGACACATTGCATTATCACATCTAACCTACAGCTATCAAAGAGTTGTAGTTTGTTGCTAAATCCAAGTCTATCACGGAAGTCATTTCAAGGTTTTTTTTTTGGAAAATAAAAACATTAAAACAAAATTATTTTGAACAATAATAAAAATATCCTTGGAGTTGGCTCGATCTTAAATTTGACCAGGTATAATTTATCATCAAACCTGGGGGGAAAGGGAAAAAAGGGAGACGTTTCAAATTTCAAATGCAAACAGCAGCAAAAATAATCCACAGTAAATGAAATGAATGAAATATTGTGGATGGTAGCTGCATCAAAAAACAAGACATGGGAAATGCCACTAATTAGATTTGAGCTCTACAGCAAAACATACTGTAGTTCGGTTGTGTATCTCTAAGCTTATAGAGGGTTTTGCGAAATCCCTTGAAAAGAATTGGGACAAAAGTGAAGCAATAGTATTCACCTTGTTAACTAAGATCAAAACCAACAAAACATCAAGCAACTGATAGAACTGCTGTTTCAAAATTGTCTTTGGCAGATGATGCGCGTTTAACGAGCATATGATCTGGATGTGAAAGCCTGATCAGTTGGCTGCAGAACATGAGGTGATCATTGATTGATATGATTTTGGATGAGAATCTTGAGATGGATCTTGGAGAGATCAAACAGACGGAGAAACTCTGATCTGCTCCAACACTTGGTACATAAACCATGTCAAAGCTAGAATCTTCGATCCACGATAAAAAGAATTTTATTATGCTTTGGTGAAAGAAGAAATCCAGCTTATACAGAGATAAAACATTTTGTATTTCTCCCTTCAATATCAGCAATCATAAATTTGGTCGTGGAAAATATGAAAACGGTTCCAATTTAGGGTGTAAGAGTTCTTAGTGTAAGCAGTGGGTAATAAATTTTGAAAAAAAATGCAACCTTGATGCTATGTAAAAGCTCACTTCTTGAAGCTGATTAAAAAGGCAAGGGGTCTGTATACCTTTTAACTTCAGCATCGAGAAAAGACAAAAGCATCATTGAAACAAATTCACATAGCATGCCTGGTATAGTACGAATCAAAGTTGTTTTGTTTCGTGAATTGTTTTTTTAAATGGAATAAAATGTTTTAAAATATTTTGGCTACTGTTTTGAGATTATATATATATATATATATATATATATATATATATATATATATATATATATATATATATATATTAAAAAAATAATTCAAATTCAAAAAAAATTATTTAGAATTATATAATTTAAATTAAAAACAGACACGATAAAATAATTTTTTGAACAAAATTATTATGAATATGTAGAATATTACTAGAATACTATTACCATTTTAGACGTTTTATTCTTATATTAAAGTGAATAATATTTTAAAAAATAAATCTTAAAATAATGGAGAGAATTCTTTGAAATTTTACAAACTTGTTATAAAATCCTTGCAAGATTACATACTTAGTAAGAGTGGATGTTAAATTGGAAATAAATCCATGCTATTGACTTTAAGATCTTAAGTCTTTAGTTTTCTTCTTTTGTAGTGTTTAATGTTGATAAGCTCATTATTAATGAGATATGATGCAATCTAAATAAAAGATTACATAGCTAATTAGGAATAATTAGTTTGGAAATAAAAGATTTCATAGTAATTAGGAATAATTAGATTGGAAAAAAAAGATTGCATAGCTAATTGGGAATAATTAGTTTGGAAATAAAAGATTTCATAGTAATTAGGAATAATTAGATTGGAAAACAAAGATTGCATAGCTAATTGGGAATAATTAGTTTGGAAATAAAAGATTACATAGCTAATTAAGATTAATTAGTTTGGAAATGATTTCATGACAAAGATAACTTATTTGTGTTTATAAACATCATTCATAGAAACTCAAATCATTACACAACAAGCAAAACACTCTAAATCTTGGAAAAACTCAAATAGAATTAAGATATGGAGAAGGTTTCTTTTTCAATGACATTCTTGGTCGTGTTGTTTGTCCTCACAACTTGTAAGTATTCTCTTCTCTTATTCTATATCTACCCCACTATCTTTTATTACATTAAAAACGCTAACAAGATATTTCTCACAGGTGTTTCAATGTCGAACATACCACTCGTCGAGGGAGGAGGATTTCAGCTAAGTGTTCAATGTGAAACAGTCGCGACTTGCCGCCATAAAACTGCTTGTCCAGAACCGAGGATGGTTCTACGTTGTGTTAATAATATGTGTGAATGTGACTGGTGATCATTTCATGCTTTCTCATCTATTTACTTCTAACAACAATAAACACCTCAAGTCTCCACCATGTTAGAAGTGAGGATGCTTAAATAAATGTTTATTTTATAATAATAAATGTAGTGGCTTATTTGAACATGTTTTTCCTTTCACTCTCACTGCAATTGTTGTTCAAATCATAATATTTCAAAGTTTATTTATAAATTGTAAAATCTAAGTCAAACTTGGCTCAAAGTTAACCACCTCTCTGTATATATATACACCGGAAACTCAAAATCCTAGTTGAATAATAAAATCATAACCAAATTTTTTATTAAAAAATATTTGCTTTTTCAAGGTGATTTGATCGAACTTTTAAGGATAAAATTCACTAAAAAAACTCAAACTCCTATGTTGAATAATAAAATCATAACCAAATATTTTTTATTTCAAAAATATTTGTTTTTTTAAGGTGATGTGATCCAACTTTTAAGGATAAAATTCACTAAAAAGACTTAACTATCCTATGTAAACTATAAAAGAAAATCATAATGCTTTTTTTCAAAATGGTTTCAAATGGTGGTTTTTTGGTTCATTCTTATTTATGGTTTCAATTTAACTTCTATATGAATTGAGGCATGATAGTTATATGAGAATCAATTTAGCGAAACCATGTAATGTCCTTTATATTTTATGTAAATTCTTAAGTAAGAAAGAGGGTTTATTCATCATAGAAAACTTGCAATAATAGACACAATAAAAGAAAACAAACACCATCAGACCACTACAAACAAACAAAAAATACAACTTACCTTAGATAAGATGTATTATGAATGTCAGTACCTTCTTCTATGCAATCAGGTTGTACCTCTTTAATATTTGATGAAACAAACATACCGAGTGACCTTGAACCAAACAAATAGATGGCGACTTCATCGACCCCCCTAACATCGAGCATCAATGTGCAATAAAATGGCCACTAGGGAACTTTGACTAAGCTTTGTTCATGTGCTATTTTAAAGTTGATGATTATATTTTATTATGTTATAACTGATTTAATTTGCTTAAAGGCTTTAACAAAACTTTTTTCTTTATCCTATCATGCAAATACATTTATGCATCATTTATATTATTTAAGAGAATTTACATTGAAAAGATGTATAAGGAATTCTAATTAGATTCTATTTAGTCTAATAAAAGAAGATGTGTGTAGTATCGACAACATTTGTGCACCAACAGTAGTGGCGTCACATCTGCTGGCGCCAATAAAGTGTTTGCAATGGACTTATGAAGATCTGCTTGAGGTAATTACCTTAGATATGTCCATAATCATCTAATTATAATGACTTGTTGGGGGTGTATGTTTATATATAATTTATTATGTATAAAATGTAAACATGTTAAGCCATGTTATGTATGAGACCTAATTAATTGACAATAAATCCCTCATTAATATATTAAGTATATTCTGAAAACATGAATAGTTGCCTTCCAATTTTATATGCATAAAACCATAATCTTATTCATAGATGATTTGTTGAGTCACTCAAGGTTACTATTAAACAAATATGCTTAATGCTATAAAATTGGGCCATACTTAACTAATTTGTATGATTTGGATGAGTGACTTATGATTCAATGAAGATAGATACACGAGTTATGTGAAACATATATAATATGTTTAGACAAACAATCATTGCCTAAGTGATTTATGAGTCATATAGACATGTGATTGATAAACTATGTTATCAACCTAATTTAATCTATTTGGATTTGTCGATTTACTCAAGGTAAAATAATTAAATAAGATCCAAGCCCACTAGAAAAATCTAATCGAGATTTCCCAAATTAATGGGTAGGTCTATTAATTTACAAGAAAATAATAGAAAATAAAATTAAAATTAATACCTTATCCAAATTTGAAATTAAATATATATGCATGAAACTAATACTCATTCTCCATACATTAATAGGTTGATAGATAAAATGAGAAGTAAAATATGCTTATTACCATACTTGATGCTAACAAATTATCTAGACAAAATTTCTTGGATTGACACTAAAATGTGATAAAAAAAAAGGGTATGTTTTTGAAAATCTAATTTAAATGCCCTTGTCGTGGAAGCTGAAGAATAAGTTAGGAATGAACATCGACATCATATCGGTGACGATGAACATGTTACATGTGTAATGGTAGGTAGTATGTCACCAGAAATTCAAAGCCAACATTAGAATATAGATGCTCATACTATGTTTATTTATCTCAAATAATTGTTTGATGAGGCTACTACGAGTGAGAGATATGATATTTTTAAGGAATTGTTTTGTTGAAACATGTCATAGAGTGTTTTAGTTAACACTAATGTTTTGAAAATGATTGATTATATTAAGAAAGTAGGCTAATAAAGTTATATGATTTAGAATACCATTTTAGGTGTTAACCCCTTTTAGGTTTTTTATCTTTATATTAAAAATCAATATTTTCATCCTACCATAAATAATTTTTAAATATTGACCAAAATCCTTTGAAATTTTACAAACTTGTTGTAAAATCTATTTTTTAAAAACCATGCCAAAGTAGTTTCCTTTTTAAAAAGATACTGAGATAATTTTAGGAATTTTTGCCATATGAAAGAGAGAAATAATATTTTTATTATTATTATTTTAAACTTTTTTTTTGCAAAATTCATTGTTTATTGTAATTAAACTAGCCAAAATATTCCTAGGCGGAGTTTTCTAAATACACCTTTAAACCAAAAGGTCATTTAATAAAAGCATGGCAAACTAAAAAAAGGTCTTAAACCTTTTGACCTAAATTGACCTGACCAAGTTGAATTGAGTGGCTTAAGCCTGTGAGTTTGACCTAAAATCTTTGGTTTGAACATATACCATAATAAGGACTATGGTTTTACCCAAAACATAATTAAATGTAAAAAAATATATTATTTGTTCAAATTATGCCTTTACATTCATGTGTCTTTTTTAGTTTAAATCTAAAAAACCCATAACTATCTACAATTTTGCAACAAAGTGAAACCATTGCCAAGCATAAAATTGGGCATTTTTTACTTTCTAAAACATGTTTTCTTTATCTCAACAAACTAGACTAATATATACAAATATATTTTAATCTAAAACACTAATTAAGAAACATAAAAAAATCAAGCTTGATGTACCAAATAAAAAAAAATAACTTAACATAGCCTATGTGTTCATGTTGCATGAATTTAAAATTTGCTTTTTGAACCTATTTTATGCATGAAGAAGCATAGCAAAGCCAAGTAAACACCCTTGCATTAAAATGTAGGTTAGGTCAAAACACAAACTAAACCAAAATTATATTAAAAAAATATTAAGACAAAAGATATATTAAAAACATTAAAAACGCTTCAAAATAACAACATTAAATGCAAAACAAAGCAGAAAAAATGAATGTAATATCAATTGGTAAGCATTTCAAACCTTTATTTTATACTTATAAACATATATATGGAAACAAAATGAATAAAAAACAGCTAAAGCAAGCCACAAGGACACGCCCTTGGACTAGAGAAGTACCTAGAACTACTAATCTATTGTTTTCTCAAATGGTCATCTCTCTCTCTCTCTCTCTCTCTCTCTCTATATATATATATATATATATACATAAGTTATGTGTTGTTTATAGGGCTATTCTGATATTTTAGGATGCTTTTGGTCAATTTTTGACCTCATGATCTTGATGTACATGTTTGTATCCCTTGATATGAACCTGTTAAAGAGTCTTTAAGTGTGAACAAATAAAGAATACATTATTTTTTACCTAGTTGTTTGTCATAGATGACCAAATTGTCCACTTTTAAGTCTTTGTTAGAGTAATTCTGACATTATCATCATCTTAAACCACCATAAATTGGTAGAGACGATGTGCACCTTTCATGGATTTGATCTTGCTCAATTTGGAGGCTTCTTGCTTTACATTCATGCGTTTGAAGTTTTCAACTTAATCCTGAGATTTGAGGGCATCAATCTCCTCCTGCATAGCCTAAAGCCACACAAGGATATGTATAGCAGCCTTGTAACTGGAAGGCTTAAGCAGAGACAAATCAACAGGGGAGTTATCTTGAGCAACCACAAAACAAACTCTTTTCTTGACAATACCAGTTTTGCTACGAGTTTGCATGGGATGCAAATTCATATTAGGAATATGTAATACCAGCAAGATGGCCTCAGGATTAAAAGAATCAGTAGATTGCTCAGGTTGCAACGATGAGCTTTCAGAACTGGACTAAGGCTCAGGATCAGATAAGGGATGCAAAGGAACATAAGTAATGGACTTAGAGGGTGATGGATCTGGAGACTCAGGAGGTGAGTGAGAAGGAGCAAATAGAGACATAACAACAACATTATTGGGAGTTATAACAGGCATAATCAAAGAAGGACAAACTGAAGAGGAGGACTGAGAACTGGAAGTTAAAATGCATAGGGAAACACATGTTCATTAAAAACAACATGCTTGAGATATAGGTATGTTTGCTAAGAACATTAAAACAAACATAGCTTTTATAATGAGATGCATATCCTAAGAATACACACATAAGAGTCTTAGGTTGTAACTTGTTGAGATTATAGAGGCATAATAAAGGGAAACAAGCACAACCAAAGATACACAGATGAGTAATGATTGGGACCTTGTTGTGTAAGAGTTCATAAGGTGATTTGAGACGACCTGTAAACGCACACAACGAACAGCAAAGAAACACAAACACAAAATTAGTTCATTTTCTTCAGATCTCAGATCTGCCCCTCTCGGTTCTTCTTCTTTTTCTTCTTCTTCTTTTTCTCCTTCTCCTTCTTCTTCTTCTTGCCGGCAAAGATGTTCCATAATGACCTGCAAACAAACAAAACACAAACACCAACA
This sequence comes from Salix dunnii, assembly GCA_015731905.1. Taxonomy (NCBI): domain Eukaryota; kingdom Viridiplantae; phylum Streptophyta; class Magnoliopsida; order Malpighiales; family Salicaceae; genus Salix; species Salix dunnii. The sequence continues at coordinate 34,820,863 of CM027674.1, read as the reverse complement.
CCAGTAAAAATCAATCAGTTCTTACCTTCAAATCGGGGCTCTGTTCTCGGCGATCATTCTTCTTTTCTCTTTGCCATAGAAGGGGCTATGCTGCCGTGAGGCAGCTGGAGGGAGATGGGTCGTGACTGAGAGTCTCGTCGACGAGGAGCACAGTAGAGGAGAGCGTGAGGAAACGAACGGGAAAGGGAGGGGTTGAAACCCAAAGCTAAAAATGGCAGAGGAAACCTGTGTGAAGGAGAGGAAAACCATGAGGGGAAGACTACCACTGCTGGCTGGAGTTGAGGTGTTGAAGGCAAGGGGAACAGTGGCTGGTTGAGAAGGGCTGAAGGCTGGTCAGCCTAGGGAGAAGAGACACAACGGGGGGTGGGGCTGAAGGGAGAAGAGAAGGGAAGAAAAAAAAAAACAATGGAGGGGGGGGGCTGCAGCAGCACAAAAGAGCTGGCGGCTGCAGCCCCCAACCAGGAGAAAAAAGAGACTTAGGGTTTTTTAGGGTTTTGGGGAATTTTTAGTGTATGTCTTTTTTTTTGGTCCCTTTATTTGTGGCTAGACAACTCTATTTATAGAATTTGTCATGGGTAAAATTTCAAAAGTAACCTTCAGCTTGCGCGCATTTTTCAATTTGATCCTTGGTTCTTGATTTGTGTGACCTGACCCTTAATTGACAATTAAACTCTTAATTTGTTCAATTTTGCCCCTGTATCAATATTTTTGGATTTTTCTCTTTTTTAATATTTTTTATTTATTTATTTTTTCCGAAACATAAAAAATAAGTGGGTCAAAAATTAGGTAGCAACAAGAGATATGCATGGCTGTGAGATAAGAAGGTTCAAGAACAATTGTTTTGACAATTTTCTCCTCAGCAAGTAACTGTGATCTAAACTCTTTCAACGTAATAACACTCTCTCTACCTCTGATTACACACCGAAAGGTGTTATATTCTGATGAAAGGCCATTCAGTGCAAAAATGACAATATCTTCATCAGCAAAGTGAACTCCTGCAGCTGTTAAGTAGTCTCTAGCCTCTTTAATCTTAAGATGGTATTAGCTAATTGTGTTTACTCCTTTCCTAATATTCTATAAATTGGACTTCATTTGAAAAATACTAGTTTTAGATACTATGAAAAATTGCTCAATCAACCGATTCCATAAATCTCTAGAACTAACACTGCCAATTGCACAAGACATAGCAATTGGAGATAGTGTAGCAGTAATTAACTACATAAGGGCTCTATCATGCAATTTCCATATCAAGACATCATCAAATTCAATCAAAATAGAGGAAGGAGAGTTATGTGTACCACATTCATCCATTGTGACAGATGAAGGACATAGGTGAGTTCCATCCACAAGCCCAATGATTCCATTGCTTTTCAATAGCAAACGCATTTGAAAGTGTCAATTCAGATAGTTTGTATCATCGAGCTTAACATTCACCGAGGTGGAGATTGTTGAAATTAGAGCGGTAATTGGTGATTGCAAAATCTGGAGTTGTGCTGCTGTAACCATGACTTCAAGGTTAATAACTTCACGAATTTCTTTGATCAAACACTTGATAAGTTCAGTGGCAGCCTTGAAAGAGAATTTGAGTTGAGAATTTGAGAATTTGAGAGGAGACTAAGAAGCAGAGGAGAGGATTTTTCAGAGGATCTGATTTGTTAAGTTAAGAAGAAGGGTTGCGGAAGCAATAGATTTGGATTGATTGCGTAAGTATTTTAAGCTCTGATACCATATGAAGATTAGAGGAAGAAGATGATCGAGATAGAGGAAGAAGGAGGGCAAGAGAGAATGAAAAAGAAAATACTAAAAATTCAAATTTCTATTTCTTCTTACTATTCTGTTACACACAAAGTATGTATGTTTTATATTTATATTCAATAGGGAAATACTTACGTATATATACTCACATATATACATACTGGCAAGGATACCTATGCTCAGTAGCCAGCCTGTAGTTTACAGAGAAGATGACTGCAGGTAGCAGGCGAGCGAGCCTGTAGCAGAAACCATCAAACAGCTTTGAATTAGCCGCCATGCAGATGAACCCGCTCCCGTGAAAGTAGAAAATAACTGGGGCGTTGACTTCACTGCCGGATGTTGAAGTCCTGGGGACGGGGGTGTAGACGCGGAACCAGAGGTTGCGGGCTTCATCAATGGTGAAATCAGTGGTTATGACACCGTCTATGGGTTTGTTTGGCGATGGAGAGGTTTTATAGTCGAGAAAGTTGAGTTGGCGGCGGTTGATAGATCCATCAGAGCGACGAATCATGAGTTTAAAGGTGGAGGAGAAGAGGGATGCAAAGAGCCTTACCTTCCATGGGAGGTCAGCTGAGTTTTGAGACATTTTCTTTTCACTTCTTGTTACTTCAGCAGTCTCTGGTACCAATATGAAAGATGCTCAAAAGAAAATCGGATAGATCTAGCTACGGACAAAGAGCAGTTCTCATTTGTTTTTATTTTTTTTTAAGGAGAGGATTCATCGCTCTCCATGACTGATTAAATATTTCAATATCATTTTGGTTATTTTTCTGATTTTTTAATTAATATAAAATATTTTAGCATTTTTTTCAGATTATACTACTCATATATATATTTTAGCATTTTTTTCAGATTATACTACTCATATATATATATATATATATTAATTTAACAAGTATAATTAAAATTGAAGATAAATTAATTTTAAATTAAATAATTTGAATATTTTTTTAAAAACTGATGGGGAAGTTCACAAATAATATTATAAATAATATTATATTGGCAATTTGTTTTGTTGAGACTAATTACTTTTATCTGCAAGATGCTTCGAAATAAGGCAATCTATATCTCTTTTTTAATTATTTTTGAAGGATGTGTTAAACTATATATATATATATATATATATATATATATATATATATATATATATATATATATATATATATATATATATGTATGTATGTGTACTGGATTTTTTTTTATCTTTTTTTAATACATGTAATTTTTTGTTATGTATTTTAATTTTAATTTTTTCTTTTTTATTTTAGTTTTAATTCTTTTATTTTTTTGGATTCTTCTGTGATAGTTCTTGTTTTTTTGTATTTATATATTTATACTCTTAGTTTTGATTTTTAATTTTTATTTTTTTATCTCTATATTAAATGCAGCTTGCATTAAAAAACAAAATAAATTTAATTTTAATGGCGTGAAATCAGAGTAAAACTCTTTCTTATGCATGTATAGTAAAACTTTTATTGTTAGAGATTTGTTATCTCTATATTTTTTTTTATATATTTTGTTTACATGTGATTAGATATATTTTTAATTTAAAATCATTTTTATTTAAAAAACTATTTTTTTTTATTTTTTAAGATTTATTCCTGATATTATTATATTAAAAGTATTTCATAACACTGATATTAAATTAATTAGATATTTAAAAAAAAAACTTAGTTTATATATATATGCGTTAATATTAAAAAAATATTAAAATATATAATTAGCCTAACATATTCTTAAGAAAAAAATACCTTGAACTTTATATTTTCAATGCCTTATTTATAATAAAATAAATATATAAAAAAACTAAATAATCATAAGTTTTTTGGTAAACATGAAAGAAAATAACATATTAACATATATTGTGTTTAATAGTTTGGAAATGTTTCATAATGATAATAATACTAATTTTGTTTTTGTCCTTTAATTTTGTTCTTCAAATATTTCTATTTGTTTTTTAATTTTTTTTTCAATACTGCCAATATTTTTTCTGTTTTACTTTCAATCATAGTAATAAAAATGAGAATAATAATTCAAGTAATTTATCATTCATTATTGTATTTATTAAGAATTAAATTTTGCAACTTCTCTACATATAATGTTTCAAAAATATCTCGGATTAATGATTTGAAAAAAATTTATAGCTCAATATTTCTTTTAATTTTTTATCTTATTTTCTTAAAATTATATGACTTAACATTTGTATCAAACAAAAAATATTAAACAACAATTGTTATTAATATCCAAGTGATTATAGTAATTATATTTATAATGATAATAAAATGAATTTTGCTTCTAGCTTTTAATTTTTCCCTTTAACTATTTTAATTTGTTCTTCAAATCAAAAAATAATTTTTTATGATAATAGTATTTCATTTTTTCACTCTTTTTGTCTACGTGTGGCAAAACGACACTGGTATTTTATTAATATCATTTAAGTTATAATTAGTGATTTATTATTGTTGTTGTTGTTTTTGTCATTATTGATATTCTTCATATTATTTTATAACTTATTGTTATTATTATTATCAAAATCTTAATTATTAACACCATCAACATTTTAACCATTACAATTGCTATTATCATTATGATTAATAATACCATGATTATTACCATGATTATAACACCTAAAATTATTATTAATATTATTACTAAAATAATAAAAAAATACCCCAAGGAATAAAAAAATTCAAAAACTTTAACAAAAGAGTAAGCAAGAAAAGAAAATAAAATTATTATTATGATTGCATAAATAATAGAAATAACAAAATGACCTTGAACAATTAAAAACCTAAAAAAATTAACAAAAGAATAAAAAATAAAAATAAAATAAAATAAAATAAATGACAAAACAAAAATAAATATTATTAGCTTAAAAAAAATATTTGACTTGAATAATAAATAAAAATTACAAAAGTGTAAAGAGAAAAAAAAAATATCAATTTTCAAATGATCACCAATATAAATTAAAATTGAAGGAATAAATTAAGAAAATACAACCTCAACAAAAGAGAAAATAAAAAATAAAAAAAAATCCACAACTAAGAGCATATACATATAAATATGGAAAAAAAAAATAGGAACTATTTTAGAAATATAAAAAAAAAACAAAGGAATTAAAATCAAATAAAAATTAAAAGAATAAGAGTTGAAATAAAAACAAAATACAGCATCAATTTTAATTAAAGTACAAAATTGAAACAAATAAAAAATTATATAACAAATAATAGGACCATACAAAATAATCAAAAGATTAGGGACGGATATGAAATCACCATAAACAAAGGGAATTTCTTTGTAATTTAGGCTATAAGAGAGAAAAAAAATAGAAGAAAAAAAAAGATCAATCAACCACTGTCACTTCTCTAGCCACTATGCGATGACACACACGCCACCATGAGAAAAATGACATGGTGGCGCATTTAGTAAGACACCGGATGAATATTTTTCATCACTAGACGACTCTGTATGTACCGCCTGAAGGGAACATAAGGAAGAAAACCATCAACACATTAGTTAGACGTGCCAATACTATTTTACAAAAAAAAATACATATATACCCCTACAACTCTTAGATTTTGTCTTTTCTTATAATATATCTATATTTATACTATTTTGAAAAATATGAAATTTCATGAATACCCCACCAACAACTCTTGATTTTTGTCTTGTTTGAGGCTTTTAATTTGACCCATTTCATAGATTTTTTTCTATCTTACCGGATAGTTATAGATAAACCATTTCATAGATTTTCTTTCTTTCTTTCCGGATAAGATCCACAATATTTATATATCTTCATGGTGCTCCAAAAAAATCCAGAAAATTAAGGTTTGGATGATTATATGTTGATATTTTGTAGTGGGTTTTCTGGACTTCATGGCTTGAAGATCATTGTCATCCATTAATTTAATAATGCGTTTTGATTTTTTGACTAAAAAAGGTGTGTGCATACGTAGAATATTGCTACGAGTTATATTCACATTTCTTTGACTAGTGTAATATTAATGATAATAAAATATAAAAACAAATCTCAATTTGGTCTCAAAATCTTTATATTGCATCTTAAATTTATAAATTTTATCAATTTGGTTCCAAAATTTTATCAATTGTGTTCCTTTTAATAGTCTAAGTTTAATTATAGGTTTAATATTCTATGAACTAAAATAACATTCATTTTAAGAAATGTTTTCAAGATATTTAGTATCTAATCGAAATCAAGTTAAGGTTTCCTCTCAATTATAAGAATTCCGATATTTTATGCAAAATATTATACGTATATACCTTATGTCTATGTCAAAGATATATATATATATATATATATATATATATATATATGTGCGCCTGTGTGTGTTAAGATTTCACTCGTGACTATGAGAAATAGGAGGTATTGTTTATATATTCACATAAGACATGGGTGACGAGCCATAGATTTAAAAAAAAAATACATTTAGATCTTGATTTTTAAAATTAAAAGAATTCATACAATTTGGGTCCTTTTAAATTTATAGAAATCAAATTTATAGCCATAGCTTGGATCACATGTTTGATTAGTAAAATCACAACATTCAAGCAATTGCTTTTGTAATTTTTCTTCTTCAAAATTGATATCTTAATTGAATATCTTATTTCTTAATATCCCTCCTCTACAATATTTTTTTTCTTATTTAAACTCTTTTTTAATTGAGATTGTTTTTGTGTTAGGTGCATTGAGTTTTTGGAAATATTATTTTAGTTCATCTATAATTTTATTTTAATATAGATGAGCTATATTTTTTTAATAAAAATATTTATTTTTTAATAATATCCCTACATTCTTGCATAATATTGTTTTTTTCTTTAATGTTATTCAATTAGTATGTATAAAAAATTTAGTTTTGATAAATAATTCAACAAGCGAAAACAGGTAAATCTTCTATCTAATGAGATAAAAAAATCTTAATCCATATAGTTTTTGGTTTATTTAATTATATTTATCCATAAGTTGTTTGGTTTATATATAAAAATTAATAAAAAAATCAGTAAATATAATAGTTTTTTATATATAAAAAAAAATATCTTGCACGCGATAGAGAGCGGGTCAAAATAACCCATTCTAGAAATTCAGACCACAAAGCTTTTACTTTATTATAAAATTGTAGTGGTGCCCCCTTCAGATTGTATATAGAAATTCAACCATACAATGTTTTCAACGTTATCTACAAAACTATAATAAATAAATAAAAGTCTGGACAGCTCCCTCTCCATTCTCATTATATAATATTAGAACTGCCATGCATGAAATCTATCTGTCCAGGTAGCCTGGAACTCGAGCATTTTCCTCAAAATGATCGAGGCTTCAATGTCTCTAACCCTAATCTCTATGTTCTTACTTCTTTTCTTCTTTGTATCCATGGCAACTTGTGATTCATCTCTTGATAATTTTCTACGGTGCCTTCCTGGTCATAGCCATCCCTCTTACCCTATCTCAAGAGCCATTTACAGAGCTAGTGATTCATCTTTCGAACCAGCTTTGCGAGCATATGCCAAAGCCAGCAGATTTTTGACCCCAACAACCCCCAAACCGCTTGCTATAATAGCTGCCATGCATGAATCCCATGTCCAAGCAATTGTTCTTTGTGGGAAGTCTAATGGCTTGCAGATCAGAATCCGTAGTGGTGGCCATGACTATGAAGGGCTATCCTACGTATCTGATGTTCCATTTGTCATTCTTGACATGTTCAATCTCCGTTCCATCGACATCGATATTGTGAAGAAGACAGCTTGGATTCAATCGGGGGCAACAATCGGAGAGCTTTACTATAACATTGCCAAGAAGAGCAATGTGCTTGCCTTTCCGGCTGGTGTTTGCTTTACTCTTGGCGCCGGAGGACACATTAGTGGTGGAGGTTATGGGAATATGATGAGAAAATATGGTCTTTCAATTGATAATATCGTGGATGCGAAATTAGTTGGTGTCGATGGAAAAATCCTGGATAGAAATTCCATGGGAGAAGATTTGTTTTGGGCGATTAGAGGGAGTGGTGGTGCAAGCTTTGGTGTCATTCTTTCTTGGAAGATTAATTTGGTTCAGGTTCCTCCCAAAGTGACAACATTTAATGTTGCTAGGACCTTGAAGGAAGGTGCGACAGATCTTTTTTACCGGTGGCAAGAGGTTGCTAGCAAACTAGACCGAGAGCTTTTCATAAGAGCCTCGCCACAAGTAGTCAATAGCAGCTCCGGCGGAAGCAAGACAATCAATATTTCATTCTCAGGCCAGTTTCTTGGACCAAGCAGAAAACTTATTCCCTTGATGAAAAAGAGATTCCCGGAATTGGGTCTGCAACAAAAAGACTGCAATGAAATGAGTTGGGTAGAGTCCACTCTTTACTGGTTCGGTCGAAGCGGAAGATCTCTTGATGTTCTACTGGATAGGCCTACCCAAACAAGCTATTTCAAAAGAAAATCTGATTATGTAAAACATGTGATTCCAAAGGAAGGTTTGGAGAACATATGGAAGATGATGATCAAGGTGGAGCCAGTATGGATGCAATGGAATCCTTATGGAGGAAGAATGGACGAGATTCCGGCAACGGCAACTCCATTCCCGCACAGAGCTGGAAACCTGTTCAAGATTCAGTACTCCACAGACTGGAGTGATGAAGAAGGGAGCGAGGCCACAAGCCGTCATATAAACTTGCTAAGACAAATGTACGAGGCAATGACTCCATATGTGAGCAGGAATCCAAGAGAAACGTTTCTCAACTATCGAGATATTGATATCGGTAGCAACCCTAGCAATCAGACCAGCTTCGAGAAAGCTCAGGTTTATGGCAGCAAGTTGTTCAAGGACAATTTTATAAGATTGGTGAAAGTCAAGTCAAGAGTAGATCCTGATAACTTCTTCAAGAATGAACAGAGTATCCCAGTAGGTATGGCTTGAGTAATTTGTGCATGATACATCAGTCATATGATTCAGATGCAGCTATATCTCTTATATATTCCACTTTTCTACCTTTTTTTCTCTCGAAATCCACTATGTTCAATAACTCTCTCGATGAGAAATAAAGTTCTTGTAAGTAATTAATTTGTTTATATAGAAGATTTTCCCTGGAAATGGGATATGGCATTTTCTTTAATATAAGGAGCTTTAAACTTCTTGTATGATTAAATGGCTCCAAAACAGTCAAATTCAAAAGTCTTCTCTTGATATTTTTCTTCTTTTTTATATATATATATATAAAAAAAACATTGAATTTCAACCATTTATCCATACATCACTAGATTGGGACCACGAGAAAGGATACACAATTTGACAACAGCATTGATTGCAAGCTGTAAGACAAAATTCTGCTCAAGTTATTTCTTTCAAGCATTAAATTCTTAAATACATTTATCATGTGTACAGAATAGTCAAAAAAAACTATATATACATCATCTAGAAAATGTTGAAAATTGGTGAATGATAATGGTGGATAGCTACATTGAACGAATATAGTTTCCTTCCTCTCTTCTCTCGTATTAACATAGCCATAAAAATGTCTGCATATGAAACCTGCAACATCCTTAAAAATAAAGGCCTTATTGTTGTCTCTAAGAGTAATAATATTTTCAGTTCTTTGGTTCTTAGCATCTCAAGCATCATCTCTTAACAATTTTCTATATGCTTGGGTTTGACATATAACTGATCCTAAGAGGATCAAATCTAAAGAGGTAAGGGCAACTTTAACAGGAGTGACATTTGAAGAGCTAAAATAGCTTTTCTCTACATGAGCTGTTATAAATCCAAAAATTTTAGGCCACCTTCTTCTTATATGGATAACTCAACTAGACTGAATTCAATTGTTTGAACCGAACCGTCTTCTTATATGGATAACTCAACTAGACTGAATTCAATTGTTTGAACCGAACCGATAAGGTTGACGTGATATATATATATTAGAAAATAATATAACTATATTAAAAATATTTTTTTTTGTTTTTATTTAAAAATACCTCAACAAGAGAGTAAAAAATATATATACAAAACTAATAATTATATTGTTGGAGGGCTTTTTAAAAATGATTATTTAATTATATAACTTACTCTTATTAATTGTATAATTAATTGCATAATTAAACTATATACAAAATAATTGAACTTTATTTAAAATAAAATAAAAAAATAGTTCTCCAAAATGGCTTTTACCATTGAAGTACATATCAACAAAAAAAAATCATTTATACATTATTTAAATAATCATTTTAAAGATTTGGCTCTCTAAAATGGCTCTTGTCATTGAACTTGCTCTAATACACCAACATTTGTTTAGGCCTAACTCATGGCTCAATCCCAAAGGGGTCGAATTTGGCAATGAGCCAGGCCTAAAGTTGTTTTGGCATATAGCACAAAATAGGTTTGGTGTATTTTCCTGATCTTTTTTTTATCTTTGTCAAAGACTTTACCAAGCTTGTCTTTTATCTTAGTCCTTTTGGGTCATGGATTCTTATGAAGAAAAGTCTTTTATTAAAGAAGATTTTTTTATATAATCAAGTAGACATCTCATCTTTAATACAATAACTAAAAAGTTTTATAATGATCTAAGAGGATATGATGAGTTATATAACTAATGGTGAGGGTAACAATCCCTCTTCTTTGTAATTTTATTTACTTATTCCTTTTTTTTATTTTACTTTTTCAAAGCCTCTTGTTACTTTATGTTTTTATATTTTTTTTCCGAGTGATTTTAATCTCTTTTATCTTGCATTCTCTTATTCTTTGTTAGAATGGACTCTTATAAAAATATATTTAATTTTAAAAGTGAAAATATTGTTTTTGTTTGATGCTTTAAGGGGTTATAAGGATAGGGAAAAGTCACTCCAAACCTCATTTGACAACACTTTCAACATCTTACATGCTAGAGATGTGGTTTTTTTCAATTATCAGCAACCTGGGGCCTATATAAAGGATTATTGAGAAGACCCTAGCTTCTTTTCAATGGTACTTTAAAAACCACACCCCTTGTGTATATATAAATTAAGAATTTGTTTCCTTTTTAAAGGTTTAAATATTATTTTAATTCAAGCAAATACTAAAATTCTTTTAAGCAAAGAAGGTAAAAAAAAAATTAAGCTATTTAGAAAAAAAGTCTTATTAATTCATTAGCATCAATCTAATTAAATATTGAAAAGCAATTTTTATATTCAATGATGAAAGCTTTGAGAGTGAAAAACAATAAAGAATTTCATGTTATCACTAAAAAGTTTAATGATTTTTACTTGTCTTGTTATTTTAACCTAAAAGTTAAATCAATCAAATTAATTTATTTTATTTCCTTCTTGATCCAAATAAACAGTCATAAAATTGAAAATTCACAAAAAGAAAAGCATGCCTATTACAAAAACCATCCAAATAGCTTGAATGAAAAACAATAGCTTACATATCGGATTCAGGTAAAACATGTTCTTAAATGTCCAAATATAAAATAAGAAATTATCTCCTCGCAATTTAAGCAATAATGGAATAAACTTATATGAATCGAAAGTCAAAGTGTAGATCATAACTGCTAGAAAATTAAAAAAGAAAGAAGAAAAGAATGTGTTCTAAAGATGTTAATTCAATCATGTTTTGATTTGTTTATTCTCTTCCTTGGTTCCCAAATTTATTTAGGATTTATAGGTTAATTAGTTGTCCTTATAATATTTAATTTCTTTCTTAATTATCTAGTTTTTAAAGTTGATTAACTCTCTCAGAATTTATGTTAAAGCTAACTTTGTTGTCGTTACAACTCTGCTACTTATACAACTCTATTGCAACTTAGAAATTGCTTTTAACTTGGTTTCTTGCATTGCCCAACCATCTCAGCTTAATTTTTTCATTCATGGCATGTTAAAGGCTTGATTTGCATCTTTTTTTGATTCTAAAGCTCAATGTTTATATATCAAACTCTTAACCTTTAGTGGGATGCTTGACAACAACAAGAAATTATGTGAATAGAAATTTGTTTACAAAGTCTTTAAACTTTGATGATTTTTCTACAATAATTTCTAATATGCTTATTTATGCTTAAAACATAGTAGAAATGGCATATCATAAGAAGAAAAATAAAATTATTTTAAATTTTCCCACATTTAATTTTTTTATCCATTCTCATCAAAACTCAATTTTTATATTTTTGACAGCCTTCACATCATTAACAAGAAAAATTAGGTTTTTTTAAGGAATCATAACATATCATAAATAACATTCAAACTCCTAAAGTTCTTTCATCAAGTATTTTTCTTGTAACATGGGATAACCAAATACATAGTTCTCAAGGAAAAATTTCCACACTTTCAAGTGTTTAAAGAAACAAAATCTATAGTTTATTATGTCACCATTTTTATTCAACCCTTGTATAATTTCAACAACCGGCCTTCTTCTTTCTACCCTAATAATGTTTGTAAAGTATCATTCAAAAGGGAAGAATTATATAAGAAAAACAACCGTCCATATTTTATAAAATTATAGAAGATTATTAGAGAATAATATAAATTATATTCTGGGACCTCACCTTACAGCTTAAGCATTTAAGTGAGATAGTCCTTAACATGGTATCAGAGCCTTGTTGACATAGCAGTCACGAATTCGAATATAATAAACCTCATTCTATTTGATAAAAATCAAACATAAGATATTATGAGTCCATGCAAATTATATGAAATTACATGTAGATAAAATAGATGGAAAAATTGGAACAAATTATCTACAATGAAAAACTATACGAGCCAATTGCCCTCTGCATTGTCGTAGCCATAAACAAACATTTTAATATGTAAAAAAATATTAATGCTCTCAAATTTTTTTTTTTATAATGCTATATATCTAAGCAAAATAATCAGCTTACAAAACTTTTGATTATTACTATATTAAAATTATTTACAATAATAATAATAATTGTTGTTGTTGTTGTTGTTGTTGTTGTAGAATAGGTTTTGATATATTCATATTAATTTGGAAAATGCATTTAAAAATAATGATAACAATTATTTTTAAGGTTTTTCTCTTAAAAATAATTATATATTTTGATTATTGTTTTTAATATTAACACCTTAAAATATATATAAATGAAGTAAGTTTTTTTCTTAAATTCTCAAATTAATCTTAAAAAATTAAAAAATGAATGAATTTTTATAACGATAATGATAGTGGCAACAATGTCAATAATGATTAGAATATTAATTATTTATAATAATTATTACTCTAATAGCTATAATAATTGTAACAATTTAACAATCATGATAATAACAATAAGAATAATAATCAAGATAATTCATTAATCGATATTGTTTTTGTTAGAAATTGACTTCTATAACTTCTAATATTACATGAATAAAAAATATATGAAGCTACACATAGATAAAATAGGTAAAAAAAAATTGATTAAATTATCTATATATAAAAAATATATGAGTCACTTGCCTTGCACTTCGCTGCAGACAAAACCAAATTTTTTAACATCTTAAAAAATATTAACAGTCCAATATTTGTTTTTAATAATGCTATACATCTTAACAAAATAATCAATCTACAAAACTTTCAATTAGTTAGTTTATTTTGAATTTTCATCTCATTGTGGATAATGTGTTTAAAATAATGATAATTGTTATTTTAAAGATATTTTTCTGGATAAATTGAGAATAATTATATATTTTAATATTTTTTTAATATTAATACCTTAGCATGCATATATATATATATATATATGCACTATTTTTTTTTAATAAATATCAAATTATTTTAATGTTAGTGTTCTAATATCACATAAAATATAAAATATAAAGAATACATCTTAAAAAATAAAAAAAAATACTTTCATTTCTTTTTATAACAATAATGATAGTGGCAGCAGTGACAGTACTGTCGCTGATAATTAGAATATTACTTATTTGTAATAATAGCAAAATAGCAGTGATAATAATTATGACAATTTAACAATCATAACATTAACAATGAGAGTAATAATAAAAATAATTCACTCTATGTTATTTTCATGAAAAATTAACTTATGTGATCTTTTTTATGTATGATATTCAGATTTCATATCACTTAAAAAATATACGAAGTCACATGTAGACAAGACAGGTAAAAAACTTATATCAAATTATCTACAATAAAAAAAAACACCCTACATTTTGCCTCAGCCAGCACCAAATTTTGTAAAACGTAATAAAATTTTGTAAAAAGACCTGTCATCCCCCTGGAGAGATAACGGCGCGTGGTAAAAAAAAAGAGGTTGTTTTATAGTCGTAAAATTACGACTATAAATATCAGGAGTCGTCACCTAGTATTACGGTCACTAGGAACCTATTGGTCTGCGAGAATCTTGGATAAGGGGACTAATTTTGCAAGGGGAAGACGCATCACCCCCAGTGCACCCTACTGAAGGCAAGTTGCATTGTTGTTTGATTATTTTTTTTCTAAGTTCAAAATTTTTACACTGCATTTCAAAAAAAAAAACAATTTTTTTTGCGGGTGTACTTTACGATGTAATTTTACACCACAGTTAAAGACCTATTTTCTTGATCTATGAATGTACTTTACAATGTAATTTTACACCGTAGCTAAAAGTCCTTTTTTCATCTGCGGGTGTACGTTACAATGTAAATTTACACCGCAAAAACTAAAACAAAATTATTTTTAAATTATTTTTGACATTTTGGCTGAATACCAATGGATAATCGTAAACCGGTTACGATACCCAATTTTTTTTTTTTAAACATGAGAAAGATGCAATGCAATATTTTTTTTAAGAAAAATATGATGGAAATTTTTTTGGAATCCGGCCGTATACATGAAAACAACACATCTTGTTTTTTTAGAAATGTAATTTTTATTTTTATTTTTATTTTCATTTTTTTTTCTTTTTGTGATTTTTCTTAAAAAGGAAAAATAAATAAGATAAAATAAGTAAATTAAAAAATTAAAAAAAACAATTGAAGGATGGACTGCCCAGCCCCTGATGGGCTAAGAGGCCCATCACCTGGTGGGCTGGGTCGGGTCAGCCCAGCCCAACCCAAATTAAAAAAAAACCGAAAAAATGATAAAACAAAAAAGAATGTGAACAATGCAGAATTAACATTGTTCACGTTCATGAATAGTAAATGGTTGACTTCGATGAGAGGATTACTTGATGATGCAGTCATGTAGAGCGGATCGAAGTGGTCCTTCCTGTCATGATGGTGTCGAAAATGGTGGTTTGTGGTGGCCGGGATGAGCTCCTGAAGTGGTGGTCTGCTGCTATGTTCACGCTGCTGCTGGTGTTGTGTTCAGGTCGAGCTTACCAGAGAGAGAGAGACGATGGTGATCGGCTGGTTACTGCTTGAAGGGGCAGAGAGGGCTGCAATGTAAGGTTGATGGTGAGGATGGAGAGGGAGAACTGTCGCAGGTGATGGAGATGATGGGCTGCTGTTTCCATTGTCGAGGGAGGCGAGAGGGTTGTTTGTGCTATTTTCTAGAGAGAGAATCATCGACTAGAAGGGAGAGAGTGCGGGATAGAGTAGAGAGGAGGAAGGAGTTTCAACGGCGATGGAGCTCCTGCACTGGAAGGAGAGAGAGCTGCCTGCTGGCTAGTTCAGCCAGAGATGAGAAAGATGGAGCTCTCTCTTCGTAATTTTTTCCTTTGTTTTTGATTTGTTCCTCCTCCTCTCTCCTCCTCTATTTCTCTACGTAAATTCTCACCCCTTTCACTGCGAGATTTTTCTGTCCACTCTCCCCCATTCTCTTCTGTTTTTTTTTCTATTTTCTGGTTTCACCCGTGCCTCTCCCTAGTTTCAGTATTTTCTTCCCCCCAATTGTTATTTTTCCGTCTGTGATTTCCTTCCCCTCTGTTTGTTTAGTTTTTAGCCCTCTTTCCCCAATTTTTTCATGACAATATTTTCTCCCCTCGGTTACTGTCTATTTCTCCCCAGTTTTCACCCTTTTTTCTCCCCTGTCTCCCCCCTAAAATTTTCTCCTTTGTAAATTCCTCTCTCTTTCTACATAAAAACTCTCTCATTCCCTCTGTGTTTTTTAATTTTTTTCTTCCCCCTTTTGACAGTGTTATGTCTTTGTTTTTTTTCCCCTTCGGTGTATTTTCTTCTGCTATTTATAGCTGAAGGAGATAAGGTGCAGGTATGGGGATGATGTCCAAGAATGGTGCTTTAGGAATGGTGTGGCATGGTGGAAAGCATGGCTCCGGTGATGGTGTGTTCAGCAAGAGTGGGCTGAAGAAATGGTTGCAGCATGGCTTCGGCAGAAGTTGTTTTTTTTTTTTAATAATAATAAAATGGGCTGGAAAAAAAATGGGTTGTTACGAAAAGAATTTTTTGACAGGAAAAATGATGTTTTTATCCTCGATTTTGGCTCCTAATTTCACTCGTAAAGTTTCGTCGCCCAAAAATCTGATCTTCTCAATTTAACCGAGATTACATTTTCAAAATTAATTTCTCTATAATTAAGCCCTTGATAAAATTAATTTGACCCATTTAAAGTATAATTAAGCCTTTGTGCTTAATTAAATGCTTCAATTGGGCTCTCAATTAATTTCTAAGAGTTTCGTCACCGAAAATCTCAATCTTCTCAATTTAACCCAGATTAAGCTTTCAAACTTAATTTCTCATTAATTAAGCCCTTAATAAAATTAATTTGACCCATTTAAAGTATAATTAAGCTCTTGCGCTTAATTAAATCCTTCAATTGAGCTCTCAATTAATTCTAAAGAATAATTACACTTTAAATCGTCCGACGATTAAATCAAATTGACCCATAAAAATATAATTATGTCTTTCGATTTAACTTTTATGCAGATTTATCCAATAATAAATCATTGTAGCCTCAAATCTGCATCTTCCTTCATTTTTTGGGCAAAAAGAGGTACAACCGGGTTTTAAAACAAATCACTCATTATTATTAAGTTTTCCTATTATTTACTGCATAAAACAAATCACTTAGCTATATTAAAATTCATCAATTGTAATTTTGCTATTTCCTAATGAAATAATTCATCAAATATATAAAACATACATAACAATCAATCAGTGTATTATACGTAGCACGTGACTCATTTTCAATGAATTTTATCTCTTCTAATTATACAATGTACTAATTAAATAATTATCTAAACAATTTTAACAATAGCAACTTTCAATCACTTTTAAGCTAAAAAAAACTCATTTCTAATACATTTTATCGATTACAATTTCACTAATTAAATATTAAGGTAATTGATTACAACACGCACAAAATCAATTAGTTTTTTATATAAAAAAGAGTCCAACACAGCATGCCGGTAAATAAGGTCTTTGGCTGAAAATTCCAACCATTTGGATTAGCTCAAATGGCTAGAAGCTAGTCGTTTGGGTTATCATTTCCAAGGTTGTCAATACCGTTTTGTTCTAGACAAAACGGCGTCATTTTCGTTTCAGTTTTAATTCCGGCCCGTTTTGAAAATACCTACCGGAATGTCTCGGTACTGTTCCGGGTGTGCTGTTTTGGCCTTAAAATCCTCCTTATTTTGATTAACTTGTGGTTGTGTTTCTAATTTTGAGATTATATTTGTTTGACTTTGTGTTTGTATTGTATAATTTAAAGTTAATTTATCTTGAATTTTAATTATGCTTGTTAAATTAATATTTTAGTTTTTTTCATATATATATATATGAACAGTATAACTCCAAAATGACATGTTCAAACGCTCTGAAACCGAAATATTTTGAAATCAAAACATTTCGTACCAATAAAAAATTAAAATGGTGACCGGTATGGTATTGATAACCTAGATAATTTCCAATACTATAGCTAAAACATACAAGAGCAAGATTTTATTGGGAGAATAATCCAAATGGCTGGAAACCAGCCGTTTGGGTCATCAGTACTTAAAAGAGCAAGATTTAAAGGGAGAATAATATGAAACAAGTTGAAATTGGAGGACTGATGTGTAGTTTGTCCAGAAATAGCCGTCCAAGCGAAAGCAACAAATCCTTTCAAGCTACCCGGGTTTGTACCTTCCTACTACAGTTATCTCAGCTATTTCTACAAAACTCCCTCTCTTTTTTATCTACCTTTCTAATATCTAAACCAACAATGGCAGTGTCCACCGCCTTATCCATAGCCAGCGTTGGTGCCGGAACTCGCTTCTCCGGCGAGTTTCAGCAACTGGGTCGTGTTGAAACTAGGCTATCTCAAAAATCCAGAAAGCATTCTGGCTGGTTGTGCTTTTATAGGCACCAATTACCTCAGTATTACAAGTGCTTTTGGCAAGAATTCAGAACCGAGAAATTGAGTTTAAAGGAAAGTTTGGCTCTTCGTAAAGATTCTGATGATAGCTTTCTCTCGGTATGGTGTTCCATTTTATGATGGTTTTTGTTTGATGTGAACTGTTAGTGTTGGGAACTGTAGAATGTGAAAATTCAAGTTTATGAGCTTGTGTTTTTTTGTATGTTTTGGTTAACTTGATCATGGTGTAGTTTGATTGGGTACTTGTACAACTGAAGAAAGTGTTAGAAAGATTGAGGCTTTGTATTTGAATCACATGTTCTATTGTAGTTCTATTGTTATATGCGCTGCTTGACTTGTATTTTCAGCAATTTCTCCAAAGTTACAAATTCTTGTCGTGAGGGGACATTAGATAACATCAAACAAACTGTTCATGTTTGGAAATCTTGAAATAAGACTCTCACGAATGTCTTTCAAGTGGCTTTCTGAATTTTTGGGAGAAGCATGAATGGAAAATTAATTTGCAGTTTTGTGGTGTAAATGGGTGGCATATGCGTAATGTAGAAGTTAGTACAGGCATGATCTACCGTAATATCTTTAATTTTGCTGCTTGAGTACATGATCTTTAATTTGTAATCAAGCGCTTGCAACATATTCAGAAATGATTTTGCTCTTCCATTACAAATATGTGAAATCTTAGTTATTTATTTCTTTTTGGTATCATAGAGCTGGGATTTGGTTTTATGCATTTATTGAATCATCAAATTTTATATCTTGTTCAGTTATTATGCTTCTCTTTTATTTGTGACTGTTCTATGCAAAGCACATTCCAGGAGTAATAAATAAAGCTAGTAAGGTGAAAAATAAATCAAATGGTATTTCCTTCATTTAATACATTTCATGAGGTTTCTTTTCTTTCTTTCGTTTCCCCCCCTGCTGAATGCCAAATCCCTCCTTCAAGTATTTAAGTTTTGATTGGTCAGAATGAGAGCTAGCCTTCACCATTTTTATTTTTTTTTCCATTTTGCTTAAGTTAATATTTAAAGCATTCTATCTTACAAGCATAGGATGCCAGACAAAGTGAGAGTTTTCAGCTTCTTATTTTAGGTCAAGTCAATTGATATTTACTAGTGTAGGGTATATCTGACTATCACTAGAAATTTAATTGCTTGCATTTCATGGTTACTGAAAGAAATGCACTCTGCTTATTCGGGGGTTTTAACACCTGTCATTTTGAATGTATGACATTCTTTCTTTTCTCATCTTGTATTGAATACATTCTAGTGTGGTGATGGCTGGAATTGGAATATTATTGTGATTAATGCATAACTATCTATCTGCTTATTGGATGTTAGGGTGAGTGGTTCCAGTACCTTTGAGGCAGTGTTCCTGACAAGACTGATATTTTTGCAGAATGTAGAAGATACAGATGAGATGTTTGATGACTTGTTCAATAAATATGGAAAAGTAGTCTTTAGGAGCAATGACAAAAAACCTCCTACGGCAGAGGTTGATGATGATGCTGAAAGCTTGTCATGTAAGTTTATACCACCCATATTTAAAAGCAAGATTATTGCCTATGTTTTACGTAGCAATTATCTGTCTGCACCTAGTTTTCGCACTATGCATTTGGATGTTGGCTTATATCAGGTATCTTAAACTTAGATATCTAATTTCGTACTTTTACACTCTGTTACTGTATTTTCTTTGTACTGGTTACAATTAATATAATGATGTTAGTTTGATCGGTGTTGCTAATGAACACTTGCTGTTGCTTTTACTTGATCGGTGTCATATTCATTTAATTACATGATTGTGCTGTTCAAAATTTTCTTGCCACCTGTGACATGTCACTGCTAACAGGCATTCCTTGTGTGCTTGAAGGTACTTTGACATGGACAATCATGTTTCTAAGACTTGTGAAAATGAATAATCGTTTTTTTTTGGCTAAGCAAACGATTTTCTTATAATGGGACTTGTATGTCTTTCAACTTCTGCCAAGCCTTGGCTAAGTTGGTGCAGTTCAGCTAGTTGTGGTGCTTTTTCAGTTCTCTTTGAGAATTTGCTGGTTTTTGTTCTTGATTTTTTTGTGTGCTTTTGAAGTTCACTGGGATCCTTTATGATCAAGCCATGCATACTGCAGTTATGCACGTAGGCTTTGCCAATCCATATATAATCCTACAATTTTATTGTACTAGCCATCACCTCCTGCTTTTCTTGTGGTAGTTGCTGTGGAAATGGCCAAGGTTGCTAGTGATGTTAAGGCTTCAGATATAAAGGTCCTCTTTGTAAAGCCTCTTGTGTACTGGACTAGATTTTTTATCATTGCAACAGCATTCTCACGTCCTCAGATAGACGCTATCAAGTATTGACTTTGGTCTTTCATTTTATTTTATTTTTGCTTTTGGTTGGTATAGATTAAAGAAGTAATATTTGGAGCAATGACTCAGATGATGTTATCTCCCCTTGTAGTTCCAGAATAAGAGATCTTGCTGAAAAGAAGTATGGAAGAATTCCATCCGGCGACAGAAAACCCAACTCATGGACCCTGTTGGACTTTGGTAAGTTCTTGAATGAAAACCCAGTGGCTTCTGTTTATATAAAATCAACTGAACAAGGAAATATAACGAAAAATAAAATAAATCCAGAGTCTTTTTCTTCTCCTGATAGATTGTTGGTATGTAGTTGGGCTTGCGTTATTTTCACTGTGAGAAATTTATTGGTGTTGTTGATCCATGGAATTTGACTTGTATGTTGTACAGGTGATGTAGTAATCCACATATTTCTTCCTCCACAGAGAGACTTCTACAACTTGGAAGAATTCTATGGAAATGCAATACCTATTGAACTCCCTTTCGAGAACCAAACTCCATTTGGCAGTTGAAAATAAGTTTGCTCAAGGTCCTGAAAGTTTTAACCATGTCCACATGCCTACAGTGTTTGGTTGGCAAACGAGGCAAATTTAACCACCTCTGCCTGTTTGTGTTTTGCTTCATAGACAAGCGGAGGCAGGTTCTTCAGGCTGCGACTGTAAAATGAGATGCATGCATGGATCTCATTTTAATTTATAACTCGGTTGAGCCGGAAAACTTAAGGGGAGGATATTACTGAATTATTAATAATAGATTATAATCCTAAAAGGTAGGCTTTATGATGAAGTTTGTTCTTGCTTCATGATTTCAAATATTTAATATTAGTATATGTAAAAAACAAATAGATTAGCTGAAAACAGCCTCAATTAATACACAATCTAACCTAAAACTCTTGTAATATTTAAACTAAAATGAAGAAACAGTAATAGATTAGATATTCATTTAAATATATCCATTACTAATCAAATTATTTTCAAGTACCAAATGTTAAAAAAGACATAAACCTAACCACTGATAGAAAAAGAAACAGAAAACTTTCCCTGATAAAATAAAGATTGTGCTTGTATTACATCCTTGAAACTATCAAAAACATCAAAATGATGCTTTCAATTTTGAAACGCGAGTTTCACCGCACTGCAGCTACAACCGTGCTTTCAAATAAAGCGCAACTGGTCGTCTTCTTTCAATGGCAAGATGTTCTCCACATGATGAAAGCTAAAAACACTTGCACTGTATAGCCAGCTACCACCATCTTCTCCCGTTTGCGAGAAGTGATTCGCATAATATCTTTTCCATTTCTTCTCACCAAAGAAAGATGGCATGGCAATCTCTGCACCTCGTAATCTCGTACTCCCCATATCACTATAAAACAGTCTAAAACACCCAGAAAAGTGATCATCCAAAATCAAGATCTCACCAGTACCTAGGGTACCAGCCAAAGTAGGATATCGAACAACTCTCGGACTTAGTGGAATGTCTATAATCTTTTGGATCCAAACGTTTTTACGATAGTCTTTCAGCATCTTTAGTTTGAATGTATTTCTACACTCTGTGTCTTGAATCACTGCTAGACAACCTTCGATTTGTATCATATCACTAAACAAGCATAAGACATTGCCTGGGACATGAACTTGTCGAAACTTCTCGCCATGAACGTCAAACGAGTGTAGATTAATCTTCAACGATTCTGCCATAGATTTTACCATCCAATATATAACTCCATTGACACATATGGCATCCTTAAAATCATACCACTTCGTACCCCCATAAAAATTATAATGCTTTCTATTTATTCGTCTCCACCTTTTTGTCCCCAACGTGAAGATTTCAAATCGCTCTTTTTCATGAGCACGAAGTTTAACTATCTTATACTCATTAGCCAAAGGATCAAACCCGAAGGAAAGATGGTCTAGAAAACTTATCTTCTGTGGAGGCAGAGGAATGGATATACTTTCATGGGTGCTAAGATTATAGACTGAGAGGTCGTATTTATCATTAACGATGCATGTTAATCCGTTAGCAAACCCCAAAACGTTAGAAGATTTTGGTATGGAGATTGTGTCTTCTTCGAAGGCTTGTTTTCCTTCATGGTCAGCGAAAACAAAGTAGGTGTTGGATAGCTGATGTTTTGAGGACACAAGGAGTCCGGTTTTGCATG
This sequence comes from Salix dunnii, assembly GCA_015731905.1. NCBI lineage: Eukaryota > Viridiplantae > Streptophyta > Magnoliopsida > Malpighiales > Salicaceae > Salix > Salix dunnii. Next base: position 34,798,389 of record CM027674.1, on the reverse strand, counting down.
GTTTTTTCAAGGATTGATTCTGGTGCAACTTAACAAAGAAAGGATCCCTAATCAGGGAATACCATGTCTTGCAAACGCACCTGAATCGCATGAGAGACTTTGCTGGGAGTCTGGCAAGAACTTCAGCAACTATATCTTGTGGAATGTCATATCCTGCAGCTTGATCGCTTCCAATCTTGGTTTCACGGCCTCCACTGGATTTTGCTGCTCCTGTGTCGTTGGTGGCTTCGCCTTTGTCCATTGTTTCCCTCGTTCTGATCAATAGACTCTAAAGGGGCGATCGAGTCGCTACTGATTCTTAATCGATTCTCAAGAGAGCTAGCGCCACCACATGTACAAGAGTCGGGCATGGATACGTTCCTTGAGTTTTGTTTTGGATTTTCAAGGATTAAGACTTCGTATTATAGGGTTAAAAACCTCCGAATCTTTCAAGGAATAAGACTTCGTATTAGGGTCAAAAACCTCCAAATCCTTCAAGGAATAAGACTTCGTATTAGGGTTAAAAACCTCCGAATCTTTCAAGGAATAAGACTTCGTATTAGGGTTAAAAACCTTCGTATTAGGGTTAAAAACCTCCGAATCTTTCAAGGAATAAGACTTCGTATTAGGGTTAAAAACCTCCAAATCTTTCAAGGATAGGGTTTTGAATTGTGTTCTCGTGCTTAGTCGGTGCACTTTGTTAAATCTGTGATTACTCCTATCATTAATTCATGATTTCGATTAATCAAATTAAATTTAAGTGAAACCTCATCTAATCACAACTGGGAATTTTTGAAAAACTTTTATCCATTTTTTGTTTTATCCAACTTTTTTTTCCCAGAATCTTAAACTGAAACTCTAACTTTTAATCCGAGATTTGTGCTGCTAGGTCTAATTAATAACCAATAATGTAGTTATAGAACCCTAACAAGCCGAACTAACCTACAATCTAATTAAGGCCTAGGTTGTAAGTATGATGAGTTAACATTTATTGATGATTTGCCCTCCATGTTTATAAATATCTCAAGCTCAGTTTCTTGTATAGTTATAGAACATAACCCGAATATCAAACTAGTTATAACCTGAAAATCAAACTCAAACTAGTTATAACCTAAAAATCAAACCTTTTTACTCCCCAGAATCTTAACATAGAACTTCAGCTTCTAAGGAGAAGGTAATACTAATCCTTATAGGCCGAGTCAATTAAAAACTGAAAAAATCTTCACTAGTTTATCATTTACAGCGGAGAATAACTATTATTTTTATTGTTGCTAATGCTTCTTCCTCTCACAGGCCTATACGAGAAAGATTTTCCATCAGTACAGAACAAAATTGACAGCAAAAGCCATGAGGGGGAAGTAACTGCGTTATAATTGAAACTTCATGAATTATGAACCAAAAGATCGGATAATATCTCCCTGTTTGGTCCCAAACAAGTCTAAAAAGAGTTATTTAACTCATATAACCAGTATTGTTTGAAGATAATGATAAGATATGGTAGCTAATTTATAACAATAAATACAAAAACAAAATTAAAGAACAAGAAGAGGAATGAGAGGAATGATATTTTCATGAAGTGTTTTCTCAAAAGATACATTTTTTTTTAGGTTTTTTCTATATCTCTTTATGTTTATATATTATGATTCTAATTATAAGCCTTTCTATAAACCTCAAATCCTAAACAATCAAAAAATTTAAACTATTGAAAAAAAAAATCATAATTTTTTAAATGAGAAACACTTGTCTTTCTTCCACTTCATGGAAGTTATGTCATTCAAACCTTTAGTAAGATACCTATTTGACAAGTAGATGACACAATCTACAACTTTGACTCAAAACTCTTTAGGTATTTTTGTTAGTTTTGAACATGTTTCTTGCCATGTTGATGATACTTTTATTATTTTTCTTCACCATGTTATTAGAATAAAATTCACCATCTATCTATCCTAAGTAATTTAAAAAAAGTAATAATTATTCAAAAATAAAATTATATATATATATATATATTTGAAATATGTATATTTATATTAGATGATAAAATAATAAATACTATTCATATATAAGTGTTTTATATTAATATTAAAGTATGAATGTACCATATTATACTAAAAAAAAATCTACAAATATATTTATATAATATAAATATATATTTTGGATTAGGTTCGGATGGTTTTCAGATCAAGTTTGATAATATCTAAATCTTATATAATATTTATTGGATCCAAAAAATATTTATCATCAAGTAAGTATCCACTGAGCTTATATTATTATTATTTTTTATTCGAGGAAACCCCACCTCTGAAAAGCGTACTTTATGGACCCAAGTGAGCAAGTAAAACCTCAGTTGTCCTAAGTTTTTACAAAAGATGCACTTCTTTACTCAAACTCGAGACCCAACTTGCAAATTTTAAATTTTTTATCATCATGTCACGTTTCTTGGGGACTTTATATTAAATAGACATATCTATGTGTGGGTTTATAAGATGAAAAACAAATTGTGAAAAATATATAAAAAAAAATGAGTTTTTCATTTTTAAAAAAAAAAAAAGAAAAGAGTAAATTTTTTGAAAAATAAACATTGGAGAACAGTTATTAAACTTGATTTGCCATGATAATCAATTCAATAGTTTAATGAATTAAAACCTGAATTTAGTTTCACTTTGAATTATTTCTAGCATTAACCTTATAAAACTGAAATGATCTAGAGAATTAACTCATAACTCGAGTGTATAACTCATTTGATATGGATCTAAACTGATTGAAACTTGCTTAGATTAATTCTATATTTTTAAAATAATTAATGTAATTGATCATAAAATGATTCAATAACCCTTAACCTAAATTGAGTTGGATGTCAAGCTAGTACCATTAATAAATCAATCATTAGCCTATTTTATCATCTATAGGTTAAATCTTAGGATTTGTAAGAAAAATAATTACTTGTAAAATTGAAAAACAAAATTGATTTTGATTTTTTATATATTACATTTGGTTTTAAAAAATAAAATAAAAAATATTTTTCCTTGTAAATACACCAACTTTTAGCATTCTAAAATCTTGACAAAAATATAGAAATTAGATATTTAAATTATTAATAGCTTGTTTGATATTGTTGTAATAGTTATTTTAACATGTTTTTAAATTTTTTTTTTTTTAGAAATATATCGAAATAATATTTTTATTATTTTTTTATATTTTATTGGTATATCAAAGCAATTAAAAAATATCAAAAGAAAATAATTTAAAGCAAACAAAATAAAAAAAAATATAAAACATAAAATTAATTAGTTTTATAAATTAACTAATTAATTAATTAAATAGTGGAGTGGAAAGTTTGGCAGGTCATAACTAAAAACCAAGACCCGGCCCGAAACCAAAACCCTACTAAAACCTTCTCCGTCATCTCTCTTTCGAATTTCCATGGCGACTGTCTTTCTCTTCAAGACATAACCACACCAAAATAACCCTTAAAAGCCTTCTCTCTCTCTCAAACCCTAAACCCAGGGGTTCTCTCCACACTGTCTTTTTTTATACAGAAAAGGAAATGGGAAGAACAAGTGAAATTGGAGGGCTAATCTCAGCAGTAGCAGCCTCCTTTTCTTTTTCTCAATCAAATCATGTGTCTTTTGCTGATGGCGTTAATTTCTCTCCCTTTTCTTCTTCAAATCCTTCTCCTTCCCCTCCTCAAACCCCTTCTCTTTCTGGCCAATCTCAGCCGTCCACTTTGCCCCCATCAACGGTGGCGGGTAGTGGCGAGTCTGGTCCTAGAGCTCCTAGGAATGACAACCCACGAACGACGTCGGCTGGTTTTGATCCTGAGGCTTTAGAGAGAGGTGCTAAGGCTCTGAAGGAGATTACCTCTTCTTCCCATGCTAAAAAGGTAGAAACTTTATTGAAAAGAAAGTAGCTTTTTGTGGCATTCTGAGGTTGTTTTAAGTATGGCTTTTTTTGGTGGTGGGTTTTATGGGAAATTTGTGAGAATGGGTTTTTGTATTTTGGGGTTTTTCAAACTGGATTTTTTGTTTTGTTTATTGGGTGTTTTTTGATGGGTTTTTTAAGTGGGGTGATTTTTTAGGAGCCACTTTTTTTAGATGTTTTTGCTGGGTTTTGAGATTGCTTTAGTGGAGTTTTGATTTTAGCTTTGAAGTTCTGTTATTTTTAGTTAAGGAGATGAGTGGATAGAGAATTTCGATAATTTAAAGTTTTTCTTTTTTTTTGCATTGGTCTATAAAAAAAAAAAAAGTGAGTTCCAATTAGTTTGCCGTAATTGCCTGAGTAAATAGAATTGTTCGTAGTTTTATATTTCCAGGCCTTTGGATTCATTTTGCTGATGTGAATATTGCATGCTCGAAATGGCTTCTGAGAGGATTTTTTTGGTTATTCATTGATGTAGAATGTACATTTAAATGGTTTCTACAGTTAATGGATGGACTAATAGTGGTGCTTGCTGTCTGTGTAGGTCTTTGAATCTATAAAGACACAAGAAGCAACGAGACAGGCAGAATTGGCTGCAAAGGCTGCAGAATTTAAGGCAATGCAAGCTCAGGCAGAAACTGTAAGTTACACTATGATGAGTATATCTTTTTATAAAAAAATTCAACAAGCTTGTGACTTGTGAGACCGCTTTGTTAGCCAATAAATGGTTGGTGGCTAATAACTCTTTGCATGCTTTAAAGATACTTGAAGTGAAAATGCATCTTTGCATCTTGGAGTCTCTGCTGTTATCTTGTTGGGTTCCTTTTACTTGATCAAGTGGTGCTAAGAATCACCTGTTATTTTTGTAGGTCCTTGAAATAATAACATGACTAACCTCAATCTTTTTCTGAAACTGCCAACGTATCCTGGAGTTATGAACTCAGGAATGCATATTGCTAGGATAGGCTTCTGTACTTCATTTATTGCTCCTGGAATACAAATGAGGGGGCTTTCCTGACGAAATGAAAGTTAACCTGCTTGGTTGTGATTCTCTTTTTTGTGACCAATTCTTCCCTTTGTGTGGATCACATAAAATGCTCTTAAATCGGCGGCTTTCAGAAATTGCTATGTGATCTTAAATGCCCTTTTACTAACAGCTAGTGGATTAGCTGTTGAGGTGAAACATCTGTCTTGAGCTGCTATTTTTAGATAGCTACTTTCCACTGCAGTATTTTATTCTCTATGAGCTAAATGTGTTCTTCATCTGAATGTAACATCTAATGATATCATATTTCTCAGAAGTTTTAGCTAAATCGGTATTTTTGCACTTAGAAAATTTCCAACCATTAAGCCCCTTTTCTTTCTTGTTCAATGAAAAGCTCCCACTCTCCGAAAGGGAAATATAAGTTTCAAAATTGAGGCAGTTACTTTGTTTTTCTCTGCCTGTTAATTCACCTAAAGCAATGTAGTTGTTAGTTGTAGCAAATGGCTTGTGGGAGATTGGGCTTCGGTTTTTTGTTATGAGAAGTTGACAATAGAATCTGTGTTTCTATATTCCTGCAGAATGAATTTTGCTTTTGCAGACTTGATTTTGTTTTGAGGATTGGAACATTGTTTGTTGCTGGCATATCATTTTTCTTAAATTTTCTGCTATTTGCTTGGCAGGAGAGACAAAGGGTGGTATATGATGAGCAGAAGAAGCTGGCTCAGCACCAGGCGCAAACCAAATCCCAGATGGCTCGCTATGAAGACGAACTGGCCAGGAAGAGGATGCAGGCATGTATTGTAACATTTTAGGATTGAAAGGAGTTATTTCATGGAGAGGAGTTTAATTTTTTCATAGTACAGGCAGAAAATGAATATCAAAGAGCAAGGAACCAAGAGCTAGTGAAACTGCAAGAAGAATCATCAATAAGATTGGAGCAGGCTCGAAGAGCAACAGAAGAACAGATCCAAGCACAACGGAGACAAACAGAGAGGGAAAAGGCTGAGGTAGAACGTGAAACAATTAGAGTGAGAGCTATGGCAGAAGCAGAAGGGAGAGCCCATGAAGCAAAGCTAGCTGAAGATGTTAATAGGCGAATACTGAAGGATCGTGCAAATGCTGAAATGGAGAAATGGGTTGCTGCAATAAACACTACCTTTGAGCATATTGGAGGTATAAACTCAATCTCATGCACTAGCTTAAACTTGGAGAAAGCCTTGTTTGAAGAGAGCCTTGGCTGTGGAATTTATAAAAGATTATGATTATTAGGGAGGGCTGGACTTCTCTTGGTTAACTGATGGTTCTTCCTCTCAACCCTAGCTCAGGGAACCTGTCCATCAGAAAATCAACTGAATGCTTGATGGTCCCTGATTTCTCTACTACATCAAATCTGTTGTTCTACTAATTAAAGCTAACTGTAGTCTTCATAAAGCTTTAATTGCGTTGTTTTGGTTTTATTTGCTCATTGACTGTTGTTCAAGAAGATACCATCTTATGTGACTGTATCTAACTTTTATAGGTGGTTTGCGAGCAATTTTAACCGATCAAAACAAGCTGGTTGTTGCTGTGGGAGGAGTCACAGCTCTTGCAGCAGGGATTTACACAACAAGGTAAAAATTACTCTTGCTTAAAGATTCTGATTGGGGGACTTGTATGCTGTTAGTGACCTTTGCAAGTCTTTTCCTGTCATTAATATGCAATTAAACTTAAGAGATTTTAAGTTTGCTATGTTTGTTGCTATTTTGAGAAGATAAGAAAATGTATGTAGCCTTGAGTTGTCATGGTCTTTAATGGTTGATCAGTGTGCTGATTATCGGTTTACATCTATACATGTCTAGCTGGCTTTGTCTGGGTCTGCAATCGCACAGTTAGTGTGGAAGTGTGAGCAGTCAATTTTCTACTGTCTACTGAGTCTCCTGAGTGTGTTAATTAACCCTACAGCTTTTGCTCCTAATTTTTGAATTGCAGAGAAGGTGCTCGAGTGATCTGGAGCTATGTGGATAGAATATTGGGACAACCATCACTAATCCGAGAGTCCTCCAGGGGTAAATACCCTTGGTCAGGAGTTCTTACCCGTTCCTTTAAAACTTTATCAAGTGGTGCTAATAAAGGGTCGGCTTCTAAAAATGGAAATGGATTTGGTGATGTGATATTACATCCTTCTCTTCAGAAACGAATTGAACAGCTAGCTAATGCAACTGCCAATACAAAATCCCATCAGGCTCCATTTCGAAACATGCTTTTCTATGGTCCTCCAGGAACAGGGAAAACAATGGCTGCTAGAGAGTTAGCTAAAAAATCTGTATGATATCTAAGCTTCAATTCATTAATCATGTCATGTGGTGTCAATCTTCTTTGTTCAGTAATAAAGTTGCAAGCATGAATTGAGAGATTGTAGTGCATTCACTATTCTGACCTTGTCATGTCATGGATTCATTGGGATGGAAGTCAAAATGTTTCTCATAAATTCTCATGTTAATTGCCATAACCATTTCTTCTTTTCAGCTGTCTAGCTAACTAGTAGTATTTTTTATTTGGGATTAGATATTGGGCACTTTTGACTCACAAGTTTGATAAATGTAAATTTATTGACACTTCAAATTGCTCTTGTAGTTAGCATTTCATATATTATCACATCATATTAAGATAGCTTCTGAAAAATGGGTTGCTGCTTCTTTTTTCTGACTTCAAATTTACATGCAGGGTTTAGATTATGCCTTGATGACTGGTGGAGATGTTGCTCCACTGGGATCACAGGCTGTCACAAAGATTCACCAGTTATTTGACTGGGCAAAGAAGTCTCAGAGGGGTTTGTTGCTGTTCATTGATGAGGCAGATGCGTTTCTGTGCGAGTAAGTGACAATTTTCTTTCGGGTAAAAGAATTTCATTTCAAGGAGCTTAAAATACTTGTTAATGGCCATATAAGATGCTTGAGGTGTCATTCTTCATTCTTTGAAAAATACCTTATAGTTTGGTGTGTACTTGCTGGTGTTTTATAATGTATCTCTTTATGGAGAGAACATTTATGCACTATTAGATTATTACTTTTTTATGCAGCCAGTGTTATTCTGAGGGAGCTGATAAAATGTTGCCCTACATAAAATAATGTTAAATGGGGAAAAGCAAGACATAATTCGCTCATAAATATTACTGTACCCTGACAGGAATTTAGTCTAGTAAATTTAATCAGTTTTACAAGTTGAACCAGGTTCCCGCTTGAGAGAATTGAATTTGTTTCCTGAACATTTCAGGCGGAATAAGACCTACATGAGCGAAGCTCAACGAAGTGCACTTAATGCCCTTCTTTTCCGCACTGGTGACCAGTCCAAGGACATAGTCCTTGCTCTTGCCACTAACCGCCCTGGTGATCTTGATTCAGCTGTTGCAGACCGTATAGATGAAGTCTTAGAATTCCCTCTACCTCAGACAGAGGAACGGTTCAAGCTGCTCAAGCTTTATCTGGACAAGTATATAGCTCAGGCTGGATCAAGAAAATCTGGTTGGCTTCAGAACTTGTTCAAAAGGCAACCACGGAAGATAGAAATTAAGGGATTGACCGATGATATCTTAAAGGAAGCAGCAGAGAGAACAGAGGGATTTTCTGGGAGAGAAATAGCAAAATTGATGGCTAGTGTCCAAGCAGCAGTTTATGGAAGTCAGAATTGTGTGCTTGACTCAACCCTCTTCAGAGAAGTAGTAGATTATAAAGTTGCGGAACATCAACAAAGGAGAAAACTGGCATCAAAATCAGATGAAAAAAGTGCTTAAGATGTCTGTCTGTTGAAATGCAATTTTTTTTTTTTATTATTGGGCAGTTCTTTTATTCGGCAAAGGATAAGGTACGAGTGACTTAGCTAACCAAAAAAGCCCGCATTTTATGGTTCATGGCTTCATGTTGTTACCATTATTTTTCCCCTTTCATAGGGGAATTTTGAAATATGTTAGATTTTGATGATTATCAGGTATATTTGTTTCAGTTGGCTTCTTCTTGACATCTTTATCATTGCCCGCCCGTCAACTTCTGTTGTAAATTTACCCAAAAACGAGTGCTGGAGATGACATGTTCTGGTAAATTCGTGAAGAATATGAATTAATAAAAAGCATGCAACACACAAATCTTCACTATGAATCCTTAGAGAGAATTACACAAACATTATGGAAACCTTCATTGCTTTAATCTTCAAGATATAGATCGCCCCTTATCCAAAAGGTATCATTGGTGTCTCTAAGGCTGGCCAGCCACCGTATTTCCCTTTTTCCTTGCATACAAGAAAGATAGGAACTCTTCCTTAAATTAGGGAGTGTTTGACAGTGTTTTTGATAAAAATTTAAAAAAAAAAAAATTTATTTTAAATTAAAAATATTTATTGTTTTTATATTATTTTAATATATTATGTCAAAAATTATTTAAAAAAAAATTATTTTGATGTGTTTCTAAATAAAAATCACTTTTAAAAATAACCTTAAATTCCAAAAAATTATAATAAGTAAGAAAATCATAGTAATAAATAAAAATAACACAAGCAGCTATATTGCGTTCAAAAACTAAGTAATTTATATAGAATTTCTTCGTGCCAACATAAAAATAAATATTTTACCATATACTAAAATCATGTTAGACAGTTTGTGTGCACATTAAAGCAGTTGCTTCTTTTTTCTATTCAGTTTTATTATTATTATTATTTTATTTTCAGGTTTGTTTTAATGATTATATTTGAATTATCTTTAAATTGATCAAATAAACTAATTCATGTCAAATATCACCCTAGACTATGTTCTTATTGTTAAAATATAATAAAGGAAATTAATCAAAGCAATTATATCAAGGATTGTCAATTTTATTTTGTTTTACCTGGAATAGCCGGTACATTTCATTTCAATTCAAAAAACAAAATAAACCAGAGCAAATTATATCTCGCTCAAAATTTGGCATGTTCCACCTGAATTCTAGTCGGAACATTCCGGTTTCGCTCTGTTTGTTCCATTCCAGCCAAATAATATTTTTTTAAATAATAAATAGTTTTACAATATTAATTATATATCTTAGTCTGACTGTTAGATTGAGATGAAATTTTACGAGGAGTCTCTTGATATATTTATATATATTATGTTAAAATTTTATAGTAATCAGAGAATGTAACGACCTTGTGAGATTGATGATGAAATTCTCATAATATTATACAAGTTCTCATAATATTATACAAGTTCATAATTTTGTTCAAAAAAATTATTTTATTGTGTCTTTTTTTAGATCATTTTATTTATTTATTATTCAACAACAAGTTTATTACAAATAGAACTTTATAATTTGATTTGATTTGTTTTATTTAAAGTTATCATGGTTTTATAAGCTATAATGAAGGTCACACATTTAAAATTTGACATAGATTAACCTGATTTGATTCAATATATCGTTATTTCAATATTTATTTAAGATGTCAATTTAATTTTTTTAATTAAATTATATTTTTATTAATTTTTTATATTATTTTTAAACTCATTACCGATAAAAACAGAAACAGGATTGACAACCTTAATTAATTCTTAATTAATTCTATGTAATTGGATACCATTTAACTCTTTAAAACTTGAACGATAGCCAAGAAAATCAAAAGGCTATTAAGAGGCCACCGGAAGTTATTTACTTTGATTCCAAATCCGGTATCCTCCCTATCTACATCCAAGCCTTTTCAGGTCAGCTTTTTTAGGTACATGCCTATTTTAAGAGCCCGCAAAGCTCCTTCTAAACACCATAATTAGTCTGTTGATGTAATCATTTCCCTCTCCAAACGAAAACTTACAGTGCTATGATTCCATTAAGCCCCACACCACCATGCATGAATCACCAAGCCATTGCTATAAGGAATTGCACACAAAGACTTCGAATCTACTAGTGGAGAGGCACTTTCATCTCCTTCCAAGTGTTTTTCCGAAGGCTATCTACAAAGCTGGCTGTTGGAGTTTCAGAATTTGCAAGATTTTGTTGGTGCTTCAGGATTTGGTAAGATTTCAATAGTTTCCCACAATGGAGTGATGATGGGAGGTTGTAATGTTGTCATCATGATCATCAAGAAGCTAGGGATCAAGCAATGATGGTGGTGGTTTTTGCATTTTGGTTTTCATCGATCCTTGCCTCTCTTTTTTATGTTCATTAACAAATGACATGAAGGGTTTTTTTGTTTTTTTATTAATTTGAGAATAATTCTTTTTCTAAATGATTTTGATAAACATAACCATTAAAAACACCTAAATTAACGAGAAATAGTCAGTCACTTCTTACTTCTACCATGAAATTGAACAAAGTTATGTTGAATTATTGATTCACAAGGCTGAAATACAAGTTTTTACTGGGGGAGGGGGAGACTTGGAGGGTTTTTATTTATATGAAGGATCAAGAATAATGAAATAAAAACAACAAAAAAATCACCATGATTAAGCATATAATCATGGTGTTTATCATACACTAATCCAACAAAGACGGTGAGTTAGAGAAGAACGAGGTCCTTGACTGCATGAAGATTTACCAGGTCCTTGACTGCATCAAACACCAGTGCATGCATGGAGAGAGCGCGAGCTCCACTGACTTTAGAGCATGTAGAGATCAGCTAGTTCTTCCAAAGAACCAAAATTAACATTCGGATCAGCATTTTCAAGCATCCATAAAAGGTGGTCAAAAAAGACCACCTCACATTTCACCACCAAAATGCTATCTTCTCCTGGCTTTTGCTTTGACTTCTCGATGAGTGCATTCACTAAAGGATGGCTCAAATACTTAGAGCTAACGACATACCTCTTTCTTGTGCTTCCAACAAATATAGTTTCATGGTTTTCATCTTCTTGCTTATGATCATGACCCCATAAATCTTCCCTGGTAGATTTGGACCTCAGGCTACTGTAAGATGAAGATCTCCCTAGTTGCCTCGACAAACTCCTGCATTTACTTAGTATCGATTTGATTTTCTTCATTATACTTCGAGGGAAACAAAAAAGAAAAGAAAAAGAATTGAAAGACAGTGTGAATGAGCCATGCATGTATAGGAGGAGACTTGCTATATACTCACAGAAGGTATAGCAGCAATCGGGGTGGCTGGCTAGATTAGCCATGGCGGGTGCTATGTCAATGTTTACCGTGCTGGAAATGTGGGGCCTGTCGAGCCTTGCAACCGAAAATTTCAAACATCAATGACTTAAACAAGCCATCTTTTTATGAATCCATGTTGTATGGTGGGGCTTTTACAGGCACAAAAGGACACAGAGATGCTCTAGTCACTGGTCAATCGGGCATTAATGTCCAAGCCCACAGTTTTCATACCAGATCTGAAATCTGTATAATTATGTGTCTGATATAATGGCAGTTGTTACGGAAATATATATTTGGTTAAAATCATTGTGTGATAGATTTGTTCATATGCAATAAACAAAAGGTAGAGTTTTTTCATATGAAATAAATAAAAAGTAGGTTTTCATTAATAAGCATGATAAGTACAAGCCAAATTCAAACATTTCCTTATCCTCGTTATCTTATCAACACTTGAATTTTGCACTTGAATCCTGCAGATAAACAGTAACTATGGCGTTTGGAATCTGTTGTAATGTATTATATATTGATAATCATGCAATTGAAATTGCATGTAAAAAGAGAGCAATTACATGGTTTGTGTGTTCAGATGAGAAACCAAGATCATTCTTATAAGATTACGTTTAATTTTCATGGTATTAAAATCTTGTTAATCAAATAGTCATAATTTCAAATATCATCACCTCTGGCTTTCACTTAAAAAGGGTGTTACAGAATAACACAAATTATATCTTGTGGTCTTACTTAATAGCTTATGTTTTTTTGTTTGACTATTATTTGACATGATATCTCAGCTACTGGTATACACCTAAACTTAACCTATCTTTCAACATTATTTTTTATAGGTTTAGTGCCTGATTTGCACGGCGGCCAAACCTGTGTTTGGCCGCGGTGCAACTTTTTTTTTTCAATAAAAATTAATTTTTTTTGGTGTTTTAGATCATTTTGATGTGCTGATGTCAAAAATAATTTTTTAAAAATAAAAAAAATATATCATTTTGATGTATTTCGGCACGAAAAACTTTTTGAAAAGCAACCGCAACAGCAATCCCAAACACCCCCTTAATCTCTTACACTGCTACCTCAAATATGAACTTCACTCCATTGAACATTGGACATCTTATATCAATCAAACCTTGGACATCTTGTATCAATCAAACCGAGTGATTCAAACTATCTTATATGTTTATCTCAGATTGTGCTATTATTAAAAAGTCATTAATAGACTTCGTGAATGGTTTTGGACCATGTCCATCAAAGTTCTTTATTGAAACTCCAATGAATTCTTCACGGTGTATTAATTCAAATCATATTCTTTAGAATAAAAAAAAAGATCATATGTACTAAGTTTGATCAATGTTATTTTATTTGATAAAATGTTAGCCTTACAAGTGAAGTACAAATCTCTTAAGCTAATAAATTTGTATCTCATTTCAGAACTAGGGTGCATCACCTAAAGTTAAAGCTGCAAACTCTTCATCAAGGATTAATAAAGTATATTGATTTTGTGGAGAAGACAGTTGTTATCAGATAAATTAGTTGTTATCGGTAAGCCTCTTGAGGATGAAGACCTTATATTCTACAGAGTGGTATGAACTCCTCTTTCAATCCTTTTAACATCTTGTTAACCTTTTCTACCATAGATAAAAATATTTTGTTAAAATATTTTCAAGTTGAACTTTTATCCTAAGAACTGCTTCTTAAGAGCCAGATTAATACATATCACACATGCCTAATAATTTTTCCTTTTTCACTCCTAAATCCAATCAGTACCACCATAAAGTCAAGAGTTTATCTAAACCATATTCATGTCATTTATATTTTCAAATTTATGCCGAAGTTCTTAATATCCATCAAACTCTTGTCCTTTATACTCACCAAAACCCATTAATTTACATTTCTCACCGCAATCCAGCATTATACACCATTCCTTTTCAATCCCAAAATCACCCTGTCAAACCAATGGAAAATGAAATCACAAAACCTCATATTGTTTTCACATAATGGATTATGTTTATCATAATCATCATCCACTAACTCATTTAGCTATTATAGTGACACATCCCAATACTAAGCAAGAGAAAGACACATGGTTTGCAGATAGTAGAGCTAATCAACACATCATTACCAATTTAAAGCAACTAACCATGTAGTAACCATACATGGGATAAGAAAATATTGTTATTGGTAATGGTTGAGGTTTGAGTATTGAACAAACCAATATTGTTGTGTTTCATATTCCTAAAGCCAATTTACTTAAATATATTCTTCATTATCCTCAAGTTTCTATCAATTTACTTTTTATTAATTGATTTTATTGCGTTAATAATTGTTTTTATTCTATCTATCAATAAATCATATGTCTTGGTTATTGTTGCAGGAGTTAAAGCATCAGCTTCCATTTGGCACTTTAGATCATACATCTTTTCCCAGTATATCTTAGCTTTTAAACCATCGTTTTTTACCCATTGAAGAATCACTCAATAAAATATCTTTTGTGAACCTTTCTAAATTGGCAAGAGTAAATAACTTTATTTTACATCTTCAACTCATGATTATTCTTTTCCATTGAAATTACTTCATTGTGATATATGGTTTTGATTTATTAAGTTTTTTTTTTGTTGTTACAGGTATTATGGTGTATTCATTTATGATTTTTCTTGACTGTCAATCTTATCCATTTCAATCTTGCTAATGATAAATTGCTTTTTTTTACTTCTTTTTTAGTACTCTTGTTTTCAAGTACTATTTTACCTTGTTTTTCCTATATCTTTTTTTTTTTCTATTGATACTTTGGACTTCTTTGACACTACTCCAAATCTTATTATAATTTCTACTTTTAATTCCCTTGACATTACTCTGTACTCTCTGTTAGCTTCTATTTCTACTAGCCCTTCCTCTTAGCCTTTTTTTTTTTTTTTGCAACATTAAATGCTTCTTATCCTATACTTCCATCTCATCAGTTCATGATCACCCGATCCAAAACTGGTAGTCTTTAATCTCATATATTCTCATACTTCAAGCTTTATTCCATTAAATATCATGTACAAGCTTTATCTAGTATTGTAGGGGTTTATGAATATATAAGTCTTTTTATAGACTAAAAAAAGTACCTTATGTTTGGTTTATATATTTGTCTAATACTCTACCTAACTTTGGTTTCAAATCTTCACCAAGATACTTTTTTATTTATCTATATTATGACAATATTAACTTATTTATTCTTATCTATGTAGATAAAAAAAAAATATTACATATATTTCTTATTTATCAAGTCTCTCATATGGTAGTTGCATTCAAAGTTTAAAATAAAAGATTTTGGTGCTTTAAGTTATTTCTTGATATCTAAGTCAATCATAGTCCTTCTAACTTATGTCTTCATCAATCTAAATATATCACAAATTTGTTTCATCGTACCAAGATGGTTGAAGCTAAACTTAAAGGCTTCATAAATCATAACAAATCATTTAATAGTGAGTGCTCTCTAATATTTCACCTTGATTGGAATTGATATTATATTTTTTTATAAACCACTTATGCCAGCATATATATTATCCTAAATATATTCAATGGACAATAACCAAAAGTGTCTTCCATTACTTAAAAGGCATCATTTTCTTGGGTTTGTGGTTTACTAAAGGTGAGCAAACTTTTCATGCATTTTGTGATTCTGATTGGGCTGGAAATCCTTACGATAGACAATATACTACAAGTATATAATTTTTTTTAGTTTTTGTTTAATCTTATATGCTACCAAAAAAGCAATTTGTTTTTTCTTATTTCATCACTGAAATAAAGTATAGGGTATTAGATATTACTAATACTGAACTTTATTGGCTTTGGATGCTTCTCAAAGAACTTCACATTTATTTGCTTACGACTCCTCACATTTAGTGAGATAATAGTGGTGTTATTGCTTTTGCTTCTAACTTTATGTTTCATACTAAGACTAGACACATTGAAGTTGGTTTTCACTTTATCGAAGAAAAAGTCATTAATAAGGAAATTTCTCTTAAGTTTATAGGTTATTATGATCAACTTATTGATGTCTTCACAAAAGATCTCAGTTCAACAAGTTTCTGACCACTTCATGACAAGCTAATTTTGGTGCCTATTCCTATTAGCTTAAGAGGGGTTATAAGTATGATAAGTACAAGCCAAGTTCAATTTTTTTCTTATCTTTTTATTTTATCAACACTTGAGTTCTGCAAATAAACAACTATTATGTTTAAATGTTATTGAAATCTATTGACATAAATATATATATATATATATATATATATATATGAGTAATTATATGGTTTGTATGTTCAAAATAGAAACTAAGATCATTTTTATATTTGTTTAGTTTTCATCCATGAATGAAAAGCAAGTTATTTTATCTCTTACAAAACCAAAGTTTTAAATGCAATTATTTGTGGAATCTAGACCAACAAGTAAAAGTAATTTGGTAAACAAATGATTTTTTTCTCTATAAATATACAAAGTAAAATGTGTGTTTAGAATTGTGGTTATTTGTGTGGTAGTGATTTGAAAATATAGTTTTTTAAGATAAACTATAAATTATAGTTTTTTTTTTCTTAACTAGTGTGTCAAGAGAGAGTTTAAAGCAAAAATATGATATATCTTAATTAACCAAATACTTCTAAATTTATAGTTATGACAAAACACCAGTTGTACCACACCACACTATAAAAATAAAACCTAAGTCTACCTATTAAGTGATGAAGCTAGGAAAAGATTTAAAAAAAAATTAATAAGTTAGATTGACTAAGGATAATGTTTTTATAATTGAACATATAAATATATACATACATAGTTTCTTGTTCGCATAGCACAAGTTCTAAAATTATATTATATATAGACTATTTCAAGGCTGTCACTAATTGAATATAGTTTCTTTAAAGACTAATAGTTTGTTTTTGTTTTTTTTTTTCATTTCAAAAGCGTTTTAACAAAATGAAATATTTTCTTGCTTCAAAATAAATTTTTCTATGTTTTTCATATTGTTTTGGTATTCTAATGTCAAAAATAAATGTTTTAAAAAAAAACTATTTCGATGTATTTTCAAATAAAAACCACTTTGAAAAATAATTACTACCATAATTCAAAACATGCTCTAAAATGAGCCCTTAAACCCTAATTCCATTACCATTGTTGTTTTGGGTGGGCATCCCAATAAAATATTTCTAAATGTTTTTAGCACTAAGGCTATTAATTTGAAAAGATTGTAATAGCTTAGTAGTTAGATAATTAGATCAATGGCATTAAAGTGTGAAGATAATTTGATAACAATTAAACATTGATAGCAAATAGATTTGCTAAACAAGTGTGTTGGGTTTTAAAGATTAAAATACATTGTTATTAAACTCGGTTAGACTAGATAAATTATCCTTTAAAATTCACAATAGATAACCCAAGTCAAACTAGGTTTTAATTTGAAAAAACATTGACTTGATTAGTTGATTTATAATTCAATTAACATGACCAAACTCAACTAGATCAACATTTAATGTTTTTTAAACAACAAATCAAGGTTATTTTGATGAAAATAAACTAACTAAAATTGACTATACATGACCGAATGATTTATAAATTAAGCCTACAATTCAGTGACTTCCTGGTTGGACCAAGTATGATGAAAAGTAATGAAAACTTCTTTTCAATTGGGTGCAAAATAATTCTATTCTTAATATATTAAAATAATATTATTATTTTTTTAAATTATTCTCACTATTATAACATCAAAACAATCCAAAAATATCAAATAAAAATCAAAACTAAAAAAATCAAATCATGTTGTACCACCAAACAAAACTTAAAGCATGCAAAAAAAGAATAATCCATGACATCAGTTGGAGGGTCTATGATGAGCCGAGGACCAACCGTCATAAGATACAGCATAATCAAACACAAATGATGCTATCAGTTGGAGACTGAAGACAATCGACCAAACGTTCGTACAAGTTTGGAGAGGCTTTCACATCTGCAAGTTGGTCCGTTTGCTTTTGCAAACCAGCAATTATATTCTTACAATGACAAGCCTAACACCAGTCTCAACACTTGTGATGCAGGATGAGCTTGCGCACAGGCCAACTAGCATGTTGAGACCTCTACAAATAAAATGTAAAATCAAAGAAGCAAACGGGGTCCAGATTCTGAACCCAAAATCAACAAGAAAATGCATCTTCTGTGCAGCACTTGAGGATACTCAAGTTGCTGTCAAAACTATTTTCTAGACCTTATTCTTGTGTAATAGTTAAAGAAGGGTGCATGTTGAAAATTCCAACCAAGCAATACTTGAGATGAAAGTGGTCCAAATCACCTTACATGATACATGCTCTGCTTTCACCTAAAATAACTTGTATCAGTTTTGTCTGACAGAACAAACTCTATATATATTGAGCTATTCCACTCATCCCACGGTACTCTCTCAGCTAACTCAGCCAAATTCCTGTGGTTTGCTTGGATGAGCAGATAAAAAATGAAATACTGTTTCATTTTGTATGCAAGATACATCCCGGTTCAAGATGATTTCAAGGAAATGAACACCAAAACCATCCTTTCACTTGAGCTGTATTCAAAATTGTTCACCAATTGTGTTGGAAAAGCAACAGGATGTGTTTATCTTTAGTATAATGTCTGTTAAACGTTGAAACGAAACAGCATTACATCTCCTTCTTGAACTATGTAGTCTTTACCTTCAGATCTCAACTGCAAAAGTCAAAGTAGCGCAGATAAATGAATCTTCAGGAGGAAAAGAACCTGAATTAAAACTAAAAGCACATAAAGGATTCACAAGTGATCATATGCCATCCCCCCAGTATTCAAGGATTATTAAAGTGTACAGAAGAGCAACAAACTCACAAGTCCTTTTTCCCTGGCAGCAGCAAGTGAACCAGCAGCCACGAAATCATCATAAGACACCTATAATAGAACAAAAACTCACCTTAGTCAAGTAAAAACTAGTGGTCAGACAAGCAGTGGTACCATGAATGACTGGACAACAGCATTGCTTGTCACTTGAGTATACCATAACAAAATCCAATATTGCAAGAGGTAGGATATATATTCTAAACACTTCAGCGAAGAAGGAAAAAACCACACATTTACTCTTCTACTCTCAAGATCATTGCATTGCTACCACTTAAGCAATTCTTTTTTCTCTCTTTTTTTGAGCAGTAGAGGGAGGGGGTTGTTAAGAGAGAAGGCTTAAGTGTAGGAAAAAGAACTACCAAGGCAACCAAATGAGGGATAGACATCCAGGCAATATTCTTAGATGTAAAAGATTGATGTGAACAAGTTAATTTTACAATTGCATAAACACAATTCTCATAACCATAATTGGCTAGAAAGTCAACAACCTGAATGTTAATAGAGAAAACCAAAAAATCTAATTAAGATGCTTACTGTCTCAGCTCGAATAAAACCCTTCTCAAAGTCAGAATGTATAACTCCAGCAGCTTGAGGTGCCGTCATTCCTGAATCAAGAGGGGAAAAAACTCATTCAACAATCATAACAGTCTGAGTAGACGTAAAGAGGTACCGGTTGGGTGGTTTTAGACCATTTAGCTTTACTTCATGACACAATGTATACATGCATCCCACATATAAAAGACTCAAATAAGTAAGCAGACAGGATGCAGACTTTTATCTCCTACAAAAGTTGGTAAAACTGATTTTCAAACTCAAGCGGAACAAAATATAAACAGTTTCTTGAGTGAATCAGTTTCAATTATTGAAAGTTCGGCGGACAGCAAAACTAACCTGCATGTATAGTCCATGCTTTTGATTCCTGTGGGAAATAAGAAAATACTCCTTCAAATAATGAATATAAATAATATATTCAGAAAACTTTTTATCAAATTATTCACCTTTTCCCCAGAAGTAAAGTATGTACGCAACCCCAGAAGGCTATATGTTGCTCTGATGAGGTTTCCAAGGCCACTTTCACTAACACCAAGTGATTTCAGAAATTCATTTCGTTCTTCAAGCGGCAGTTCTGTAAGCTCTGATTCAACCTGCAATAATAAGCATCCTTAAATTACCTGCTTCAATTGAAAATGACAATTCAAAGCTTTTGCAAGGTACATTGGCCTGAAATAGACAGCAGAACACATGTATAGAGGCAAAGGTTTCTAGAAGGTATCACTGTACCTGTGCAGAAATTGTAACTAGTCCAGATTGCAACTCGGATGCAAGATTCATCACTTCTTTGACATAAGGATTATTTCCAGCATCAGCTAGTTCAGATTCTGCAACATTTGCCACATATATGACTGGTTTCATAGTAAGCAAGCAAAGATGATTTACTGCATCCTTTTCAAAATCTGTTAATGCTACAGATCGTGCTGGTTTTCCATCCATGAGTGCCTCACGAATCCTTTCCAAGGCAGACTTTTCAGCCTCTTCCTGAAGTAAGAAACTTGTAATAGTTTATATAGTATCTATTTGCAAATATAGCAGACAGGCTGCTTGCTCAGGCATTGAAAGCAAAGAAACCTTATTTTACCTTGAGTTTTGAATGTGAATCCTTTGCCTTCCCTTTCTTGAGCTTCTCTAATCTTTTCTCAATCTGCATTTCTTGTAAAATGCATAAATTAGTTCTGTCAGCTTATTTGATGATGATTAACCTATGATAACAGTAACATAAAAAGATAACCTTCACAAGGAACTTTCAGGTAAATGCAATTAAAAGACAAAAGGCACTGCTGAAGAACAAGAGTATAAGATCCCATTTGAGCAACACCTTTTATCTGATTTATTTTTTAATCAAATAATGCATTAGATTTCAAATACCATCGATAAAGTAAAACAAGACAAAATATATGAGATTTAGAAAAGGATTTAGAAACTCCCCAAACTAAATGTATTCCCTTTTATAAACTTCCAAAAATCTGAACACTGCAAATGAACAGCTAATTGATAGAGAGCTACCCGGTTATGTATTTATGAGGATGCAACGGGTATAGTATTGGCCAAAGGAAAATGAAAGGAAATTGAGATTTTAAAATTCTACCTAACCTAAGGATCCTAAGCGGTGCAATATCAAGCATAAATTTCAAATACTTGGGTATATAAGCTTGCTCTTTAGCAAGCCTCTAACATCTCATATCAGTTTGCATTTTCCTGTCTATAAAGGACCATCACAAATAAATGTTTAAAGACAAAAATAGAATGAAAATGCTGAAGGAGCAAATCTTCTAGCTCTACTTAGCATACCTGATCCAAGTCTGAGAAAACAAGCTCTAAGTTGATTACATCAATATCAGATTTAGGATCGACGTTGCCATTTACATGAACAATGTCATTATCATCAAAACAGCGAACAACCTGGACCAAAATGAATAGGCCATTAATACACTTTCACATCAATAGTAGCTACTTATTGTCCAGCAACAGTATTCAGGATTTTGCAAAACAGGAGGCTCTCTAGTAGACATTCAAACTTGTGAAAGATAGCTTGTTAAACTACCTAAGTCAGTATCCTGCCAGATGATGACTACAAACATCCTGATAAGTAAAAATTGAAAAGTGTGAGCCCGCCAACCCCCAAAACCCCCCTGCTGCTTCCTTATCTAGTTTATCGACTCATTTATTGTATTAGACCATCACCAACTTTAAGGATACAAAAAATGTGAATACTTAAGGATGAACCTGAAGAATGGAATCAACTTCTCGAATATGAGATAAGAACTTGTTACCCAACCCCTGCAAGAAACAAATGAATATAACAAGAATATAAGTCAACACTGTACAATCAAACTTTTAAGTCCAAATACAATGCCATATCTTTTCCTCAAAAAGGTTTTGCCTATCGAATCAATTAATTCCGAAATAAGCCAATGCTAGTGAAGGAAATAGCAAACAACCTCCCCTTGACTGGCACCCTTGACAAGGCCAGCAATATCTACAAATTCAATAGATGCCGGGACGGCTCGTTGGGACTTGCTTAGTTCAGAAAGTACATTGAGTCTTGAATCTGGAACAGCAACAATCCCTACATTCGGCTCTATTGTACAAAACGGAAAATTAGCAGCTTGAGCCTTTCCATTCTCCACCTGAAAACATGCCATTCAATCCCACATCAAACGCTTTCATACACCACCAGAATAACAACAAACATAATAAACACCAAAATCCATAGTCCGCCTCTTCAAATTTTCAAACTTTACTTCACATACTTAGCAGAGAAGCAGGCCCACAAGAACAATTCTTTATCCATTTCCCTTTTTTTCTAAAGAAGCAAAGAAATTTAGCAAAAGGGGAGGTAGAGATACTTACAACAGCATTGAAGAGAGTGGATTTGCCAACGTTAGGAAGGCCAACAATTCCAGCTTTCAAGCTCATGCTTATTTTTGAAGAAGAAGCGGAAAACCGCCTATTGGCAATCCCAAAAAACCCTGTATATTGGGAGTTGTTGGTGAAGAAAGAATGGTTTCTACACAGTGGAAATGACGATGTTGATTTCTTTGGAAGAAAAGACAAGGCAGGTACAAGGTTGCTGCATGCTACTCTGGCCATTTTAGAGAGAGGGGGAGATAGACAAGGGTTTATCTGTGAGAAAAACAGAGGGAAAAGTGGCCACTGAATGCAAAACCTTTCACCGTTTCCTCTTTTTCAGTACGCTAGATAAAGATTGGAAGAAGAAAAAAACGTTGAAAAATTCATAATTTATAAAAAATAATAATAATAATTTTATTTACTTTTATATATATAATTGGATTAATTTAAATCAATATATTTTATTAGTATTGTTATATTTTTTTCTTAAAAATATTTATTATTTATTTGATCCAGGTATCAAATATCTTTTAATATTAAAGTTTTTATTAGTATTAAATATAGTTTGATTATATCATGAATAAACTCATTAAATCAACTTAGTTTAAATTTAGTTAAATCAAATTATTTTTTAATTTCAAGTTAAATTTTAAATCATAAAATATTATAAATTAAATGCTAGGCAAGGTTGAGTTTAATAACAATAAACATGTTAATTCAATATAGATTTTATCATGAAAAAATAGCTAAGGCATATGTTATATCAACTTAATTTGATTTAGCTGAATATTTTTTTTTGTAATTAATTGAATAGTATTGTTTTGTCATTGGGCTACAAAAATATTTAAAAAAAAAAATACAAAAATTTCTTTTATTTTTTTATTTTAAATTATTATTTTTAATTTGATTGAGTAGCAGTGTTGAATTGAAACTTCATTTAGAAGATGTTTGACATTGTGTTTTAAACATGTTTTTTTTAATATTTGATTTTTTTATTTTAAATTAAAAAATAAATATTTATAGATTATTTTCATATATTAAAAAAAATTAAAAATCAAAATATATATATATTATTTTAATATATCTTTCAATAATAATTATTTTAAAAACAATTGAAATTACACTTTTAAATAATCAATTAGTTTCAGCCCAGAATAGCCACACTCCAGCCCTGTGTCATTCTCTTAAATATCATATCTTATGGGCTCCCTGGTCCATTATAAAAGAATAAAAACTCCTATTTCCTAACTAAAATAAATAAATAAATAGACAGATAAATGCATCTCCATTAAGAAAAAAAGCTAAAAAAAACTCGTTCAAATATTGTGTATACACTCACAAAATACTATGAATTACAATAATGTATTAATAATTTTGCTATTTAGTATGCCTTAACCCTTGGCCCTGGGATTAGGGATATTTTTTGTGTTTTTATATATTTTTGCATAGTGCAATAACCATCGTGCTCTTCAATAAGACAAAAAAAGAAAAGTTTTGTTTATAAGGATATCACATTCCTTGCATATTTTCAATGAATAGTGCACATAATGGTTAACTACTGAATTGCCCCCATAAACAACAAAAACATCGAGTTTATTGTAGAGATTATTTGGTAAATTCTATTTTTTTCAAATAATATTTTAATCTAGGGTGAACAGTGCAACAAGTGTGTTAATACTGATATGCTCTCATAAAAGAAAAAAAATGCAAGAAATGGTCATGAGAATGATTCGGGACACACCTGCGGTTTAAGAGCTCACGCCTCCTTTGGGAGGCGTTTATGGGCTACTTTGTTGGTGAAAATTGTCCATCTGGCATGTCACCAATTGCGTCTTTATGTCCTCCACCATGTGGTTGAGCGTGTTTCGTCCGACAGTTATCGGGAACGATCCAATTGGTAATAGAATGTCTATTTCTCCTTTTCTCTCACTTGTCAACGACAATGCTCGGCGATCCACATTGTTATTGACTTTTTTATTTTCATCCCTTATTTGTTGATTGTGTTTTATGACCCTGATTTTTGTTATAGAAATTTTAATTTGTTTCAATTTTGTCATTCTATAAAAATTGATTATATATTATAGTTTCATTTCAGTCACCGGTCTTTTAATTTCTAGATTGGTCTAAAATTGTTAATATATTCGGTACCAAAGTTCGGATTTCTTTCAATTTTATCCTCAATGGAAATTGATTATACATGTTAGTTTCGTATTGGTCCTCGGGCTTTTAATTTCTGATTTGGTTTTAAATGCTTGCTATTTTTTATTTTTATGATTTCCTCTGTTATTATGATTTTTTTATTTAATGTTTTATTTTTAATTTGTGTTGGTAATTATTTGAAAAATAATATTTATTGTCTTTTCCCTTTTTTTATATATATTTTTATTTACTCTTCAAGTCAAATAATTTTTTAAAATGTTATATTTTTTTTTGGTATGGTGATTTTTTTTATTGCTTTTATGTGAATATTTTTAGATGTTAAAATTTCTAATTATTTAAAATGGTTATTTATAAGTTTTTTCTCTTATAAATATATGAGACTAATTATATATTTTGATATTTGCTTAATATTAACACCTTAATATATATATATATATTATCTATTTGCTTTTTAAAACAATAATTTACTATCAATGTTTTAAAATATTTTTAATACAATAATATGAGGAATAAATCTTATAAAATAAAATAAAATTCGTAATAATTATAGTATCATCAATAGTATAATCAATAATAATTTATATACTGATTATATATAATGCGTAATGCGTATATTTTTTTTGGCTTCCTTGTTACACTAAATTGATTGGAGTGTCGGTATTGTTGGTTTGATACTTCGCATAGTTTTTAAAATAATTTTTAGATTTAAAATATTAAAATAATATTTTTAATATTAGTATATTATAATTACATATATAAAAATATTTTGATCTTTTAATGTAAAGCAAAATACTAAAAAAGCATACCAGTGGTCTATTCTCTTCTGTACGCACTAATAATAATAACAACAACATTTTCTAATCCTAA
The DNA here is from genome assembly GCA_015731905.1 of Salix dunnii. Lineage (NCBI taxonomy): Eukaryota > Viridiplantae > Streptophyta > Magnoliopsida > Malpighiales > Salicaceae > Salix > Salix dunnii. The sequence goes on along the minus strand of CM027674.1, from coordinate 34,773,120 downwards.
CAATCGATTGTTATCTCCTTCTCTCTAGGGTTTCTGTCTTCCTTCCTTGAATCATTATCGTAGGCTAAGCAGTACCCAAATCTTCACTGTACAGAAACAGATCTTTTTCTCAACAAAAAAGCCTTTAAAAGGGGTTTTAGAATTCAGTGCCTTTCTTTTGTTAGATTTGGATTATGTTTGAATTTTGTTTGGATTAGGGGTTTAAAGATTAAAAAAATAACCCAGAAGAAAGTGTAGATAGAATGATGGACGGGGGTAGTATTGAACAAGCTCCCAATATTGGAGATAACTCTACAGGTTTATTTTCGTTGTTTTTTAATTAATCTTGTGAAGATCTGTCTTGTTTCTTTTTTGTTTTTGTTTCACGAGAAAATAGAAGAAAACATCATGAGATTTTGTCTAAATGGTCTGTTAATGTTGTTTGGTTTTGTGGGTCAACGTTAAAAAATTGGAGGTTAGCTTTGTACTCGTGTAAGTATTTGTTTTTGCGTGTGATAGGACCTGCTTTGTTTTGAGTTTAGTAGAGTTTAACGGGTTTATGTGAAGTAAAATGGAACAGTTGTTTGAGCTTTAAATAGCTGAGTAGGTACTTGGATTCTTCAGATTCTATCGTTGCTTTTGATGTTAATGGCTGATATGGGAACGTTTCTTGTGATTTGTTTAGATGAAATTAGCTTCAAATATGAGTCAGTGTAAACCGTAACTGTGTTCTCATTTGCCATCTATTTGTGTGATGGTTTTTTAGTCTTTTAATGCGAGTTTAGTTTCTCTAGACATGGAGCGAGTGCCATATTATTTGGAATTGACCTGGTTTTCTCTCTTGGATTAATTTTTTGGGCAGAAGGTGCTGTATTTGATTCATCTCAATATGCATTCTTTGGTAAAAATCTTGTTGAGGAAGTTGAGTTAGGTGGGTTGGAGGATGACGAGGAGTTGCCTGCCACTGATTTTGAAGAGGAAGAGTTTCTCTTTGACAGACAAGAGGTTCCACCCTCCCTTCATTTTGAGATCTTCTATCTTTTTTATTTGATTCTTTGATTTACATTGAAATGGAATCTTTTTGGTTCTTAGGAACATTTACATGTCTTTTTTAGAAGAAATAGGGGAGCACAGTAATTTGTTGTGGATATGCAGGTCTGCCAAATTGGTGTAATTTTTTTTTCCTGTGAATAAAAGAAGAATTTTGTTAAAGAGAAAAATGAATGTAGCACATCTTTAGCGTTATTTTGATGTAGCAAATCTTCTAACTGTTTTAGGAGATTGTTTCAGAGAGGATGCTTGAATCAAGTGGTTTGTCAATTTCCTTATGGGTGCTCTGTTTTTTTCTTTTCTTTTCTTTTCTTTTGTGAAAGAGCCAGAGTGAACTATGAAAGTTGGTTCACAGTATCACTCATTTTGAAACAGGTCTCTCAACTACCTTTCTTTAAATCTGATCCAACTTTTCCCCGCCTCCAATTTGTTAGAGACCAGACATTTAACACTTCCAATGACCTTTTATTTTTATAATTTCTATGTGGTTCTTCAGTATTGGGTCCTAAACTCTAGAATAATGTGTGAATTATTGTTTATTTCTTATTTGCAGGGTGAGGTATTACGATCTGTCTCTGACATTGATGATCTTTCAAGTACATTTTCAAAGGTCAGTCCACTGCTTAGTCATCCTATTGTGTATGCTATGAAAGTTGTATAGAATATGCTCTTCATTTGTCAAGGTTGCACTGTAGAATGTCTTTAATACATTATTCTTCAGTTGTCGAGCCTTAGCTCTGGTTGGTAAAGGAGGAGTGGGTGTAATTGGTGCATATTGTAACCAATTTGAAAAAAAGATGGGAAAGATAAGGTAACCAAGTTTGTTTATGTTGGGTCTAATTGGCATGTAGCCTGTATATGGGCTGTTTCTTATCTTTGTATCAATGTAAGAAGTATCTCAAAATATTAAATTATGATGAGTTTGGTTAATTGAATGTGCTTGATTTTTTATTTTTTTTGCAGTTGAACAAGGGTGTCAATGGACCAAGAAGCACTGGGATAATTGGTGATTGGGGCTCCAAAGAAAGTAAGTATTACATTGTATAATTTTCTTTATTAGTGTGAAGTTTCAGATGGAAACTTAATCAATCCATGAACTTGTAGTAGTATTTTTTTCCCCAGCTGCACCCATTGTCAAATTTTTTTGGTATGCTGTTCTTCTTTCCAGTGCTTTATTGGTTCATCATGATATGATTGTTGCTAAAGTCCAGTGATTTACATTTTTCGGGATAATGCTGCACATGGTTGAGAATCATACAAGTGGGTTATCATATAGTTATAGGGAAACTGGGATACCTTATTGGGACTCTATTCCACCGCACTAGTGTCTTCAATTATGACCAAGATATTAATGTCAAATGCATGGCAGATGAACATCTGAATATAGAAGGTGCTGGTAATATCTTGTTCAAGATGGAAATTTGCTGCAATAAAAAATACATGTGCTTATGCCACTTTTTTATGAAAAAGAAATGTAACTGGTATTCATTCTAGTTCTACATGAATGTTTCAGGCAGATAGTTTTAGTTGGCAAGATTGCTATACTTTGTGATATTTTTACTTGATTTCTTCAGTCTAATCAATTGCAATAAAATTTAATGGTAGACTATGTAAATGCAGTTCAGAGTTAGCCCAATGAGGGCATAGGTTTACTTGTCAGGCAAGTTGGAATTCTGGACTTGGCAGAACAGAATAAATATGTCTGACATTTGCTCTGCATTATAATATTTCAAAATCCTTTATTATGATGATATACTTGTACCTTTTTAAAAAAAATCTGTGTTCAATAGTGTTGTGAATTATAAAAAACGAAAAAAATAAGCAATTTTTCCAAGTTTGGATCTGTGAAAAATGAATGTAAATGAAATATCTGTGATAAAACCTTCCAGGTTCATCTGCTGCTGAATGGGCACAGGGAGAGGATTTTCCCAATTGGTGTGACCAGAAGCTGCTTGACCAAGATGGCGTTGAGGATGGAAAAAGATGGTCGTCGCAGCCATATTCTTCTACTGCTCGCTTTGCAGAATCAAAGTATCTATACCGAACCTCTTCATACCCAGAGCAGCAGCAGCAGCAGCTGCAACCACAAGCACACCACCAACACTACTCTAGCGAACCTATTATTGTGCCAAAATCTTCTTACACAACAAATCCTCCCCTAGGTGGCCAATCTCCACAGTCCTCACCGAACCAAAGTCATCTAAATATTCCATATCTTTCTGGTGGCCACCAAATAGCATTACCCCCCTTCTCTAATTCTCAGCTTCCGTTGAGCTTACATCATGGATCACCACATTATGGTGGGAATTTGCCTCAATTCAGTTCTGGTCTTTCTGCTAAAAGCCTGCCACCAAGCCAATGGGTCAACCATACAGGCTTATATCCTGGAGATCATCCCAACCGCTTGAACAATATGTTGCAACCACCATTACCTCATCAAAATGGGCTCATGCCTCCGCAGTTGATCCCACAACTTCAGTCACAACAACATAGGTTGCACCCCTCAGTTCAGTTGTCATCAGGCCATTTATTGGGCATGCAATCTCAATTGTTCAATACCCATCTCCCGCCAATGATGAGCAACTTTGACACAATGCTTGGTCTGAGTGATAGGGATCAAAGACCAAAATCAGTTCAGAGAGTTAGACCAATGGCGCGTTATCCTCAACAAGGCTTTGATATCAATGGTCAGAAGTTTGATAATGGCTGGCCGCAGTTCAGATCCAAGTATATGACTCCCGATGAAATTGAAACTATTCTCAGAATGCAGCTAGCTGCAACCCACAGTAATGACCCATATGTGGATGATTATTATCACCAGGCTTGCCTTTCAAAAAAAACAGCTGGGGCAAAGCTCAAACATCATTTCTGCCCAGCTCACCTGAGGGATCTTCCTCCCCGAGCACGAGCTAATGCTGAGCCGCATGCTTTTCTCCAGGTCGATGCTCTTGGGAGAATTCCTTTCTCTTCAATTCGTAGGCCTCGTCCTCTTCTTGAAGTTGAACCCCCAAACTATGCTGGTGGTGGTAATACTGAGCAGAATTCTACTGAGAAGCCCCTGGAACAGGAGCCAATGCTTGCAGCTAGAGTCACAATTGAAGATGGTCTTTGCCTTCTTCTTGATGTAGACGATATTGATCGTTTTCTACAATTCAATCAGTTCCATGAGGGTGGAACCCAGTTGAGACACAGGAGGCAGGTCTTGTTGGAGGGGCTGGCAGCCTCCATGCAATTGGTTGACCCTCTTGGCAAGAATGGCCACACAGTTGGACTTGCTCCCAAGGATGATTTTGTGTTCTTGCGTTTAGTATCTCTTCCCAAGGGACGGAAGCTCCTTGCAAGGTACATTCAGCTCCTTTTTCCGGGTAGTGATCTCATGCGGATTGTCTGCATGGCCATTTTTCGTCATTTAAGGTTTTTGTTTGGAGGTCTCTTGTCTGATATTGGAACAGAAACCACAAATAACCTTGAAAGGGTTGTATCATTATGTGTTCGTCACATGGGTCTTGGTTCCCTCAGTGCCTGTCTTGCTGCAGTGGCTTGCTCCTCAGAGCGGCCTCCCCTTCGCCCCCTTGGAAGCTCAGCCGGAAATGGGGCTTCCCTCGTATTATTGTCTGTGTTGGAGAGAGCAACAAAATTATTAAATGATCTTCATGATGATAGCGACTACAATGCGACAAATCAGGCACTTTGGAAGGCCTCATTTGATGAGTTTTTTGGCCTGCTTATTAAATATTGCATAAATAAATATGATAGTATTATGCATTCTTCTCTATCGGACCCAGATCCAGCTGAAGCTATTAAGAGGGAACTACCTATGGATCTCTTGCGTGCAAGTGTTCCCCTCACTAATGACTACCAGAAGAAGGTGTTATATGATCTTTCCCAACGTTCCTTAGTTGGTCAGGATGGTGGTGGTATCAATTCTGAAGCTGTGATGAGTTAATATAAAACTACATGAAAGTCTGATACCAGGTCACAGAGAAACCCAGTTCTGTACAAGTGAATATAGCACAGATATATTATTGAACCAGCAATATCTTAAGGATGCATTCAATATGTTCTCCACCATGACTAATTCAGAGTACAAAGAACTAAATGAAGGAGATGCTTTGGGATCAATCTGTCATAAGAGAGCTTAGTTTTTTGGATTTAGTTTTATTTTTTAGTCATTTATACTCAATTCCATGCTACTGCCTTGACAAAGCTTGTATAAGGCCTGTCCTGTATCGTGGTAGAATTCTGTTGGTTTTTTCTCATTTTCCAGTCCTTGTAGTTCCTTTTTGTCTCAAGAGCCTATTTTGATGCTCTGTTGTGGAATTCCAGATATGGAGATGTAGCAGGGTAGTTTGTACAGGGTTTGCAAAGAGGTTTCCCGCTTTCCTGTACTTTTTGTTATCAAGGAGGTGGGGTGGATGTTATTTTCATGTTCTGGTTGGGGCTATGTGACATCCTTGTGTAGTAAATGGCAATAAAGCCAAGCAGATGCTGGTGGTTGTCGTTGAATAAGGCAGTTGAATAAGGCAGTGATGGAGTTTGAATTTTTCAAGTAATTACTAGGCTTGGCCTGTAACAATGGATGGCTGTCCGGCAGTTGTTTCTCTCACAGCTATCGTTTATATTGCATTAATGCTATACAGCATGTGTTTCTTCAATTTCCTTATAATTCTTCTACCGTGCTATGTTTGATATTTTTATATAGTGATGATTTCTTTTCCTTCTTTTTTTTGAGCCATTGCTGATCATGTTTGCTGTCAACCGTTGCTGACTAACGTTTGTGTTTGAACATTATTGTACTGGGTAGTGATAATTATTTTGGTCTCAGGATTTATATAGTCTTATTTTTCACTGCTCTGGTTTTGGAAAGGAATAGATGTTGAAATCTTTGGATGGTTGAGTTCTATAGAACAGCTTGTGCAGTTAACTGTGGATTGCTTGCAATGGCTTCTGAATTGCGAAGAGTGAAAAGTGCAGGTGTCTTTGTACCTCATGGCAGTCTATTCGCTTGGACCCTCAGATTTTGTCATTGAACTTGAAGAAAACCAATAAATTTGCGATGAGCAATGCTCATGTTTCCAGGAACAAGTTCAAGCTAGGTAATTCATGCAATGGCTTGAATGGTACTGGTTCAATGCTACCTATGAACGTACCATTTGCATAATAAATCCTCTAAAGGGTGAATGCACTTCTTTCCACCATTTGAAAAGGAAAAAGGTTTTGAGTTGGACCTGTGTGTGCTCTTGGATTATTTCTGCTGTTACAGAGAGATGATAATCTAAATCGTATAGGGTTAAAAATATGTGCTAAAACGCCTGTCATTAAAAAGCACAGTGTGTCTACAATATCTAGGTAGAGTTTGATTACCGTTTCAGAATAGAAGAGACGAGAGACAATTAAAGGTAGAAAAGATATGTCCCATTTCCTTCAAATTTGCTTCAAAACTGTCCCAAGAAACAGATTTATTTTACGTCCTTCTGAACTCAATTCGTATTGTTAAAGAAGAGAAATTCTGTTAATAGAGGACAGTACTGAAGGAGAAGTCTATGCATGACTGGATCCTACTCGTTCTCCATGAAATCCCACCCAAACTTATTGATTGCTAACAAGGCAAGGCTTAAAACATGATCTGTGATAATGCAAAATTTCTGTATTACGTTTTTTTTCCTTATCAAACTCCTTGATCTTATGCAATTATAGCGTATTAGAAGGTAATATAAAACAAGGTTTTTTTATACATGATATCAGAGTTTTAATAGCTTAGTGATCGAGATATGGAATTTTTCCATTATGAAACTTTCTTGTGAATTATGATGCAGGGAAGAGAGGCAACTGTGATTGGGATAAGGTTTGGTTTTGCCTTTAGGAACAGAAAGAGAATAACCATTTAACTACTTGCTGATGTTAATATTTCCCTTCTGGACTGCAGAACAAAATTACATTACGAAAAGTAAATACGACAACAGCTAGAAGGATTGCCTACATAAATGGACAGATGAAGAAGAAGGGGAAAATCTCTTGAATTCGCCGAAGACCTTCTTCAAACACATATAAAGTAGCACAGTAAAGACACAATGAGAACAAAACAGAATCTTCATCAAACTACACCTTCTTAACTGACTGTCCACCGGTGATCAAATTGAAGACATTCCTTCCGTATCCAGACTGCAGAAAGCGAAGATGCGGCTTCAGGCAAGACAAAAGTTTGTGGTAGAGTGGACTTCCTGATTGCTTGGTGACTTTCAGTGCTTTCTGGATCACATAATTACCAAATTCATGTTTAGCAACATGCAAAAGTGTGTTGGTGTTGCTTAGAAAACTCTCAATTATCCAACTCTTCCATTCTGTATCCAAGCATTTTTCGACAATATGACTGCCTCCTTTCTGCAAGGATATGGTAACATAATGGCCTATAAGGAGATGACATACTTTTTGGGTGAATAAAGGATTATTGAGTGATATCACCTTCTGAATCACATAGTTCCCTTCCGGATCCTGCGACAGGAATACTGCATTTCTAGACAGGATATCCAGGAGCCGATATCTTTGCAGACCTTGGATGGTGTTGATGACCCTGATTAAGGCTATGGATCCTTCATGGTCCATTGCTAAATCAAGACAACATGCAATGGCTGCTTCATATAATAAATTATTATCTTCAGGTCTCAGGTGGTTTAAGCACTCCGACACAACATACGAACCTATCCGATTGGTCATGACCAGATAAAACGCAGCACACAGATTGTTGGTCACAGACGAGATCAAATGTGATCTCCTGAGTGCTCTAATGACCTTCTTTATCGAGTTCGAACCGTGTATGTTGAATATCAATCTCGTGAAATTGGACAGGTCCTTGGTTATCTCAGATGTAATCAATTTCAACTGTTGATTGTTCAATGAATCAATTAGCTCAGCAAAGACATGCCTTCCATGTTGATCAAGCATCAGATCGAAAACAATGGGGATCCCTCCTGGTGACAAGTCCAAAACTTTCTTACATATCTGACATGTAATCTCTGGGTCCCTCAAACTCAATAAACCATGAAGTGTTCTTGAACCATCTTTGTCTAAACAATAGTTGGCAAATCTTTCTCCTTCAAGCAAACAAGGAAAATTCCTTACGTTGTTAAGCTTTTCTTGATTCTGCACCACGCTATAATCACTTAGTCCTCTGTTAGAACGGACACTTCTTGCTCCCTCATCGATGACAGAACCACTCGGAGAGTTGAAATTCCGAACAAAACTCTTTTCCCCAGTCTGCAGTCTTGAACCTCGAAAATCCCATCCATCGCCCAAATTGTTTGATCCCCAGATAGTTCCAGGAAACAGTGGTGGTGGAACTGAAGTCAAATTCGCAAACCTGGTCAGATACAGCGGGAGCCCGGCGGTCCTGGTTTCTTGAATTTCTGGTAAAGAACCACCATCAGCAGCCAAATGACAGTTTCTTGGAGAAAAACCCTGGCAGTTTTTCGTGTGAGTTCTCCCTTCTAACAAGGAAAGATTGTCAACAGAGAGCATAAGGTTTTCGACAGAAGAACCTGAAGATGTCTCCATCGAAAAAGAGGACACGGAAAAGAAAGCAAGAGTTACAACACAAAGAAGCACAAATATGAATACACAATCCTCTCCTGGTTTTATAGAGCGGCACGGTAGAGGAGAGTGTATTAGTCCTTGTTCGTTTAGGATTCCTTGTTTGTAAAGAACAGTACTTCCTTGCGCGCGCACGTGCGGAGGTAAGGGTTTTATTTCTTGTGGAACTATTATTCCGAATTTGGAAAGGATAAGCTGCAAATTTTCAGGTTTTCGTTTCTGCCGAAGCTGTGTAAAAGCTGACGCGTTTAAGCAGAAAGTTATACCGCATCTGTTCCAAATACTGTGTCGTATTGTGAAATCTTCATGAAGAGGAGATATAGCGATAATTGTGTTTATGAGCAGCACATGGCAACTACTTTTACTTGCCTGAACTAACAGGATTGAACCCTACTGTTATTCTTACACAAGAAAATAAAAGGTCTGAATAAATATTCTACTTCTAAAAATAACTTGAAAATAGTTTTTTTTTTTTTTTTTTGGGTTTAATTTGAGGATCTTACTACCCTCAAGCAAGCCAACTCAACTACAGAATATCTTAATAAAATTTCAGCTGACTTAATATTAGTTAAAATAAGAATTATTCCACGCAACCCAATTTTAACAAATCCACATCCTACTCTCCAAAATTTCTAACATCAATTTTGAAGTAATTGTACGAGATCCAAGTAGTGTTAGTTCACACGACGGCATGGTTTGTTGGTATAAACCTACCATGTGCATATTGAATCCTGTCACAGGTATTCTTCTACCACTTGAATAGGACATGGGTAGTGAATAATGTTCACCAGGAGTCAACTCCGAAAGAAATCAATTTACCATGATTTGGGAACTGCAAGTCTTGCTAATATTCTTAAAGCTGAGGCATGAACTCTCAGCAAAAGCTTAATCTTTACACGCATTTGTTCGTGGGTCTTTTCACCGGCTCGAGTTTAATTTACTTGCTGGTGCTAGTGACAACATGCGATTAGCAGAAATATTCATGGTGATATGGGGTCAATTTATATTGGTGTTTTGGAAATGATTCCTGGTGTTGAAGGCTACGGATCCTTCATGGTCTATTGCTAAATCAAGACAGCTGCTTCATATAGTAATTTGTTATCCTCAGCACTCACTTTGATACAAGACAGGAACCTATCCGATTGTTCATGATCTGATAAAACGCAACATGGAGAATGTAGGTCACGAAAGAAATCGAAAGGTGTTGCTGTCTTGAACCCTGAAAACTCTCTCCATTGCCCAAACTGTTTGATCCCTGGATAGAAACTGAAAACAGTGGTGGTGGAACCAGCATTGAATTCGGAAAATGCTCGGACTTGTGTCTTGTCTTCAAAAACTCAAACAGCCCAGAAAAAGTAAATCAGCTTAGAAAGTCTCATTACCCTTCTTGAGAAAGCCTAACAGAAGCATCACGAATCATATCGACTAGGTCTTCATTCAGTGCTTCAAGGTCACCGGAGTGGCACAGTTGACGATAGAAAGGGGCAAGGTAATTTGCAGCAACTTCAGCCAATTTCCAAAGAGATAATTCTGAAGCAATTTTGATTATTTTAATAGATAGCTGTCTGGCTGAATCCAGACAAGATACAATCACTTTGTAGCTGATATCCTGAACGTCTTCCAAAAACCAGAATTCAGCTAGCCAGCAAAGCTCTAGATATTGTTGCAGCTGATGTAGCTTTTCCTCATCATCCATATTATCCCATATACAACCAGAGGGAGGTTGAGGCAACTCATCAGTGTAGAACCAGTTCACTAGCTTGATCATTGCCTCCCAGCTGACAGGCACCTCTATGATTTGGGAGCGACTGTATGCATTAATAACATAAGAATAACATGAGAAATGTCACAAAAACAGAAACATAAAAAGTCCAAAGCAATGAATTGGAGAGCAGGAATGTCGGATGTCAAGGGAGCATAGAAAAGAAAGACTTCTAAAACTACTATTTCAGAGATTGTTTATTATAATATGAACACATGTTACAAAAGACTTGCAAGAAAGCTAAACAACCTAGGTCACTATTTCTTGAAATCTCCGTTACTTAGTACTTGTCCTCCATAGGTGAATACTTTTACAGTAAATATCCCAGTATTTTAGCAAGCAGCAGACAACTAGACTCTTCCACTCTCACCACGTAGCACCCACTTTCCATTTGAAATCGTATCATAAGTTTCAAATCTTTCAATCATATAGATGAACCAACAAACAAGTGTGCACGTGAAGTTCTATACTCAAACCACTAATGTATGTACCTTTCTTGCATGCCTGATTGAAACAAAGCCTGTAAATAATCACAACTAGATGACAATACAACTTTGTGAGCATGCATGTGGGGCAATGACAGGGAGCACGCTCTACATTTCCAGCAGATTGATTCAGTTTCTTTTGGCTTCAAGGTGATGTCCCTAAAATCAGAGACAAACTGAATTACCACCAATGGTTCCAAGAAAACTAGCCACATGAGGTTGCAGACACAACACAGATTCACCTAAGAACTTATATTCCAAAATTACAGATATAGTCAAACATCTTATCAACTAAGATACATAAGCCAAATAAACTTTAGAATTTGAAACCATAAATCCCATGCAATAGAAGATACACAAGTAATTGGAAGAATGAGCAGAAAAACCCTTCTAGACAGGGGAAACTCTTCCTTTGACATGGATGGACAGACTAGCAAACTTAGGGGGAAAGAGACACACACGAGGTCCATAAGCATAGATTTCATATTAACTATCCATCAAAGCTATAGCACACTATCTAGTTTTGCTGGAAAGCAATTTGGTGGTCAGAAAAGAATTATACATAAGAAAAAGCAATGATTTTATGTTGAGCTCCAACTATTCTTCCAATTGTAGACTATAAAAGAGATCCAAATAACCACTGGGAAAAAACAGTTTGTGGAATTGACAATTTACCATCTCATGATATAAAAAATTATTATCAAAATACAGTGTCATCCAAGAATATACATGTACACTAATATTGCTTAGCTAGATATAATTGGCAGGAACAAGTACAAGCTACAATGCAAACCTTAACTCATATTTGACAAAAAATGAAAAGAAGAAGAAGAAGAAGAAGAAGCCACTGTGGAGAACATCTATGATATTTCTTTTGTGTGTACCTAGTTGAGGGGTGAGTTCCAACTAATATGAAAACCTGGCACTGAAAGCCAAACTATCACTACTGCTGTCTACACTGAACAAATGCAAACTGGAGGGTGCCTCAGTTCAACTAAAAGAAAGAAAAAAGCCCAAAGGGTGCCTGTTCAATTACCCTTCTATAGGGTCACATATCATTCCAAGAGACATTAGTGAAGCCAATGTAATTTAACAAAAATGTAAAAGGATAAGACACACTGGTCCAAACAATGAAAAATGTCCTTAGGCACAAATCAAGAAGCAAACCATACGAAAAGTGATGCCCAGTTGGAGCAAGAGATGGGGTAAGATCATAGAAGGGGAAACGAGTGCCCCACTTCGGACGTCTTTTTCCAAGCATTGTTGATAGAGGTTGCAAACTACAATGTTTAGCAAGAATCTTCAATTTCTTTACATGTTCATCACCAGCTTGCAGATATCCTAAGTAAACAAATTCCAACAACTTGGCCAGTGCCTGGTTATCAACGTGTGAAGATAAACGGATTTCTTTCTTAAACTTTCCATGCTGCTTATCTACAGCACATCTTCCAGAAGAACCATCAGATGTTTTCTCATCATGAGATAATTCTTCAGGAGGCAGCAATGATGGACATCGAATGGCAAGAATGACACCGTGAACACTCATAGACTCCCCTTTTGCAAGGATGAGTCGTGTATCTGCAAATTCATTCTCATCAAGTGCCTTCCCTATACGCCTCCCAAGTTTACAAGGAAAACCATAAAATCCAAAGTAACTTAGAATGTATGCAGCATTCCATTTCAGCCCAAGAGCAGAGTTGTCACTGCAAATCTCCTGAAGCATTCTAAGAAACTGAGCTTCAGTATATTCCACCTGACCAGAAAAAATGTCAAGATTTTTGCTTATAGATCCATAGTGTAGCAACTCAGCAAGCCCCCACAATCCATACAACAAAAGTATGTCATTGCCTTCCCAGTCTTCCTTGCACACCCAGCAACAAAGCCTCTGACTGAATATATTGTGCAAATGAGGAGCAAAGCTCAGCCTTCCGATATGGACATCATTGCTTAGGCACCACTTAATAAAAGCCACTAGTATCTTTACTCCTCCACTTTTAACAATGTAACTTTGGTACCATGGCAAACAAGCACAGCACGTCAAAGCCACCAAGTTAATGCCAGTTTGAAGCATGTCTGGTATTCCAAAATTCTCCCTTGTCGATGTAAAATTGAGAACGCGAAGCGAGTGTTTCATATATTCCTTGCCAACTGGCTTTAGAATTTCAGACAACATAGACCTGGCTTTTGATGCAATGTATTTGCTGGGAGAATAGATCATCATAAGAACTGCCCTTGATGCTGATTCACTTCTGAACATCTCGGACAGATCACTTTGGCATATTTGCCATCCTTTACGAACTGAATCCGTAAAAGTTAAGCTATCAAAGGAATATGCCATAAAAAAAGAAACATTAATCAGTCACTAGGGGAAAGGGTTCCGGAACACAAAGGTTGATCGCTAGGACATTTAAAATCTGTTTGACTACAAGGAAAACAAGGCAAATTTAGAAGATATGAGCAGTATATTACCATGCACATCTAATAAGCATATCAATGAGAAGTTCATGGCTATGAATGCTAGGGTTGAAATCTTCCCTACAGTATATCGCCAGCCATCCAAGAATATCCCAAATGTATGGCCTCAAAACAAGAAGAACATCAGCTTTGAGAACCTCCTGTGCTTCAGATATCTGTTCTTCAAATGTCAAAAGGTGTACAGACTGTCCATTCTGAAACTTTTCAAGAAGAAGATCAAGTAGGACCTTGTCAATTCCTCTCTTCCAAAAATAATCATGATGTTCCCCATCCCAGCGAATTATAAGAGCCAAACGACAAGCTTCCACTAACAAAGACATCTGGCCATTTGCTATCTTCCCCGAGCTCAAGGTCCATCCAGTCATCCCATCAATTATAGCTTTAACAATAGGCTCACAACATAAGCTCAGCATTTTTAAACATCCCTGTTTATTTGTCTGGGCAATAGATGATGCACAATAACTTACACACAGTTAAAGTGTCTCAATTAGACATCTTGTGAAAGAACAGGATACAATTATTACCGCTAAGCGTTGGGCAAGTCTAAATCCTTCCATCTGAACAGAATAAGAGTGGGATCTACCCATGCAGAGAACCATCATTTGCAGTAGGGCTTCCCCATTTTGAAGAAGCTTCATGGCCCCATTACCACATAGAGCTGGAATACAAAACAAGATTCGTTGTTTACCAAATTTGAGCCTTCTAAAATCCATAAGCACACAAAAACAAGTACTCGGTGCATATGATTATACCTATCCCTGAATATAACTTCAAAAGTGCAACCTTAACAGAAACATCAGGATTTTCATGCATAGCCTCTAAAACCTCCATCAATTTAGTATCATTCCAAACAGAAAACCGAGAAGCAGACCACTTTTGCAGTATTGTACTCAAAAGAGAAGCCATCTCTTGGAAATATTCAGTAGACATAGTACCACCAGAAAATTTCCGTATACCACTAACAATAAGGAAAACAGTTTTTGTTTCACTTAGAATCTCCCAAACACTTTTCTCCCTGATTGCACTCAGGTTCGAGAGAATCATATTCAAAGCAGTGGCACAAGCAATAGAGACTTCCAATAGACGAGAAGATAGTAAGGATGCTAAAGGATGAACCAGATACAATGAATATGGTTGCAGTATTGAATTGGGTATAATGCGGATCAACTTCACAACCACATTTGCTGCTATACTCAATACAGCCTCACTTTTATGCTGAAGAATCCATACCAATGCCCAAACTATATCAGCCATGGAATCCTGAAAATTGAAGTCAAAAGAGAGATACACTAACGTATAAACCATCACTGTCAATCATTATCTTTACCTAAGTGAGAGATAATACCACAGACATGCAATATAAAATAACTTTGTAAATCCCGTCAAATATCATCCAAAAACTCCTCGTTTCCTAGTGAATAACACTAGAGATACCAACACTCTCACTAACCAACAGCTTACAAATGTTACTTCATCAACTTTTACATTCCATTAAATCATAATACATATTCAGAGTGATAAGAACCACATTACCATGCAAGTTAATATCAGGTTTTGGTGAAAAGAATAAGTACATTTAGTATTACTCTTTCTTAACACGCCATTTTAAGTCAACGAGTTGCTTAGTTGATCCTCTTAAAATCTCAAAAGCAAAAGAAAGACTCTGCACAAAATATTCTTAATCAACACTGAAGATATGCATAAAAGCTGATAATATTAATCAATTGGATTATAATTAAATAAAACCAGCGCATCAATAAATAACTATGCTCGAAATTAGATCGGAACAAATCTGCATGCATTCGCCAGCGCATATGTTTTGGATTTTTAAGTATGATAGACAACAACAACACTGATAAAAACAACAACAGCAACACTGATAACTTCACTATAAAAAAACTAACCTCAATTAGAACGAGAGTCATAGTGATTATGTTTGTTACCTTAACAAGAGGATGATGTAAAGTGTCTGGCGAGGCAGACTCGATAAAGGAAGAAATGGAGCGGACGACATGCCGTTGGATTTCAATATCCGTACACTTCCACTTCCACTCTTTTCCTTCGGAATATCTGTCAATTTTTAAACATAAAATTGATTCAAAATCAGAACCTAAAAATAAAATTAAAACGGAAAAAAGAAGAAGAACAGACCTGGTACCGAGGTTGAGAGCATGATAGAGACGTTGATGGAGAGTGGACATGTGACCGCTTAAGCCTCTGTTGTTCTCCGTCACTGTCGCTGCTGCTGCTTGTTTTGAGGATCTCATCTTGTTTTTGTTTTTGATAAATAAAAAAGGTGAAATTTAGAGAAAATACATCAATATATTACAGTGAATTTGAGTTTTTTTTTAATGATGCTTTAGCTGCTTGCTCCGATGCAATGTAGCGGGAAGAGAACACCGACCCCCGCCGCAACTTGCGACACGTAAGCCGTCGCTACTCTGTCCTTTTTAACTTTTTTCTTCTCCTACAAATCTCCTCAAATGGAGCTCCTCCTTTTTCTTTTCTTTTTTGACAAGATCACTAATATTTATTTTACTTTTATATAAATTTATTTTTAATATTATAAAATAAAAAAATCCAAAAATATATATATAAAATAATAATTTTAAACAAGATAATAAATTTTAATCGGCGGAACCGAAATTTAAAAAAAAAAAAAAAAAAAAAAAAAAAAAAAAAAGCAAGCTAGATTTCATAGTGGTGGGTCACAAGTTTGACCCTCGGGGTAGGCCAGGTTCATTGATGACTGCTAGATAAGAAACGATTCCACTAACTAATGAGGAGAGCAAAAATTACAAGGGAGTTACCAGGCCCAAGCCCAGTCCAAAAGCAGGGTGGAACAAAACGTATAGTAATCATCATGTAAACGACCAACGCTTGCACTACACGAATGTAGTTTAAAAATAAGATTTTTATTATTATTATTATTATTATTATTATTCTGTCTTCGATGAGATCATCTACAGCAAGCAAACACTTGGAGGAGGATAACAGAAGGACTGCAAATTTACGGATTGAATGAGACTGGACTGGACCAGAAAAGCAGCTACACGCGTCAGAAAAAAACATAAAAAAACTACTTCTGTGCTTCGAAATTTCTTTAAAAAGTCTTCAACTTTTTGCATGGAACAAGTGATGATAATCCTCAGGGTATGCTAACCATTTCTTTCTCTCAGATTTTTCTTTTTTTTTCGATTTTTGATGCGTCCTTTTGATTATTATTGTTCCTTATTTGAAGTTTTAGTATCTGACCACGTAAGGAAAAACAACCAAAGTTTCGATATTTTTTTTTTGAAGCTGAAATCTTGAATTTTTCTTGTTACCATCTGTTTGCAATGGCGACTCTGGTGAATTCAGTGTCTCCTTTAACAAACCCTTCTCCGGAGACTCTCAGAACAGCTTGTGGGTTATTTTCTAATGTCCCAAATCTCAATTCTTTTTCACAAAAGAAAGGTATCACCAGAGTCTTGGCATCAACCCAGATTACAATTTCCCCTAAAGACTCTGTTTCGACACTGCCCAATTGGAAGGTTGGTAGGAAGGACACAAGGAATAGGGATATTAGGCTCAATGATGCATTTTTTCATATGGAGTTTATTGTTGGAAGGGGTCATAAACCTGATGTTGCTCAAGCAACACAGCTGTTGTATGATTTGTGCAAGTCGAATAAGATGAAGAAAGCGACAAGGGTGATGGAAATGACGATTGAGTCTGGTATTATTCCTGATGCAGCTTCCTATACTTTTTTGGTGAACAATCTGTGTAAGAGAGGGAATATTGGGTATGCAATGCAATTAGTTGAGAAAATGGAGGGAAATGGCTGTCCAACCAACACGGTTACCTATAATTCGCTTGTTAGAGGGCTTTGCAAGCATGGAAACTTGAGTCAAAGCTTGCAGTTACTAGATAAGCTGATGCAGAAAGGGTTGGTTCCCAATGAATTTACTCATTCGTTCTTGCTTGAAGCAGCATACAAGGAGAGAGGTGTGGATGAAGCGATGAAGCTTTTGGATGGGATAATTACGAAGGGTGGGAAGCCTAACTTGGTTAGTTACAATGTTTTATTAACTGGAATGTGCAAGGAAGGTAGGACGGAAGAGGCAATTCAGTTCTTCAGGGATTTGCCATCAAAGGGATTTAATCCGAATGTTGTGAGTTGTAATATTATACTGAGGAGCTTGTGCTGTGAAGGAAGATGGGAAGAGGCAAACGAGCTTCTAGCTGAAATGGACTCGGAGGAGCGTTCACCATCTCTGGTCACATACAATATACTAATTGGTTCACTTGCCACTCATGGCAGGATTGAACATGCATTTCAGGTTTTGGATGAAATGATGAGGGCATCATTTAAGCCCTCTGCTGCAACCTACAACCCTATAATTTCTCATCTTTGCAGAGAGGGGAAGGTAGACCTTGTGGTCAAGTGTCTAGAACAAATGATTCATCACTGCTGTAATCCCAATGATGGGACTTTTAATGCCATTGCTGTGCTCTGTGAGGGGGGCAGGGTGCTACAGGCATTCTCCATAATTCAAAGCTTGGGTAAAAAGCAAAATTCATCTACCCATGACTTCTACAAAGGTGTGATCTCGAGCTTGTGTAGAAAAGGGAACACCTATCCAGCATTTAAGCTTTTATACGAGATGATACAATCTGGATTTGTTCCTGATCCTTATACCTATTCATCTTTGATTAGAGGATTGTGTGTTGAGGGAATGCTAGATGAGGCCTTGGAGATTTTCAGGCTATTGGAAGAAAATGACTATAGGCCAATTCTTGGCAATTTCAATGCTCTTATACTTGGGTTTTGTAAATCTGGGAGAACAGATTTGTCCTTGGGGATTTTTGAGATGATGATTGCGAAAGGGTACACACCTAATGAAACAACTTATACTATTATAGTAGAAGGGATTGCCCATGAAGAAGAAAAGGAGTTGGCAGCAGAAGTTTTAAAAGAGTTGTACCTTAGAAAAGTCATGAGACGAAATACAGTAGAAAGACTCGTTATGCAATACGACCTCAAGGGTTTACCAGCATAAAACCATGTGTATCAACCTGATTAGAAACAAGGATGGGAACATGGAATCCGAGGATACTTTGAGCAGGCAACTGGGTGTTCACCAATACTAATGCCCAGTTTCATCAGAAATTCATTTTGTGACTTTCCGATCAAGACTGGGGACGCAAGTATTGTGCATATTGAAAACAAAAGAGAGCCGCAAAAATGGCATGCGTTGAATGTTTTGAACACGAGGAACGAGCTCACTTCAAGCTCTAGTATTCTTGACTGTGGTACCATTCCTATATTTGCTTCACCCTTGGTTATGTGAGCTGAACATTGCACAGAAAACTTGCATCATTGTTTTATGGTGTACAAGTTGATTCTAATGATTGATGTGGCGTATAATGTATAAATTAATCATTCTGACTTGGCATTTTTAGCTTTTGATGTAAGGTTCGGTACCTGATTTTGTGTCATTTATGTTCATGTAAATTGATTTAAAAGAGAATAAATAAATAAACAGGATTCCATTTTACCACAGCTTGTCATTAAGGTAATCAGGCGATATCACCCTTGTCATGTTCAAAGCAGAACTCGGGCAAGCCTCCTCCAGTCTTTGTGGGTGTTTGGCGCTGCGATTCAACCTGTATTTGCGTTGAACCGCAGAGCCAAACATTATTATACCAAACGAGACCCCAGATTTTTTATGTGGGTCCCACTAAATTCCTGTGGCTTGTCCGCGCGTTTTGAAAAGTATTTTTTTTTATGCTTTTCAAAACAAACATAGGTGATCGATACAAATAAACTGACTTCAGTTTATGTAGAAAATAAAAGAACACTAACATCATCACGTCCATGAGCCTAACTCAAATGGAATGCTTCAGCATTCCTCATCGTCGTTGCCTTCCTCACCGTCGTCGTTGCCTTCCTCACATCACCGTCACCATAGCTCCCTCTCTCTCCTAACAGCCACTACCCCTCTCTCTATCCACATGCAGCCACGGCCACAGCTCCCTCTCTCTTCTCCACAACCATTGCCCCTCTCTCTCTCCACATGCAGTCATGACAACTCCCCCTCTCTCCTCCATAGCCACTTTTTTTAACAATTAGGCTGGGTCGGGCTAGGCTACGCTGGGCTGGGCAGGTTTGGCTGGGCTGGCCCATTTCGTTTGGGATAGGCCCAGTCAAATTTTTTTATAAAAATATAGAAATTATATTTTTAAAAAATTAAAAAAATTATGTAAATAGAGATCAACTCTGATGAAAGTGATGTAGAACAAGTGGCAGAGGCATTTATGCTCAAGAGAGAGCATCCAAAATTCAAAGGCAACTGGATTTTTACAGTCCCGGCGCTGAAGTTGGAATGATACAAAACTCACCAAATTGATGCATCTCCATGTTTCCAGAGGAAGTCAGAGCTTTGCTGCTGATGACGCATGCTATTTTTTGGCCAAATTCCATTGTTTAGACCCCGAAATCGTTGTTTTTGCCATTTTAGGAATGTTTTGTTTTAGCCGTGACTCTTGATTTCCAAGTCCAAATCGACTTTCGTCAATTCCAGCTTGCTTAGGATTTATAGCCTTTTCAATTTTCACATTTATCTCAAATTTGTCATTTTTTGTAATTTTATTAATCAGCGTCGTCTCCCTTATCCAACATGGTTAGTGCTAGGGTTTCTGCTTTAAATATGATTGTAAACCTTTGGCTGAATCATCTTTGAATTATTGAATAAAGTTTGAACTTTTCTGAGAGTTCCTCATCCTATATTTATTTATGGAATATCGACGTTTGTCATATTCCTTATGATTTTCTGCTGCATCAAATAAGAAATGTACGTAACTTCATTTTACGCCACAACCCTGTTGCGTTTCGATTGATTATGGATAAGAAACTTGCAATGACGTATGAATTTAATTCGTAATGGAATTGCAAGTAATTTGATGGGAGAATAAAAATGAGTGTCTAATTTATTTGAATTATTAATTATATTTCATTATTATGATAATTAAATCTATAATATTTTAAAAAATATATTTTTTTAAAAATAATTTCACAAATTGACAAGAATATGAAAAGCATTATAACCAAATACTCAATTGTTTTTCATTAAACCTCAAACTCAACCACAGTTTTAACCAAACACTTCAATTTTAATTTTGAACCATAGTTAAAAGTATTTTTTATGAAACTATTTTTTCTCAACCATAACAGCAACAATTATACCAATCAAGCTTTTCTATGGCCTCGTTATGGAAGGAAAACGAATTCAGAAGCTGAAACTGCTTTTGTTCAGTTTTCGCAATTCCATTTACCGAGATATGAAAAATGGAAATGCATTCTCCAAAATGGATCCCACCATTTGATCTCCACAGGCCTTAGTTCACGAGGCTTGGGAAGTATTGCTTGAACATTTATTTTGTGGCTTACACGAACCAGAACCTCAAACATCACCGTGAATCCACAAGACAGTAAGCAATCCTTGAAATTACTAGATACCAAATAACAAGAATCTAAATTCAGTAGAGATAATCAACATGGCGTATTCCAAGATGATGTCTAAGACACTTTCCAACGCCACCCCCCGTTCCCTGTAATTCTACTAAAATAAACCCCACTACGTAGCAAGAGGATGCCTAGTGCATTGTGGGGTCCACACTAAACCATGATTAAAATTAATCACATCCATGAAAGATCACTATATTAGATTTAACAAGTTTCAGTCGTTTCCATTAATAAGTCATATTAAAACAAAATGGCAAGTCAAATACAACACAAAATTTAAGCCAACAGAAAAGTAGTTGCAGAAGCAGTCTTAAAACGCTAGATGATGGGACAAATGAAGAATTCCCTAATACACATCCTTCATTCTCGCAGCTTCATGCAGCACAAAGCCACCAGCAATCAAAGACATACCAGCAGAAAGCTCCATTTTGTCGAGTCCACAGCTTACTTGGATCTTTGTCTCATCTTTCTGCGCTTCCTCTTCAACCTCCTCATTCGCTTCTTCTTCCACTGAAAAAAACAAAAACAAATCAGTTTTTCCCATTATAATTACTAATAAGTTTCTATGGTTTACTTCAAGACATTATAATTATCATGTCTTCAAGTAAGCAAAACAATAAAATACTTACTAGATAAAAAAAAAAAAAAACTTATTAGTAATCACTCAAAAATACTATTTTTTTACTTCAGGAACATTTTTTAAAAAATTATTCTAAATTGTTAATAACTTTTACAGGTAACTGTACATTAAGCTGTAATTCTACAATAATTAGCAACTAGCGTAATACATGATAATGAGATAAATTATAACCTATATACCAGTTTGTAACTTTAAGGCACTGCAATTATATAATGCCTTCACGAGTTCAAGAAACCATAAAAATCGCCATTCAACAAAGCAACAGCAAAACCAACTTCTAACGCAGATTGCTCCAACTAATTACCTATTTACTAGTTTGTAACTTGAAGGAACTATGATTATGATGCCTTAAAAGTAACAATAGAAATTGTCTACTCTCCATTGAAGACCTTCACCAAAACAGAAGAACATCCAACTTCTAAAACAGATTTCTCTTAACTTATTTACATTATTTGAAAACATTCAAATCCCATCAGCCAAATTTCCTATACAAACACAGCTACTGTCACAAGCACAAAAACCCATCAGGTGTTTGACTCGAGACCATTACTTCAAAGCTTCAGCAGTTTTCAAATCAAAGAAGTCAAATTATA
This sequence comes from Salix dunnii, assembly GCA_015731905.1. Lineage (NCBI taxonomy): Eukaryota > Viridiplantae > Streptophyta > Magnoliopsida > Malpighiales > Salicaceae > Salix > Salix dunnii. Next base: position 34,751,042 of record CM027674.1, on the reverse strand, counting down.
GAAGAAAAAACACCTAAAACAACTAAAGTAAAGCAAAACCAGTATTGTTGTAAACCTACAAACCACAAGTTTTAGACTAGAAAAGACCACATATTCGAATCATCTGGCCAAAAACTAAAACACTAGATTACCAGATTTAAAAAAACTTCACCGACAATAAAAAAAAAAAAGTGACAATTAATGGAACTTGAAGCGGAGATTTAAGTAAAAATGACAGATACTCACTGTATCTACCAGACAAGATTACCTAAACAAAACACAAAATCATAGAGAGAAAATTACCTTGGCTCTCATCTTGGATCAGGGATATCTGTTTCCTTTTGGGTCTCTTTTTTCTAACAGCCGATTGATGTGGAGAGAGTTATTGAGAGAGTAAAATGGGGTGTCTTTGGATTTTATAGGCAGGGTTTTGAGGGCTTCAGAAACCCTAATCCGTGCCGACCTTATGTCACGCTTGAGGGGTATTATTGTCCATTCCTTATCTTATTTTGTATAATTAACAAATTGAAATCTAGCAATAAAAAAAAAACGTGTAGCTCTGACTATTGGATTTTTAGAGTATAATTACTATTATGTATTATGTATTGGGAGATTAATTCTTAGATTTGGAGGTATTTTAATATTTTTATTTTTAGTCATTAAATAATTGTTGTGGCTGTTTTCTATCTTTTCTATTTTTAAAAATAATGAAATTACAGTTTTGCACCTGAATTTATAAAACGAATTACTTTTCTAAACAATAAAAACCAAGAGTTACCCTAGAGTATTTTCATACACCTTTTTTATTACTGAGATAAGTTTTAGAGATATTTTAGTAATTTATATTTGTAATATTTCTTTATTAAAAAGATTGTTAGCCGTCATCGGTTATATGTTATCCACGCCATACAAATAGCACGTAACGTTCTATATGGTGATGCGGGACACGAAAATAATAATACGAAATAAGCAATAAAATAAGAACAAAGCTTTAGAGAAAGAAATTAGAGAAGAAAGAAACAAAAGCTTAGAGAGAAAGAAGCTTAAAGTAGAGAGAAGAGGGGATTGGGGATTTGCAAAGTCTGCATTTTTTTATTAATATTCATCAAAAGTCCCTTCCAAAATGATTGAAGAGCATATAAATAGTAAAACCCTAAAACATAAAGTTATTGGGCTCGGCCCATCAAATAAAAATGTTTAACATCAATAATTTCAAATAAAATAAAATAACGGGCCCACATGGGCTTAGTCTCCCAACCAAAGCGTGACAGGTTGGGCCGTCTTACGATGTCTTCGTCCATATACTCGAGTAATATACGGTGTAGGTCTGGTATCCCCACCATATGGTGGCTAAAAATAATCAATCATCATTTCCCCAAGTGTGCCGCCATATTTTCTTCTCCATGGTTAGAGAGTTGCAAGTGGTCAATTGTTTTTTTCTTTTCTTTCTCTTGGAACTGAATATGCATACAAGTCCTTTATATTTATGCTTTGTACATTTCACTACTTGATCTTTTGATTTTTTTTTTTTGTCATGGTTTTTTCTCTATAGGTTTTTATTTATTCCAATTTTATCCTTCAAATGAAAATGGTCAAATATTATGTTTTTCATTTCATCCATTTCTTTTGATTTTTTTAATTTAGTTTTAACTCCTCTAATTGTTATACTCCTTTTAAAGCAATCCCAATTTGTCATTCATATTTGTGTGTTTATGCTCTTGCTTTTAGTGTTTAATTTTTATCATTTTCTCTTTTATTGAGGTTTTATTTTTTGTTTCAATTTAATCCTTCATTTTTTATTTATTTAGATTATTATTTTAAAATTGATATTTCTTCTTTTTATTTATTATTTTTCTGTTTGTTCTTTGTTTTGGTTTTTTTCTTATCTCTATTTGTTCTTTAAATCAGATGATTTTTTGATACTAATAATATTTAATTCAGTTTTATCTTCTTTTTTTGTGCTTGCTTTTTTGTTAAAGTTTTGTATTTTTATTTTATTCCTCAAATAATTTTTATGATTTTTTATTTTTTAGACAACAGTAATAATAATTTTAGCATTTGTGATTATGATAATAATATTAGCATTACTAATGATAATGTTAATAACAACACTGGTTTTTAATAATATTTATAGTGCTTATGAGATTACTAATTATGAAAATGATGATAATAACAATACTAATAATTTATAAAATAATATTATTAATTGTGTTTCTTCTTTCCTCTTTTTTTGCCACAATTAGAGCACTGTGTTCTTATCCTTACGTTGTGGGAAAATCTACTTAATTAGCCCATTTGCAACCCAATACTGGCCCGTAATAGACCGTACAAAAGAAGCCCATCTAGGAATTCCATGGAAACAGAGCAAAAGGCAATGGTGTTGCTGGATGAAAATCCCGATCCCGACGAAAAGAATCAGACTCTGAATCCAGTTCCATCAACAGTGATGTATTAGGCAATGATTTGCTACATTGCTAGCCGTAGGGAGTGCTTTTCAAAAACAATTTTTTAAAAAATTAAAAAAAATATATTTTTATTTCATTTTAAATGAATATTTTTTGGTGTTTTTAGATTATTTTAATATGCTGATGTCAAAAATAATTTTTAAAAAATAAAAAAAATATTATTTTGATGTATTTATAAATAAAAAGCACTTTCAATTAGGGTTATCAATTCTGTTCCGTTCCGTCTGGAACGGTCAGAACGTTTTGTTCCATTAACAAAACCGAGATAAAACAACGTCGTTTTCATCTCGGTTTTAATTCCGGCGAAATTCCGGCAGGAATGTTTTGGTTCTGTTCCGGGTGTGTCATCCCGGCTTTAAAATCTTCTTTATTTTGATTAATTTATGATTTTTTTCTAATTTTTATATTATATTTGTTTGATTTTATATTTGTATTATATAATTTAAAGTTAATTTATCTTGAATTTTAATTATACTTATTAAATTAATATTTTAATTATATATATATATATATATATATATATATATATATATATATATATATATATATATATATATATATATATATATTGATAATACCATACTCCAAAACAGGCACTATAAATTTAACTTAATCCTACTCTCTTTTTTTAGTTAGCGTGAACTTTCGTGTATCTCAATTAAGTTTGAAGATTCTAAAATTAACAATTATATAATTATTTAGTGATTATCGTATTAATAATCATAAACCTTGATCTTAAAACTACTAGAAAAGCAAACTTTCTAATTCAAACTATTACCATTTATTCACCTGTTAGATGGTTTTGATTCTGCTATTGTTCGTCTTACCCAGAGGTAGCTTCATCTTTATGGTGCTCTTGTAATTCCATGGTTTTAAAAAAGCTGCTTCAGATTGGTGGCATTTGTGCACTTGGAATGCTTGCGAGACTTGTTTTTGCTATAATTATTTTATTTTATTTTTAGGCCTTTTAGGTTGTAATCCAGAGACCCTTTTGATGGGTTTTTGTTTCCAAAGTGATTCTTTTTTCTTTTGTTGGAGAAATGCATGTCATTAATTTAAATAATGCTTGTTTGGAAGAAGGTTGGTTATGCTTGTTTGGAAATCTGGTTAGGCCTGTTTGGAAGACAAGTTGCAGTGATTTTTTAAAATATTTTAAATTTAAATATATATTAAAATAATAGTTTTTTTATTTTTAAAAAATTATTTTTGACATCAACACATTAAAATATCTAAAACCATCAAAAAAAAATTAATTTAAAATAAAAAATAAAAATAAAAAATTTTCAATTTTTTTCGTAAATACTTTTCAGAATCATTCTCAAACACCCCCTTATATATTCAATACTGTTATAAGATAAATTTATTTTATGTTATTATTTTCATAATCAAATATGGGAAATCGTGTTTCAAAATCTTACTCGGGACAGGTTCTAAATTGAATTAGAATAAGACTAGCAAATGTGCAAGAAAAATAAGTTTTAGTTGTGTTTTTGATAATAGAAATGCATGGTATTTATAGATAATAAATAAGTTTCAATATGGAATAGATAACTCTCTTTATATTTTTTGTACACAAAAAATAAATTGTGATTTCTAATATGGGATAATAAATTGTGATTTTTAATATGGGACAATACCTTTTAAAATAATTTTTACAACTATACTCATATCCAGCAACGAAGATCACTCTATTCCTAGATGGCCACTTCATTTCCTGACCCCGTTCATGCCAAAGTAACAAGGTTCGACATAATTAATAAAATAAACCAAAACATCTCGGCTGGATTTTAAATTAGAAATTAATCCAAGATTTAGAACAATACCAGCGAATTGCCCGCGCGATGCGCTGGGTTTTTTTTATTTATATAAAAAATTAATTGATTTTATATATGTTGTATTTTATTATTTTAATATTCAATGAGTAAAATTATAATTGATAAAATCTGTTAGACACAGATGTTTTTTCCACTAAAAAATATTTAAAAAATTGATTGTAAAATTTATTGCTCATATTGTTACATTAAAAATATTTTAGAATAATAATAAATAGGTCTCACATATTTATAAGAAAAACATAATCATTTTCCTTATTTTGAATGTCTTATCTATAATAATAAGAAATTTCAACACATAAAAGTATTAAAAAAATTCAAAAACTAAATAAATGGAAAAACAAAAATAAATATTATTAGATTTTTTAAAAAAATGAAATGAATGATAAAAAAAAAGAGAAAATAGAAAATATCATTTTTGAAATGACTAAAAAAAAATTAAAATGTAAACATAAAAGAAAATAGCCTTAATAGCAGTTGAAATAATGATAATTGGTGAGACCATAATTATTGTTCGAGAAAACATTTCCATAATTTTTTTATTTTTATAATATTATATTAAAAGTATTTTAGAACAATGATATTTTTTTTCTTCCAAAAAAGCAATATATATATATAATTAGTTTAACATATTTAAAAGAAAATAAACTTACAAATAATTATTATCATTATTTTGAATGTTTTATCTATAATAATTAGAAAATTCAATACCTAACAATATTAACAAAAAATAAATATGATTATATTTCAAGAAAATATTTTACTTGAAGAATAAAAAAAATAGAAATAATAACAAATATTGTTTTTGAAATGATTACCAACACAAATTAAAAATTAAAAATTTAAAAAATCTTAATAAGAGAGGAATAAAAAAATTGAAACAGAAACTAAGAGCATGTATATATATGGATAGAAATAAGAATTATGTAAGAAATATAAAAAAAAAAAAGGAATTTTTTTCAAATGGTAATGAACAACGAAAACCACAATTGAAATAATTGTTCATTACTGTTTGAAATTACAATCTCCTTTAGCTATTTTATGAAATAATAGTAGTAGTTCCTGTAAGTTGATCCGGACACCCTGTTTATAAAAGAAAAAATTATAAGTGGGAAAAAAACAAAAAAAATATTCAAAAAGATGGGTTTGGGGATTATTCATGGTGCGTGTAAGTTGTCCCAAGCATCACAATTATAAAAAAACGTATACGTGGGGGGAAATCAATGAAAAAAATGTTAAAAAAATGGATTCGAAGATTAGTTGTGGTGAACGTAAGTTGTCACAGATACTTTGGTTAAAAAAAAAAACCAATTAAAAAAAAAAAAGCTAATTAAGACACCCTGGTTATAGTAAAACGGAAAAAAAAATGTAATTGAAAAAAAAATGTTAAAAAAAGATGGGTACGAAGATTAGTCATGGTCTGTTTAAGTTGTCCCGGCCACCTCGTTTATTAAAAAAAAAAAGTTCGGTTATAAGAAAAAAGTGCAACGGGAAAGCACACTTTTAAACAGTAATGAGAAAAAAAAATTGTGGCGCGCATAAATGAACCCTAACACCCCGGTCATGGAAAAAAATGTATAAGTAGGAAAAAAGCAGGGAAAAAATGAAAAAAAAAAAGTGGATCTGGAGATTAGTCGTGGTGTGCGTAAGCTCACATGGATACTCCGTTCTTTTTTAAAAAAAAGAAGCGTAGTTAAAAAAAATTCAAACAGTAATGAAAAGTGAAAATCATTGTTCATCAGTGTTTAAAAACATTAGCAGTCGGAGAGATTCGAACTCTCGCTCTTGTGATGCGGCAGCAAACGCGTTAACCACTCGACTTAGGTGTTCATCCTAGCATACATATAATACTTATCTTACATTTTTGTGTTTTTTTGCATTTATTTTATATATATGTGACATAATATATTTTTTGTTTAAAGTGATTTTTATTTTAAAATTTTTATTTTTTATTTTTTAAGATTTATTATTTATATTATTATATTAAAAGTATTTCAGAACACTTAGATTAAATTAATTTGAGATTTTAAAAAAACCCATTTTATTTTTTTATATATATTTTCATGCGTCGATACCTAACAAATATCAGAAAATAGGCGCGCATTGCGCCAGGCTTTTTTGATGTAGTAAACTGATTAATTATTTAGCTTGCAAAGAATTATTTAGTTGGTAGATAGCAAATTGTAATCGTTAAATTCTGTTGTATTTTTTTTTTCTGTATTGAATTAGTTGGTTGTTGTTATCAGTTTAAGTGCTCGGATAATAATTTAGTCGACAACTCTCAAAATTATAATCGATAAAATCTATTAAAGATGAGTGAATTGTATTTTATAGCCAATTCATTAATGGGTGAATTTACTTAAATATTTTATCAATTTATGTAATTTGCATAAAAACTATAATTGATTAATTAGTAGGCGTGTTTTGATTATTGTGACAATTATTTAATTGGTGGACGTAAATTTGCAATTAATAAAATGAATAAAATATGAAATTTTTTTCTTGTATCGAACTTGTTGATGATTGGGTTTATTTTAACAGCAACGAACGATTTAACCAGCAGATAGCGAAATTGCAACTACTAAAATCTATCAAAGATAGATTATTTCTGGTTGATTGCTATTTTGTGTCGATTTATTTAATTCATAGATTGCAAAACTGTAATTGATTGATTATTTGGTGTGTTTTAATTGTTTTGACAATTATATAATCGGTTGATAAAAAAAATACAATCAATGATATTAATTAGAGATGAATAACTTTATTTTTTGTAGTGAATTGGGTATTAATTGGCGGTTGGGTGTTTTGTAATGGTTTGGCTTATTATTCTCTTTTTTCTCTTTTATTTATTTTTCAAGTCAAATAATTTTTTAGAATCTAATAATATTTACGGTTATAAAAAAAAAGTGCAAGGAGAAATTACCTTTTTAAACAGTAATGAGAAAAAAATTGTGGTACGCATAAGTTAACCTGGACACCCCAGTCACGGGGAAAAAAATAAGTGGAAACAAAAAAATGGAAAAAAATGTATAAGTTGAACCAAAAAAGGGGAAAAAAAGAAGAAGCACGGTTATAAAAAAAAAGTGTAAGGGGAAATAACCTTTTTAAACAATAATGAGAAAAAAATTGTGGTGCGCATAAGTTAACCTGGACACCCCGGTCACGGGGCAAAAAAATAAGCAGAAAAAAAAAGGGAAAAAAATGTATAAGTTGAACCAAAAACGAAAAAAAATGGATCCGGAAATTAGTCATGGTACGCGTAAATTGTCATTGATATCCTAGTTTAAAAAAATAATAAGAATAATAATAATAAAATAAAAATAAAATAAAAGGGAAAGCAAATTTTCCAGACAATCATTTTTAAACTCAGAATTGTAGAAGAAAAAACAAAAACACAGTAGTTTAAAAAAAATAATAATAAGAATAATAATAGAAAAAAAAGAGAGAAAGCAACTGGAAAGTTGCTTTAAAAAACAAAAGGAATTTCGAAAAAAAAAAAAAAGCAAAGCAAACAAAATTGATTTTAGAAAAACAGAAGCAACTTTCCGGTTGCTTTTCAAATAAAACAAAAAACAGAATTTAGGAAGTAAAAAAAACAAAGTCAAAAATTTTGGCGGAGGGGTTCGAACCCTGCGCGCTGGATTTCCAGCGCGCAGGCGAACCGCTCGGCCACAACTACTCATCTGTCAATTTTACTATAAAAAAATACAAAAAGAAGCCCAGCGTAAAAAAAAAAAAAGTGCACAAACACCCGCGCAACACTGGAGTAAAGTGCAAGTCCACAGTGTAAATGTGTGTGCGTGAACAGTAATGAATAGGAAATGTGCGATCTGTTTTAGTTTCTTTAGTAATATTCACTAGGCTAAACCAAGTTGCCTGGTTAATCAAGCCAAATCTGGTCGGATCACCTTAAGATTTTTTTTTTTAAGAAAAAAAAAAGAATCAAGAATCGACAGCATTTTAATTAAAAATTATATAATTTAAATTAATATAATAAACCATGAATTGATCTTACGAGCCGTAAACCCGCGCTCCGTCGCAGGGATTAAATTTTTTTATCTAGATTTAACAAATAATTCTGTATTTTGATTTTTATTCTTTTATTTTTTTTTTAGTTTAGTTTCAATCCCTTGATTTTTTCAGTCATTCTAAGATAGTTTTAAATTTTTTATTTGTATCAATACATCTTTGCTCTTTGTTTAGATTTTTAATTAATTATTATTATTATTTTTATTTGTATTAAATGCAACTCGCATTAAAAAACATAGCAAGTTAAACTTTGATCGTTTTGTCTTATTTGAGCTTACAAAAGTTATTTTACTGTGCACTAAAAAAGTAAATTATCGCGACACCTCCACTAGCAATTCTTGGTTTTTGTCTTATTTAAAGGTATTATAATTATTGTACTATGCACAAAAATGGAAAAAATTAAAAATACCTATGATACTATGAAATTATTCTAAACACATTTTACATAATAAAATGAATATATAAAAAACTACTATATATTTTTAAAAGTTTTACGATGTCGCACGCACCATTTAAAATGTGCATAAGCTCTGAAATTGACGTTGTGCTCGAAAACACGCCCACAACACTGCTACATAAAATATAATTAAAAATTGATAAATTATCAATACACCCTTATAACCAACTTTTGGATTTTATCTTATAGGGGTATATAAGCTTAAATTGGCTGAGAGACCATGGTTATAAAAAAACAAATATAAATGAAAAGAAAAAAAAGTATAAGCATGAAAGCATTGTAGCAATCCATATTATTTTTTAAAAAAATTAGCTTATGAATTAGTCGTGGTGCGTTTAAGCTGGTTTGGAGATTCCGGTTATAAAAAATATATAAGTAAACAAAATAAAAGTATAAGGAAAAAAAATATCAGCGAGAAAACACTTTAGAAAAAAAAAAATTGGGTTCATGGATTCTCATGGTACACATAAATTGGTTCGAATACCTTGGTTAAAAAAAAAAAATTGATATGGGAATTAATCGTGGTGCACTTAAGACACCCTGGTTAAAAAAACAAAAGACAAAAAAAAAATATAAGTGGAAAAAAAAAAGAATATAAAAAAGTAAAATGGAAAAAAAATATTTTTGGGAAAAAAACATAATAAGAAAAAAAAATAAACATAATAAGAAAAAATAATGAAAAAAAAAAGTAAAAAAAAGAAGAAGCAAAAAACGGGGGGGGAAACACTATAACGGGGAAGCACTATTGTAATCAACAATGCTATATGTGAGGAGCTATAATGCTGTCTCCACACAATTTACAATTGATATTGTTTAAAAAAATAAATTCGGTTCAGGAATTAGTCATGGTGTGCTTAAGCTAACCCGGAGACACCAGGAAAAAAAAATTGGTCCGGTGATAAGAAAAAAATGTATAAGTGAACAAAAAAAGTATAAGGAATTTTTTTTAAAAAAATAATAAAATGACCGGGGGATTAGTCGTGGTGCACGAAAGGTGGCTTGGACACCATGGTTATCAAAAAGTTTTTGATCAAGGGATTAGTTATTGTGCGTTCAAAACAACACGGAGATCCTGGTTATAAAAAAAATATATAAGTAAAAAAAACAAAAAAAAACATAAGCTGACTTAAAGACTATGATTATAAAAAAAAAGAATAAGTTAAAGAAAACAAAAAAAAATTTTGATTATAAAAGCACTGTAGCAATCCATATTGTTTTAAGAACAAATTCGGTTAGGGGATTAGTTTTGATATAAATAAGATGACCCATAAATCCCGATTATAAAAAAAATATAAGCAAACCAAATAAAAGTATAAGAAAAGCACTTTAGTAAAAAAAAAAAATGGGTCCAAGGATTAATCTTGATATACATAAGCTGCTCTGGACACCTTAGTTATAACAAAAAAATTGAATAAGGAGATTAATTATGGCGTGCTTAAGCTAGTCAGGATACCCGATCATTAAAAAAGAAAAACAAATAGTAGAAAAAGAAAAAAATAAAAAAAATATAACCAACAAAAAAATATATCATGGAAAAAAATAAAAAAAATAATCAGGAAAAAAAACATAATCAAGAAAAAACAATAAAAAACAATAAAAAAATTGGATCCGAGGATTAATTGTGGTGCATTTAAGTTAGCCCGGACACCTCGATCATATATATAAGTGGAAAAAAAAACAATTAAAAGAATATAATTAGAAAAAAAATCATGGAATTTTTTTTTTAAAAATAATAATCAAGGAAAAAAAGCTATAAAAAAAATTGAATTTGATGATTAATCATGGTGCGTTTAAGCTAAATAGACACTATGATTATATAAAATAAATAATATATATATATATATATATATATATATATATATATATATATATATATATATATATATATATATGAGAAAGAATGAAAAAATAAAAAGAAAAAAAGAAAAAAAAATGTAATCGGAACAAAAAAAAAAGGCTAGAAAAAAAAAGAAAAGAAAAAAGAAAATGAAAAAAAAATGTAATCGAAAATTAAAAAAAAAAAAAAAAAAAAAAACCACTGTGGTTGCGACAGTGGGATTTAGCTTTTTCTTAATAACCCAATAATAACACCTGTTCTTTTCCGTTTCTTTGACCGATCACCCAACAAGGCTTTAAAGGTACTGCCATAGCCCATAGCGATCCTGCTGCTAACCCAATGAACCATATAGCCCATTCACCTAATAGAGACTCTCTACTTGGGCCTACAAGCCCATGAAACCTCTAAAACCCTAAAATCCCTATTTAAACAAACCCTCGCTTTCTTCTCCTGCCACCAAAAAATCACGGCAGCTAATCGCTCTCTGTTTCTGCTAGATCATCAGTATCTCTCTATCCGTTTTCTTTTATTACAATTCTGTAATGGGTTTTTGAAAAGGAAGAAAATGATGATATTCGTTGTCGCCCCAGTCTTACAAGCAGCTTCTCTTTGATGCTTGATGGTGATTGACAGTTCATATATCTGATCCTCTTCTTCTCTTCTCATTTTTTTTCTTTTGACAGTTCATATATCTGATTCTCTTGCACCCTAAATCTCTTCTTCTTGAAAATAACAAAAAGAATTTCTTTTTTATATACAAAAAGATGGTATCTTAACAATGCAATCTGTGATGTGATTACTTAATTTAACTACTGGTTTTCCAGTAATTAACATATTTTGCAACCACCAGCTTTCATCTCTGATATTGTTTGATTATATGATAAGATTTTGTGTGTTGATTTGTATATGCCTGAGGTATCTACTACCTAGATTTCATTTACATGTCTAGGTGTTTCGTTAAGATGGCAGAAAGAAAACTATGTATAACAAGCCTTGCGACACAGCTTGCTTCGTTTTATAGGCCTGCTGTTACTTTAACCCTGGTTACCTTCTCTTCATTTTATAAAATTGATTGCTTTTTTTATTTATTAAAGGATTAAATTAACCATTGATGAATTATTTATTAGAAAAAAATATTTTAGTTAACCACAAACAAAGTGACCCTAGAATTTAGTCACAAAATTATTTATAATCTTGGTGAGATTACCCAGAATAAAATTTGTTAGAATGCAATCTTGCTTAATTCAAAAGGATTAATTTGTTGAGTCACTCCTAATTTGAGCAAAGAATGATACTAAAATGCTAGAACACTTCGAGGGATAATGATTCTGAAGTTTGACCTGTTCTGATATCTGCTTCTACTGCTTGAACCATTTTGCACACCCACAACTAGGGCAACCAATGATTAGTGGACTGCTTGAAGACTGTTAAATGAAGAAGAAAATCTCCCCTAATTCATCACCCAGTTGAACCATTGCCGTTCCTTTCACATTTTTATCCCGAGAAAACATTCAGTAATTTACAGTTCTCAAACAGCATGACTAATTTATCTGTAATCCAATGCATTATTGTGCGTGTTTAGTACCTGTGATGTAAAGTATTTTTTAAATTATTTTTTTATTTGAAAATATATAAAACCTGTAAATTGACACCTAGCAAACAGGACTGTATTGTCTTAGAATTTTATCACCTAAGAGCTAAGAATAAAAAATGAATTGTTTAGTTTATTTGATTAATTTTTTACATTCCAGCGGGGGTGTTAAAACCAAAGGTAAAAATACCTTCCCTTCCCTTGTATGAGCTGCTACAAATAACATAAGATAAAATAGCCACGTTGGTCAATATATATATTAAAAAATAATATAATTATATTAAAAATATTTATTTTTATTTTTATTTAAAAATACCTCAACAAGAATAAAAAATTATATATAAAATTAATAATTATATTGTTAGAGATTTTTTTAAAATAATTATTTAATTATATAACTTATTCTTATTAATTGTATAATTAATTACATAATTAAAATATATAAAAAATAATTGCATTATATTTAAAATAATATATATATAAAAAACTCTCCATTATGACTTTTACCATTGGAATACACATTAAAAAAAATATATTATATATATACTATTCAAAGAACTATTTTAAAGATTTAGCTCTCCAAAATGACTTTTAGTATTGAAGTTGTTCTAAGGTTACACATTGTATCATATTTCCTTAGATATAAGAATTTCCTGCCAGGAACCCAATGTTCATCAACATGCAAATCATCATCCTTATCAACGACAACAAATTGACCAAAAAAAATGACATGCCGGGATGGAAGTCAATGCATGGGAGAATTCATCCAAATAGTAGAATTTTACTGGATTTGCCTTTTCCAGGGCACCAGGCAAATGAGGTCCAATCAACAATAAACCATCATCACAGACAGAGCAATGATACAATGATTAGCAACTGCATCCTTCAATGCAAAATATTTACTACCAAGAGGAAGTATTTACTCGGCAGCAACGGCTTCCAATTTATCGTCTCTGATATCTGTTGTCTTGAATTGAGGTTTAGAAGGGAAGACAAAAACAGTAGATGCAGCATTGGAAGGTTAAAATGCAGCAGGATATCTTGCTGAGATCAATGTAACTTGAGGCAGTTGTTGTGGACCTGAAGCCAATGGCACAAGCTTGTAGCCATGTGTGCGCTCAGATTTTGGAAGAATAAAAACTGTGCGACTGTGAGACCCAGATAACACAAAATCCTGTGCATCTCCTAGTGAGAACTTGACCTCTTGAAGCAACTGTGTTTGATTCCGAATTTTAATCAAGTACATTAAGGGCTCCAAGAACAGCATAAGGAGGAAACTCCAGATTCAATACCAATGGTGGCAACTCTACTTTTACATATGGAAGTTTATGTTTGGTCAAAACTCACTCTTGTGTGGCAGCAGAAGTAGATAGAACTTCCTTTTCAGAATTTCCCCTCCATCTCAGAGACACTGGCCCCAAATCAAGACTTGAAGACTCCACTTCAGGAATGACAGAGAAAACCTTTTTAAACTCTTCTCCTGGAACAAGACTGGCAGGACATAAAATATCCATGGCACTGTGTTCCAGGGTACATGGCCTTTCAATGCCACCATCCACTTCAATAGACATTGACTGCAACAGCAATGGCACCTCACTGCAGTTCTTGGCACTAATAACTAGTATACTAGTTTCATTCAGAGGAAGTGATGCCAAATGATCAGAGCCAGGAACAGACTCTATTCTTGAGAGCAAAAGTGGATCCTGATGGAATGGCAGCATAAACTGATGGCTAAACACAACAGCAGTCTTTCCTTCAATTTGCAAGCTCTTGTGGAGATGGATTCTTTGTGAAGTTGATTCATTGCTATCTAAAATAGCCTAATGATACAAAGAGCATAGTTGGTTTGGGTCGATGGCACTTAATTTTAAATGGATATGTTACATAAGCTTTGATTTCTAGTTAACCAATGGATTTATGACAAAGATCGAAAATGAGAAAAAAACCAAGAGAGGGGGGGGGGGGCAGGAGCGCCATGGGAAAGGGAGCCGAGGGAGATTGGGGGTGGGAGCGCCATGGGAAAGGGAGCCAAGGGAGAGGGAGCAGAGTGAAAGTGGGAGAGCGTCATGGGAGAGGGAGGGAGTGACGCAAGTGATAATAGGGAAGGTAGGGTTTCGTGTGTGGGGTGGCAATTAATAATAATATTTAGCAAAAAAAAAAAAGGGGGTAATTAATAATAATAATAATAATAATTAGCATAAAAAATAAAGGGGTGATTAATAATAATATTTAGCATATAAAAAATAATTATGTAAATTAGAAATTTCTTGATCAGTTAGCTTAATTATATGTTTTAAATTTACTATTAGATTTATAAACTATTTAAATTTTGTGTTTAGAGTTGTGTATTTATTCGTAGATAAATGTTTTTTTAAGTTTATTAATACTGTAATTTTGATAGAATTTTAGTTAAATAGAATGTCACATGGGGCACTCACACAATTTATTTTTTATGTAGATAGATTCAAATTTGTCGAACTCATTCATTAACTTTCTTATAAGTGAGTCTGAACAGATTGTTTCTCAACAAAGTAATCCTAATCAACTTTCTTATGACTCCATAGACGCTGATTTAATTGTTCATACAACTAAAAAATCACAAAGAAATAAAAATTTCTCACCGGAGAAAGATTGTTTGCTTGTATTTGTATCATTAAATATTAGCAAAGATCCAATCACAGGAGTTGAACAACAAACAAGATAATTTTGGGCTCGAGTACATGCTTACTTTGTTTAGAATGGAGGAAATTTGAATAATCATTCTCAAATAAGCATCTCAAATAGATAACAAAAAATAAATAGAGAAGCTGAAAAATTTATTGGCTTTGTTACCCAAATTAAAAACCATCAACAAAGTGAAACGACTGAAGAATCAAGGGTAATGTTTTTTTTTAACATTTCCATATTAAATTATTTGTTTAATATAATTATTATATAACATAGTTTTATTTATTGAATTTGATTTACCCAAATTAAAAACCATCAACAAAGTGGAATGACTGAAGAATCAAGGGTAATGTTTTTTTTTAACATTTCCATATTAAATTATTTGTTTAACATATTTATTATATAACATAGTTTTATTTATTGAATTTGATTTACTAGATGAATGATGATCAACAAATGTATGCTTCAGTCGTTGGCAAACGATTTCAATTAGAATATTATTTGGTTATCTTAAAAAAAAAAAACCAAATGACAATTTGAACGTGCAAGTCTTCATCATAAGTCAAACAAAAAACAAAAAAAATCATGGAAATGCAACTCCAGCTTATTCAAATCCATTAACCACTGATTTTGTTAGTTTAGGAAAAGATAGTGACACATTTATTTATCAAAATAGACCAATTGGTCAGAAAGCTGCAAAGGAACTACTTAAACGCAGACAATGAAAAGAGAAAGTTGAGGAGACAAGTGTAACAAATCTCTTACAATAATTCAAGGATATTTTGGTTGAAATTGGGAGTGAAAAAAACAAGATAGAAAAATTATATTAGAGCAGCAAGCTCTAATGATTCATCAAAGGCAAGAGAAACAAGAAATGGAGATTATAAAGATGGATACTTCTACACTGGATCCAATTTCTACAACGTATTTTCAAATTAGAAAGTTAAAAATTATAGCAAATAGGAGTATTGATTTGTAATTAATTTGATTGAATTATTTGTAATGAAATATATATTAATTAATTATGTTTGAACTTATTGATTATTTGTTAATATGTTCATTTTGTTTAAATTTCAAATTTCAAATAATGTGGGCCTTTTAATTATATTTAAATTTATTTTTTTAATTTCAATATAAATAAATAATTTATTGTTGAAGGGTTTTTCAAAAGTAATTATTTCATTATATAACTTACTCTTATTAATTGTATAATTAATTGCATAATTAAACTATATACAAAATAATTAAATTTTATTTAAAATATGATTAAAAAAAAAGCTCTCTAAAATGGCTTTTACTTTCGGAATATACATCAACAAAAAAATCATATATATTATTTAAAAAATCATTTTAAAAATTTAACTCTAAATAACTCTTACCATTGGACTTGCTCTAATAGTCAATACATTCTATGGGGAGACGTAGCTCATGAACGGTATAAACTCCCATGGACCTCCAGGCAAGTAGGAGAAAGAACTCACTCACAAACACACAGCTCACATCCTCTTAATCATCATCCTGCCACCATTTCTTACAACCCTGTATCCACACATAATATATGGCCGGGTTGCTATTTACATGGGTTGCTCGGTTTTCAGCTAACTCAGTTCAAGATGGGGGCAATGGCTACTAGGATTACCTTTTCTATCTAAGGCTGGGAATTTCATGCATCTCATCTTCAATGCACCAAAAAAATGAAAATGTATAGCATGGAATCCCCCTATTCTCTAGTTTCAAAACAGCTTGCCATTTGACAATTGATACAACTCTAAACACAAAGAGCAGAAAATTAACAATTCATTGTATCACAATCTCACAAACACAAAACTTATGTCTTTATCCATTAACAGTTTGAAGGTTTGATAGAGGCACTTCACATCATACACGTATCATATGATTACAAAAATCATCGATGTTCCAGGTGGTCTTACGAAACTAACACATCTACCAGTTGGAATAAGTAGGGGCACCCAAGCTCCAGCGCTAATTACTTCAGCGTGCCTCATATTGCACAACTGCAAGAAGAAAACTTTCCATGTCAAAACATATACTTAAGCATCAATAGCTTAAAATTGTATTGTGCAGGATTGCTGAATGCAACAGTCAAAGCATTGATGGAAAAAACCACAAAGATAACAAAAACAATTAATAGACAGATAATTTAGCATCCACACATGAATATTACTCATGAAAAAACACAAGCCCTAGGGAAACCATTGTGATGTCTCCTGGCCACAAAATGCATGTGTCACACTGCATTGAATTTAGGGAAAGTCTTGAGCAGGGTTTCCAAAGCTTTTCAACCAAAGCAGAATATACATAAATGCATCATTCACAGAGACACAAATGCTTCGCGGGTCAACCAACCAATTCTGCCTAGCACACGCCTTTTGAAGTCACTTGTTACCTTCGCTCTTTCATTCGCACCAGTCACAGATTTTGACTTTGATATCATTAATTTCTTGAAACAACATATAAGCATCATCTTTAAATTCTACCATGAGGATCTTTCTTAGAGAAGCAGAGCTCAACGAGTACATCACGCACAATAACCATTGAAATGAAAACATACAATTAGCTCCTTAACACGAATACCGCTTCCTTGTGTGAAAATGAAGTAACTGAAACAACTAAACTTAATTACCACGCTGAAATGTAAATCCACGCAACTACCTGGATTCAATATTCAACGGTGAAAAAACATTTAGGATCCTTAACCAATTGGGAACCCCAAAACACCAAACAAAGCAATCATAGCGCTACATACCCATCCAAAAAGGAAGAACATGATCTCACTTCCACCAAAATATAGATTACAAAAAAAAAAACAATAATATCAAGAAAAACACGTACTTCGGCGAGTACGCTTCTTATAAAGAATACGGTAACCGCACTCTCTGCACTGAATAACATCTCCTGGCTTCAACGTATTCTCCATTCCACAATCTACAAAAATTAAGAAATATATGAATAAAAAAATGAAAAGCAACCCACGATCTTATTTCACTATCGATTACAGAACATGAAAATCCTTGCCTCCACAGATGTAGCTGACAGGTTCTGGTTGAGGATCCATGGCTCAGGAGAGAGGGTTCTTCAAGTTTAGGGTTTTTGGCTTTTGATAATTAAACAACGTGGAGAGCGCGTTCGCGTTTTTATAGCGTTCCAGATTTGGGCTGGCCTAGACAGGCTTATAAAAATGGGTTTGGAGCCTCACGACCCATTATGTTTTATTTCAAATATATTTTTTCCTTTTTCGATAATTCACTTTGTGGAGTATTTATGTGTTAAATGAGAGAAAATAATTATATTCCAGATATTTCTATATGAGTTTAATTATTTTTTAAGTTCTCTAATTCAAAATCAAACATGTGGTGATGTTTAGAATTTAATAGTTTTTTAATTAAAAATAATATTAAATAAGTGTTAGGGAAGGCATTGATTTATGCCTTCATATATGATTTAAAAGTATATATCACTTAAAAAAACATTTTTTTAGTGTTTTTTTATGTTGTCAATGTGTTAAAAGAACAATATACTTAAAAAAATTATTTTTACACTTCTGAAAAATCATTTATAAAATATATTACGCATCATAATATCAAACTAATATTTTAAAATTTTGAAATTTTGGAGTGTATGATATTATTATTATTACTATTTTTTATATTCTAGGAAACCACACCGTTCGGAAAGCACGCTTTGTGAGCCTAGATGAATGAATAAAATCTCGGCTATCTTAGGCTCTTACAAAAAATGCATACCCTGACTCGAGCTCAAAACTTACTGTGCAGATATCAAGCTATTTGTCACCACATCACATCCCTTGGGGATGATATTGTTATGATATAAGTAAAAGAGAAAATGTCTTTATTATAGGTTTTTAGATATTCATTATCTCAAAAACTATTGTAGACTTTGATAGTGATTTTAAAAAAAAAAAGTATATTCCATCCTCCAACTTTTATTTTTCACAATTGAGTTATTTTGAGCCCAAATCAAAACCTAATTGTTTTATTTTTTAGAGAGTTAAATTGAAAGATGAAGAATTAAAATGAAAAGATGGGAAACATGGTTGGTGACTTTTTAATTTGTTTGTAAAGTTTGTTTTAGCTCTTCATCTTGTTCTAGCAATCAAGTAACCAGTCCTTATAATTTTAAAAAAAAAATCAATTTTGATACCAATTTTTTTTTTAATTTTTTTTTTATAGAGGAAAGGGAGACGGTCACCGGTGTCAATTTAAAGAGACAAAGTTGTTTCTGACAAATATTTCAGCCACCAAAACAATTTATTTTTTTGTTTGTCAAAATATTATATATGATAAGAATTGAAAATATCTAAAATAACATATTTGAAACTGGCAATAATTTTGGTTTTGGACTGATTTTGTGTTTTTCAAGGCCATGAATTAGTTAAACAAGAAATTGAAAATAGATTTATAAGCGGAAGAAAAATCAAACTTATTTTTTCAGCAACCACAATTTATAGATTTTGAGCACAAACAATGCATCACCTTTTTTTCACATGTGATTAAGACAAATAACATGATGTTTATTTCTTTAACTTAAAGAAAACCTTACACATGATCTTGACATTACATATCCACACATCAACCTTTTCTTAGTTGACCAAGTGTTATTTTTTTAAGAGATTAGCATGATTTATATGTATTTTTAATATTTTATATAGATTAAATATTTATTTATTATAATATTTTTAATATGTGTACCTTGTAAAATATGTTTTTTTTTTCATTTTATTTTATACAATAAATTAAATGTGTGTAAATTTCTATTACAAATTGATTTTAATAAGAAAACTTATTAAACACAATTAGGTAAATGGCTTATGCCATTATATTAAATATCTTAATCTATATTTATTTCTTAATTTTTTGAATTATATTTTTATTTATTATTAACGACTTTATTTCTTTTTTATTTACAGAATAGTTAATGATTTGTTTAATTTTATGCATACATAAGTTCTTTTTACTTACATTTATGATTTTTTTTTACGGAAAAAAACGCGTTGAGAAATTCTACATGTTCAAATTCTTAACATGTATTAGTGTTTTTTACTTGATCCTTATTATTATGATATTTTTTTCCTTAAACCTTTTGTAAAATTTTACTGTTTTTAATTTCACCCTTTAATCCAAGGTAGTAATATTTTCTATTTTGGTTCATATTATTTTGATCTTCTTTTTCTTTTTATCAGTGATTTTGTTCTTCTCAATTTAAACCCTAAAGTGATTTTTTTTGTTTTTTTAATTAAATTATTATTTGTATTTAAACCCTAATCATTTTAATTACTATTTTTTTTTTTATTTTGGATCTTCTTGTGTAATTTTTTTTTTAGATTTCATCCTTCATTTTTTTTATTTCCTAGAGATTGAGCTATTTGGTTTTTCACAAATAGTGTTTTGATCTAATGACTTGGATCATGAATTTAGAAACTAATGGGGATTGATGTCTTTTTTTTGCTTATTTTTTTTTCCATATGATTAAAATTGAGTCAACCTATTTAATTAGTCAGGAATATAATTCATGTTATTGAGTTTCTCTTTTTATAGAAAAAATAATAATGTGCTTATCACATGTTGAGTATTTGTTTTTAATTAGAATTTTTATGAATTTTATCATTCAATATTGGATCTAATAGGGTCAGCTCTCAATAGATTTATTTTAATCTTATGACTCGAGCTATGAATTTGACCAATGATTTTTTATGTATTTTTTTTTTGTGAGGCTATCTTCATATCATGACCCAAATCATAAGTTTAGTAGATTGACTTGGATAATTTTTTATGTTTTTTTTTTAATCTCATCCCTTCAACATTGGTTTTATTAGGAACTAAACTTTTTAATTTGTTTTAATTTGCTTTAATAGGGTTATCTTTGTTTTATGATTCCGGTCATGAGTTTAATTGGTTAATTCATATCATTTTTTTGGTATTTTATTTATCTTAATATTAAAAAAAATCATCTTGAAAGTTTTTTTTTGAAAAAAAAAACAATATTTTTATAGGTTGTTTGGGTTACTTTTAAACCTTCAAAGTTAACCGAGTTATATCAAATTAATCCTCATACTATTTATTTGATTTTTCACTATAAAAAATTAAAATTTTGTCAATAGAAAAAAAAATAAAGCATTAATAATATATTTGAGTATTTTTTATATTAAAAAAGGATTCAACCCGTTCACAGTAGCGCGGGTAACCAACTCAGTAAGTTGCCTGTGATGGTTAAATTTTTGCTCCCATTAAGTTTTAATTATTTGAGTTTGTCTTTTTTTATTTGTATTTTGATCAGCGAATGGGCAAATGAAAGGTAACCTCAAATGAAGTACTTGCGATCTTTTCAAGCCACTCATATTTTATCTTATTAATTTTGCATTTTATACTGTTAAAGTCAAACAAATTGATGAGACAATACTTCTATATTGCTTCTAGAAGTTAATTTTGTTACTATATTTTAAAAACATTTTAAAAAAATTTGAGATTTTTTTATTTTAAATTAAATTTTTTTAATATTTTTATATTATTTTGATGTGCTGATATAAAAAATAATTTTAAAAAAATAAAATAAAAATTATTTTAGTTTATTTATGAATAAAAACACTTTCAAAAACAATTTTAATCACACTCTGAAGAAGTCATTATATCACATTTCTATTGCTTGGGGTTTAAGAAAATTGTTTTATGAATTCTCCAAAACATGGTAATTGTAATATTATTTAGTATATAACGAAATCTTCAATAAAAAAAAAAAACATGGTATTATTAGTGGATAAAATAAAAACATGCTTGGGAAATTTCTTTATTTTAATTTAATTATAAAAAGATTTTATTTATTTATTTATTTTTAAAATAAAATTTTTAAGATTTATTTTTGATATAGCATATAAAAATAAATTAAAAAAAATTATGATTGAACTGCTGCACCAAACATTACTTTAGTTTTATTTGAAACTCATTGCTATTATTAATCTTCAACCATGGATATACGATTTTTTTAAACGACAAGAAGCTCGTGATTTCTTAACTCCTACGTACAAAACTATATATCACTTCAATAATAATAAAAAAAAAACTATTAATTTTGTAAAATGTCACAACAATAAATACTTATATAGCTAAATTTGTCGTCATATTTAAGGTGTCGTCTACAATGTCCCCCTCACAAATTATTTTTTTAACATGTGTGCCCCCTACATGCATAATTAATTATATTTTTATATTTTTAAATTACTATCAAATCTCTACGAGATATTTTTGTTAAAACTTTGACATCTAATTAATAGGAATTATGAATCAAAATTGTATGCCTCCTCTTTTTTGTATTTTTTAAAACACATAACAAGCGAGCTTGTGATTCGTGACTTGTGTTTAATTATAAAAACCAGTATTGATATCAATGATTTTTTATTTCATTATATATCCTACGATAAGTGAGAAAGATACGTAGGATACTCAACATGATCTCTCAGGTCTATTTTATATGGATTTCATAAGCATCTACCCTAAATATTTATGGTATCATAAACTTGTAAAAATATCCAAGAAGAGTATGGTCGTATTGGAGTTTATCAAGAGGTTGTATCTAACAATAAAAGACCTAAGATTATTTCGAGAGATAATATAAAACTTTGGAGCTCTACTATAAAGTTGTGTTAGTTTAAGATTGTATTAGAGAGCTAAGAGATCCAAGATCAATCCTTGTTAGTGGAGGGGTTCTCTCTAAGGATTACATCATAGTTATTTGATGTATCTTAAGGATCACTCATTTGAAGTTATAAAGGTAGTCAAAACACACACCTTCATGTCACCTTCAAGATATATAATCTTCAATGGAAACTTAATGTTATTTTTAAAATAAAAATAATATATATCTAACATATATTCTTTATTTGTACATCTCCGGTAAAGACTTCTCGATACTTTTAAGAAAATGAATGACTTGGTCTCTGTAAAAAAATACCCCTATAATCTTCATAGGTTCACCTTGGATATCCCATTCTTCAGTGCAGTCTTAGTGCCCGTTTGGCTAGCGTTTCAACCGGTGTTTTATCTTTTTTTTTTAAATAAAATTTTTTGGGTGTTTTTAGATCATTTTGATGTGTTTATGTCAAAAATTATTTTTACAAATAAAAAAAAAATCATTTTTATATATCTAAATGAAAAAATTTTTAAAAAAATAACCACAACCACACTCTCAAACACCGTCTTAAAATGACACATTCTCTTACCATTTCATCAGGGGTTGATATTAGACGTTACATACTCCAATGTAGTCTCGGATCGATATATGTGATATTATCCTAGGTATGCTATATATATATATATATATATATGGATTGAATTTGTCTTAAAGTCAGTATATATATATATGGATTGAATTTGTCTTAAAGTCAGTACACGTCTTTACCGAGTTAACTTGAAGTTAATTTTTCTCAAACATTTAATGACACGATTAAAATATTGACCAGTTGAGTCTCGTCTTCATCTATAAATCAAATCGGATTCAACTACTTTGCTTGTACACTTCAAAAGGGAGGAAAAGAAGTCAATTAGCTGATTTCTATACCTAAAACGTCGTATCAAATAATACAGAATATCTCTTGAAACGACAAGGAGCACAAGTTGCTTGTTAAATTGGGATGAAATCATTCCTTAATAAAATAATATTTTGACTAGAGAGCAAGCAGAAAAGGTCATAAAAAGGGCTGGAAATTGTGTCGATAGATAGAACTCGTCACTATAATACTCAGCATGTGATCGAGCAAGCCTTGGCCTGACCATAAAATCTGAAAAGGAAAATCACCAAGAATTGATAAAATAATAATAAATTAAAACATGGAATTTGTTGGGTATTTATTAATAATATTTAGAATTTGACTTTAGATTAAAATAATATTGTCTGTCCCTTGTGGGGTCAGTATAGTTTTGTTGTGGCCCGAAGTAATTAATGACCACACGTCTTGGTTAACCACGTCCATAATAATAAATGTATTTTTACACTGTAGACCGAAATTAAATCATCTTCTATGATAACTTTAAACATTTAATAATATATTATAAAGTCAAAGAAGAAACAATATCATATTATTAAGAGCCAGGCCAATTTATTTTATTGTCCAAATAATAATATTCTTATAATATCCTCCACTTTGACCATTTGAAATTCAAGTTCAGCTGGGATTTTTCTCATGTAATTTGGGTTAAAAGTAAGCTATGTTTTTGATAGAAAACGAGCGGCTAGGATTTAATTAGTAGCTGATATTTATGTAATGAATAATAAAAACAGTTGGCAGCTAAATATATTTAATTAGTAGCTAAATATATTCATTTAATGAAGAATAAAAGAAGTTGGCAGCTGTATATGAATACTATATTTGGTATTTCATTTCAAAAGTGTTTTTAAATTATTATTTTTATTTTTTATTTTAAATTAAAATTTTTGATGTTTTTAGATTACTTGTATGTGCTAACATTAGAAATAATTTTTTATAAATAAAAAATATTATTTTAATATATTTTTAAATAATAAGATCTTACCAGTCCAATTTTTTTAAAATAAAATATAAAACAGCTAATTTTATCAACATTTGGGTTTTCAAGTTTAGTTTAAAGTAAAAGATTTTTTGAGTTTTTTATTTTATTTTATTTTTGTCTTTATTTTAAATTAATTATTTTTTTATATTTTTAGATCATATTCATACGCGCTGAAATCAAAAATAATTTTTTAAAAATAAAAATATATATTATTTTGATGTATTTCTAAATAAAAATCACTTTAAAAAAACACTAAATTTTGAAAAATTAAATTAAAAAAAAAAGACAATGGGCTATTTCATAATTGTGTTTTCATGGGAGATATTTATAGAGGAAGTGTTCTGGGTAACAAAGACATGAGTGGGCTAAATGACAGTGAAGTTCACATTTCTAATTACTTGGGTTGGTGTAGTTTGAAAAACTGTCTCCTTGAACTACCAGACGAACCTACTCGACGACCCCGCGAGATAGACAAGCAAATTTCCTTGTCATCCCAGCAGATGACAACCTGATTTTAACATTTTTCTATTTTATTGTTTATTTAATTATAATATAAATCATATTATATGTCATCCTATTAGCTTAAATCATATGATATAATGATCTTGTTAATTCCATAATTACGAGCTTTAATCTTATTATTTTTATTTTATATAATAAAATTAAACACAAGATAGTCAGAATCTATACAAGTTTTAAGTTAAAAAATTTCAATTGAAAGTATATTCTAAAAAAATATAATATAAATTATATTCTCGAAACTCATCTAATAATTTAAAATTTTAAATAAAATAGTTACATTACATATATAAGAGTTACTTGTAAAAATATCATGTAGATGTACAAACTCAAGTCACTTTCTAAATTTTATAGATATTATACACGCAATAGAAATTATAAAACAAATTTATTTGGGAGTTTCTAGAATCTTGTTAGATAGCTTTAGAGTTGTTTATAATTTATTATATGAAGATATGATCTTCATTGTTTTTGAATAATTCTTTAAAAATTGAGTTGTCACAATCCATAAATTATTCAATTGTCCAACTTCTAATTGTAATTCAAGCGAAACACACAAGAGAAATCTCTTGAATCCTTGTTAATGAGAGAGATTTTTATGATTAAATTGTTAGCTTTAATTTTATGTTTACGTAGTTTTTCTATCTAACAAATAATAACTTCATATTTAAAATGACACCATGCCATTTATTTTTTCACTTAATGGTAGTGGTGATTCAATATTCTTTTCAGCTCTACCGATAAAGAAGTAATTTTAGTTGTACTTATATTACACTGGCAAGTGGTAATCAAAAAAGACATTTTACCAAGATAGTATGGACATTCAATTTTTCATCAATGCTCCAAGTCAAAATCATTTAATGCACAAGAAAATAATTGACCATATATAAGCTTTGTTTGCTTGATACATCACAAGTCAAAGCCCTGGATGACTATAATTGTTTAAACTCATCAATTAACGATTATAGACAAATATCTATATTCTAAACTAGATTATTAGAACTATTTATGACCATATGTAAAAACATAAACTTTAGCCTTATACACATCTCTGGTGGCAAGTTATAAACCATAATCATCATCATCCAATAAAAATAAAGAGTGGAAAATGACCTGAATGAATTAAATTTCTATATACATAATCCAATACACGTGTTCCTTGATTATTTAGAAGACTAAAGATGAACCCTATTGGAAAGTTTTTCAGATTTCACCATAAAAAAGATGCACCATTACTTTCTCCACTACATCATATAAATGATATCATGTCATGTGTTTCACATTTTTTTATGACATGGATAATATTTGTAGTCTAGGTGTGATTAGAAAATATACATATCTTCTACATGAGACAATAATCTTTCCTCTCCCTGTTTTGAATTTAGAGCGAGCATGCATATATGTTCTGTACTCGATCAATTTTTGTTTTCAAGGCATTACAACATGTAAAAGTCTGGATACATATCAATTTATGATATCTTAGGAAAAGGGATCTCATCATGGATTTAGCAATATAAATTATCTATATAAATTCAAATTTCTATTTATTTATTGAGAATCTTAACTCAACAACAAATTTAATAAAATTTAAAAGATTACATCTGTCAGTAAATTCTAGAGAGTTGAAAAAAATTGTTGCAAATACCATTGTTTAAGCATCAATGAAATTGTATACAATTTTTTAGTTGGTTATTTGTCAAGTTTATTGAGGGAAATACAGATGAACAAAGGGCTCACCGATAAAATTACATACAATATTTTTATTGGTGATATGTTCTATTCATCAATGGAAATATCAATTAAAGTAAGCGAGTAGGTTTTTTTGGCGTGTTTTTTCCGTCAATAAATCCATTGATAACTTATTATCAATATACCACAAATCACTAACAAAAGCTTTTCAGACAAAATATTTTTATTCGTGAGTCTATAATTAAATATCATGCTGACACACTAAAAATATAAATATCGGTAGAAAACTCTTTAAGTTAATCTAGAAATCATGGTTGCGTTTCACATGTAAGATTATTTTTTCATTTATTTGAACAAAAAGTTTTCTATGTTGATTAAATTAGTATTTTTTATATTGATGTTGTTGTTGTTTTTATAGTTTTTGCCTACATCACCAATGATACCAATGCCATTTTTTTTGTATACTTGTATTGCCTATAATTAATCATGTTGATTATCATTAAGGAGTCATGATTAGTGTAGAAAGAAGCTTAACCATGCCCATCTCATATGCATCCAAAATAGCAAGATTATTTTGGCCAAATATATTAAAAAATAATACTATATATTAAATCCAAAGAAATTCGATGAGAAAGTAAAAGTGCCAAACTATTGTGGCAACCTATACATTTAGCGTGAGCATGTGAAAGAAAGTCTACATCTCATTCAATTTGTAAGCTTATTTATCTCTAACTTTATCCCAAATGATGACGTCCAATTTGGCATACTTATATCGTAAGTAGTAGTTGACTACGAGAGAAATAAATATGGTAATGTAAAAGTAGTTTTCCGAGAATGACTTCCCCAAACCTTATTATTATTATTATTATTATCATTATTTTAAAATACTATGAAGTTATTTATATTTTATCTAAGTTTATTTGGCTAGGCTAGACCAAGAAAGTTTGATCCGATCAACATCCAAATAAAATTAAAATGAGACTTGGGCAAATATTGGATTGATAGGTTTTAAGATCGAGTTAGGTTTCAAAATATTATTTATTATTATCTAGGTTTGAAAATCAATTGCATGTTTCAATTAAAATAGATCATGGTCCAAATTCAAAAAAAAAAATTATACGGCAGATCGTTGCATAAAAGACCATAATAGTCTTAAAGAGCATAACATAGTAGCAAAAAGCATGAAATATATATTATAGAGTTTAGGTTCAAATTAGGCTTGTTCACCTTACAAGAGCCAGGATTTTACTAATGTAATCCAGATCCACAAAAAATATCTAAAGAGAAATTGATTTTTTTCATATCCAAAAATATTTTACCTAAAAGACTTTATGAACCATTTTTGTTTCGATCACAAAGAAAGTTAGTGGCAGATTTCGTAAATGTCATGTATTTCAATCACAAATTTGTTTCAAATAAAAAATAAATAAAGTGAAATTCGATTAATTCATCTTTTGCATACTATTGATTTTCATATATATATATATATATATATATATATATATATATATATATATATATATATATAATCTTCTTCATGTAACATGCTACAAATGGAATAAATATATCAGCATTTTGTTAAATTATAGGCAACAACTTTCTTTTATCATACACACACACTCACACACACTAGCTACTTTCCCACATTTCACCGTGATTAAAATATATGCAAAATTCATATAGAGTTCGTGTTTCCTATAAAAGCAAGAAGATTCAGATATCTGAATTAGAATTAGTTTATTTTATAATCCAAAATTAAACACAACAAACAAAATATAAATTATGAAAACACCAACAATAATAAAATAACAAAAAATATCCACAAAAAATATTTTACCTAAAAGACTTTATGAACCATTTTTGTTTCGATCACAAAGAAAGTTAGGGCAGATTTCATAAATGTCATGTATTTCAATCACAAATTTGTTTCAAATAAAAAATAAATAAAGTGAAAATAAATAAAGTGAAATTCGATTAATTCGTCTTTTACATACTATATAGTTTCCTTTTTAGATCGTACGCATTACTACTTAAAAATGATTGATTTTCATATATATATATATATATATATATATATATATATATAATCTTCTTCATGTAACATGCTACAAATGGAATAAATATATCAGCATTTTGTTAAATTATAGGCAACTTTCTTTTATCATACACACACACGCACTCACACGCAATAGCTACTTTCCCGCATTTCACTGCGATCAAAATCATATTTTTTTCAACGTAAAAAATATTAATTAAGCGAGGTTTTATTATTATAATATAAATTTGAGCAAAATAATAAATATATGCAAAATTCTTATAGAGCTCGTGTTTCCTATAAAAGCAAGAAGATTCAGATACCTAAATTAAAATTAGTTCATTTTATAATCCAAAATTAAATACAATAAATAAAATATAAATTATGAAAACTCCAACAATAATAAAATAACAAAAATAAATAGTTAATTTTCTATCTACAAAAAGAAGAAAACATAATTGAAAATTCATCTCTGCATTATTATCACTATAACAATTAAAGTTATTATCAACATTACTGCTCAAACAATTAAAATCATTGAATTGCCCTAAAGAATAAAAAAAGATAAACATTTTTATAAAAAATAATAATCACTAAAATTATTATTATTATTATTATTGAGCAAACAATAAAACCATAAAATCATCTTATCAAAAAAAAAAAATAATAGAAAACAAAAAATGAAAAAAGAAAAAGGAAAAGAAAAGAGCAATATTAATTTTGCAATGATCACCAACATAAATCAAAATTTTAGGACTAATCTGAATAAAAATAACCCCCCCCAAAAAAAATGACAAAAATTAAAAGCATAGATAAATAAATACGAATAAAAAAATAAACATTATCTAAGAAGGACCAAAAAAACTAAAGGAGCTAATATCAAATAAAAAAAAATTCAAAGAATAAGGACCGAAATGAAAAAAAAATATATAATAAATTCCACTCGAATGAAAAAATTAAACAAAAAAACCTTAGGAGTGAAACAAATAAAAGTATTTAAAAAAATACAGTGTAACTTTGTTAAAAAATTTAAAAGCATAAGGAATGAAATAAAAAGTAGCATTTATGACTAATTTCAATTGAAGAAAATGATTATAAATAATAAAAAAAATAATTAATTTCAGTCGAAAGATAAAATTGAAATAAATAAAAACCTTGTATTCAAAAGAAATTAAAACAAAATATATAATTAGTTCCAAGCCAATGACAAAATTGAAACAATTAAAAATCTTGGGACCGAAACAAATAAAGGTATTTTTAAAAAAAATTAAATGTACTTTTCTTAAGAAATTAAAAAAATAAGGACCGAAATAAAAAGTAATATACATGACCAATTTTAATTAGAGGACACAATTAAAACAAATCAAAACCTACATACCGAAAAAAATTAAGGAACCACAAGCAAATAAAAAAATCAAAAGAATAAAAACCGAATTGAAAACCAACATATATAATCAATTTCTATTAAATGCCAAAATATTAAAATTTTCATAGAAGAAATCAAGAATAAAACTGAAATTAACAGAACAGGGACTGAAATCAAACAATAAGAACTTAACTGTATTTACTAGTGACATGAGAGATAAAAGGAAGAAAAAACCATTCATCGGCGATTCATCAACCACTAGACTATGACACGCATCATTCCGGGAGGAAAATGACATATTGGTTCACTAAGTGACACAACGAAAGGTTTGTTTCCACTTCTGAATGACGTAGCACGCATTGCCTTAAAAGCACATGCTCTTGAAACATGGCGGGCGAGTCCAGCGAATAACCACGAAAAAACTTGTGATGAAAGTACTATAATACCCTTGGTTCAAGGGCTTATTTTTGTTGTTTTGGGGGGTTAGTTTGGTATTTTTTCTGTGCAGGAATTTGAAAAAAACTGAAAACACCCCACTACTCCATATCCTTTTGTCAGCAATCAAGGGTAAAATAATAATTTTTTATTATAGTTTTATTGTGCGAAGAATTCAGAAATATCGTCCATGTCCTCTAGAAATGTCAAAAATAACCCTGGTCTGGGGGGTTAAATTTTTCAGCATCGAGATAAAATAATAATTTTACTATCGCAATCCACAACAAAACATGTCTATGTATATAATGAAAAATTAAACAGTAAATCCAGGACTCCGTTTATATATATAGTAAAATATATTAAAAATAATAATAATAGAAGTAATATTGGTTCTTTATTGTGCTGGTACAGAGATAGTTGTACATAAATTGCGAGTTGTTGAGCGTTCTTAGTTGCCATTAAGGCAATGAAAAAGTCAGCCTGTTGCTAAGGTGCATACATAGAACGCAGCATTCAATGGAGATATAGCGATGTACCTGTGAATAATTGCTGTCTGCCATTGGATTAACACTTTGATAAGATCAAATAATCGAAGCACACAAGCAGTCAATAATTATATAAAGTTTTATATATATATATATATATATATTGATTGTTTTGAATTATGTTTAGAAAATTATGAAACAATCTAAAAAATAAAAAAATTCTTAATATGTGTAGATTTGATCTTTAATATTGTTAAGTTTATACATTCAATGAAAAAAAATTATATATTATTTTTTATATTTTAATTTATATATTGAGTTAAAATGATTAATAATATAATAGTAATTATTTTTACTCTTTGTTTGCTATTTGATAATAAATAGCAATTAATATTAAATTAAAACATTTTTTTAATACTGTATAACTTTATTCATTTGCTTCTTTATTATTAAAATATAATTAGAAAATATGAATTAATTATACCATCATAAATTAAAGTTTAACATAATTAAAAATAAAAAATAATAAAAACCCGATTAAAAGTTATGTTCGGTTAGTATTCTAGATAATAAAAGATAAAAATATATTTTGTTAAAAAAAAGGACAATAACTTGAATATATATATATATATATATATATATATATATATATATATATATATATATATATATATACTTCTGTTCGAGAATGTGGTTGAAATTATTTTTAAAAATATTTTTTGTTTAAAAATATATTAAAATAATATTTTTTTATTTTAAAAAAATATTTTTAATATTACTACATAAAAATAATATAAAAATATTTTTTTAATTTAAAATAAAAATAAAAAATGAATTTTTTTAAATATTTTTAAAATACACGGTAAAACAAAAATAAGACGTAATAAATCCTGCATGTCTCTTAAACAAGAAAAAAAGAAGTATGAAATTCTCCAACACAAAAATCACGGGTCTGTAAGGTCTCCTCCACCTGGTCAAACACTTTGGGATATGAGAATTTCTCGTTGGAAAGTGATAATTTCTTCGACACGAGGACAGTGAGGGCATGTTTCTCTCTGTACTTTATGCTTAGAAAATATAAAAAATTAAATATTTTATTATGTAACCTAAGATCCATGCAACCTTCTATCAAAACAATTTTTTTTATTTTGAATTAAGTTTTTGAGTTTCTTATATCATTTTCATGTCCTGATATCAAAAATATTTTTTTAAAATAAAAAAATATTTTTAATATATTTCTGAACGAAAAATATTTTAAAAATAATCTCCTAAACAATCACGAACAATCGCGTAGTATATTATTAGCATTTACTTTAGGCATAAATACTCTAAAATGATTAAAAAGAAGGGGGAAATTAGTAATATTAAAAAATAAAAAATAATAAAACTATATCAAAGTTTATCAAACAATGAAATTGATTATTTTTAAATGTGAAAAACATTTACTTATATTAGAGTTCATAAACAAAATATTATTTAATAGATGAATAATATATACATGCAGCCCTAATTTCCTCAAATATATAGACAGATGTTAAGTCCTTTTACTATTGGTCGTTTCATAGTAATAATCTTATAAGTTTTATTAAAAAAATTAAATAAAAAATCAATTTAATCTGAAATATATATTTGTGACAACTAGGGATCTAAACAAAAAAAAAATCAATCAAAATCCATTATATTTTTTATATTAAAATATCAAAATTTATATTAAAATAAAAAATAAAAAAAAATTATTTTGATATCATAATAATAATAATAATAATAATAATAATAATAATACAGAGGCATGCCGTACATGTGAGCTGCGATACAGCGCGCCAAACTCTAATCTGTGTACTATAAAAAATTAGCATTCCTATCTCTCCGCTGCTCCTCTCAAGCCTCCCCTCCTCCCTCTATCCCTGACGTTTGTTTCTTTCTTATCAATATCTTCACCCTTTTCGCCGGACTTCTTGCACGAGGTCCGCCGGCGTCCAGCCAAACCCGACGTCAGTATGGACACAGATGCCAGCGAACCCATCCTGAAACCATACCATCGTCATCACCATGATCATCATAATTCACAGCCTCCGACACCTGTAAAGGCATCGGATGCACTCCCATTACCTCTTTACTTAACAAATGGTCTGTTCTTCGGGCTATTTTTCTCTGTAGCCTACTTCCTTCTCCATCGCTGGCGCGAAAAGATCAGAAATTCCACTCCCCTTCATATCATCACTTTCCCTGAAATCGTTGGGATAGTTTGTTTGGCTGCTTCGATTATTTATCTTCTTGGTTTCTTTGGGATTGGATTTGTTCAATCTTTTATCTCTCGAGGGTCCCATGATTCTTGGGATGTTGAGGAAGATAATGGTGGCGTTTGCAGTCCTGAAGAACCACCTGCATGCACTCTTGTTCCTTTTTCGAGGGCAAAAGTTGTTGCACAAACGATTCAAGAACCATTTTTATCAGGTGACGACGAGGAGGTTATCAAAGGAGTGGTATCTGGGACTATTCCTTCGTATTCTCTCGAATCAAAGCTTGGAGATTGCAAAAGGGCAGCTGCTATTCGGCGTGAAGCGCTTCAGAGGATGACAGGGAGGTCTATGGAGGGATTGCCATTAGAAGGGTTTGATTATGAATCAATATTGGGGCAGTGCTGTGAGATGCCTGTTGGGTTTGTGCAGATTCCTGTGGGAATTGCTGGGCCATTGTTGCTTAATGGGAAGGAGTATATGGTCCCAATGGCTACGACAGAGGGGTGCTTGGTGGCCTCTACAAATAGAGGGTGCAAGGCTATATATGCATCCGGTGGGGCTAGTTCTGTTTTGCTTAAAGATGCCATGACTAGAGCTCCTGTTGTCAGGTTTGGGACTGCAAAAAGGGCTGCTGAGTTGAAGTTCTTTGTTGAGGATCCTGCTAATTTCGACACCCTTTCTGTTGCTTTCAACAGGTTCTGATTTTCTCCACTTTTTCCTATTTGATTTCAAGAAAATGGATATTAGACTAATTCATCAATCTTCCCTTTTGAAATTTAATCCTTCTCTTTTTAGTCTTCTTTGGCCTACAACGATTTATTTCTTGATTTCTTGAAATTGAAAATTTCCCATCTCCGAGGCCATCCAGCCAAGGAGATAGAAAGTTGGTACCGTATGATTTTGGATACACTGGCAAAGTTTTTCTGTTTGATTTATTTTTTCTTTTTTAAAGAGTGTCTTGGAAGAACTTTTCTTGTTCTTTTGGCAATATTTTGCTATTGGTGGATGAAAACTTATTGATGGCGATGGGTTCTAATTTTCTTCATTATTATTTTGCATGGGTTAACCATTATCTGCCTATTCTATATTTATCTACTACAACAAGTTTTGCTTTTCTAATGTTCCTGTCTCTGTCAGGAAGGTTTTTATATTCCCAAAGGAAAATTATGGTTAAGTTTTTTTATTTCACACGAGCAAAGATACTTGATGAGGTGGATGGTATGCAGGTCAAGCAGATTTGGAAGGCTACAAAACATTAAATGTGCAGTAGCAGGAAAGAATTTGTACATGAGGTTTGGTTGCAGCACAGGTGATGCTATGGGAATGAACATGGTCTCCAAAGGAGTTCAGAATGTTCTTGATTATCTCCAAGCAGATTTTCCTGACATGGAGATCATTGGCATCTCTGGTAAACCCTCCATGCTTCTTAATTTCCTATTTTGGATTCATTATCAGGTGATGTGTATAGTTAATGATTCATTATTTTCAATCTGTGTTTTGATTCCTCAGGCAACTTCTGCTCAGACAAGAAACCTGCAGCTGTGAATTGGATTGAAGGGCGAGGAAAGTCAGTTGTCTGTGAGGCAATCATAAAGGAGGAGGTGGTACAGAAGGTACTGAAGACCAATATAGATACCTTGGTGGAGCTCAACATGCTCAAGAACCTTACAGGCTCAGCTATGGCCGGTGCTCTTGGTGGGTTTAATGCCCATGCCAGCAATATTGTCAGTGCAGTCTATATAGCCACAGGGCAGGATCCTGCTCAGAATATTGAGAGCTCTCACTGCATTACTATGATGGAATCCATTAATGATGGCAAGGACCTTCATATCTCAGTCACCATGCCTTCCATTGAGGTAAAATGCCAAAGCTAATAAGCCTACCCAACCTAAAGGTCTGTTGACCCAATATTCGTAAGTATAGGGGTCCTAGGCCTATATCAGGATATATAAAGAAGGCAACGTGTAAATTAATAGTCATGCGATCAAAAAATAGTATTATAATTTGATTTCTGACATCAGGAGCCAAACTCTAACTCTCTTTTTTAATGCATCAACTATTTGGTTCAGGTGGGCACAGTTGGAGGTGGCACCCAACTAGCATCTCAGTCAGCTTGCTTGAACCTACTTGGAGTAAAGGGTGCAAGCAAAGATTCTCCAGGATCAAACTCTAGACTCTTGGCTTCTATTGTTGCTGGTTCTGTTTTGGCAGGAGAGCTGTCCCTCATGTCTGCAATTGCAGCTGGTCAGCTAGTAAGGAGCCACATGAAATACAACAGATCAAGCAAAGATGTGTCGAAGATACCTTCCTAAATCTCTGAATTAAATTATATGACAAGATATCATATAATGAAGAATCAGAAATAAATCTCCACTAAAAGATGTGGGAAATATTAAAAATCTAGACTGCTTGCTGGCTAGCGTGACAATCAAAGAGATGGCCATGTGGAGCTACTAGTTAATAGAAAATAAACAAAAAGCCAGTTCACATTGCTGTAATCATGTGACCGGCAGATCTCTTTCCAAGATTTACTAGGATGCTTCCAATTGTGAGTTTATTTTATTTTATTTTACGAAAGGGATCGTGGAACCATCAATTGTTTTCACCTCTGTCCCTTGCATGATATGCCAATTGTTGAGGCTCTCTGTGCCAAACTGTGTTCTATTAAAGTTAATACATCCTGTTAATTGTACTTTGTATCTGTATTAACTTCAGGCAAGAGCATCTCTTAATGAGATCTAGATCTGTTTTAAGTGTCTGTGGTCTGTATTTTCACTAATTTTGAACCTAAAAAAATCCCCATCAGGGATATTTCTTTTTTGATCAAATTGCATCGCTTACCTCCATTCCAGCGTCAACAATTTGCTCTGACAAGCTGGTAAGATTTGCTTTGGCGATAGGCATCATTGATTTGCTGGTGTTGCCTGCTCTAACACAGACTAATGTCGACTCTTACAGGAAACATGGTTTTTAGAATGCTTTGATAAAATCTCAGCTTGTTCTAACAATCAGGTAAAAAATTACCTGTTTTCATCATGAAACTTGTTTAACGAGCCCTAGCTATTTCTTAGACTTGGTTTTGTTCATTAGTCTCAGTTTTAATTTTTTTTTTTAATTTTTTTTTTAAAAAAACACGTTTAAAACGATGACAAAACCCATTAGAAATTCTACGCAGCCCACCACCATCAATTTCATAGCTCAACTCGTACAGGATCTCAGAAAATAAAATATCATCAAGAGGATTGCAAGATTGACATTTGTGAGATTGGGATGGGTGTTAGGGCTGCTGGGATGAAGGTAACAGGGCTACCCCCACATCTCCAATTAACTAGATGTATGAATAAGGATAGTAGTAGGAAGCTGTCGGTAACTTTTTTTATATTATTTATCAAGTAAAATTTTTAAGACTATTTATAAATTTTTGGATATTTAATAAATATTTATTATGCATCCTTATTTATTAATTAATTAAAAATAAAATAGCCAATATATATATATATATATATATATATATGATAAATATTAAAATATGTGTTAAGAATTAAAATACATATTTCCAATTAAATTCAAGTGAGCTTTAGATCGGATATAATAATATTCATATCTTACACTTTAGTCATCATAATTAAAAAAATTATATACATTCAATTCGAGTTAGTATCCATCATTGTAACTAGCCCCCAAGTAATACTCTTTTTATTTTATTTTTTAACATAAAATATATCAAAACTATAAAAACACCTGAAAAAACAATTTAATGTGTTTCAAGAAAAAAATATTTTAAAAAAACAAGTCAAACGTTAAAAACATAGATGAGATAAATCATGGATCATTACAAACTATAATTTAAAAAACAAATGATGTTTTTAGACACAAGTTATGATTGTTTAAAAATAAAAATAAAAAGCAAAAGCAAAAGCAAAGGGTGTTAATTAAAATAAAATTAATTCAAAATAAAATGTATTTAAGCCCGCAGTTGACCTGAAAACTATGCTAGTGTTTTTCGAGCTAGAAGCAATCTCTCCCTAAGAAGAAGAAAGAGATCATGGCATCAACAATCCCAGTAAAAGTAGTTGAGGTATGTCAAGTCTCGCCACCCTACGAATCGCCGTATTCAGCCGTTGAAGTTTCTATTCCTCTCACTTTTTTTGACATTGTATGGCTTAAATTTCATCCACTTGAGCACATCTTCTACTATGAGCTCACTGATTTAACCCCTACTGTGTTCAACTCAGAGATCCTTCCCAACCTTAAAAACTCCCTCTCTCTTACTCTCCTTCGCTTCCTCCCTCTGGCTGGCAACCTCACTTGGCCTTCACAATCTGCCAAACCCATCATTCTGTACACTCCAGAAGATGGTGTTTCATTGACTGTTGCGGAGTCCAATAATGTTGCTGACTTTGATGATCTATCAAGCAATGAAATGCATGATGCTATCATGTCACACCCTTATGTGCCCAGATTATCCGCATCTGATGTTAAAGTACCCGTCCTTGCATTGCAGATCACTTTGTTCCCGAATAAAGGGTTTAGCATTGGTTGCGCCACTCACCATGCTGCTCTTGATGGGAAATCCTCAAACTTGTTCATGAAAGCATGGGCTCACCTATGCAAGCATAGTCCATGCTTGTTGCCAGATGAGCTAATCCCTTTTTTTGATAGAACAGGTTTTCAAGATGCAGAGGGGACTGACATTCAATGCTTGAACAGCCGGTCAAGCATGAATCAGGCAGATGGAGGTTCAGATTCCAATGCTAGAAGCGTGAAACCATTTCCACCTAAAGAAGTGGAACCAAACTCGGCACGTGCAACGTTCAATTTTTCCCGAGAAGACATAAAGAAATTGAGGGAAAGGATCCTCTCTCAACTTGACAAGGTCTCTGATAAAAAAGAAGCAGAACCAATCCATTTATCAAGTTTTGCGATTACATTTTCTTATGCATTAGTTTGCCTAGTGAAGGCTAGAGGCCTAAAAAGTGAAGAAAAGATGATGTTCGGATTTGCAGCAGACTGTAGGGCACGTTTGGACCCTCCCATTCCTACAAATTATTCTGGCAATTGTATTTCTTTTTGTGCTGATGTTTTAATAGCAGGATCAGTCATGCAAGATGATGGGATTCTTTTTGTTGCACGAAAGGTTAGTGAGCTGATCAAAGGAATAGAGAAAACAACTCTTGAAGTAGAAAAGGACAAGGTTGAAAAGTTTATGGCTACCGATCTAGAAGCAATACTGGTTACGGTTGCCGGGTCAGCCCGATTTGAGGTTTATGGGGTAGATTTCGGGTGGGGGAGGCCAAAGAACGTGGAGGTCACCAGCATAGATAGGACTGGAGCTATTTCTATGGCAGAGAGCAAAGCTGAAAGTGGTGGCGTAGAGATCGGGTTGGTTTTGAAGAGAGAGGAGATGAGGATATTTAAGAATTTGTTTGTTAATGGCCTTAAACATGTTTAAGGTACACTAATTAGCTTTTTTGCTAGTTTTGAGTCTGATTATTGATTTGCATTCTGTCTTTATTATTTTTGTTTGGAAGACGAAGAAAAATTCACTTAAGATTGAGCCTGTATTTGTTATCCACTCAAATCGAGGTAGTATTCACATTAATTTTTCATTACTATATTATAAAAGTCCCTAACCAGCCCAAAGCGATAGCTAATAATTAATTGGTCAACATGGTTAAGGCCAGTACAGGTAATAAATTTTATCTATTACTGTAAGAGTTGGCTGGCCTGTATGTTGCGATAAGATTTTTTTGATATAACAAACTGATTAATTATTTGATTTGTAAAAAATTATTTAGTTGGTAGATAATAAATTGTAATTGTTAAATTATGTTGTAGATTTTTTTTTTGTTAGTATTAGATTAGTTGATTGTTGTTATCAGTTTAAGTGTTTGGATAATAATTTAAATGACAACTCTAGAAATTATAATCAATAAAATCTATCAAAAATGAGTGGATTGTATTTTATAATCAATTTATTAATAGGTTAACTTGGTTCAATATTTAATCGATTTCTGTAATTTGCATATTGAAAAACTATAATTGATTAATTATTGGGTGTGTTTTAATTGTTTTGACAGTTATTTAATTGGTGGACGTAAATTTGCAATTAATAAAATGAGTAAAAGATGAATTAGTTTTTTTCTTATATTAAAGTTGTTGATGGTTGGGTTTATTTTAACGGCAACAAATGATTTAATTGGTAAATAGCAAAATTGCAATCGCTAAAATCTATCAAAGATGGCTTATTTCTGGTTGAATGGTACGATGTGTCGATTTATTTAATTAATAGATTGCAAAATTCTATACAAATAAAAAAAGAAGTCATGTGTTAAAAAAAAAGAGTTAATGTAGATGCGAAGCAATAGAGCAAATATTCAGTTCATAATGAACAAACAGTAAACGACCGATCTCCCACGCGAAGTGTTGGGTTTTTTGATCTATGTAAGAAACTGATTGATTTTATACGTGTTGTATTTTGTTATTTTAATATTTTATGTTTTTTTTTCACCAAAAAGTTATTGAATGTTGCTACTGTTAAAACTATTTTGATTAAATCCGTTTGAAATTATTTTTTTCTGTGTAAAAAATTGATTGTAAAATGTATTGCTCATATTATTATATTAAAAATAGTTTAAAATCATATATATATATATATATATATATATATATATATATATATATATATATATATATATATATATATATTAAGGTGCTGATATTAAATAAATATCAAAATATATAATGAGTCTCATATATTAATAAGAAAAAAATATTACAAACAATCATTATCATTATTTTGAATGTTTTATCTATAATAACAAGAAATTTTAACACCTAACAATATTAAAAAACTACATAAATGAAAAAAAAAATATTATTAGATTTTCAAAAATTATTTGACCCGGAAAAGATAGAGAGAGAGAGAAAGAGAATATCATTTTTGGAATGACCACCAAAAGAAATTAAAATGTAAATATTAAAAAAAAACTAATAATAGTGGAAATAATAAAAATTAGTGAGACCATAATTATTATAATTAACAAATAATCATTTTATTATTTTAAATTTTCCACCTACAATAATTAGGAATCTTGACAATAAAAAATATTAACAAAAAAACAATAAAAAACAAATGAAAAAAGAATTGACCACATTTTAAAATAATAATATGTAAGGAGGCTTTAGTGAACATTGAAATTAAATAATCTAAAACAAAACCGGAAATTAAAATAATTGGGACTGAAATGAAATTGAAATCCATAACTAATTTGCATAGAAGGATAAAATTGAAAGAAATCAAACTTTGAAACCGAAAATATTAAGGATCTATAATTAATTAGCATAGAAGGATAAAATTGAAATAAATCAAAACATTGATACCAAAAATATTCAGGATTCTAGCCCAATCCGGAAATTAAAAGAATGAGGACTTAATTGAAACTGTATTTTATAATCAATTTCAATTAAAGGATGAAATTGAAACAAATCAAAACCTATATAATCAGAATCAGGGGCCAAAAAAATAAAATTGAATGTTCAAGGACTGAAATGAAATTTTGCAAAAAACAGTTGCGCTAATGTCAGCATGCGCAGGCAAGAGAGAGAAATGGGGGGATCCAAACGACCATTGACACATCTCCGGACACTACATAGTCACACGCGCCGCACCATATGGAAGATAACATGCCTAAAAATCATTCTTGACGCCGGTTGAGCATTTATGGACTTCAGAGAAAGCTGCACGTGCCGTCAAAAAAACACGTGATCACGTAAAGGGACGGCGCGTCCGACGACGCGCCAACAGTAACCCCGCGAAAAAAGTATAAAAATTTGACTAATTACTAGA
The DNA here is from genome assembly GCA_015731905.1 of Salix dunnii. Taxonomy (NCBI): domain Eukaryota; kingdom Viridiplantae; phylum Streptophyta; class Magnoliopsida; order Malpighiales; family Salicaceae; genus Salix; species Salix dunnii. The sequence goes on along the minus strand of CM027674.1, from coordinate 34,710,010 downwards.
TCGTCCCTCCCCTCCTAGACTTGATTTTTGTCGTTTTACAGGGACAAAACGGTTATTGCACTGTTCCAAGAAATATTAAAAATAAATAAATTGGTCGGACGAACCGGACCGAACTAGACCATAAATGGTCAATTACCGTTGAGCCCCTCTATCCAGATGCTGTTTTTTGTCATTTTCGAGGGACAAATTCGTTATTACACTATTGATAGAATAAAAAACAAAGAGCACATACGCGCGCGAAGCACGGGAACAAATATTCGGTCCACCATGATTTTACTCTTGGTGAACAGTTGGAGTCCGAGCTCTTTTAGCTCTTTTACTAATTTTTAAAAAAATTAATTTTTTTATTTAAATTAAAAAATAATTTTTAAAAAATAAAAAACAATATCATTTTGATACAGTTTTGAACGAAAAATATTTTTAAAAATAATCTCAACAACATAATCTAACAGTTACTTACAAAACAACTAGATCAAAAACAACACTCAAAACCGGTTTAAACTTTTCGGTTTTGATTCGGTGCTTTTAACTAAAACCCTGAAAAATAGTTTTGGTTTTAGGCTATTTTCATTTTAATCAAGTTTTATTTTCCTCTCATCTTACCAAAATAAAATCAAATAAAAAAGTTTGAACCAAATTGGAAAAAAAAACACAACATATTTTTTAGTTTAAATCGGTTTGGGTTGATTTTAGTTTACTTGTTTTATCTTTAAAAACCAAACCGGATGGAAAGTTTTACAAAAATATGGAGGGAAAAATCAATAGGCTTTAAGTTGCGCCGTCTGTGGGAATCGAACCCACGACCACATGGTTAAAAGCCATGCGCTCTACCAGCTGAGCTAAGACGGCATGCTTGTTCAGCTCATCCCTTTAATATAGTTAAATATTATAAAACATATGCAAACCAATGAAAGCATCCACAACAAATAAATCTGTTGGTTCCTTGGGGCTACATCGGATCTCTTTCAAAACTACAAGGATCAATATGGAAAATTGCTGAATCTATAGAGGCTAAAATATAGCTTACCCAGTGTTAAACTATCTCAGTCAAATTTTACATCAACAGAATAAAGGGAGAAATTTTCGTCTTCAAAACCTAAAAGTTGATCATAAAATTGCAGGGTTTTTGAAATGTAGTGTTATTTTACCTTAATTTTTCATGGTGGTGAATGGTTATCAGTTCTTCACTGCGATACAGTACATGTTGCAGTGCGCACGGTTTAGACCTCTGCAATGTATCTTGCATATCAGCCCACTGGAAAAGATGGCATGTATTTTGCCTACGAAGAAGAGGAGCAATGGCATGTTACAGTGCTGCTTCAGAAACGATTTTTTTTAAAAAAAATTTTTTATCTAAAATAATATAGTTTTAGTTTTTTTTCTTTTGAAAAACAAAGCAAACCCCGTGGCTTCATCGAAGGGAAGACATTCAGTGTCAGTGATGGCAAACAAAAGGCCTCAGCAAGGCATCATTTGGAAGCTTTAATCGGCCTCATTCCAATTCGAGTACCAAGTGTTGGACACAAACTGCCCATATGAGTTGGCAACAAGTTTCAGATATTCGACTGAGAGAATCAGACGGTAGAAAAGGTGGAGACATAAATCATGCCCAACAAATTCCACTTACAAATCGAGTACTGAAGGCAATGATAATATTGTGCTAATGTTTTATAAATGCTACGATGAAATCAAAGTAACACATCTGGATAGCACATCTGGATAGCTCTGTTATTCAGATTCCCGAGTACCACTTTCATATCCTAGATAGTCAATCACTTTTGCCCTCTTGGGCTCCAATCTCTTGCAAGTAATGCTCTGCATCTAGCGCTGCCATGCAGCCTGCATCATCATGAAACAACAGGTTTTAAGTCAATCACAAAACCAGGCAAGGTGGATGAAACAAAGGTATTCCTTGAATGTACTCTTGCTCAGTCAAAATTATCCAAGTATGGTCCAAAATGGAAACCAACGCAATAAAACATGTTAGTTTAACCCTCAAAGTGATTTTGCTTCCAAATCTAGCATAGGAGCTCTCAGTAGGAGCTTTTCCTGTTCAAAAACACGTTTTTGAGAAGTTAACTATCCATACAGACCTAATATTGTAAATACTGGGTCCTAGATAAACTATGCTGCCCAACTCTTTGCATGAGGTTTCTTCAAATTTCAAGACCCCTCAGATCCGAACCTCAACGTCAGCTAAATAGAAACTTATTTATGAACCAGGTAAGAGGTAATAGTTTTCTTCAGATTGGTTCAGGCAGAGAGGGATTTATAAGAGAAGCTTTGGGAAGCAATACAAACAAGACTAATCTGACAGCATTAATCACATATGAAACCTTTATTCACATTTTCAAGACTATCTAAACCTCAATCTCACTGCCAATTCCAGGATGGTTTATCAATTGAACATGACTAGGTGTGGATAATTCGTGTACTTGACATTGGTAAAGCCTACAACTTATACAGAGAGTGTTCTTGAAATTGGTAAGGCCAACAACTTATACAGAGAGGCTTTGATACGATAACATCAAGTACAGTGGCAGCTCCTTTCATACACAGGGGAGGGTAGCAGCATCACAAGGATTTTCAATTTTTCAACCATATATGCATTTAATGCTTTGTATTTTTTAAATAATGCAATTCAATCCTTGCATCTCAAAATTTGCTTGCAATTGAAAACTTGATTTATTATTTTCAAAGCTAAACGTCTCTCTCTGTGTATGTACAGATACATGGCAAATGTATTAGTTTCAAGCAATGTATTGGTGGGAAACCAGATTTGAAACATTATTTACACATTCTGATCATAGACTCTGGAGAGAGCCCAAATCATTGAAAGATTAGGTTTTATTTATGTTTCAGTTTAACTTATTTTAATTTTTAGTTGAGGTTTATTAATTAGATTTTATTTGTTGGGTATTTTATCTAGTAGGAAGCCCAATTGCTTGCTATAGTTGGGATTTTAATATTTATATCCTACTTTTCTAAAATGTTAAACAGTTTTGATGAATTGAATAAAAATTCATAAAATTGCAAACTATTTCAACCCCGTTCTTTTATGCTTCTCTTCTTCTGGTGCAACTGTGGCCAAGGAAAGCACAGCTGAGACCATCACAACGGATTGGTGTGTCCCAGCAGCAGCAGCCAAACATCTCTTCCAATATGTTCATCCACATCCAGCAACAAATCTATCATTCAGCAGCCGAATAATATCACCCAAAGTGGATCAATGACCATGTGACTAAGACAACGCCAAAAAATTCCATCACAGTAGCCAAAGATCAACGCCTCATTGCACAACCGCTGCTAGCAACAGTAACACAGAAATCATAGACTCTAAAGTCAAATTAATTCACCACTTCCATGTCACCTACAACATCATCTAGTTCGCCATGCCAGTGCCACGTTAGCATCTTTGTCACGGCAACAAATTCACTCTACTTTTTAATTTATTTGAATTGAATTTTATTTTTATGGTTTTGCACTTGTTGTTTAAGGGTTTCATTAACATTACGTTCGTGCTTAGAATTTTTTTTTTAAAAAAATCTCATCTTGCATTTTTATTTGTTCATTTTTTGTCATCAACCTCTTTGGTCATTGATATCTAGTATTTTATCCTGTTTGATAATTATGAGTCCTTTCTTGTGACATTACATTAAGTAATCATTTACACTTAGGATCTAGCAATGCATGCTTAAAATTTTATTGGTTTATTTTATTCTCAATTAGTCTTCACATAAAAAAAAAAAATTAGTTTTATTTTACGTCATGATCATCTAGTGTCCAAACTTAAATCTACACTTACCGTGGACTCAATCTTTAGTAATACTTTTAGGACTATTTGAAGGAAACTTGCAAACCTAACATGTTTAAAAGAACTAACTCCAAGAAAGTTCTCAAATAAAGCAATCAAAAACTAATAAATATTATAGGAATAACCATTTTATGCAAGTTCACTATGAGTGTCACTAGATGTTAAGGATTGTTTCAAAATGAAACAAAAACTACAAAGTTTTATAGGAATAAATTCTTAAGCCAATAGAACAATCTAAGACTCGAGAACAAGTCTTTCAATGAGTATATATACAGTTTAATGATTACATGATGAGATGTACCATAAGAAAAAAATAAAATCACGACTTTGCATAGATTTAATGATGATTTTAGGAAAAAAATCAGGTTCATAGGTGTTTTCACTCTTGACAAAGTCTACAATATACAAGATTATGAGTTGCATATATCATTGTTGTCACTTTCGCTTCGGTTAGCGTTTTGTTTTTTCTATTGGTACGGAATGTTTTGGAACGGTGTTTTGTTCATATATAGTTAATTATATATAAAAAATAAATAATTAAACATAATTCAAATTCAAGTTATTTAAACAAACATGTCTCTTCATCTCCTAAATTTAAAGTAGACAAAGGTGCTTCAATAGTCTCCCAACTTATATCATCTCTATCAAGAAGCTTGGGTCCTTCATGAATTCGTTCATTTACTATGTCAATGTTATCAAGGCTAATAGGATCTAAAGCATCTCTTGTTTTGCTCAAATTATTACAACGAATAAACATGAAAGAAATTAATATCAATGTAATAAAAAATTATTATTATTAATATAATATTATTGATATTTTACCACTGTTAAATCCTTAGATTATAACAAACAAATACTAAACATTTAATCTCTTGTGCTCAAGCCTATTTTGCCTTTTGGAATGGATGAATTCAAATACACTCCAATTTCTTTCACACTCAGTTGCACTACAACATTGACTCGGAACTCGAATTGCAAACTTTTTAAGTTCTTGAGTATCGTTGCTGAATTGCTCCCAACATGCAACTAGATAAAAAAAAAAATCAATAAATCATATATTATATGATTCAAAAGAACATTATATTTTAAAAAACTAAAAGTTATTACCTGGATTTAACTTTTCTCTTTGACAAATAGTTAGAGGCATGCCAAAATCACCAGTTGCTTTCTTATACTCCTCAAGTTGGCCACTAATTATATCTTGAATGTCACAATCAGGAACCAGTCTAGTAATTGCGCGAAGCAAACCTCGAGTAACCTTCTTTTGTTTTGAAAAAGAAGGCCTAAAATATATTTTAGGATCAAGAAAACAAGTTGCTGCATATAATGGACTATAAAGTTGCTTATCTCATCTACCATCAATTAGCCGAATATATGGTCCATATTGAGATCCTCTATTTTTCAACCTTGTCTTGATGATTTTTTTTGCTTTATCTATTGCCTTCTATAAATAACCCATTAATGGTTTTTCTTCACTGTCTGCTAATCTAAGAACTCGTACTAAAAACTCGATAACTTTGACTATATATTCACATCTCGACCAAAAGTCTTTATGTTGTAAAATTATAACAACAATTTCCTTTCCAACTCATCTTTTACCATGACTTGATTCTATCCATTTTGTGCAAGAAAACATCTGTCGAAGTTAATGTTAAACTTAAAAATAAACAATGGATGCTTAAAAATGGGTAGCAAACTTTGTTATGCTAGGACAACATAAATCATTTCCATTAGTAAATTCTTTCCTCATCAAAGCTAAAACCCCATGCATGATTATATATAAACTTGATTATATTTCTTGCATTTTTAATGGTTTCATCAATCATCAAAAAATATCTTGGATCACAAATATTTTCTAACATTAAATCAATGCAGACTCATTATCACTAATAAATTGGACAATATTTTCTTGCCCAACTTCTTTGACAACTACATCAAGCATCTCAAGCAATGTCTCTTTACCTTTTCGAAGACTTGAAGTGTCAACAAATTTCAAGAATATGGTTCCTCTTGGAAAATAAGCAAGAAAATTCACAATTGATACATTCTTCCTATTTGACCACCCATCGCCATAATAGAGCATCCATAAAGTTTCCAATCAGCCTTGATTCCTAAAAGATATTCTTGGACATCATGAACTATATCTTTCAAAAGTGGTCCCCTTAAATCATGATATGGTGGTCCTTTAAAACCAGGTCCCATTGATGTTATGGCATCTATCATTGACTGATAATAATATGATTTAACCCCTTTAAATGGTACATTAACATCAAACCACCATGTTGCTATGGCCTTTCTTGCATTATGTTCCTTCTCTTTAGAAGTCATTGTACTTTTAATGCTAGGTTGTGAACCTGGTGTAGTTCGTGGAGCAAATAAAATCATTTTTTTCTAGTTACACTTGTGTCTTGCATTGTAAATCTTTTATTTATTTGTAAACTCATTTCACTTAAATTAGGATTGACATCATCACTCTCTTCAACTTCATCATTTGAAAATGTTTGAGAATTTCCAATATCAGTTTGAAGTCTTTCTTTTCTTTCTCCATTTATTTGAAAATCATTTCATGTTTATTCTTTGTAAGAATTTGAGCAAAATAAGATATGTTTTAGATCTCATTAGCCTTGATATCATTGACCTATTAAATGAATAGATTTGTGAAGAACCCAACCTTCTTGATGGAGATGATATAAGTTAGGAGACTATTGAAGCACCTTTGTTTACTTTAAACTTAGAAGATAAAGAGACATGTTTTAATGAGGAGAATGAGCTTGGTGGAAATGACCAACTATTGGAAATGTCTAATTGATGATTTTCATTATATGCCACCACAAAATCAAGATCTTTATGTTTATATTAATGATGTAGAAGATGTTTGATTTATATTTCTTTTATTTTAGGACATTTTACTTTCATAATATTTTGGAATTTTAAAGATGTTTTTAATTTTGAGATTGTTTGTTTGACTTTGTGTTTGTGCTATAAAATTTAAAGTTAAATTATCTTGCATTTGAATTATGTTTATTAAATTAATAATTATATATATAATTAATTAATTAATTATGAACAGTACAATCCCGAAACAGCGCGCCAAAACACTCCGAAACCAAAACATTTTGTACCAATAGAAAAAACAAAACGTCAACTGAAGCGAAACTAACAGCTATGGTTTCAATCATGTATTCTTCAACTGCACCTCTAAACTCTTAGCCATACTAAAACATGAGGTTACAAGTGAAAGAGAGCATATTGTGTGCATGTATATGAACTCAATCTTGAGGATTTTAGTGACCTAGATGTAAAGGATGTGCAAGAAAATGAATTTAACACTATTAAGTCTAAATGAGTCTGAAAATAAAGTTAATAGAGAGTATAATAAAAAAAATAGTGGTAAAGGAAAAAGTTTTCATAAACTCTTTAATGAAATTGCTCGAAAAGATGGATATAGTTTTAAAAGTCTCATGATACTGGTCTTCTTTAACTATCTAATTATCCACCCACCATGCTTGACGTCCAGCACGTCAAAGGTTTAGAGCAACATGCTCTTCATCCCCTCATGTTTGGCATCCAACATGTCATAGGTTTAAAACATGTTGAGTTTCTTGATCCTTTATCTCTATGCGTGATGAGAAAGATGAAGATAATTTCACTTTACTAGATTATGTTCAAATTATATCTATTAAGGCTTTAAATAATATTTATTCCACTCCACATCTTTAGTCATATAGTATTTATAATTACAAACCTAAAAAGCTTGAAGATCTTTTTTCTATATTTCTTCAATCTTAAATGTTTTATTCAACTAATTTTTTTGGATGTAGAGTTCATAATAATTTATATGCTGAGATCATAAAACAAATTCAAGCAAGTAATAAACAAAACAAATCTTAAGCTAATTTACGTAAGTATCATGATACAGATTAAACCAAAAAAAAAAAAACCTCCAAGTACCAACTATTTAAAGTGTTGCAAATGATTAAATAAAATAATTATGTCATTTAACTTTCAAATTAGCTCTACTTTCAACATGAAGAATCTCATTATATATAAAAACACAACAATTCATCTCTGATGATCCTTTTGAAACTTCTACTCCGTTATTCTTATTTTTGGCATAAAGTAAACATATTGATGTTTTTTTGGATACACAAGTTTTAATCAGGGAAGGTGAACTTCAATGAATTATGAGTTAAATAACCAGATTCAAACGATACTTGATCATGATCTTTGAAATTATTTTTGGGGCTACCTTGAACCACACTTGACGAATTTCTCCAACCCAGGGAGAGTTGGTAGGTATACTAAACTTGAGACATTGTTTACACACTCCATAATCATAGACAATAGAGAGCAACCCAAACCATTAAGAGATTAGTCTTTATGTTATGTTTTGGTTTAATTTATATGATTTTTAATTGAGGTTTATTAATTAGTCGTTAACTGTTGGGTTTGATTTAATTATTGTTGGGTATTTTATTTATTGGGCTATAAACCTAGTTGTTTGTTCTAATTAAGGTTTTAGTATTTATATACCACTTTTCTAAATATTAGATAGTTTTGATGAATTAAATAAAAATTTATAGATTTGTAGACTTTTCTAACCCCTATTCTTCTTCTCTTCTCCTGCATTTTCTCTTCGTTTTTTTAGCTTCTTCTTTTCTCTCTAATTTAGCATTAAATCTCTTTTGTCCCGAATCATGCTTCCTTTCCCAATTAATTTAAAAGTATTATTTGTCCACTCATTATACTAGACAATCAAAATTACAACAAAAATTTAAAATTTAAACTAGTTTTTCTTTTTTGATGGAATCAAATTATTATCTAAACTTAATGGAATAGAATTGTGTACTAACACAAGCTTCACACAATACTTTCAGTCATGATGTTGCCTCCCCTAAGATCTTGTTCAGGATCTGCCAATGATCGAGTAGGACCAGACAACTAACAAGATTTAACACCTAATACCAATTATAACACTGATGATGCATTTATTAACCCTTCCTGAAGGATTCAGGATCATAACTTACACTCTAGGTTTATGCCTTCCCTTTAAACTATTAATTAAAACATTCATATTGATAGTGCCGAGAAAAAATCATATACGACTCTAAAAACCAAACAATAAAATTAATCATAGAACATAAAAATGCGGATAAATGAAACAAACCAGTGCCAGCAGCGGTAATAGCCTGTCTATACTTCTTATCCTGAACATCACCAGCAGCAAAAACCCCACGAACACTAGTCTTTGTGGTCCCCGGTTTAGTCACAACATACCCATCAGAATCCAACTCCAACTGCCCATCCAAAAACCTAGTAGCAGGCTCGTGTCCAATAGCAAAAAACAACCCATTAACCTTCAAATCCGAAACCTCCCCGGTAACCACATTCTTCACTCTAAGCCCGCCTACAACCCTCTCTCCATAAGCCTCCTCCACGACAGAATTCCAAATGACCTCGATCTTCGGATTCGACAGTGCCCTGCCTTGCATTATCTTAGAAGCCCTAAATGAATCCCTCCTGTGAATAATGTAAACCTTGGATCCATACTTTGTCAAAAAATTCGCTTCTTCCATTGCGGAATCCCCTCCTCCAATCACAGCCAATGGCTTCTCCCTGAAAATAGGCGCAGCCCCATCACACACCGCGCAAGCCGATATTCCTCTATTCCAAAACGTATCCGACCCTGCAAAATTCAGCTTCTTCGCGACCGCCCCAGTAGCAACAATAACCGAATCAGCAACGACACGTTTAGAATCGGTGAAAATCTCAAATGGAGCTTTCGAAAAATTCACTTTAGTAACCGTTTCAGTATAGACTCGGGTCCCAAAACGAACAGATTGAGCCCGAAACTTCTCAGTCAGATCACCCCCCATTATTCCTTCAGGAAAACCAGGAAAGTTTTCCACATCAGTTGTGGTCGTAAGCTGGCCGCCGGGGGCGATATCATTTGCCATCCAACCTTCAAACAAGATTGGTTTTAGCTCTGCTCGAGACGCATAGATTGCTGCAGTGTGTGCCGCGGGTCCGCTTCCGATAATGCAGACACGGGTCTTGAGCTCTTCCATGGCGGTGAATGTAGCGGTGGCTAGTTTAGGAGTTGCGGTGGTGGAGAAGGAAGCGGCGACGATAGACGTGGTGGCTAAGCCAACGAAATTGCGGGCTTTAAAGAGGGATTTTAGTCTGTTGCGTGTTTGATTCATTCCTCTATATGTAATTTTTTTTTCTTTTTCGTTTTTTTCATTTTGTATATTACCTTAGCCCTTTAGGTTTTTAGGGTTTTCCCTCCATATGAACGAGGATTTGCTAATCTTGCCTAGGAATGGTATCATTTTTGCAATGCCTTTGTTCATCATTTGTGGTTTAGGTTTAAGAATTTTTTTTCCCTAAACCCTACTAACTATATATATATACTAGCTATATTGCCCGCGCATTGCCGCGGGTATTTTTGTGTATATAATTTAACATGATTAAATTTATGATAATAAATTAATATGATATCATAAAATAAAAATTATAGATTAGGCCATAAAATGTATAAATTTTTAAATAGAATTTATTGCGCAAGCATAGATTATATCTTTTAGAATGTAGGCACTGCGTCATAAAATATCACAAAAAAGCGCGAACTATATAACTTGCGAAGTATTGCAAAAAAAAGGCATATTGACATGAAGAACGAAGTCAAAATCTTCTTCAAAATGAAACATTCAATCTCCCTGCTAATTCAATTATTCAAATAAACATCATAAGATATTAAATGAAATGAAAGAAAAAATTGATGTGAATCAATTGAAAATGTAGCTAATATTGAAGAAAAAAATTGGTGAGGATGATCCATGATGCGAATTGTAAATTTAGTCAAAATGATAAATTTATTTGAATATTTTTTTCCTAAAATATATGAATTTTAAATCATTATAAATTTATTTATTTCGCAGTTTTTAACGAAATAACCAGTATTAATTTATTATCATCATCAAGAAAGCATGAAGATTCGGATATTTGAATTATTAAATTTATTGCATTAAGATTAATTTATTTTATAATCTAATTTAAACCAAACAAAATATAAATGGTGAAAATAGTTGTAATAATCAAATAACAAAAATAAATAGTTAATTTTTTATGTACAAAATTCAAAAACATAAATTGAAAATTTATCCCCACGTTATTTTCATTATCATTGCTATAACAATTAAAATTATTATCAATATTATTATCAAAACAATTAAAATAAATAAAATCCCTGGAAACATATTAAAAAAATAAACAAAAGATTTTAATACAAAAAAAATTAAAAAATGACAAAAATTATCATTATCATTGCGTAAATAGTAAAATAAAAAATTATATAATCCAAATAACAAATAAAAATAAGAGAAAACAGGGGGGAAAAATGAATAAAGGGAAATAGAGAGTAATATTAATTTTAAAATGACTACCAATATAAATAAGATTTTCAGGTCTGAACCAATTAAAAATAAAACTCCAATACAAAAATAAAAATTAAAAGCATAGATGCATATAAACGTAAAGAATAAACATTATCAAAGTATTTTTTTTATAAAAAAAAACTAAATGAATTAACACAAAATAAAAATTTGCAATAATCAAATAACAAATATAAATATTTAATTTTTTACTGATAAAAAACATGAAAACATACATTGAAAATCTATTCTTACGTTATCGTTATTATCATTCTTATAGCAATTAAAATTATTATTAATATTATTGTCAAAACTATAAAAAAGATTAATAGAAGAGTAAGCAAGAAAAATTATTATTATTATTATTATTATTATTATTATATTTGGGCTAATAATGAAAGAAAAAAAAATGAAAGACTAAAAAAAATCCTAAAAACTTTAACAAAAGATTAAATAAAAAACATAAAAGAAAAATAAAAAGTATCATTATTATTACTGCAACAACAATAAAAATTATCAAATTATTCCGAGAGAAAAAAAAAACCTAAAAAACATTAAAAAAAGAGTAAGATCAAAAAACAATTAAATTATTATTATTATTATTATTATTATTATTATTATATTTGTGTTAATAATGAAAAAAAAATGAAAGACTAAAAAAATCCTAAAAACTTTAACAAAAGATCAAACAAAAAAATAATAAAAAAAAATTATCATTATTATTACTGTCACAACAATAAAAATTATAAAATTATTCCGAAAGGAAAAAACCCTAAAAAATATTAACAAAAGAGGAATGAAGAAAAACAATTAAATTATTATTTTTATTTTTATTACTATTAACATCATCATCATTATTATTATGTTAATAATGGATAAAAAAAATGAAAGAGTAAAAAAATCTTAAAAACTTTAATAAAAGATCAAACCAAAAAATAAAATAAAAATTATTTGGTAAAAAAAGTAATTTGACTTGAAAATAAAAATAAAGGAACAAATGAAAAAACTAAAAGAAAGAACAAAGGGAGAGAAAAAAAATAGAAATATCAATTCTCAAATTATAATTAAAAAATAAAATTCAAGAGCTAATTTTTTTGAAAAAAATATCAACTCAACAAATAAGAAAATAAAAAATAATTAAAAATAAAAGCTAAGAGCAAACTTATATATACATGGACAAAAGTAAAGAATATTCTAGAAATATAAAGAAATAAAGGGATTAAAATAAAAAAATTAAAAGTATAAGGGCTGAAATAAAAATGAAATATCAAAGGATTAAATAGAAAATTAAAAGTTTAAGGGTTGAAATGAAAATTAAATATATTATCTATTTCAATCAAAGGACAAAATTAAACAAAATAAAACTTCTGTACCGAATTGCATTAAGTGTTTTAAACTACATCCGGAAATTAAAAGAAGGAGGATCGAAGTGAACATTGCACATTCAATTAATTGCAATCGAAGGACCCAATCGCACTAAATCAAAACTTATATAACAAAAATGAGGAAGATAAATAAAATTAACAGTTCAGGGACTGAAATGAAAACTAATAAAAATCTAGGGACTCTCCTGCACTTTGACGTGCAGGAGAGAGAGAAACAGCAGCGACGGCTTTAACCGGCCACCGCCGCGTCCATGGACGTCGGAGAGAGAAACGCGCCGCACCGGGAGGAAGATTAGGAGGAGGCGCATCGATCTAGACGCCGGTATCCCATCTCCGGCTACTCCAAAACCCCGCACGCGCTGCTCAAATAGGGCGTGGGGCGGAAGACTATCGGCAGCGTGTGACGCACGCGTCGACAGTTAAAAGAAAAAAAATAAAAAAAGAATGGCCAATTACCGGTGTGCCCCTGTGCCTAAGTCAGCTATTTTGTCTTATTCGGGGCCAAACCGGTAATTGGTCATTTTCCAAAAAATATTAAATAATGAAAAGGTAGGCGGACCGGACCGGACTGGTCCGGTCCGAATGGGTGCAATTACCTCTGAGCCCCTCTACCCAGAAGCCTTTTTTTGTCTTTTTTGAGGGCTAAAAGCGTGATTTCACTGTGCAAAAATGATAAAAAATCAGAAAACCGGGTAACCAACCGAACCGAGTGAACCGAGAACCGAACCGACCCAAAAAAATACTATTACAATCCACAGTTAATACACTCACATGCTACAGTACCTAAATCTACAGTAAAATATCGACAATGTTTATTGTTTAGTTAATATATATATATATATATATATATATATATATATATATATATATATATATATATATATCAAGTCAGGAGAAAAAATTATTTTTTAAGAAAATGAATTTAAAGACTAATCGTATTTTACAGTTAAATGCATTAAAATCTTCATAAATTAATAGAGATATTTTTGTTTGATCTGGATTTAATATTTATTTAAATTTAAGGTTTATTTAAAATTTTAATCAATAAATACATTTTTACAACAGTAAGAAGATTAATTTATATAGGTTTGATCATAGCTTTTCCGTAATTCATAAACATTAACTTACTTCAGAACAGAATGAAAATCCATATTGAATCCTTGGGATGCCCGGCCATTTTAGTACTACTCAAGCTCGGCCCATTAACAGCAGATTCGCAATAATAAGCCTGGCCCATACAAGGAGTGACTAGTACCCATAGTCAAGGCGAAATAGAGGGTAGCAGCAGCGCCATCATTGGTTATCATAGAGATACCCTTCTTTTTAAGTAAATAATTAAGGGATTAATAACAGCATAATTAAACCGGCTAGCTTTTCAGAAAGTCCAAAATACAGTGGCACCAGGTCCTAAATTTCAACAAAAGCTATGCCTTCTGTCAAGAACATAACCATGTTTAGTCAAATAATGACAAGGTGTTAGGTGCTAATTATACTAACTTTTATTAAATTCCTCCTTTCACACCTACCATCAATATCATCATCACTTGATAATAATATCTAATTGTGGGTTTGTTATTGCGGTGCAGATTATTATTTAAAAAAAAAATATTTTGATATCAGATTAATATATTGAAAAATATTAAAAAATTAATTTAATATTTTATTTTTATATGTAATAAATAAACTCAAATTCATGTAAAAACATAACGTTTAACAATTGTTTTGGACGGCCGCGATTGTCTCAACCGTGAGAAAATATGAGGATTTACTTTAGGTTTTACATTGTGTTTCAAAAGAATTCAAAAAAATTAAATTTTTTGGTGTTTTTAAATTATTTTCATATGCTAATATTAAAAATATTTTTTAAAAAAATATAAAAATATAATTTTAATATATTTCTTGACGAAAAATATTTTTAAAAACAACTTCAAACACACTACCAAACAAGCACTATAATATAGATGAAATGTAGTTTAAAAATATATTTGAAAAGGAATTATATTATTAGCTTATTGGGTTGATATTATTATTTTTTTATTCGAGAAAAACTCTATTCCCCGAAAAGTATATTTTATAGGTTCAAGTAAGGAAGTAAAACCTCGATTATCCCAAATTTTTACAAAAAATATATGTTCTGACTCAAACTTGAAACATGTCGTACAAATCTCAAATCTTTTATTATTACTCTACATTTCTTGGGGATTTATTGGAACGATATTGTGTCATCAAGAGTCAACTATTTTACTAAAATATTGATTTTTTTCCCCTCTTAATATTGATCTATCTGGGTTTAAAATAGAAATGGTTTATCAACCATGTTCTTGATATTCTTCTCATATTTTTGGACAACACGACAAGAAAAAAAAAAAGAGCGAGAATAAAACAAGTACGTGGTTTAACAAGTACTTTTCTCATTAATTTCCCCGAACTTCTCTTGCTTCTGCCACAGAAAAATTCACGGCAACCCAAATTTCTGGATTACACGTACACGAGACGAGGAAGGCAATAGTTTCAACTCTCAAACACTCTTGAAGAGACGCAAAAAAAAAAATCAGAATCTAACACAGCACAGGGCACGAGTGAAGAACACGAAAAAACTCTACTTTTTTATACCGGATCATACAGTGGATATATATATATATATATATATATATATATATATATATATATATATATATATATATATATGATTATCTTGGGCTAACTTGTTTTTGTTCAACAGAAATGGATGACCTCTTAATGAACTCCAAGCAATCTGCAATGGCTTCAGAGTAGAAAGAATTGGATCTTCCAAACGATCTGAAACTGTAGTGCTCATCACCTTTGCCCATGTAGTGGCAGCTGGTTGCGTCCATCACCAGCACCCTCCTACTGCTGCTACTGCATCTTTTGATGCTACTGTTTCTACCCATCCCTTTCTTCAGAGATTGCACTGCCTGTCCGGAAGAAGATCTCCATCTGCTCAGAAACCTGAACAAGTAGAGAAATCTTGCTCTGAATCTCTGAACTGAAAATCTTCTGGGATACTTTAGCCTGAAACCTCTGGTGCAGCTGGTTCCATGGTGATGCTGATGATGAAGACGACTTCTCTTCCCAGCCTCGGTGTCTATCATATGACCCATTCTCTGATGCTTATGTAACAAAATCAAAACCGATGTCTAAGTCTTTTATATAATTAGACTGGAGGATGACTTTTTGGAAGGTGAGTTGTAATGAAGAGGTACGAATAGACTCGGAAATTGATGGGTTTATTATTATTATTAATAATAAATGTATTCCGACCTGTTTATATATATTTTAATTAATTTCACAATCTCTAAAGTTAATAACTATATAAAACTCTAATAGTCATTGAATTTATAATTATAGACCTGAGATCATAAGAAAAATAAATTCTTTAATCCTAAATTTTTATCATTGTATCGTGGCTTTTAAATGATTTAACGGGGAGAGATTTATGTCTTTAGAACATAAATATTAATTTGTATGTAAATTAAGATTATTTTTTCTTAATATATTAAAAATAAAATAAAATTCCAGGATTCAAATTAAAAAAAAAAAGAAGAAGATAAAACTCCTTGGCAAATAAAACTTATTTATAAGAAATTATAAAGTGTTAAAGTTATAATTATCAATATTTATACTATAGAAATGATTTCGATTCTTCTCTCTCCTATCTTTATTAATAATTATTATTTAAACATCATTTTTTTCTTCTAATTCCCTGGAATAAATAATAATAATAATAATAATAATAATAATAATAATAATAATAATAATAATTTAAGTATGATATGATTAGTAATGTAGTATGGTAGGGCCAAAGGGAAAAAAGACAAAGAAAAGAAAATGGAAGTGTCCCGTTTCAAATTAGTAGGTTGCAAAAGCATAGCCTTGCATTGATAAGATTAAACAATAATAATAATAATAAAAAAATCGGTATCAATGAGTGGAAATCTGAAGAGAGCAACTTGCAATTGTGGGAGACAACACCATTGGTAGATAACCATATTGATTTTCTAAGCAAAATATTGTTCGTCTACCAAAGTTTGACTTGTAAAACGTCTTCGTTTTCTTCTCCCTGATTGAAATTGCAATTGATGTGCTTGAAAATATGTACTTCTCTCGTGGAAAAACATAAATTAATGTTTTTTTAATGTATAGATTTTTGATGATTTTAATGTCATGATGTGAGAAAATAATATGTTTTCAAATTAAAATGTATTAAAAAAACACACTTGATAACATACTATCAAATAAACATTTCTCCTAGGTTTTCATTTGTTTTCATGGTGTGGTCATGCTTGTTAAAAAAAAAAATTATAAATTATTTTTCTAGTGATTTTGGATCTTTTTAATGTCAAAATAATTTTGAAAAAAAAAATCAAAATTACATATTTTATTGTAATATATATTAAAGCAAAATTCATTTTAAAAACAGTCTCTACCACGGTATCAAACACCACTTGCATGTGATTAGGTTTATGTTTGACAATATGTTTTAAGAGTATTTTTGAAAAAAATATAAAAAATATTTTTATTTTTTACTCTAAATTATTTTTTTTTGTATTTTTAGATAATTTTCATATGCTGATGTTAAAAATAATTTTTTTAAAAATAAAATAAAAAATATATAATTTTGATGCATTTCTAAACTAAAAACACTTTAAAAAACAATCTCAACTAATCTCGCAAAGAGGTATTAATATTTTTATTTGCTTTGTCTTGTATCCCTAAGCTTTGTAGAGTCTATTTTGTATTATGGCACTAGTTATTTTTCACTTGAAAATACATTAAATTAATATTATTTTATTTTTATACCAACACACGTCATAAAAAAAATAGGCTTGATTTTTCTTTTCTTTTTATATTTAAAAGGGTAAAGTCTCTTGATTTGAAAACGATAGAGTCAATCCAAAATCGATTAGGACGAGTGATTTACAAAAAACGTAGATAGACTATAATCCAAATTTTAATTAAATCGTCAAAGTTAGTTTTATCTTAATTTGACTTTTATATTTTAAAAACTATTGACCTTAAAGCATCAAACTTTCTATATAAAGTTAAGACATAATTCATAAACCAATATGATTGGGTGTTTAGAAATATATTTGGAAAATGTTTTTGAAAAAACTATTTTTTTTATTTTTAATTAAAAAAATTATTATCTTTGGATTATTTTGATGTGTTTATATTAAAAAATAAAAAATATTATTTTGATGTATTTTTAAATAAAAAATATTTTAAAAAATAACCTTAATTATACTTCTAAACAATTGTGAATTCCATATATATATATATAGATTCTATTTGCGATTTAAAAAAAAATTAATCGAAGACCTAATCAAGACAGAGAGTTAAATAGGATTCAATTTAATTTTTTTTTTAAATATATTTAAGAAAAAACACTACGGTTAATTTAATAAATATCCTTTTCTTGCTTTTAAAATTATTTTTCATTCATAAATATATTAAAATAATATATTTTTATTTTTAAAATTTATTATATATATATATATATATATCTAAATGATATTAAAATACTAAAAAATTATTTAAAAATGAAAAAATAAAAAAATTCTAAAATATTTTTAAAACAAAATTAGAAAGAATTAAGTCTACAACGTTTGAACTTTGAATAGCTGTAAAGTGTTTCGTGGAAGCGCGAGCCGAGAAAATGTGCACTGACATGCTGTCCATGTCCCACGAGGCACATCTGGACAATTCAGACACGTGTGAAGAGATATGCTCCCCCCAACCTCCCCCCCTGACCTTTGCCGATAGCCTCCTCCCATTTTCACATTACTTGTACCCTCTAATTTCACTCTTCTTTTTATTCCCGAAAAAAATATTATCTGGATAAGATGGTCATACACAGGAGACGAATTATAATGTTCCGTACATATAATTAAACAAATATTATTTTATTCATGTTGTGATTAAAATTTAAAATATTTTTATGATATTGTAAATGAATTAATATTTATAAAATAATTTATGAAATTACATTAATATAAAATATATTTTGACATCAAATTAACTACGTTTAAAAATTAATAATAAAATATATTTTTATTGACCAATTTTCCTGCAAATATTTTACAAAAAACAAATACAAGAATTAAAAAAAAAACAGAAATAAATATCTATATATATATATATATTATTTTAAATATTTAATGGGTTGAAGGACTAATTTTTAAATTTCCACGTGTATATATATATTATTTTAAATATTTAATGGGTTGAAGGATTAATTTTAAAATTTCCACGTGTTTTGATTACTACAAAACATTTGAGTATTATTTTAGTTAGGTTATATGGTGAGCCATTTTTATATATTATATCTTGAAATTGGGAATGAGGAACTGTACATGAACTCGACAGGTTCGTATTCCTCGATGGTTTTAGACCTCGCCGACCAAAATCACATGATGTCGTGAAGGATCACAGTTTGACAAGAAGATAAAGAGATGAAAACGCGTGGATCGCTTGTCGTGTGGAATGAATATTAATTTCGTTTCATTTCCTCACCATTCCCTGTGGACCGGCAAGGCAAGGATCTAATTGCATTAATTTATGGAAAATGTAATTAAATCGACTCCATGTGCATTGGAATTTGAAAGACAAGCCGCAGCCATGATTACCGGATAAACTCGAATCAATCAATACAGGTAAACTGTAAAATCATATTATTAATTTTTTTAAAAATAATATTATTTTAAATAAAAAATAAATTATTCTGGTATGGTATTAATTTATATTTAATCTAACCTTCTAGCTATGTGGCAATAAATGATAACCTGGTATCTATTTAGGATAGACGAGGTCAAAATTGTATAATTACCGTCAAACTCTTTAGTTCAGTGGTTTTATTTTAATTTTTTAGGGACAATTTTGTAATTTAAATGTGAAAAAAGAAAACAAATCCTCAAAATAGATTATTGTTATTGTTGTCCTCAGTGTTGGGTGTTGTGTCTTGTTGAATAGTGATTTAGGCGTGATCTGTTTTAGCGATATAAATAATATTTTTTTAAAAAAAATTATTTTTGATATTAACATATAAAAATATTATTTTTAATTTAAAATAAAAAATAAAAATATAATTTTTTAATTTTTTTTCAAAACATCCTTTTAAATTAACGTGGTAGATTAATTGATTGTTTGATACTGAATATTAAAAATGATTTTAAAAAAAAATGAAAATTATTTATTTTAAATTAATTTTATTATTATTTTTGAATCATTTTGATAAGTTAATATTAAAAATATTTTTCTACAAATAAATTTTTTTTATTCTAGTATATTTTAAATAAATATTAATTTAAAAAACAATCTCGAATATCATCCCGAACCGACCCGAGGAGTGTTCACGACAAAGCTAACTTGTATTGTGCTCCATATGCCTCTGGTTTGGGTGACATTCTCTGTGGCTTGTTCCCCGATCGTGCCCTGTCAACAGCCAATGGCATGAAAACAACACGGCCCAGCTCATTCAAGCCCACATAAGGCATGGTAGGCAGGCACCGGGTGCTTCTTTATATATATATCGGTGGCCTTTTGTGAAAAATTAACAACCTAGGGAGCACTCGCTGTAGCTTTTCTTATAGTTTATTGTTTACCGCTCTAGTGTTGTCTTGTTCTCATGAAAAAAATAGATTCCTTTATACCATGGTTATTTTAGGTATTTTCAGGGAAGAAATTGTGTCTATTTAAATAATAAAATATCTAGAATAATACCCTTGAAAAAATAATAATTTGTAGTCTAGGATAAATATATTTAAATATTTTCTTATTTTTTAAACACAATAGAGTTAAGTATAAACTATTTAATACAAGACATTTAGTTTGTTGATGTTTGGAGTATTTAGATCTTTTAGCCTAGATCATGGGTGTTTGATATTGTGGTTACGAGTAAAGTTAAAAAAAAACTTGTTGTAATTGATGTTTGATTATGGTTAAATCTCAATTTCAATTTATGTAGGAACCATTTTTTGTTGGTTTTAAACCACGTTTATATAAAATAGAAATGAATTGCTTCTCGTGACTTGAATAAAGCAGTCACTGATATAAAAATATAGGAAATTACAGTTTGAAAAATATTCCAAATTAAACCATCATGTACCTGCGCACTCATTACTCGTATGAACAAAAAACATTACTCCCCTTCTCTTTCATTCTCTGCTTCCCCGTGAACTCTTTCGACAGGCAACTGACATTGATTATCCTGATATCGTTGTATGGAAGATGATACCATCCGTTGTTAAATTAGAAGAGCTTGTTGTGTAGAGCCTCTTTTCGAGCATAGTGCTTGCCTCATGGATACTGTTTGTGGGGTCATTGCTCAAACATCTTGAGCTTCGAATGGGCAATATGAATACCACAACTATATTGAGAGCTCGTCGAAACTGGAATGCATTAGCATTGCAGAGAATTTGGAGTTTTTAAAGCTTTAGGGAGTCCTAATGATGAACTATCTCAAGTGGGATGCCTTTCCAAAACTTCAAAGCCTTGAAATTGTCGGTGCTAAATTGGAAGATCCCCTTTAGACATGCATGCATGCATGTGTTTTTAAAATAATTTCATAAATTGACAATAATATAAAAAACATAGTAACTAAATACACAAAACTGTTTTTCATTAAATCTCAAACTCAACCACAATTTTAACCAAATACTTCAATTTCAATAATGAACCTTAACTAAAAGTGTTTTTTTATAAAACTAATTTTTTTTAATCTCAACTATAATAACAATCGCAATGCCATATATAACCTTTGTATCGTTAGTTGTTAGAGGATGTTAACGTAATTTTTTTCTATTTTTCTCTTTTATACATGCATGTTGCATGTTAAGTAGTTGAAAGTTTGTTACTTCAAAGGCTATATAAGCCAACTTGATCACGTAATAAGACTGAACTTCAAAATCCAAATCCTTACGTCTCAAGTTACCAGTTCTTCTCAGCAGATTAAGTTCTTAAACTTGATATCTGGTATCAGAGCTTGAAAAATGGCAGCAAAGTCAAGCAATTTCACACAACCTTGCATTCCTAAGTTTGATGGAGATTATGAACATTGGTGCATGCTTATAGAGAATCTTCTACACTCAAACACGTATTGGAGCGTAATTGAGATAGGCTGTGTGGAGCATACATCAGGAGAGGCCATGACAGCAGAACAGAAGAAAATCATGGAGGAGATGAAGCTGAAGGACTTGAAGACCAAGAATTACTTATTCCAGTCAATAGATAAGTCTATCTTGAAAACAATTGCTCAAAAGGATACAGCTAAACAAATATGAGACTCTATGAAGATCAAGTATCAAGGGAATGTTAGAGTCCAGCGTGCACAACTTCAGATTCTGTGAAGAAATTTTGAAGTACTAGAAATGAAGATTGGAGATTCTGTGAAGGAATATTTCTCTAGAGTGCTATTAGTAGCAAATGATATGAGAAATTTTGGAAAAAACATGACAAATGAAAAGATTGTTGAAAAAAATATTACATACATTAACTGAGAATTTCAATTACATCATCTGCTCAATCGAAGAATCGAATGACATAAACTGTCTGACAGTAAATGAATTACAAAGCTCATTACTTGTTCACGAACAAAAATTTCAAAAGAACAGAGGAGATGATCAAGCATTGAGGATTTATGATGAACGGTTTGGAGGTAGAAACCGAGGAAGAAGCAACTATAGAGGAAGAAGTCATGGAAGAGGACCTCAGATGTATAACAGAGCCACAATAGAATGTTTCAAATGCCACAAGTTAGGACATTTTCAGTATAAATGTCCTAACTTGAAGGGAGCAAATTATGCAGAGTTATATCAAGAAGAGATACTGTTAATAACACACTTGGATCTACAGAGAAGGAACATAAACTATGCAGAATTGAATCAAGAGGAGATGTTGCTGCTCATGGCTCATGCTGAGATGCAGAAAAGGAATGGAAATGATGTCTGGTTTCTGGATTCGGGCTTCTCGAATCATATGTGCGGAATTGATTCTGAATGGTGTAATTCATGTGTTAAGTGAAGTATATTGCGTTCCAGAACTAAGCAACAATCTTCTAAGTATTGGACAATTCAAAGATAATGGTCTAATGATACTTTTTAAGGGAGGATTATGCAAGATTTATCATCCAGAAAAGGGCTTGATTATAGAATCTGAAATGAGTGTCAATAGAATGTTCTATTGGCAGAAACTCAGAGGATGTCTAGTGTTCAGAGATGCTTTCATGTGAGCTCTCAGGATCTATCTAATCTATGGCACAGACGCTATGGACACTTGAGTTTCAAGGGTTTATAGACATTGCAACAGAAAGGAATGGTTTATGGACTCCTTAATTTCAAAATTTCAGATATGGCATGCACAAATTGCTATCTAGGGAAGCAACGAAGAGATGCAATTCCAAAGAAAAGTGTATGGAAAGCATCAAAACCTCTTGAATTGATCCATGCAGACATCTGTGGACCCATTTCACCTGTATCTAATGGTGGAAAAAGATATATATTGTGCTTAATTGATAATTACAGTCGAAAATCTTGGGTATATCTACTGGTAGAGAAGAGTGAAGCTTTCCAACATTTCAAGAACTTTCAGAAAATGGTTGAGAAAGAGAAAGGGTTGCCTGTCATATGCTTAAGAACAGATAGGGGAGGAGAGTTTAATTCAAGAGAGTTTGCAGATTTCTGTAAATAGAATGGGATTAAAAGAAACTTGACAGCTGCATACATGCCACAATAGAATGGCATGGCTGAGAGGAAGAACCAAATTGTGATGAACATGGTACGTTGTATGATGATAGAAAAGAAAATTCCTAAGCAATTATGGCCTGAAGCAGTGGTCTGGACATTTTATGTTTTAAATCGATGTCCATTAGTAGCAATAAAGGAAGCAACACCATAAGAAGCATGGAGCGAAAAGAAGCCATCTGTGGAGCATTTTCACAAATTTTGGATGTCTTGCACATGCACATGTTCCTCATGAAAGAAGAGGAAAATTGGATGACAGGAGCATCACCTGTATTTTGCTTGGCATAAGTGAAGAGACAAAAGGCTATAGGTTATATGATCCTATAGCAAACAAAGTCATTGTGAGCAGGGACGTGATCTTTGAAGAAGAAAAGGAGTGGGATTGGGGTGTGAATTACTAGGAGCAAATTCTGTTAGATTTGGAGTGGGAAGAGAAACATGAAGAGAACAACAGAAATAATGAGAGTGAGAGTGGAAGTGAAGTTGCAGGAAGCAGAGATGATGAGGGAAATGAGATGGGTGAATCTGCAGAAATTGATGAAACTGCAGAAATTTCTGTTGAAGCAGAAGAGATTGGAATATCTGCTTAGGTAGATGAGTGTACTGGTATTGAAGAGATCGAAGGAAGAAGAAGGCATGCTCCAGCATGGATGCAAGATTATGTTGATGGAGAGGGTCTAGGTGAAGATGAAGCTTATGTGACATTGGCAGCTGCTGAGGAGAATTCTGCAGTGGCTGATGAGGCTACTGATGAGGCTGCTGATGAGTGTGTAATTGCTGATGAGGTTGCTGATGAGTATGGAGTTGCTATTAAGGATCCTTTTTATTTTGAGGAGGCTGTTAAGGATGATAAATGGGTTCGGGCAATGGATGATGAAATTGCATCCATTGAGAAGAACAATATATGGACATTAACTGAGTTACCAGCTGGATACAAAAAAATTGGTGTTAAGTGGGTTTACAAAAGCAAGTTTAATGAAACGAAGAGATTACCAAGTACAAGGCGCGTTTGGTAGCAAAAGGTTATTCACAAAAACCCATAATAGACTACACAGAGGTGTTCGCACCAGTAACAAGACTGGATACAGTAAGAATGATCATATCCATAGTTGCGCAGAAAGGTTGGAGAATTGGGCAGCTAGACGTCAAATCAGCTTTCCTTCACGGAGAATTAAGTGAAAGTGTTCATGTTGATCAACTGAAGGGATATGTGAAGAAGGAAAGGAACACCTGGTCTAAAAATTGCATAAGGCTCTGTATGGCTTAAAACAGGCTCCACAAGCATGATTTAATCGAATTGAGGCACATTTTCTTAAAGAAGGTTTCAGGAGGTGTGAAAGTGAACAAACACTTTTCACAAAACAAAGTGATGCTGGTAAGATAATAATTGTGAGTATTTACGTCGATGATGTAATTTTCACTGGTAATGACAATGGTATGCTGTCGAAGTTAAAAAATTCTATGCTAAAAAAATTTGACATGTCTGATTTGGGAAGCATGCATTTCTTCCTTGGGATTGAGATTTTGCAAAGAAATGATAGTATTTTCATATGTCAACAAAAGTACACACTAGAAATTCTGAAAAGGTTTGGCATGTCGAAAAGTAACGAAGTAAACAGTCCGATTCTCCCAGGCTTCAAGATCAGCAAGGATAAAGGTGGAATTTGTGTGGATGAGACACATTTCAAACAATTAATGGGAAGTTTTTTTTTTTTTTTTTTTTTTTTTATATATATATATATATATTAGTTTTGTTTGTGAAAATATTTTTTTTGGATACGATGACACACTTAAAAAGTATAATTTATAGGTCTAAGTAAACAAGTAAAACCCTGATTGTTTCAGATTCTTACAAGAAGTACATATCTTCACTCAAACTCGAGACCTATTGTGTAGATTGCAAACCCTAACTTATTTGTGAAAACATTTTAAATTTTTATTTTAACATAGATACGATAAGATATATATATATATATATATATATATATATATATATATATATATATATATATATTATTTTCAAATTTGTAATCGTTTCAAAACATAAATACACGTACTGATATAATTTATTGAGTTTAAATTTTGAAATCTAACATATAAACATATCAAATCAATATAAAATATATTTTATAGATATTTAAAAATAAAATTTAATTTTAATTAATATAAAAATGATTTTAAATTATATTCTTTGAGAAAAATAATCCGAAAATAGTCCAATATGTATAAAAACTAAAAAAACGTTGACGATATTTTTTTAGCTTTGACCAGAGCAAGCAAATCTATAGAGTATAGACAGTGGTGTTAGCAAATTGTTCACTACCTGCGGTTTCGAAAGCCCAAAAAAAAGAAAGACCATGTCAGATTCATTGCCATCTGGGTCAACGTCAGATCACGAACCCGCCACCAATTCACCAGAAGAAGCCACCACCGCCACCTCTACCACAACAATCTCGTCCACCCCAGAAGTTCCACCACCACCACCTATTCAGATCCCTCTATCATGGCCTTCAAACTCTTCCGTCACTCTCGACTGGATCCAAAACCTCATTTCCGCCTTTGACTGGTCTTCCAAAAACCTCCCTCCATCTGAACTCCCTTCAGTCCTCCCTGTTTCCGTCTTTGACGCTTTAGTTCTCACCGCCTCGGAAATTCTGCACAGAGAGCCTAATTGTGTTAGAATTGATGACTGTAATGAAAATTCTAGAGTGGTTGTTGTAGGAGATATTCACGGGCAACTTCATGATGTTATGTTTTTGTTGCAAGATGCTGGATTTCCTTGTGAAGATCGGTTTTTTGTGTTTAATGGAGATTATGTTGATCGAGGTGCTTGGGGCCTTGAGACTTTCTTGCTCTTGTTAGCTTGGAAGGTAATTTTCCTTAAAAACACCACTGCTCATTGTAATTCAAGAATTCTGTTAACACACACATATTAATGGAAAGTTTTTTCATTCTCGTATTAGTTTCTTTTCATGAATTTGAAGCTAAAGAGCGCTTGAAGTTATTGAATTCTGAGAAATGTGACTGTTCTGATACTTAACTTAGTTATCTATAGCGGTATATGGCTAGATAAATGTAAAAATAATTGATAATGGGAAGCTAAAGGGAGCTTGGAAGGTACTCGAATTCGGAGAAATGTGGCAATTCAGTTTGTAAGATCTTTCAAGCAGTGTTGTGTGGTTCTCCTCACAAATATTGTTCTCTATGAATATCATGAGTTTGTATCAATTAAGCAAAACCCACCGAAGAATCTAGGCATTTTAGGAGAATATCTTCTTAATATCACATAAAACACATCAATGTTGGGAATCATAAGCAGATATGAATATTGCAGCTCAAGCAAAGGTTGCCAGAACCACTGTATCAGACCATCATATGGTTTTTTTTTATCACAACAGTCCAAGCTTCAAATTGCTAGGACACAGTATATGACTTAGTCCTAGTTATAACATTAAGTTTCTAATATTTAAGGACTATTTGTGCAATCTTAAGACAAATTAAGGTTGATTTGGATGATACATTTTCTTTTGATAAAAAAGAATTTCTAGGACACAGCAGAGTTTTCTGTTTGAATTTGTTTGTCATTGTATAGTCTTTTTCTGTGTTGTACTCACACATACATAGAGAAAGTATTGATCTTGTTAGCTTAAATAAGCATACATTAATTTTTAGACCTTATATTCAACATCTGCAGAAAAAAATTTCAATTTGTGTACCAACTTCATATTGCTAAGCTACTAAAGATGTTGTGGGCTGGTGTTGCTTGCTTCATTTAAATCCATTTCTTTGTTTGCTAAATGTCCATGTTCCATGCACTAATTTTTACTACGCTCTCTCCTTTCTTTCTTAAGGATATAAATTTTAATTTCTCACTTAAAACTCAATCTTTTTTTTTTGTTGATTGAGTAATGTTTATGAGTTCTTATCTTGCTTAGGTATTTTTGCCACAAAGGGTATTTCTCCTTCGCGGCAATCATGAATCCAAGTATTGTACATCTGTGTATGGTTTTGAGAAAGAAGTTTTGGAAAAATATGGTGTTAAAGGTAAGCATGTCTATCGGAAGTGTTTGGGATGCTTTGAAGGTCTTCCCTTGGCCTCTATTATTGCTGGGAATGTATATACTACTCATGGAGGACTTTTCCGCAGTTTGCTCATCACCCCATCAAAGAGATCAAAGGGAAAGAAAAATCAGAGGATAATTTTAAATTCTCAAACCAAACAATTACGTCTTGGCTCTTTGGAGGAGTTATCCAAAGCTCGAAGATCAGTTCTTGACCCTCCATGGGAAGGTCGGAACTTAATTCCTGGAGATGTGTTATGGTCAGATCCAACAATGAAATCTGGACTCTCACCAAATACAAAGAGAGGCATTGGTTTGTTATTTGGACCTGATTGTACTGAAGCTTTTTTAAAGAAGTTCCAACTGAAGGTCGTGCAAATTTAAACTCTCATTTAAATATCTTCATTGCATTTTTAATCCTCTCTATTGGCATGTTGTTGAGAAATTTTACTACCAACTCAAATGCTCAATTTTAATTTTTCAATCATAGATTTTTAAAGTAAATGACCTACCTCCAAATCAGAATTGCAAGAAACTTTCTATTCATATGTGATTTTCCCTTTCCCCTACATGTATCAATTATTATACTGGTCCACTTTGACATTATGTTGAGAAAGAAAATTATTAGTAGTTACTTTGGGGTGCTTTTGGCATTATGTGATCACAAACTTTAGAAGATTTGTCCTATTTTCTGCATATATGAACAATAGCTAGATGCTTTGTTTTTACTTGCATTCTTTATCGGTGTCACATCTCACTATTTCAGCAATTCCTGCTAAGAATAAGGTGATGTTTTACTATTCAAGAAATGACATTTTAGTTAATGTTTCATCTTGTTGCCTTAGCTAATCATCAGATCACATGAAGGGCCCGATGCAAGGGAAAAGAGGCCCGGTCTTGGAGGAATGGATGAAGGTTACACCATAGATCATGTTGTACCGTCAGGAAAGCTTATTACTCTCTTTAGTGCTCCAGACTACCCACAATTTCAGGTTTTGTTTTAATCTTTCTTTCCTATACTGGTCTCATTTCAAATTTCATACAACATCTGAACTCTTATACTGGAAAGACAGTTTTGCGTCCTCTGGCATCAAATTTCTGAAAAATTTAGGGCTGATTGTGGGTTCTGCATTGGTATCCTGATCTTGCAATGATTAACTTGTTTGGAGATGTTATGCTTTTGTATATGTTCTTTGCCTGGCTTTCATATAGAAAGTGTCTGCTATGCTGGTAGAAATGATTTCCAAACTTGACTTTTTGATTGACTGGTTTTGATATTTTGAACATCTTGAAACAAGGAAACACTGCATACTGGACAACGTGTTAAACTCTTCTTTCTTTATTTGTGTGAATCATTTTAGGTACTCTTGAAATGATATTATCTACATTAGACAATCAATCTGGCTTAGTCTTTAAAAGGGTCGAATTCTTCTTTAAGTAAAACACAGTCCCTCCAACACTTTTAACTTTGTTGGATGTCAATGACATGGGGAAGACTTGAATGAAGTTCCTAAACGTTATTGCATAGGTTGAATTACGCAAGGAATCGTGTAGCCAGATGAAACTAATGGATATCATTTGATATACCAATGAAAATTTAACTTAACTTTGCTTCTTTTCATATTTTTTTTTGTTACAAATCATTTTGTTTTGAAGGCAACCGAGGATAGATCCAACAATAAAGGAGCATATATTGTCCTAAAATCCCCTTGTTTTGATGATCCCGAGTTCCATAGTTTCGAAGCAATTACTCCGAGACCAGCGGTATGAATTTCACCTATAAATTCACTATGATTACGAAGATGTACTCGACTCTGACGAAGAAATAGATTTGGCATCAATGGTGACCTCAACTTAAAGCCCCCGCCCTTTTTTCTCTTTCCAAAATCAAATCATCTGTGGTTACACGTATTTTCTGCATGAATTTTTTGCTGTATTATCTATTTCTTCGTTTTACCAGGGTTCTCCTGTTGGTGCCCTTTACACCTGTATATATTTCATGTAACCTCAAACAGTGATTATAGTGCAAAGTTTTTTGTTGCAAAATTTTAGTCCATTTCTCGTCTTTATCCTTCTCTGAAAATGCTCTGCCATGTAACACTGTCCGCAACGGTGATGTGTTCGAAATCTCTAAAATAAAGTTGTTGCGACGGCTAGGATGGCCAAAACCCACGAAAAGAACAAGGAAACAACATGCCTTGCCATTACAGGCTGATATTGTCAAGGACTGGTGTCAGGGTTGACTTCATGCCCAATTTTTGTGATTTTTTCGGGGGAAACCATGAGCTAATCAAGACGAAAAGTTCAAATTTTTTAAAAAGTAAACAATAATCCTAATCCTGTTGTAGAAACAACATGAGTACCTGGGCAGTTCAATATTCCAATTTGGATGATCACAGTAAAAGTTTAGCAAAGAGTTCTGAGAGCGACTAGCAAAAAGCATTATGAAAATATGCGAGTTCTGTGTATAAAACTCAAAAGCAAAAACATATAACAAGTCCCATATTAAAAAAAAATCCTACCTAGATAGTATTAACACGGTTGAGTAATGATCTAACAGAAGACAATTACAACCATGTCTGAAATCCATCCAGCCCTAATGACACTTCGCTTGTGCCTTAAACAGGTATGGACGTTTTTCAACTGATTAGTCTGACTCCTCAAATGGGACACGGACGTACAATTGTCCATGCAAGGTGACCACAGCTGTTGTTTGATGTGGATCAATCCTCGAGGGTAAGCTGACAACCTGAAAAAAAAATGCTAATCTTAGTGACTTCATAAAGAAATGGAAATGTTAAACTAGTCTTAAATGATAAATGAGTACAGCAATCAAATGTTTGCTGATCCATGAGACATGCTGCAAGGATTGTTTCATCTACTACTCTAGCATGGAAAATAACAGGCATTGCAAAAAGAAAAGGAACACGCACCTTTTTGAATGGTGCAACACCCCAAGGATTATCCTCCTGCTCAGGCTCACCACTGATAACCAAGCGCCCTGCTGGATCTGATTGAACCCGAACCTGATTTTGTAATGCATTGAATCGAAACCAATTTATTATTACGCATAGCCTAAAAAGAATTAAATATTGACTAGAAAACAATGAGTTGAACCAAAACCAATTTCAATTTCACGAAGTCATGACAAAAATTATCCTTTCATGTCCAATCTTGCACATACATGTATCTATGAAATTGTGTATAATGAGAAGTTGGAATCTTCATCAATTCAGGGGCAACTTAAGGGTTATCGTTAAGGTGGCAGTACAAGAAACTAGGAACCCACAATCTATAAATAACGTAAAGCAGTTCACCAAGGATATAGAAATGGCCTTCGCACCTCCAGGTTCTGCCTAGCAGGAATTTTCTAAATATGCTCCTAAATGACATAAGAATGTTTCGATGATAAAACGAGCAAACATGTGAACGAGTAAAGTAAGAAAGAAGATAGAGAAACAAGAATTGAAGTACTCACTTCTTCACGGAGGAGACCTGGAACTAATGCATACACGTCAAAACTATCTTTCTGTAGACATAATTGTTCATCCCAAGTTAGAAATAGTACAGATTTCTGCATTGCCTTCTAACGGAAAAAAAAATGCAAAAGCTTACTGTTTTCTGTACATTGATCTTCACCCAATCAGCTGGGGCTCCAATATCACTCACCTCCACATCCAATCTAGTAAAAAAATCAAGCCATTCGAATTCGAATCAATGCCACTACAGTTTCAAATCAAGGAAAATATTTGATACCAATAGGTAAATGCAATAAACTAAGTAACAAGAATCTTAACCTTGCACTTTTGGTTCGTGGAGACTTGACAGCATGTTCTGCATAAGATGGTTTCTTGCGTTTCAGTAAACCTGAGCCAAAAGGTCCAAATTTGGAAACTTCTTTAAGCTGTAAACAAATTAAGAAGTAACAAATTGAGAAATTGATAAAACCTGTTTTGTACCAATGTTTTTTAGCTCCTTCTCACGCTTTGGCACAGGTATAGTATTCTTGTCCTACAAAATACAGATACATCACTGTAAACACCAGTTACATGAACATACATTAGAAAAATAAATAGAGAAATGCTCAATATGATTTCAACAGACCTTAATGATAGGGCTACTAACTTCGCCATTACCAAGAAAACGAAGTGAGTGCCAACCCTGCATTGCACGTGCAGCAGCATCCCTACGAGTTCTACCCGATCCAGAAGCCTGAATATTACCAAGCAAAGAGAATGTAGGCAAGAGGACAACAACAAAGAAAAAAGGGTGCTGAAAGCCTTGAAAAAAAGAAGAAAGAAAATAGCATCTTAAATGAGCAAAAGCTCTTAAAGTATATTATTGGGGTAAAACTTCAAAAAACAAAGAAGGTTAGGCAGGCAAGCAGGGTTCACGTTGACTGCACCCACTTCAGAACCAGGTATATCCTGCTGCTTGTAAAGTTGAATGGCTAACAGTGCTAGGAGAGTCCCCATTAAATAGTTTTTCCAGTGCCCTGAAGTAGTATTTGGGAGTTTGAGTAAGATAAATTGAGTTGGAAACTGATTCTTAAACTTCTGTTACAAGTTAGGAAAGTCCCTTCTTCATTAGACTCTCTTATGAGCTTAACACTGAACTGTTTATCAATAACATTTAATACATTTTTGTACAATAAGTAAATAAAAGGGTATGACATGCAAGGCGCCATCATGTCAGCCTGGAAAAGAAATTCATGTTAAAAAAAAATCATGAATCATAGAGCCAGATATTCATGTACTATATCTGATTCCATCAATATTTTAACTTTGTATTTAATGGCCCATTGAAAAATATTCCGAAAACCACTGAACTCTCAGAATGATCAGCCACCAGTAAAATTTAGTTCACATTACTTCTACATAAATCAGTTCAGAAGGTTGATCTTTTTCTTAAAAGAATGCCTCGTGTTTCATAAAAAAATCACATTTTATCAAATAAAACGTCACAAATGTTTCACCACTCACCTTGATCTATAATCAGTTTAACATGGTAGTAACAAAATAACACCACCAAACAGTAAATGATATCAAAAGGGTAGGGTATCTGTTGAAAATACAATCCCATAAGGAAGTTTTGATATCTACCTGACTGTCAACATGCATAGGCTCTGACTTGGACAGCTTGGGTGGCTTCAGCTGCTTGGGCTCAGACTTGGAAGCAATGGGAATGTCAGGCTCACCATCATTTGTCACGTGTCTTTCATAATCAAGTAGTACCTGATGAAGCACATGCACCGTAATATACACATAATTTAAACAGAAACTTCATTACACAAGCAAAACACAATAGCAGCAAAAAGTTGTGGCCAAAGGAGGATAACCAACAAAACGAAGAAAACAGAGATCTAACTTCAAGCTTCTGAAAGATGTTCAAGTTATATAGCAGGTAAGTTGATCTACTTGTGAAACTTGTCAATCCCCTGTGGCTTAGATTCCTGCAGTACATTCACATTCTAGGTCTTATGCACCACAATAATGACATTGCCTTGTTCTTTTACTATTTTGAAAAGGAAATGATAAGTTGCATTCTGTACACATGGCCTCTACTTTCTCAGTCATCTAGACAGGCTTCAATTAACCATCAGGCTATATTTAAATCAGATTAAAAAGATCCCTTGACTAACAAAAGCAACCTGATAATTTGTTTAAGATAAAAGTTATGAGCTATTAAAAATTGCTAATATTATAAAAAGACTCTCTTGTTCAAAAACAAAGTAAAAATTGAATGGCATTTGATAAAATATTATCTTTAATGTATTTTTTAATTAATTTAATAATTTAGTATACTTGCATTATTTTTTAAAAATAAATTAAAATTAAAGAAAAACAAAAACAGGTCAAGCATGACTCAGCCTGGAAGACTGCGGCTATTTTTAATTTCTTCTTAGGAGTAGACAACACACTCCTTTTTTTCTTTTAAAAAACAAAGTGATGGGTCACCAACTGGGCTACTGCCCAAAATCCGGTTGTTGGCCTAAAAATCCATTTTTTCACTCGTTTTCATCAACAAACACCTCGAAACCATCATTGAATTCATCTCATCAAGTGGAATCCATTGACATAAAAGTCTATGGTTTTGGTGGTTAGATTGTGGCCTAACAACTCTCTCCTCTATCATTTTCCAACAAGTTATCTCCTCTTCCAAACCCAAAGACTAAACAAATCAATAAAATAAGCTTTTGGACTAAAATAAAATTTTTAACAACTTTGAGATTGACCATGGATTTTCTCTTTATTTTACATTGTGGTCCTCTCAGTTTAAATTGCCTTTCTACTATAATTGAAAACTTTATCTAGCGGGATTAAACCATAAAATGATAAAAAAGGGGGGGGGGTTATTTTTTTTTAAAAAAAAGGACAAAAGAGAGAGAGAGGAACTTGAATGTCCATATGAATAGTGAAGCACCATAAGAAAATCCAGTTCTTGTAGTATATTTAATATACATACTCAAAAACACCAACTCAATGAATAGGAACTTAATGCTTGGCTTATACAATAAACTACAAACATGTAAACAATACCAACCAAACTCCAATCCCAAACTTGTTGGGGTTGGTTATACGGACCCTTTTGCGACATTCTCCATGATCATAAACCAAAAAAATAAAACATGCATATATAGTTATATTTATCCACACAGAGGCAGATCTATGGAAAATTCAAACTATGTACCAAGTAGCAATTACCAAAATAAAATGCACAAAGAATGACAGGGTTAAGTGATATATGTACATTTTATCACCATATAATCACCTTCTCATAAAACCCTCGAAATGTCCATGAAATTGTAGTGCATGTCCTGCAAAAGCAGCAGAAAAAAGGACGGCAAGAGACTTTAAAATATAGACAAACAATATAAGGACCACTTGTTCTGGGAACATGATAGCCATGTGGGGGTTTCAATTGATACATGGTTAGATTGCAAGTCTTATTAAGGTCATAAAAAGCAATATCATGAAAATCAATCCAAGTTTCCAGAATACCTGACTTTCCACAACATGTCAATATAACTAATGCCTTTTCATGTTAAGTGTTTAGTACCTAAGATCACCAAGGCATTTTTTTTTACAAATACTTTATCCCTGAAATTTCAGATGTCTTTGATTACCCCACACATTGATAGACTTACTGGGCAATGGCTTTAGACGTACAGTCTTAACAATTATATCCAATCATTTTTCATACAAGTACTATTCTATCATTGCTTACTAATTCAAACAAACTTCAATTGGCTTAAGTTAACAAAACAAGTGTGTAAACAGTGATTTTGATCTTCTAATCTTATATTTAAGTGCCCCCATGAACTTTTCTTCTTCTAATCTTATACTTTTTGAATCCACATTTTCATGATCCACATGCTAATTTAAGAAAGCTACTAGAAAATAAATGCAAGATGCTTTTCAATTTAAACACAAGAAAAATGCATGATCTTGCAACAATAGATAACTACCTTGACCTATTAATTAAATATGGCAACATATACTATTCCTTACTTTGGGGGATTAAAGGATTCTCCTACTTGCCTCCACAGCTTACATGAGGTCACCTGCCAATCAGAAAGAAGCCAGATACATGATCAACAGAAATAAAAATAGACTCCAAGAAAATAAAAAACACCGGGGAAACAATCTTCATCGATTATAACAATAGAGCTCAGCTAAAACTGCATGACAAACCCTAGCAAAATTGCTTTTAAGTAAGATATTTTGAGAAAACATGATAATGAGAAACACCACTCGCTTATAAGTAAGATTCACCCAGTAGCTGAAAACAATTTTTAAAATTTGTAACGTCAAAGCATCGAAGCATGACTCTGCTTCCATAAAATTAACTTCCAAATTTATGTGTACACAAAAGAACAGAAATGTGTTTGCATGGCTCCATGGGTTATTGTTCTTAGCCCTAGCCCTACTATAATTGAGTTTATTAAATTCATCAACAAAAACCAAGCACAAATAATTAACAAAGAAATTAATCAAAGATGCGCACAAAATTCGAAATGGTTTTGAATCATGGATAAGACAATGTGTACCTTGTCATAACCACCCAATCTCATCACAGATCTCCACAGCCTTATCACCATAAGAAGGTGCATATTAGAAAATGTGTCTCTGAATAACATTATTCTCAAATGAACAACATGAAATTAATTCGTCATTAGAAAATTACTTAAGACAGTTCAGGAGATCTCCGTAGAACTTAGGAGGTTTGAACTCCATGCTCTTCTCACTAAAGAAACTATGAAGCTCGCTCAGAAAATCCTTTTGCTCCTCTTCTGTACCCGATTCACTGCCATTACTATTTTCATCCAAAAGAAACATCTGCCTAGGTGTTGAGTTTCCATTACTTTTGGGAGTAGCCGTATCTATTTCGTTATTTGCATCATTTGATCCTCTCTGGTCATCACCTTTAGCTTCAACATCTGAAGATCCAGCCTGAGGAGCAGCTGGTTCATTACTCTTTTTAAGAACTGCATCATGACCAGTTGCACCCTGTATGTCATAGAGTTTGATTTCAGCATCTACAGTGGGTATAGCTGTTTCAACATGACTACTTGAAACAGGAATCCCGTCAACAGCACATGTTTCAGGTTTCGAATTAGCAGTTCCATTGGCTTTGACATCTTTCACAGATTCAACTTTAGGCATGACTAAGCTTCTTTTATCATTTAATGGGGTTGGCAGAGAAGAATCTTGGTGGGGTTGATGTGGACTGGAATTCAACTCCAAAGGGATATCAACTGCTTCAGCATTAGGAGGAGGAGAAGCATTATCAGCTTGTTCCACAGGGGCTTCTTGTGCATCAACCAGCTGCTCTGTCTCTAAAGTACCAGGCAATTCCTGTGCTGATCCATCCTCGTTGTCCTTGTTATTGCTCATCTCTGATTCTACTCATAACACATACAGCATACCAAGACAAACCCATAAAACTCCCATTCCCAAATAAAATCCTAACAAAAAGACACCACCTTTTTAAAGCGCCAAAAATTTCAGAATCACAGTGAAAAGAGCAAGAGTGGTGCTTTATAACTTAAAATCACAAATTTCAAACAACCTAACCTACATTTTCTCCATTCTTCCAAATTTCAAACCCTAATTTTCTCTTTTTTCCCGTATTTCCCCTCTTAACAATCCACATGCATAAAAAACACACTCATAAACAAAATTTAAAATCGTTAAATCCGCAGGTAAGGGTGGTTGTTAACCCTAATATTCTTCCAGTCCCCGTTTAACCATAGCTTTTAAAAATAAGACTTTAACAACAAAAAGGGAAAAAAAAAAAAACATAAAAAAAGAGAAAGAAACTTGCCAGCTATGCAAAGGAAAGGAATGGCTGAGCAACAAAACCAGGAGGTGAAATTTGCTGTCTAGTGATTCTTGTAGTCTTGTACAGCAAAGAAACAAACACAAGATTGTTAACCCTAAATCTTGATGGCTCTATTCAGCCTTATCTGCTGATATTGAAAGCATTTGTGTGCTTTTGGCAACGTATTTATGAGTAACAGAACCCTCTCTAATAATAATAAAAAAATCTCTCTCTCTCTTTGCGGGTTTTGTTTGTTTCTTTGACAGAACAGAACAACATGAGTTACCTTAAACAGATAATACCACACGTGTACTTTTGTTCAAGTTTTTTAAGATTCCTTCTAAATTATGATGTTGGGTTTGTGTTCATGATGTCTCTGTCATTTGGGTCTTCAAAAATGGCCCTGAACACAAGTGGGCGTGTCTTGTTCTCTGCTCTGTATCGCTTATCTCATAGAAACAATGGTCTCAAGAATGGCCCTAAGCAGATGCGGGTGTCTTGTTTTCTGCTTTGTAGAAAGCCTGTCTAATTAGAAACGAAGGACCCTGGCCTGCTTTTAGTTTGGAAAATGAAACCCAGGGCATGTCTTCATATTTGATTCTATATCAAATTTCATTACTGGCAGTATAGTTTCGGGTATTTTTTAAAATATTTTTTATTTAGAAATATGTTAAAATATATATTTTTTTATTTTTAAAAAATTATTTTTGATATTAGCACATCAAAATGATCTAAAAATATTAAAAAATTAATTTAAAATAAAAAATTTTCTATTTTTTTTTTATAAATACTTTTCATAAGCACTTTCAAACACCCCCAAAAACAGAGGAAACTAGCAAATAATAGAGTAATATTAATAAAAAATAAAAAAAAGAAATTTATTGTTTATATAAAATATTTTTTTTTCATCTTCTTAAATTTGTTTCAAGTTTTGAAAACACATTTTAAAACCTCCCTATAGTTTTTTTTTTAATATAAAATTTACACCGTTTTTTAAATTAAAAAACAATATGAGCTTTTTTTTTTTCTTTTATATACAAGCACTTTTTAGCAATGTAATAATATTGAAAAACTGGTTTATCTTATTATAAAAATATAACACATTAAGATTATCTTATTATAACTTTTCTAATTAGTTAGGTGTCGTAAATCTATTTTTTATTATAGATTTAATATAAATATTTTTTTGTTAAAAAAATCAACTATTTCAATCTATAATCTAAATGAAATAAAATTAATATTTTATAAATAGATTAACATGAATATATATATATATATATATATATATATATATATATATATTAAATGTATAAAAACTTATTTTAAAACTAGAGCTTTTAAATCCGATTTCGTGGAAAATCTAGCTCAAGGCTTGATTCACGGGTTTTGACAATCAAATCTATTTTTTATATATGTAAATAAAAACAATATTATTTTTGTTAAAATAAATAAATAATCAACGAATTGCAACCTTGTTTTGACCAGTCAACTAAAATATCTGTCAAATCATTTTAGTTTGAAATTTCCAGCACCATGCGTTAGAGGTTCTCCTCCTTAATTTTGTTCACGTTTATTCTTGGGTCATATTATGAGCCCGTTTAGGAGTGGGGCCAAAACGGTGTTTTGGTTTTTTTTATTTATTTTAAAAATTGATGGTTAAGTGTTTTAAATTATTTTGATGTGCTGATGTCAAAAATAATTTTTAAAAAATAAAAAAATATCATTTTAATATATTTCGACATGAAGAGGACTTTCAAAAGCTACCGCAACCACCCTCCCAAACAGGCCCTATTAGTATTCTATTCCCTTGGACTATTAAAAACATACATTTTCATGGAATTGTGTGAAAATTGCTTGTTGACATTCAAGAGAAGAGGAGACTTAAAGGGTGTTTTGTTATTTTTTTTAATTTAATTGTTAGTTTCACATGATTTTTTATGATTCTATAATCACCATAGCATTTTTTTTATTTTATTTGTCTTGAAGTGTTTGTTTGTCACTACGTTTCAAAAATATTTTGAAAAAAATAATTTATTTATTTTAAATTAATTTTTTTTATATTTTTGGATCATTTTAATATGTTGATGTCAAAAATAATTTAAAAAAATAAAAAACAATAATCTAATATTTTTTTGAGTGAAAAATATTATAAAATATAATTTTAACTATACAAGCCCGAATAAGACGATGGCCATTATTATTTGTGTGTAGAATAATAGCTTTCGGTTCCCTTGCTAATTAAGTTTTAAATCAACCATTCATGCTTGAATTAATGCATTCATGACACAAACTTCCTTTATTCACACTCCGGTGGTGTCCAATTTCATAATTGCTTCTCAAAACAAAAGGAATAAATAGAAAATAAATAAGTTAAGAAAATAGAATTATTTTAATGCTATATTTTGACTTTGAGTAACACTTCTTAAACGAAAACAGAATTAAAATTTAAAATGTTATGTGAGAATTATAAAGTATAATATTAAAAAAATTAGGGTAGAAAGTGTTATCATGTTTGAGGGGGTGTTTGAGAGTGCTTTTAGAAAATATTTATCAAAAAATATGAAAAACATTTATTTTTATTTTTTATTTTAAATTCTTTTAGTATTTTTAGATCATTTTGATATGACGATGTCAAAAATAATTTTTAAAAAATAAAAAATATCATTTTAATGCATTGATAAACAAAAAATATTTTATAAAACAATTGCAAACACAATCCTATAAGTATTGGAACCATGAAAGATTAATATATTATTTTATAAGATCTAGATTTTTTTTAAGAAAATAATAAAAAATAAAGTTCGTGAGGACATGAGAAGATCACATGTAAAAACGTTGACGTAGATCCTCTGCATTCCCGTATGATGCCCTAGATGGGAACACTGCCTGCAACACTTGTTAGCTTCGCAGAAAAAGCAATTGTTTCTTACTAATTAAGTAATGAATGGTCATGCATTCATTACAAGATTTTCGTTTTTTCACACTCCGTCTGTGTCCATTATTCGCAGAAAAATCTTTTTTTTTTTCTTCTATTATTGTTTCTTAAAAGTTTTTTTAATTTTAGCAAAAATATTATTTTAAAAAAAAAACAATGTTTCTACTGGAAAATTAAAAAAACCAAGTAGGGAGTCTATTGCAGTTATTTTTAAAAATATTTTTTATTTATAAATATATTAAAATAATATTTTTTTATTTTTTAAAAATTAATTTTAACATCAACACATCAAAATAATTAGAAAATACAAAAAATATTAAAATTAAAATTTTCAATTTTTTTCAAAAATACTTTCAAAAATCACTCCTATACACCTCCTATATCTGACCAGTTGACTAGAAATCTCGTATCTTTATTTGAGCTGGGTTTTAGCTAAATTTAATAGGATTTATCAAACTCAGGAGCTTGGATTTTTATTTTTTAAATAATTTTTGTTTAGATTTACATATAATAATTTTTATTTATTTTTATATAATTGAGGTGTCCATATTAATTTATATATACTACAATTAATTTCCAGATCCACTAAAAATCTTGTAAGCTTAGTAGATAAATAAAGTATATTAAGATGACAAACATTCACAGAAAAAAAAAAAAAATCAAATACGGGTGAGAGAAAAGAAACAAGTTATTTTCCGTGCTAGAACATGAACTCACATGTTTATTTTTAAAATAATTTGAAATAAAAAAAAATTATTTA
The DNA here is from genome assembly GCA_015731905.1 of Salix dunnii. NCBI lineage: Eukaryota > Viridiplantae > Streptophyta > Magnoliopsida > Malpighiales > Salicaceae > Salix > Salix dunnii. Next base: position 34,669,541 of record CM027674.1, on the reverse strand, counting down.
AAAAAAAAAAAAAACACATACCAATCACGAAGCAAGGTTCATTGATTATGACAGGTGCTAGTATACAAACATATTATGCAAGTCAGACTTGAGAAGATTGAAGAGTAGGTGAAGTTTATAGACATCATGCGAATGGAAATGGCGTTACAGACCTCACACAAAATACAAACCGCTATCCTGTACCAAGTTTTCCTCAATCAAAACCATTGATTATGAGGACTGTCTTCAAGAGATTAAAGAGGTCAAGTTCAAGATGATCTTGCCGAATTTATTTATTTATTTATTTTCGAAAGAAAGATATCTCAGATGCCGTATATTGACTTGGATTCTATTAGTGTAAGCAAACACTTTTAGAAACAACAAGTTGCTGGCCTGGCATTCTTGACCCCGGGAACATCAGGGGAAGCTTGAGCTTGCGTAGATCGAAACTTGCAACGAGGTATTTGTGTTTTCTTTTCGATATGTCGCAGACAGACACATGCGTCCGAGTTTAAGCACCCCTGATAAACATTTAATAATAATATAAAAATCTCTTCGGGCAGATTCGTTTCCAAAAAGGCTAATTGAGGTCATTTTCGTGTTGAATTCAAGTTCCTGACAATTTCTCTATCACATCAAGGTCCCACTAATGTGTCGTGTCGAATATTGCCCCTTCCATGTTAGTTCAATTTCCAGAATTTGTTCAAGTCGATTTTCTTCTGTATATCTGAAAATATTTTATGTGCCTCTATCAAATGTTCTGAAAGAGCTGCAGGAGTGTCAACTTTCAAGAGAGAGTTCCTGCAAGCTTTGCAGAGAAGTTCTGAAATGGGATTTCTCGATCTTTTTGTAGTGGCAGTAGTTCCAGTTCTGAAAGTGCTCTTGATTACTTTAGTTGGCTTGTTTCTTGCGCTTGATCGTATCGATCTCCTGGGATCCACTGCAAGACCCTATTTAAATAACGTGAGTTCAATACATGTTTACAGGATTCTATGTTTTATATAGATTAACAGTTTCTTGCCTTCCTTCTCACCATAACAGGCAAATTCTCTGCGTATGTGCAGCTTATATTCTATGTGTTCAGTCCAGCGCTCGTGTCTAGCCAGCTTGCTGGAACTATTACTCTTCAAAGTTTGGCTAACTTGTGAGTGATTTAACTAAATTTTCAGTTTTTTCTTTCACCTACTCATCCTAATGCATTTCTTCCACTGACTTTTTTCGATGTGGTGGTGCTGTAGATGGTTCATGCCAGTGAATATACTTCTGACTTTCATAATTGGCTCTGCACTTGCTTGGATTCTAATTAAAATCACCAGAACTCCACCACACCTCCAGGGCCTTGTCATTGGTTGTTGTTCTGCTGGAAATTTAGGGAACCTGCTTCTCATTATTGTTCCTGCAGTCTGCAGCGAGTCAAATAGCCCATTCGGAGATTCAACTGTCTGCGCTTCCTATGGAATGGCTTATGCTTCTCTTTCTATGGCTGTAAGACTTTATCTTCATTATGTTACCGAAGAAAACCCTTATCTGACTGAAAACCACTTTCAGAAGATGTTTCCAGGCTCCCCTCAGCCTGTATCACTGGATTCAAGATGTGACTCTAAAGTTAATTTCATTTTTGTTGTTGTGAATTCTGATTCAACAGGTTGGGGCTATTTATATATGGTCGTATGTGTTTACTATCATGCGGATATATGCTGATAATAGTGCAGGAAACATTGAAAATGTATTGATAGCCGATTCTGAAAGTTACACTGAAGCCTTACTTCCTTCAAGTGAAAAGTCCAGCTGCCATGATCATTCTGCTCATGGTGAACTTCCTGAAACTGTGTCTGAGGGAAAAGTGAGATTTCCTAGCATTTTATTACAGTTGCTACTTGTGATTTTTTTATGCAGAAACTCTTTTCTTAGCACCTTAATTATTATTTTAACAGAAGATGACATTTATGGAGAGGACTTTTGGGCGTTTTAAGAAATTCGCAGCAAATACCAACCTCAAGAAGGTGTTTGCACCAGCTACAATTGCCGCGGTACGTTAGAAATTCATACAATCTGCATTATGTCCTTTTTTTTAGTTCTTAATTTTGTCAGTGAAAGTGCTTAATCAACTATGATCATGGTTTGTTTCTTTTTCTTTTATTTCTTCAGATTTTTGGGTTTATCATTGGGATAGTCTCTCCAATCCGAAAGGTGATGATTGGTGATAGTGCTCCTCTTCGAGTGCTTGAAAGCTCTGCATCTTTGCTAGGGTAATAAATCCTAAAATGGAATCTGTTTAGCTTAAGAAAATCGAAACCCTTTCTTCTTTCTTATCAAGGATTGATGTTTTGACCTGTGTAATTTCACTAAGATTTCGTTTTTCAGGGACTTGCTGAAATATTCTCATTGATCTTGCTTTTTATCATTGTTCTGATCCGCAGACAGGCATCAATTCCATGCATGGCCCTGATAATGGGATCAAACCTCCTTAAAGGTAGTTTCCTAAACATATCTCGATTATCTCATGCCTATTTTCCTGAAGATATCTGTCCTGATCCTGATTTCCTGCTACAATTGGCCAACTATGTGCTAGAAAATAATATAATTTATATTCTGAGTCCTCATCTTATAATTTAAGAATCTAGGTGAGATAGTTTAATGACATAAATCAGAGTCTTATTGATCTAGCGATCACAAGTTTGAATTCCACCGTTCCTATTTTATTTGATAGAAATCAAGCACAAGGTAGTACGAGTCTGTGAAAGTTCCAAGACCAAAAGGTTTTCACTTGAGGGGATGTATTAGAAAATAATATAAATCATATCCTAAAATCTCACCTAACAACTTAAATTTTTAGATGAGATGGTTCCTTGAAAATATAGACATCTCATGATCTTCATCAAGCTCCACATTTCTGCTCTTTCAGGTTTAAGAAGATCAGAAGTGAGTGTATCAGTCATTGCAGGGATAGTAGCAGTGAGGACTTTTTTCTTGCCACTTATAGGCATTGGTATTGTTAAAGCAGCACACCATTTCGGCTTGGTTGGCTCAGATTCTCTATACCAGTTCATTCTTTTGCTTCAATATGCACTTCCACCTGCAATGGCTATAGGTATGAGAACTTCTTTAATCTCTGGATATGTTAGTCTCTGCAAAGTTTTTTTTTTTTTTTTGCTGACTCTGGATTCTGGAAACCTGCCATTTTCAACCCATTCACCCTGCACAGTTGTTTTCCAATCTTACATTTGAACTTCCTGGAAATTTGTTCAGTGCTTCATATCAGAAATCATTTTGCAATAAATGTTTTCTGTTCTCATGATTTGACAGGGGTCATGGCTCAACTTTTCAAGGCTGGTCAGAGTGAATGTTCTGTCATTATGCTGTGGTGCTATGTTCTGGCTGCATTTTCTCTTACCCTTTGGTCAACCTTTTACATGTGGCTTTTGGGATAATCTGTGCTGTTGTCTATTGTGTCAATTTCCCTTCTTACCTCCACAAAGTTTCCATTTTCTTTCAATTTTATCCCTTAACATGTTAAAACACCATTACCTTCCTACTCGCCTCTGACTGCAAGCATAACTAGCAGAGGTTCATTGAATGATCTCTTAAATTTTGCAATATCATCCTTCAGATGTGTTATAATTTTCAATTACTCATCCAAACCGTTACATTGCCTTCCAGCAGGGGTTTAATTGAGAAAAAAAAGAAGTAAACAAGTGATAATGATAATTTAGCTCTGGCAGGGTCTAATACTTTTTCTTACAAAGAAAAAGCTCGAATTTGAGAGTTTTTAAAGCGAGAGAATAGTATCTAGGGGACAGGAAGAAAATAATGATTAATTAATTAAAAGAAAATAATGATTATTTAACTAATTAATTAACTAACTAATTAATAATTTTTCGACAAATCACACGACTGACGTAACTCTTTTGATGACACTGCAGGGCAATCATAAGATTGGACTTTGAATTAAAAAGTACAATTAATTAAACATATTGTTTTTGGAAATCCGATTCTTCAATCTTCAACTAATTACAAAATGGTAGGTGGGAATACTAATACCTATTTTGTATTGTGTTTTTAAAATATTTAAAAAAAATAAAAAAAATATTTTTAATTTTAAAAAAATTAATATTTTTGATGTTTTTAAATTATTTTCATATATTGGTGTAAAAATAGTTTTAAAAAATAAAAAATATATTATTTTAATGCATTTATGAATGAAAATATTTTTAAAAGCAACTACACTCTTAAACATTATTTTCATGTCTTTAGACTATTTTGTTTTCTTTTTAATTCAGTTAATAATTATTTGAATTATAATTAAATTTAATCTTAATAAATAATTTAATTTTCATTTTGAATAATTACTTTAAATTGTTGAATCTGCCAACCTATTGGTAACCATATTAAAGCCCTCTGATATCCAATGATGCTGCTAAAAACCTCGAACATCTTGCTAAATATAAAATCTTGTTGGACACCAAGCAATATAATCAAACTCACCTAAACTTTTTTTTTTTTTTTTTAACTTGGATGTTTGCGTTTCAAAAAATATTTATTTTTTTTAAAATAATTTTATTTTTATTTTAAATTAATATTTTTAGATCATTTTGATATACTAATATTAATTTTTTAAAAATAAAAATATTATTTTAATACATTTCTGAATGAAAAATATTTTCGAAAACAAATTCAACTACACTTCTAAACAGACACTTAGGAGATGTTTGACATTGCATTTCAAAAACCCTTCAGGAAAAAAAAACTGAATTTTTATTTTATTTTTATTTTAAATTAAATTAAATATTTTTGATATTTTTAAATTATTTATATATATTAATATTAAAAATAATTTAAAAAAGTAAAAATCTCAATCACACTCCTCCCTAATTGGCACTGAAACCCGTCTAGATTTTAGAGGCGTCGGGTTCTCGATGAACCGGCCAGGCCGCTCTAGGTTGAATAGCTATGGTTAAAAGTGTGACACTCGGGTTCGCGGTGTCCAAGATTACAGGCAATCTTTCCTAACAAAACAAAAGCAGTTTGAAGGAGTGATTATCAGAATTTTTCTCTTGGATCATGGAGGATCCAACTTGTGCGGAAGGGACAGAAATGTCAATTCAATTACAATATATTCTGACATGAACATCAGAGGCAACGACAAGTGGAGAAAACCCCACTCTTTGGAGTTGAAAAGGAAATGGATGGGCTCTATCTGGTGTGTTCTCAGAAGACAAGACGACGAGGAAACCTGGAAACAGGAAACGAAGAGGACCTGACCACCTTATCTAAGTAACATGTGTAGGGAGATGGTTTCTCGCTTCCCAGATCTCCACGCTCGTAGCAGCAGCAGCAAGGCTTGGATATTATGGCTTGCATACTTGTGGTGGTCAGATCCACACCAGGACTCACGCTGAACTCGTAATCAACAGATGACGACATCAATGTGCTGCACTTTCCCTCTAATTTGTACTAAAATATCTTTGCTAGATACCATGCACTGATTCTGCAGCTATGTTGGTTACAGTTGTTGTCTCACTTTTCAACTGTCGCTTTTCAACTGTCAAAATTGGGGCGCTCTCTCTATACACACACATACACATAAAATAAACTAAAAAACTAAAAGTGATCAATGTTTCCTATAGATTGTGAATGAAAATATTATGTATTATAATAGTATATTTTATAGTCGATTTGGTTTTTAGTTTGGTAGGTTTAGTTGGTTTTACCGGTTTTTTTATTTTTATTATTATTTACATAATAAATTAATATTTTTAGTCCTAAAAAAGACCAAAAAAAAAAAACCCCGTTGTTTCCATGAGGGGCTTCACCTGTATTCACAATTTTTTTTAAAATGGTCAAATACTATTCTATCCCTATATAAGACAAAAAACACCTGGTAGGGAAGGGGTACCTCAGGAAATTTTTTTCTTTCTAAAATGGCTAAATATTACTATACCCCCCAATAACAAAAAAAAAATTGAAGAATTGTAAGTAGAGGTATTCTAGTAATTGACCATAAATTTTTATTATTTATTGCTGAAATTTGGGCAACGGTTTTCCGCCTTACGCCTTTTTCTAGACGAACGTGCGGCGTACTTCGGCGGTTGAAAATGCTCTCCCAGCGTCTCAGACGATGTGCCACCGTATGGTCTTCCTCTTGGTGTGGCACGTGCTTCCATATCGTGGTTGTAGGAGCGCAGTGACCGATTAAAGGTTTGATTTCGGTTTTCTCCCTCCTACACGCTAAAGTCAGGCGAGGCCCCTGAGTTTGTGAAATGTTTACTTTAGTCCCTTTACTTTTAATTTTGTGTATTGTCCTGATTTCTGTTATATAAGTTTTGATTTTGTTCAATTAGGTATTTCAATTGAAATTAATTATATATTTATGCTCACTTCGGTCCTTATTCTTTTAATTTCTGGATTGGATTTAAATATCTTAATATATTAGGTATGGAAGTTGTGATTTTTTTAACTTTATCCTTTGATTAAAATTGATAATATATATTTTATTTTCATTTCTTGTACTTTTAATTTTTTATTTGATCCCTATATTTTTTTTATATCTCTAGAATAATCTTATTTTTGTCCATTTTTATATAAGTGTTCACTTAGCTTTGGTTTTTAATTTTTTTTGTTTTCTTATTTGTTGAGGTGGTGTTTAAAAAAAATATTAGCTTTTAAAATTTATTTTGTGTCTATAATTATTTCAAAATTGATATTTATGTTTTTTTTCTCTCCCTTTTCTCTTGAATCTTTTTCACCTAATAATTTTTATTGTTATTTTTTTGTTTGATCTTTTGTTACAGTTTTTAGGACTTTTTTAGTTTTTAATTTTTATGATTTTCTTATTTGTTGAGGTGATATTTAAAAAAAATATTAGCTCTTAAATTTTATTTTGTGTCTATAATTATTTCAAAATTGATATTTATGTTTTTTTCTCTCCCTTTTCTCTTGAATTTTTTTCACATAATAGTTTTTATTGTTATTTTTATTTTATTTTTTTGTTTGATCTTTTGTTAAAGTTTTTAGGATTTTTTAGTTTTTCATTTATTTTTGTTTCTTTCATTATTAACAAAATAATAATAATAATAATAATAATAATAATAATAATAACAACAACAACAACAACAATAATAATAATTTAATTGTTTTTCTTACTTACTCTTTTGTTAATGTTTTTCAGTTTTTTTCTCGGAATAATTAGATAATTTTTATTATTTTGACAGTAATAACAATGATAATTTTATTTTTATTTTATTTTTTTTATTTTTTTTTTATTTTTTTTTTAAGTTTTTAGGATTTTTTAAGTCTTTCATTTATTTGTGTTTCTTTCATTATTAACACAACAACAACAACAATAATAATATAATTATTTTTCTTGCTTACTCTTTTGTTAATGTTTTTTAGTCTTTTTTTTCAAGATAATTTGATAATTTTTATTGTTTTAATAGTAATAACAATGATAATTTTAAATGTTAAGACTTGTCCTGATCTATTTTATTATATTAAAGTTTGCATATATAAATATTGTATTTTAATTTTGATCCAGCAAAAACGTAGGGCGAATAATTTTTTAATTTTCAAGTTACATGATTTTTTTCATCTAATAATTTTTATTTTATCATCTATTATATTTTTTTTATTTGCTCTTTTATTAAAAAATTATGTTTTTTTTAGTCTTTGATTTAATTTTGCTTTTTTTCTTTATTAGTGCAATAATAATAATAATAATAATAATAATAATAATAATAATAATAATAATAATAATTTTAGTTTTTGTTCTTATTTTCTTTTTTTTAATTTTTTTGTATTTTTTCTCGGGGTAATTTAATAATTTTTATTATTTTGGTTGTGATAGTGATGATAATTTTAGATGTTAAGATTTTGATGTTACTGTTGTTATAATAAGGTATGTTAATCTGTTTTATTATATCAAACTTTACATGTATAAATAATATATTTTAATCTCAACAGTTATAAAAATTATTTGTTTGACCTGCAACGTAGTGCAAATTGACAACATCATGAAGGTTGATTTAAATGTTGGAAAAAAACTATGATTTTCATATTTTTGTGTTGAAAAACTTTCGAGGCAATTACCTATTTCCGTCTCTTTGATGTTAAAGCTTCGATATTGTTGTTGCTGTAGTGTGTATTGATGTATTGTATCATATCAAACTTTGCATGTGTAGATATTATATTTTATTTTTAAATTATTAAAATCTAAATTGCTTCAAATCCAATAATTATAAAAATTATATTGTGCCCGGAATATAGTGCGAGCAATCTAACTAGTATATATATGTGTGTGTGGGTGTGTTTGACGATGGTGATTTTTCGCCCTTCGCACCCCACTTTTCCCCGGGTTTGGAGAGATAACGGCGCGTGGTGAAAAATGTGTTGTTTTATAGTCCTAAAAATTACGACTATAATTATTAGGAGTCGCCACCTAGTACTAAGGTCACTAGGAACCTATTAGTCTGCGAGAGTCGTGGGTAAGGGGACTTATTGTGCATGGGGAAGACACATCACCCCTAGTGCACCCTACCTAAGGCAAACTGCATTGTTGTTTGATTGTTTTTCTAAGTTTAAAATTTTTACACTACATTTTCAAGAGAGAGAAAAATATATTTTTTTCTGCGGGTGTATTTTACGATATAATTTTACACCACAGTTAAAAATCTATTTTTTTATCTACGGATATACTTTATAATGTAATTTTACACCGTAGTTAAAAAAAATTTTTATCTGCAAGTGTACATTACAATGTGAATTTACACCGCAAAAGGTAAAAAAAATAATTGTTAAATTATTTTTGACATTTTGGCCCAATACCAACGAATAATCGTAAATTGGTTACGATACCCAATTTTATTTTAAAACATGAGAAAGATGCAATATTTTTTTTATAAAAAATATAATGGAAAAAAAACTTGGAATCCGGCCGTATGCACGAAACAAAAATATTTTTTGTTTTTTTTAAATGTAATTTTTGTGTTTTTTAAAAAAAATTAAAAAAATTCGGGTCGGGTTTGGCCCCACCAAGATGGGCCAAAGCCCAACTCTAATGGGTTGGGCTGGGCCGAGAGTAGCCCAGCCCAATAACCAAATCAAGTCACATGAAATGAATTATTTCACGCAGTTCACTTCACGTGAACAGTAACTGGTGGTTGGTTGACCACCACGAGAGGCTCATCTCCCACTGCCGCTGGAGAGAGGAGGCCGAGGTGGTTGTCCTTGTGGTGGTGGCGTAAAAAATGGCTAACTGTGGTGGATGGAGGAGGCGTTGGAAGTGGCTGGTCTGTGGCCGCCGTTCGCTGCTCTTGGTGCTGCTGCTGCTGCGAAGGTCACCGGAGCTGGAGAAGAAGGCTGGGTGGTGGCTGGAAACGGACCTGAGGAGGAGCTTCTTGCGTGGTGGTCGATGACTGCTTGACGTGCTGGTTTTTATAGAGAGAGGGGCTGTTAGGGAGAGAGAAAGCACTACAACGAGAGACAGAGATGGCTGCTGCTGCGTCGCTAAGCTGCTGCTCGTTGCTGCCTTCCCAGAGTTGGAGGTCACTACTGGGCTGATTCTGTGGAGGAGGAGCTCACAGTGCTGAGGGGAAGAGAGGGTTAGCTGCTGTCGTGATTATGGCTGCTCCTGCAGGTTAGAGAGAGGGCTGCTGGAGTTTCTGTTGTCATCGGTGAGGAAGAAGATGGTCGCTAGAGTTGATAAAGATGATGGTGGCTGCAATTGTGATGGGTCGTCTTCGTCGTGTGTTCTGCAACTTTTGTGTTTTTATCTCTGTGTTTTTTCGCTCCTCTATTCCCTAGTATTATTTTCCCCTCATTTTTCAGTAATCAGCCCCCTGTTTTTCCAGTTTTCTGCACAGTTTTTCTCAGTCCCCCCCCCCCCTCTTTTTCTGTCAATTCTCCTCTCATTTATAGGCAAAGAAGGCAAGGTGCACAGTATGAGGGAAGTGTCCAGGTATGGTGTCAAGGAATGGTGCTGTAGAGGGAATGGTGGCAGCATGGTTGCTGGCATGGTGCAACATGGGGGAGCATGGCTGCCGGTGATGCCTTGACAGGTTTGAATTTTTTTTTTTTAATATCATAAAATTGACTAAAAAAATGGGTGGTTACAAAAAGAGTTTTTTTTCACGTGAAGAACGATGTTTTTATCTTCAATTTTGGCTTCCAATTTCACCCAAAAAAGTTTCGTCATCGAAAATTCCGATCGTCTCAATTTAACCCAAATTAAGCTTCCGAACTTAATTTCTTATCAATTAAGCCCTTACTAAAATTAATTTGACCCATTTAAAGTGTAATTAAGCCCTTGTGCTTAATTAAATCCTTCAATTGGGCTCTCAATTAATTCCGAAGCATAATTACACTATAAATCGGTCGATGATTAAATCAAATTGACCCATAAAAATATATTATGTCTTACGACTTAACTTTTTATGCAGATTTATCCAATAATAAATTATCTTCGTCTCAAATCTGCATTTTTCTTCATTTCTGAGTAAAAAGAAGTACGACCGGCTTCCAAAAACGTCTAAAATTTCCACATTAATTTTTCTGCTAATACTAGCCTTTTTTATTTTATTTTTGTTATTTTTTTATATGTTTTGAAGAATCACCTAAAAATGGGGTGATGACAATTAGGCTCACTCAAACTCTTAAGTTTGTCAAGAATCTTTTGCTGTGATATCAATTTGTAGGTTTCCTAGCAAGGTAAAGTATAAGAAACTTACAAATTCAATTTGGTATTTTAGAATTCTAGAGCATGAGTTTATTGATCATCAAGATAATAAAAAAAAATCATAAAAAATGTGAAACCTAACATACTTTGACTATTTCAATTTGACATGTGTTTTATTGAATTTTAATAACAAAAAGCTCCTGAGACACTATTCAAAGTCGTCGCATTGGCCCACTGGCTTTATAGAATTAAATAATAATAAATGCAGCTCTTCGCCGTCCCTGAGGGCTCTGTCTGTATTAAACTAGTAGAGTGACTCGCAAGGGTTCTGGTTTCTGACCAGAAAACTGAATTATACTCCAAATAATAGATGAGGATGGTGATAGGAGCTTCTGCCATGATTGGTTCCCATCATATAATATGTAAGCTAAAGACAAGGCCTGTTATAAACTCATGACAACAAAATCTGACTTGCCTGGAAAAAAAATGCCAGCCTAACACTGCTGTTCAGCTTTTCCATCAAACCTTAAACAAGAGTTGGCAAAACGACGTTTTCATTTACTTCATATGAGAAAGAAATATTATTTCAGAGTCTAATCATTCAAGCTTTATGGCCATGCCAATTTCTTTGCTCTCTTTCTTTTGGTTCTGTGTGTGTGTATCTATATATATTTATACACACACACACACTCTACTGGACTCTAATGCTTCTTTTAATGACCATTTTTCAATGTAATTAATATTTTTTTATCAATAATATTTTTATTTAATATTAAAGCATGAATTCAAATATATTATTTGAAAACTCTTTTTCAAATCTCATTTTATTTTAGCTAATGATTTCTTAGTTAATATTATTTGAAAACATGTTAAATAATTTTTTTATAATTTATATAGAACAATAAAGTCTCTATTGATCACTCAAATATTTTATATAGTTCATATTATCAAATATATATATTTTTTATTAGCTTAATTAAGATAACATGAATATTCCCATATAAGATAACTTATCTTTAGAGTATTTTCTGTCTGGTCTTTGTTCCTTGGCATTCGTACATGCAGAGGGTTTTGTAGCATACTGTATCCATAAGCTATCGAAAAGGTGAATCTCAAAGGAATGGAATGGTTGCTGCCCTGCCATTTCATTTCAATTTTGTAGCAGTGACCCTCTTCCGAAAAAGGGAGTGTGAACAGGGTTGTATGTCCCAGAAATGGTTTTGTATCTTAGAATTTCTCAAGGAACTCTAACTATTTGTTTTTTCCCTCCTTTGATGCAGGATCAGGGTAGATTCCTGAAGTTCTAGAAGAAGTGTAACTATGCCGCTGCTTGATCTACTTTATGTTGCTTCTGTGCCAATTTTGAAAGTACTGATTCTAACAACACTTGGATCATTTCTTGCACTGGACAATATACATGTCCTGGGAGAGAGTACAAGGAAAGAACTAAATCGAGTAAGTAAACATGTCATGAATTAGCTATGAATTTCAATCTCTCTCCCCCGTGCTATGTATTGGTAGTTACAGTTTGAGCATCATAAGATTTTCCTTGTAGAGATACTAAACAACTGGAAATCTTCTTTCGATATCATATGTTGAACAGGTAGTCTTTTTGGTGTTTAATCCAGCACTGGTGGTTAGCAACCTGGCTAAAACAATCACCCATGAAAGCATTGTTACGTTGTGAGTTTCAATTTGATCAATCGGCCGTCCCGTCGCATTCGCTGGTTCTGATTCAAGATGAATTATGTCTTCTTAATTGATCTTTGCTCAAACTATTTTGCTGTTAATTGTTACACAGGTGGTTCATGCCAGTCAATATTCTCTGTGCGTTCATTGTTGGCTCAGCACTAGGATGGATACTCATAAAAATCACAAGACCTGCCAAACAACTTAGAGGACTCATATTGGGTTGCTGTGCTGCAGGTAAGATCAAGATATTTGTCATCACTCACCATCAGACTTTTTTCAGAAGAATCAATGCATCGATTTCGAATTTCTTTTCTTTATCATCATATAACAGGCCTCAAGTATTTACATTGTCTGTTTTCAAGTTCATATTTTGAATTGATGTAACAGGAAACAATGGAAGTTTGCCTTTGATCATCATCCCAGCAGTCTGTAGAGAGAAAGGCAGCCCATTTGGATCGCCTGATGTTTGCTCTACATACGGAATGGCTTATGCTTCTCTTTCCTTGGCAGTATGATGTTAAACTAGCTTCATTCATTCAAAATTCACGCTAAACGAACACTAACCTGCCGGCTCTGATGAAAAAAACTTGTACTCTTCAGGTAAGCGCCATTTATATGTGGTCTTATGTTTATAACATCGTGAGGATTTCCTCTAGGGATGTCAACAAAGAAGCTGATAATGATGGCCATGGTGGCTCCTCAAGTACTGTGAAGGATGCCAGTGAAACACCAGAACTCATCCAAGGGAATTACTCGGAAGTTTTTCGTCCTTCCAAAGAATTCCCAGTCTCTGATGAATACGAGCTATTGCTTCCTTGCACAAATTCCGAGGGAATTGCTGAGGTTCTTTCTTTTTCTCCTTTTTAGAAACATCTATAACACTTTTAGTCTTACTTCATGGTATGGTATCTATAGTCTTCGCAATCCGTAGACAAGGATAAAGCTCTTTGTCTATAAATCTTTCGCATTATTTAATCATATTGCTTTTGCTGGTAAAATCCTTACAGCTTTTAAACTGATAAAATGTAATATTAGCAGCTCATGATATGCTAGTTTCTTCTGGCAGGTACACTTATCTGACAAGATTAAGCAATGCTTCAGGATGATATCAAGAAAGCTAAATCTGAAGGCAATCTTTGCACCTTCAACTATCGCAGCGGTATCCCTTATTTCCATCATAGCCACTACTTTCGTAGTGTATTTCTTGCCACTCTGAATTGAGTTTAAATGTGTATTTCCTGCAAAGATTGTTGGCTTTATAATTGGAGTGGTTCCTCAAATTCGGAATTCCTTAATTGGTGCTAGTGCTCCTCTTCATGTAGTTGCAGATTCTGCTTCTCTGATAGGGTATGCATCCTGATATTCAGAAACTGTTGGCATTGTGAACAGCACAACCATATAAAAATCATCTTTAATCACATTTTCACCATTTCATTCAATTTAATTTGCAGGGATGCATCAATCCCAACAGTCACTTTACTAGTCGGAGGAAACCTTCTTAGAGGTATTTTTTTTCAATGCCTCCCTCGAATTAGTCCAGATCTTGTTTTTACTTCACATATTGGCATGGAATGGTATTTAGCAGATTCTAACTGTTGCAATGCAGGTTTAAGAGGATCTGGAATTCAGTCGTCACTCATAGTTGGAATTTTAGCAGTTAAGTTTGTATTTCTGCCTCTGATAGGCACTGCCTTTGTTAAAAGTGCAGTCCACTTTGGTATGGTCCATTCTGATCCTTTATATCAGTTTGTCCTTCTACTACAATTTGCAGTTCCACCAGCATTGAACATAGGTATGATCAGTCTACTTCTATAAAAGCGAGCATGCTGATTAAGTTCAACTGCGAAAGGAACATAAGGAGATGGGGTATATCTCAAACTGTTCCATGTTTGTTTAATTTTGCAGGCACAATTACTCAGTTGTTTGGAGCTGGAGAAAGTGAATGCTCTGTGATAATGTTATGGGCATATGCATCAGCATCAATCTTTCTAACTCTGTGGTCAACCCTGTTCATGTGGCTAGTAGCTTGATTATTATTCTTATTTTATAGATAGACTTCAAATTTTGTTGGAAAATTCTTCCATTTTGGAAAGTAGTTGTTATTGTAAGACCGATAAAGATGTTGAAGCTTGCCTTAACTTGCTGTCAAAGATTATGTGTTACTGTTATGTCTTTTCTGCTACAATAAAGGAATTAATCTAGTATGTAGGAGTCTGCTAGGTTGTTAGCTTGTTAGCTGATCATGGCACATTATGTTGCTATAAGTCAGCAAATCAAGTAGCTTAGTCTCTATATATTTGATATGAGTGATTGGCTATCACATCCTTCATTTTCTTTCAATAAAACAGTGTTAACAGTTACTGTTCAAATCACAATTTTGTCCACTGTCTTCACGTCATCAATACAACATTCAAAACACTTTCAAAAGAAACAAGTTAGGAGTCTTGAAATGTTACCAGAAGGTAGAAGAGAGTCTTTCTTCTCTTTCAACCTCAAAATTAGTGAATGCAGTTTAACACTTTAATCAGACATAAGACACAAAACAAATGAACTCTTTTAATTCATTTTCGCAGTATGGTATATTGTGAGTTCTAAAGGGACTTTCCTTCCCAACACAAGCAAAGATTCAATGGTTCAATATGGCATTAGTAGTGATTTTGATTCCTCTTGTGCCTGTTTATGTAATTGTTTTTTATTTTTATTTTTTCAGAAATGCATTAAAATGATTTTTTTTATTTTTTAAAAATCATTTTTGACATCAAGACATCAAAATAATCTAAAAATACTATTTTTTTAATTTAAAATAATATAAAAAAATAAATATTTTTCATAAATATTTTCCAATCACACTCCCAAACACCCCTTATCAAGGCTTTTGGATTAAGAATTATTCTGGAGAACGGTCTAGATGTAGATGCAACACTATCTAATGTTATCGGGCCAAACGGTACTCATTGAGATTGCCATTTGTGAATTTAATTTTCCTCACTCATGTTGATGACACTGTATTTTGGAAATTTATTCTACATTCACGGGTAAAAGTTCTTTAGATGTCAGTGGAAGAAAGGTTCCAGGTTGGACTAATAAAGCTTCTGTGGGGACCTGTGGAGTATGGAAATTCTTCTCGTGTTCTTTTTATTTTAATATGATAAAATTATAACTATAACTAAAAGAGCTCAGTGTTTCACTGTAATTCCTGAGTAAAAACATTGTGGATTTCAACAGTTTTTTTTTTTTTTAAACAGTGTTTTTTTTGTCTTTTATTATTTTTTTTAACAGTATTTTATTTTCTTTCTTTTTTTTCGTTTTTTTATTTTTTTTAACAGTTTTTTTATCTTTTTTTTCCTTTTTTTTTAACAATGATTTTTAGATTTTTTGAACAATATTTTTTTTTTTGTTTTTTGAACCATGATTTTTATGGTTTTTTGAACAGTAATTTTTATGGTTTTTTTTTAGTATTTTATTGTTTTTTATTATTAACATAATAATAATAATAATTTAATTTTTTTTTCTTCCTCACTCTTTTGTTAATGTTTTTTATATTTTTTTCATCTCGGGATAATTTGATAAAAAAAAATTTTTTTAACAGTTATAACAATGATAATTTTTTTTTCATTTTTTTTTTTTATGTTTTGTTGAAATTTTTAGGATTTTTTAAGTCTTTTATTTTTTTTTCCTTTCATTATTAACACAAATAATAATAATAATAATTTAATTATTTTTCTAGCTTACTCTTTTGTTGATGTTTTTTAGGTTTTTTCAATGATAATTTGATAATTTTTATTGTTTTGACGGTAATAACAATAATAATTTTTATTTTATTTTTTTGTGTGATCTTTTGTTGAAGTTTTTACGATTTTTTTAATCTTTCACTTATTTATTTATTCTTTTATAATAATAATAATAATGATGTTTTTTTTCTCGGTATAGTTTGATAATTTTTATTATTTTCAAGTGAAATGACTTTTTTCAGGTAATGATTTTTATTTTTGTTTTATCTTTTATTTTTTTATTTGCTCTTTTGTTAATGTTTTTAGACTTTTTTTAGGAATTCATTGTATATTGTGAGTGAAAACACTGTGGACTTCAATAGTGTTTTTTTTTTCTTCGTTTTTATTTTATTTTATTTATTTATTTATTTGAACAGTGATTTTTAGGTTTTTTGAACAGTGCTTTTTTTTATGGTTTTTTGAACAATGATTTTTATGGTTTTTTGAACAGTGATTTTTATGATTTTTTTAATATTTTATTTTTTTCATTATTAACATAATAATAATAATAATAATAATAATAATAAGTTAATATTTTTTTTCTTGCTCACTCTTTTGTTAATGTTTTTTAAATTTTTTTCATCTCGGGATAATTTGATAAAAAAAATTTCTTTTAACAGTAATACCAATGATGATTTTTAGGTTTTTTGAACAGTGCCTTTTTTTTATGGTTTTTTGAACAGTTATTTTTATGGTTTTTTTAGTATTTTATTTTTTCATTATTAACATAATAATAATAATAATAATAATAATAATAATAATAATAATTTAATATATTTTTTTCTTGCTCACTCTTTTGTTAATGTTTTTTAAATTTTTTTCATCTCGGGATAATTTGATAAATTTTTTTTCTTTTAACAGTAATACCAATGATAATTTTCATTTTCATTTTATTATTTTGTTTGATCTTTTGTTGAAGTTTCTATAATTTTTTTAGTCTTTCATTTATTTTTGTTTCTTTTATTATTAACATAATAATAATAATAATAATAATAATAATAATAATAATAATAATAATAATTTAATTGTTTCTCTTACTTACTCTTTTGTTAATGTTTTTGAGTATTTTTTTTTCAAGATAATTTGATAATTTTAATTGTTTTAATAATAAGAGCAATGATAATTTTAGATTTTAAAGCTTTGATTTTGCTATTTTTATAATAGGGTGTGTTGAGCTATTTTATTATATTAAATTTCACATATATAAATATTATATTTTAATTTTAATTCAGCAAATCCTATAAAAATTATTTGCTTAGCCTGCAATGGAGAACATATATTTTTAAAAATTTTCAAATTAAATGATTTTTTTGATCTAATAATTTTTATTTTTGTTTTGTCATCTATTATATTTTTTTATTTGCTCTTTCGTTTAGGTTTTTATTGGTTTTTTTTTTTATTTTCAAGTTAGATTAATTTTTTTTTCCTGATAATTTGGATTTTATTTTTTTATCTGGTCTTTTGTTATAGTTATTAGGATTTTTTTTTTCTTTCATTTATTTCTGGTTTTTTATTCATTATCAACACAGTAATAATAATAAAAAAAAAATTAATTATTTTTCTTGCTTACTCTTTTGTTAATATTTTTGAGTTTTTTTTCTCTCAGGATAATTTGATAATTCTAATCGTTTTGGTAGTAATAGCAATAATAATTTTAGATGTTAAGACTTTGATTTTGCTATTTTTATAATAGGACGTGGTAATTTGTTTTATTATATTATATTTTGTATATATATTAAATTTTAATTTTAGACCAACAAATCCTATTAATTTCTTTAATCCCAACAATCATAAAATTTGTTTGTTCAACCCGCAACGTAGTGCGGTCAATTTTTTTAATTTTCAACTGAAATGATTTTTTTTCAAGTAATAATTTTTATTTTTTTTATTATATTTATTATTTTTTTATTTGTTCTTTTGTTAATGTTTTTAGACTTCTTTTAATCTTTGATTTAATTTTATTTTTTATTAACGCAATAATAATATTAATATTAAGAATAATAATAATAATAATAATAATAATAATAATAATAATTTGAGTTTTTGTTTTTATTCCTCTCGAGGTAGTTTAATAATTGTTATTGTTTTGACAATAATTGTGATGATAATTTTAGATGTTAACACTTCGATGTTACTATTATTATAATAAGGTATTTTAATTTGGTTTATTATATCAAACTTACATATAAAAATATTATATTTTAATCTGAACAATTGTAAAAAAAATTTACTCCGCCCGCAACGAAGTGCGGGCCTTCAAACTAGTTTATTCTAAAGCTGTGAATAATATTTTCCAATATTTTTTGAACTGAAATTGCTTCCAGTTTCCCTTTCGATATCTCTCTGGGTCGAGACAGAAACAAACTCCCCAGCAGCCATGCTACCGGCACCTGCAAGAGCTCCAGCCAGTCCAGATAAGACCATGGACCGGCTATCTTCCTTTGCTGCACCTACTCCAAGCATTAGTGATGTAGTGGAAAGCAAACCATCATTAGCTCCCAGAATAGCTGCTCGGAGCCATTGAGCTCGCCGCAATCTCTGGACTTTCCGAGCATCTTCATCAGCCACTGAAATCTTATGTTCAGCATAAGTTACTGATATTTGTTCCGAAGCCATGTTAAAGAGTGATGGGCTTTTTAGCTTAGGGATAGAAGTTTGGGAGGAGTGTATGTATTAGTAAATGGCATGGATGCTGTAGAACTGAGAGAGTTTCACTCCAGTAAAAATGGATTTCTTCATAAAAGACAAGAAGATACTTAGGTTGTACCGTGAATGATTATTTATGGTACAACACAAACGTTGAAGTCTAATTTAAATTGTTTTTTAAAATATTTTTTATTTAAAAATATATTAAAATAATATTTTTTATTTTAAAAAAAATTATTTTTAATATCAAAACATCAAAATAATATAAAATATCAAAAAAATTTAATTTAAACAAAAACCTAAAAACAAAATCAATTTTTTTCAAAAATATTTTCTAAACACGCTATCAAAAACCCAACAATTTCATCTTTTATGCTATGGATGATAAGAACATCATTTTCTACTATCAATATTCGCGGAGAAAATCTTCATTAATCCCACACCTGTTAGATTCCTTGTAGTCGTGGACAGGTTCGACCTTGTTTACATCTACAAGATCCTTCCAAATCACCTCCTTCCAAGATTACTGCAGGGTTTTTTTCTTCTCTCTAAGGACTGCAATCTGACCCCTCCTCCCCTGTGCAGCCATTTTACTGGTTGCTTATACTCCATCCTATCATAAGTAAACATATGCATGTTCAGGTATTTTCTTTTTGTTATATCTATCACTTGCCTATGCTGTCTTATGTTTCTAACCTCCATCGATATTGAAGCATTGATGCATGCCACGCAAGTGCAAGACATTCAGCAAATTTTGAGAGAATGGCAAGGCAAAACCAACAAATCCAACTCAGCACTTTTCAGCAATGTGAAAGGTGACTGGCAAGGCAAATCTTTTATATTCAAGGAGTTGATACCCGGCAATTTAGCTCTATCCCAAGCATACATGTCAAGTTCAAGCAAAAGGTGCCATCTCGCATGGAGCGTTTCAAAAAGAACCGATCAGGGTAATTAGCTTCCCATATAAATCATATCAAGCCCCCCCGGTATGGTTGAACTAACACGAGAAACATCTTTGTCATGCTCTAGACGATTCAACACTGCATAGCTTTCATCTGATTTTTACTTTAATTAAGAGTTATTGTAAGATTTAATCATTCGATACATCAAGGCAGTGTGATGCTAATGACCTCAAACCTTCCACTTCCACATCAGCACATCCTGTCAGGACATGCCTATACCAAACAAAAATTATAAAATGTTTCGAATACAAGGTCCATGGTCTTCTTGTTCCCTAAGCTAGTTTGGATATTCACAAGTCTGTACATGATTATAAGCTAAAATTTCACCAATGGAGTATCGCATGTACAATAAGGATAATTTATAGAAGGAAAACTGCATGTACAATAAGGATAACTTATAGAAGGAAAACTGAATTGAAAGATCACGAGTTCAGATAAATGAGAGAGATACTCATGTTTCATAGAAGAGCAACAGTTTATTTTACTCATGCTGCTAGTGTGACTTTAGAAATAGCCATCCCTCCTGTCCTGTTCCTCAGCTTCCTTGTTAGCAGATTGAACAGACTTGAACCACAAAAACGCCTGCAGATAAGGTCAGGTTAAATAAACAATGGGACTAGAAACTTTATCATCCGAGACAGTTTGTCACTAAATGGATGTCACAAGTTAACTGAGTCAAAACCTTTTTCTTCATCCATGCCCATAGCTATAAGATTATGCCAACTTAAAAAATACCACAATTATATCATCGTCATATCATGTCAAGATCCATTGAATTTCAAGGATCAAATTCTTGAATCTTAGCTTAACACCCAGAAAGAGATATGACACTTACAGATAAGGGAATGCCCGTAAACGCAAAGAATCCAAGCAATGGAGCATAAAAAATGCTGTCTGAGTTCACAACTCCGAAAACCGGCCTCTGATTCACATACTCAAAAATGGAACCAATCTGGACACATTGAATTTTAATCAGCCAAACCATCTACTTTATTAATATATAAAGCTATAGAGGGGGGGTGGAAGAAAACTCAAAGGCTGTAATATATATTATTATATAAAACTCACTGCAGCAATTGCTGTAATTGCAGAGGCAAGTAAATAAACGAAAAAGGGAACTTCAAAGTTCTGCTTTGATGAGTTCTCTTTGCCTTCACCCTTAGCCCACGGTGGGGGTTCATCAGAACCCGGTTTAGCCCAGGATGGGATAGTTTCTTCAGATTTACTAGACTTTGCAGACCCTTTAGTTGCAGCACACACAAAAAACTTATTTTGCTTCTGATAAGCATAATAACTCCCTCTACTTTTCACTAATGATTGATTCGAATCCAGTACCTTATTTCTAACAAATAATCTAGAACACGAAGCATGGATTATCAAATCTGAATTGCACCAGCACAACAATGTTGCAGCAGCCATAGTTTCCTTCTCTCCCCCCTTTTAAATTCTTCACCCTTCTTTCAATTCTTTATACTATAGACCTAAAAACATTGACAACCTTGTTAGAATCACCTTCATGCCAAACTACAGTGTCCAACAATGGTTTTCACTGCAAAAATACTTTAGTTCTTTCGTTTTCTTGGTGACATCACTTCACAGATGATAGGATAAGAGCCAAAAGCAAGACCCTTGAAACAAGCATGCAGCTTTGACATGCAATTGGTTTCATGTAAACTGCTTTAAGCCATTTTTGTATGAATATTTGAGTATTTATTGATTAGTGGCCACAGTATATATTGCTAAGGATGGTGATAATTAATGATAGAACAATTGTAAAGAGACTCGAAAGATGAGAAGCGATGAAGGAATACCTGTTGGAATTTTGGTTAGAACACGAGGTTGAAGAGTGAAGCGTTTGATGAAGTGAAGCAGAGGATAAGCAGGGGTGTCTCGGCAGCTAGCTCAGCCACACATAACCCAGATGCTTTCTTCCCTCCTTTTGCCCTCTCTTTTTCCTGGGTATGTCGGTAGTTTAATTGGGCCTGTAAATGTTCATGGGCCGGACTTCGATTTTCGAAGCTTGCAAAATTTTGAATCAAAATAAGGCCATGTTTGTTATTTGCTGATTACATTCTGCTATGATCATAAATTTTTTAAGGTTTAGTTAAAAAAAAAAACTATAATTTATAGTTTTTTTTTAAATAATTTTTCGAAAAATAATTGTAAAATTTACAACAATACTAAAAACACATTAAATCTGAATATTTAAAAACATATTTATTTAGACAGCGTTTGGTTTCTTCTAGATTTATTTTTGGATTAGGTTGAGTTCGCATGGTTAATTCTCAATCCAATTGAGCTAATATGTTAACTCTATAATTTAATTGACCCAAGCGAACACGGGTACAATCTAATTAGGTAAGCTCCTATGATTTCTTTTTTTATTTAAAGCAATATCATTTAAGTTTTATTTTTTCTAGAAAATCAAGAAAGAAAAAAAAAATTTTGGGATTGATTCTAATTGACTCATCAGCTTATTCACTAAAGAGTTGCCTCAGAGAATAGTTGAAGTTGTTTTTCAAAATAATTTTTATTTAGAAATGATATGGATCAACTCAAAAACATCAGTAAGGACTCATTACATGATCTAAATGGTCCAATGACCCGATCTAAGACAAAGACATTGAAAGACACATTGGATGCATTGGTTTTGAAAGTTTCAACCAAGTCAGAATTGCAATAACTATTAAAATATCAAGAGGAGACCCTAATATATCTTATTCAGGTATAGGAGGGGCTAAAACAACCTTATTTGGGCCATGAAGTGAGAACAACAAAGAAAATAAAAAAATCTTACTATAATGTGGAAATAACATGGGTGATTATCTTTTTATTTTGTTTTCAGGATTAAGGGGTTGGATCGAAAACTATAAATAAGTTTTATGGGCTTTATTTAATTTTGTTAGTTATAGCCCAATACTTGATTAGGCTTAATTAAGATTTTTTTTTAAGCTAGGATCCATGACTTGTTTGGATTAAGTCATGGGGTTTTTAATTTAGTATTTTGGGTTAGTTTTGAGTGGATCTTTTTTAAGTCCACATAAGGGGTCCATTTTAATTACTTTTTAAACAACTATTTAAACTCATGTAACCTAAATTTCGGCAACCATTGATGGATATTACTTTTGAATTTTTAAGTTTTATGTGTGAAGAGTGATTCTTGTATTCTTTAGTTCTTGAACGAATTGAATTCGACTTATCGAAGTTTATTTGGCTTTGTGACATCATTTTACTCATTCCAATAGCGATGGTGTCTTGGAACAGGTTTTCATTGTGTCAAATTCCTATTAGACCTATTTCAACTTTCTAGGATCATATCTCAGTCTTGGTTGTAGGTTACGTGACCACGTGATCACGAGGTTCGCATCAAGAAATGTATCAAAATAATATTTTTATTTTTAAAAATTATTTTTAATATCACCCCATCAAAAATAATCTAAAAACATTAAAAAAATCAATCCAAACTAAAAAAATAAAACTTAAATTCTTTCAAAAATATTTTCAAAACATAATAATAATCAAATGTTAAACTTATAATAAACCTATGGCAAGTGTCTTGAATGTGTGTGTATACACAGACACACACATATATATGTACATGTATATGTACAAAAAAACCCGCTTAATAATACCCTTGTCATTGAAACTAAAAACATTGTCAACACTCAATAATTCTGTGTTTGCCAAGTTAATCAGAACCCAATATAAAAGTACTGCTTGTAATGTTTCTTCCTTTAAAAGCAATCCAACACCACAACTTTTTATCTTCAGATTTGTCATCTACCGTAAAGAAATTGTTCGTCGACAAAAAAACCCTTCTTTTTTTGCTTAACACCACCATTTCCGATCGGCTTTTGTCTGATTCTTCACTTGTTTTCTTGCAAGCTCTCACGTGCAGTGTCACACACGCTATAAAATCAGTGAGGTCACCGGAAGAAAAGAAGAAGCCTCCCTCTCGTAGCCATTCCTTGCCTTCATCATCAATCCAAGCACACATTTTCTTTATTGTTATCCACACTGATAATGGCGAGGTTGGTTGCCTTCTGAAGAATCATTAGCTTGGGGAATAAGGGAAGCAATGATTTAAAGTTTGGTTTGAGTAAATTCTGGACATCATTTAGCACTCATCATCTCATTACCAGTTCATACCTCTCGGGCTTGTCTTCTTCCCAAACAATTTCGAGAGGTGTTTGGTAATGTGTTTTTAAAAAAAATTAAAATTATTATTTTAAATTAAATTTTTTTGATATTTTTAGATATTTTATATAATGATATTAAAAATATTTCTTATAAAATAAATAAAAATTATTTTTAAATAGAACCTCAAACTGGGGTATTTTTAAATCATTTAGAGGGTATTTGGAAGAGCTGTTGTTGTAGCTTTTCAAAGTGTGTTTCTTGCCAAAATACATTAAAATAATATTTTTTATTTTTTTTAAATTATTTTTAATATCAACACATTAAAATAATCTAAAATATTATACCATGAGTTTTTAAAATATAAAATAAATAAATTGAAAAGCTACAAAATACAGTCACTGCGTGCCAATCAAGCAATTAATAGTATTTTTAGTTTGAGTTTCAGAGTCAGGAAGAAAAAATAGTACAGGATCCCATATAGAAATCTTATCAGGTGCGGCTATTGGATTATAAAAATAAATTATAAAAAAAATCATGATTGATAATCCTTTTCACATCATCAAAGGACAGTAAATCATGATCCTACACTTTTACAGAGATTCTGCAAATGGGGTTGAAACCCTTTTGCAGCTTTGCACCGAAAAAAATGATGAAGGATTCTCCTGTACCCAACTAACACACTTGATGATGCTCTGCAGCACTCCAACACTTCGGGTTTTTTTATTATATTTAAAAATTATTTTTTAAAAAGATTATTTTTATTTTATATTTTAAATTAAAAAATTAATATTTTTATATTATTTTCATGTGTTGATTTTAAAAATAATTCTTAAAAAATAAAAATTTAATATATTTTTAAATAAAAAATATTTAAAAAAAACAGCAGATAAAAAATATGATTCTCTCTTCTTCTTGCTCTTCACACAACTTTTCTGCTGGTAATGGTGGAGAGATAGGAAGGAAGCAACTAAGTCAAACTTTGATCATCATTTCACCATAGATGCTCCAGCTTACATAATTATTATATGTTTCTTGCTTTTTATGAAACAATTAATTATCGGAGAGTGATTTTCACTACCTCGTTGGGGAGCGTACACACCTTTGTTAAGTTATTTACTTTTATATATTATTTTATAATTCGAATATATATATATATATATATATATATATATATATTAAGAAAAAAAATAAAAAGCATCATGCACCATGATATCAAACGCATATGATTTTGATTTAAAAAACAGTTAACTGGTATTGCAAAATTGATTTTGATCGATTTAAATCAACCTGAATTAAGATCCAGGTCTAGATTTGATTTTAAAAACAATTAACTTGGTATTATAAAATTGATATTGATTGACTTAAATCAACTTGAATTAACTTATTTAACACAAGACTCGATTCATGAGACATGTCGGGTTTTATAATTACAAATTTTTGTAATAAGTTTATAAACTTTGTTTGGGTGATGGGTTTTGACTTGCATCAATAAAAATAAATGCAATAAATCATCCAGCTATTGGCATGCCATTGTTGCTCAATCTACCAATCCAATATGCCACATGCAATACAATAAATTCAATCTACACGAATCACAAACGAAGAAGATGGTGTCCTCTAAGAACTTCTGACATCCATTTTGTGCTCTACAGCCACGTGTACTTATCAGAAGATGCCTCCCACGCCATTATTTTCACACACGTGCAAGGTACCAAGCTCGTCTTATCCAATGCGAAAACAATCAATACTTGTTGCTTGCTTAATTTGCATTCGCACATGTTAGAGCCCAGTTAAATCAGTGTATAAAAACATGAACGATTGAAATAAAATGCGCCGGGATACCAGGGTAGAGGAAGCATACATACATATATAAATATATATATATATATATATATATATATATATATATACAAATCATATTGTTATTGTAGCTTCTGAGTATATACATATATAAATATATATATACAAATCATATTGTTATTGTAGCTTCTGAGTATATTCACGGTTGATTGGATATTTTCGGTTTATATTTCGCGCGCGTACGTGTATCTTTTTTTTTATTCTGTTATGAACAATGAATTAACAAAAAAAAACCCATAAAACGACAAAAAATGCCACCAGAATCAAGGGCTACTTCGTCATTGTGCACATTAGACCAAACCGGTCTTCCGTTTATTTTATTATTTTTTGAAATTAGCTAAATACGGTTTTGACCCTAATAAGACAAAAACGGTGACTTGGATACAGGGGCAGGATGATAATTGACCCTATTTTTTTTTTATTTCTTCCAGTGATTGTCAGTGCGTGCAAAGCACGTGCCAGCCAGTTTTCCGCCCACGCCTTGTTTAGGTGGCGCGTGCTCCGTCGTTCGGTGGTCGGAGACGCGATTCTAGAGTCTCTCTCAATGTGCCTCCGCCTATTCTTCCTCCCACGGCAGCGCGTTTTGCCATAAATGATCGTGGACGCGGCGGTGGCCGGTTAAAACCGGTGACGACGTTTCTCTTTCTCCTGCACGTACAAGTGCAGGAGAGTCCCCCGAGTTGTCTTCTTTTTCACTTCGGTCTCTGCAGTTTTAATTTCGTTTTTTGTCATGATTTCTGATATATATATATATATAAATTTTGATTTTGTTCGATTGGATCCTTCGATTGGAATTGATTTAATGTCCATTTTTCAATTCGGACCTCCTTCTTTTAATTTCCATATTGGATTGAAAAAGATTAATTTATTCGGTACAGTAGTTTTAATTTTTTCAGTTTTGTCCTTTGATTAAAATTAATAATATATTTGGTTTTCATTTTGGCTCTTATACTTTTAATTTTGTATTTTAATCCCTTTATATTTGATGTTAATTTTAGCCACATTACTTTTAAATTTTTATTTTAATCCCTTCATTTCTTTTTATTTATAGAATAATCCTTACTTTTAATTTTAAAAGTACATATAAGTGTGCTTAGCTTTGATTTTTAATTTTTGTTATTTTTTTATTTGTTGGGGTGATATTTTTTTCAAAAAAATTAATTCTTAAATTTTATTTTATATCAATGATCATTTGGAAATTGATATTTGTATTTTTTTTTTCTCTATTTGTTCTTTCTTTTATCTTTTTATTCGTTTTTTATATTTATTTTTACGTCATATGATTTTTTTTACCTGATAATTTTTATTTTAGTTTTTTTGTTTGATATTTTGTTAAAGTTTTTATGATTTTTTTAGTCTTTTATTTTTTTCATTATTAACATAATAATAATAATAATAATAATTTAATATTTTTTTCTTACTTACACTTTTGTTAATGTTTTTTAGGTTTTTTTTCTCTCAAGATAATTTGATAATTTTTATTCTTTTAACAGCTATAACAATGACTATTTTTATTTTTATTTTATTTTATTTTTATGTTTTGTTAAAAGTTTTAAGATTTTTTTAGTTTTTTTATTTTTTTTCTTTTCATTATTAAAACACACAATAATAATAATAATAATAATAATTTAATTATATATTAGACTCGCGACGTGTGCAAACCGACAACATCATAAAGATTAATGTAAATACAGAGAAAAAACTATGTTTTTCAACATTTTTTATTTGAAAAACTTTCTAGGCAATTACCTATTTCCGTCTCTTGATGTCAAAGCTTAAATATTATTGTTACGGTAGTGTGTATTGATGTGTTGTATCATATCAAACTTTACATGTGTGGATATTATATTTTATTTTTCAATTAGTGAAATCTATAAATTACTTCAAATCCAATAATTATCAAAATTGCTTGCTTAGCCCACAACGTGGTGCAGTCTGTTTTTTTAATTTTCAAGACAAATAATGTTTTTTCCAATTAATACTTTTTCGTTTTGTTTTGTCATTGATTTTACTTATTTTATTTTTTCTTTCTGTTATTTATTTTATTGTTTTATTATTATTATTATTTTCAAGTCACATGAATTTTTTTACCTCATAATTTTTATTTTATTTTTTTATTTGATATTTTGTTAAAGTTATTGTGATTTTTTTTGTCTTTCTTTCTTTTTTTCATTATTAACACAATAATAATAATAATAATAAGAACAACAACAACAACAACAACAACAAGAAAAAAAATTAGTTATTTTTCTTACATACTCTTTTGTTAATGTTTTTCAGTTTTTTTCTCTAGGGATAATTTGATTTTTTTTTTTATTGTTTTGCCAATAACTGTAATGATAGTTTTAGATGTTAAAACTTTGATATTCCTATTTTTAGAATAAGGCGTGGTGATCTTTTTTTATTATATTAAATTTTACATATTTAAATATTATATTTTAATTTTAGATCAGCATATCCTATTAATTTTTTTTATCCCAACAATTACAAAAAAAATTTACTCAGCCCGCAACGTAGTGTGGTAATTTTTTTTTAATTTTCAATTCAAGTAATTTTTTTCCTGGTCAATAATTTTTATTTTTTTTTCATTTATTTTATTTTTACATTTGTTCTTTTGTTAATGCTTTAAGGGTTTTTTTAAGCCTTTGATTTAATTTTGTTTTCTTTCTGTTATTAAAGCAATAATAATATTAATATTAAAAATAGTAATAATAATTTTAGTTTTTGTTCTTACATGATTTTTTATTAATATTTTTTTTGTTTCCCTATTAGATTTGTTCAATAATATTTATTATTTTAATAGTGATAGTGATGATAATTGAAGATGTTAAGACTTCGATGTTACTATTATTATAATAGAGGATGTTGATTTTTTTCATTATATCAAATTTTACATACTAGAATATTATATTTTAATCTCAACAGTTATAGAGATTATTTGTTCTGTCCGAACTATGCCCGCAACATAGTGCGGGCATTTGAGAAGTATAATTCTAAACAAAGTGGAGAAAAAATAAAAATAAAATTAAAGCATTTACCATTGGAAGTTGTTTAGGAAAGCATTTCAAAAACATATTTGAAAATTTTTATTTTTATTTTATATTTTAAAAATAGCTTTTTTTTTATATATTTTTGAGTCATTTAGATATGCTGATATCAAAAGTATTTTTTAAAAAAAATAAAAAATATCATTCTTATATTTTTCTGAGCGAAAAATACTTTGAAAAATAATCTCAATTACACTCCTATACATGCGGTTTCTACTCTCATTTCAAAAATAATAAATTGTTTTTTCATGTTTTAATATGTGTGTGCGTAAATATTTTAATATATATTCAAATAAAAAAATATTTAAAGTATAATACCATATACACTTTTGTCATTGGATTTCAAAAATGTTTTTGAAAAAAAAATAATTTTTATTTTATTTTTTTAAAATTAAAAAAAATTAGTGTTTTCATAATATTTTAATGTGTTAAAATAAATAAATAAATTATTTTGATGCAATTCTAAATAAAAAAAAATCAATTATTACTGAAACAATATTATTTAATGAAACAATATTATTATAAATATAACTAAAAGAGCTCAGTGTTTCACTGTAGCTCCTGAGTGAAAACACTGTGGATTTCAACAGTGTTTCTTTTTCTCTTTTTTTTTCGTTTTTTTTTTAACAGTGTTTTTTTTTTCTTTTATTATTTTTTTTAACAGTTTTTTTTTCTTTTTTTTTCGTTTTTTTAACAGTTTTTTTTATCTTTTTTTTTTCCTTTTTTTTTAACAATTGTTTTTAGATTTTTTGAACAATATTTTTTTTTGAACCATGATTTTTATGGTTTTTTGAACAGTGATTTTTATGGTTTTTTTTGTGTTTTATTGTTTTTTATTATTAACATAATAATAATAATAATTTAATATTTTTTTTCTCACTCTTTTGTTAATGTTTTTTATATTTTTTTCATCTCGGGATAATTTGATAATTTTTTTTTCTTTTAACAGTTATAACAATGATAATTTTTATTTTCATTTTTTTTTATGTTTTGTTGAAATTTTTAGGATTTTTTAAGTCTTTCATTTTTTTTCCTTTCATTATTAACACAAAAAATAATAATAATAATTTAATTGTTTTTCTAGCTTACTCCTTTGTTGATATTTTTTAGGTTTTTTCAATGATAATTTGATAATTTTTATTGTTTTGACGGTAATAACAATAATAATTTTTATTTTTATTTTATTTTTTTGTGTGATCCTTTGTTGAAGTTTTTACGATTTTTTTAATCTTTCACTTATTTATTTATTCTTTTATAATAATAATAATGATGATGTTTTTTTTCTCGGTATAGTTTGATAATTTTTATTATTTTCAAGTGAAATGACTTTTTTCAGGTAATAATTTTTATTTTTGTTTTATCTTTTATTTTTTTATTTGCTCTTTTGTTAATGTTTTTAGACTTTTTTTAGGAATTCACTGTATATTGTGAGTGAAAACACTGTGGACTTCAATAGTGTTTTTTTTTCTTTGTTTTTTTTTTCATTTTATTTATTTATTTATTTCAACAGTGATTTTTAGATTTTTTTTAACAGTGTCTTTTTTTTTTGGTTTTTTGAACAATGATTTTTATGGTTCTTTGAACAGTGATTTTTATGATTTTTTTAATATTTTATTTTTTTCATAATAATAATAATAATAATAATAATAAGTTAATATTTTTTTTCTTGCTCACTCTTTTGTTAATGTTTTTTAAATTTTTTTCATCTCGGGATAATTTGATAAATTTTTTTTCTTTTAACAGTAATACCAATGATGATTTTTAGGTTTTTTGAACAGTTATTTTTATGGTTTTTTTAGTATTTTATTTTTTTCATTATTAACATAATAATAATAATAATAATAATAATAATAATAATTTAATTTTTTTTCTTGCTCACTCTTTTGTTAATGTTTTTTAAATTTTTTTCATCTCGGGATAATTTGATAAAAAAATTTTCTTTTAACAATAATACCAATGATAATTTTCATTTTCATTTTATTTTTTTGTTTGATCTTTTGTTGAAGTTTCTATGATTTTTTTAGTCTTTCATTTATTTTTGTTTCTTTTATTATTAACATAATAATAATAATAATAATAATAATAATAATAATAATAATGATAATTTAATTGTTTCTCTTACTTACTCTTTTGTTAATATTTTTGAGTATTTTTTTTCAAGATAATTTGATAATTTTAATTGTTTTAATAATAAGAGCAATGATAATTTTAGATTTTAAAACTTTGATTTTGCTATTGTTATAATAGGGTGTGTTGAGCTATTTTATTATATTAAATTTCACATATATAAATATTATATTTTAATTTTGATTCAGCAAATCCTATAAAAATTATTTGCTTAGCCTGCAACAGAGAACATATATTTTTAAAAATTTTCAAATTAAATAATTTTTTTGATCTAATAATTTTTATTTTTGTTTTGTCATCTATTATATTTTTTTCTTTGCTCTTTCTGTTAGGTTTTTATTGGTTTTTTTTATTTTATTTTCAAGTTAGATTAATTTTTTTTTCCTGATAATTTTGATTTTATTTTTTTATCTGGTCTTTTGTTATAGTTATTAGGATTTTTTTTCTTTCATTTTTTTCTGGTTTTTTATTCATTATCAACACGGTAATAATAATAATAATAATAA
Organism: Salix dunnii; assembly: GCA_015731905.1. Lineage (NCBI taxonomy): Eukaryota > Viridiplantae > Streptophyta > Magnoliopsida > Malpighiales > Salicaceae > Salix > Salix dunnii. The sequence continues at coordinate 34,638,143 of CM027674.1, read as the reverse complement.
TAATAATAAATTTAATTATTTTTCTTGCTTACTCTTTTGTTAATATTTTTGAATTTTTTTTCTCTCAGGATAATTTGATAATTCTAATCGTTTTGGCAGTAATAGCAATAATAATTTTAGATGTTAAGACTTTGATTTTGCTATTTTTATAATAGGACGTGGTAATTTGTTTTATTATATTATATTTTGTATATATATTAAATTTTAATTTTAGACCAACAAATCTTATTAATTTCTTTAATCCCAACAATCATAAAATTTGTTTGTTCAACCCGCAACGTAGTGCGGTCAATTTTTTTAATTTTCAACTGAAATGATTTTTTTTCAAGTAATAATTTTTATTTTTTTTATTATATTTATTATTTTTTTTATTTTTTTATTTGTTCTTTTGTTAATGTTTTTAGACTTCTTTTAATCTTTGATTTAATTTTGTTTTTTTATTAACGCAATAATAATATTAATATTAAGAATAATAATAATAATAATAATAATAATAATAATAATAATAATAATAATTTGAGTTTTTGTTTTTATTACTCTCGAGGTAGTTTAATAATTGTTATTGTTTTGACAATAATAATGATGATAATTTTAGAAGTTAACACTTCGATGTTATTATTGTTATAATAAGGTATTTTGATTTATTTTATTATATCAAACTTACATATAAAAATATTATATTTTAATCTGAACAATTATAAAAATTTTTTGCTCCGCCCGCAACGAAGTGCGGGCCTTCAAACTAGTTTCTAACTAAATCAGATCATGAGTGAATGGGTCAATCTAATTTTTCTGATTGAATATTATTTATTACCGAAACAATATTTTATTAATGAAAAAATCCGATCAAAATGAAACATAGCTAGTGTTATATCTTGAGTTAGTGAATTTAACCGAGATTTTATAACCATGCTTATAATCTATAAACATTGATCAAAACCCAAATCGACTCCAATGATAAATACTGATGAACATTTTTAAAGGGGGAAGATATTCTATATATTATATTGGGATTTTAATTTATAATATATAATTTTTTTGTCTGGAACCATTTCATTTAAAAATTTAAGTTATTAAGTGAGGTCCCATAATATGATTTGTATTATTCTCTGACACATCCTCTCTCAAGTGAAAGCCTTTTAGCCTTGAAACTTGCACAAACCTACATTACCTTGTGCTTGATTTTTATTAAAAATTGAATGGGGGTGGTGAGATTCAAACTCGTAATTGCCGGGTCAACAAAACTCTGATACCATGTTAAGGATATAAATAAACTATATCACCTAAAAGTTTAAACTTATAGATAGGGCCTCATAATATGATTTATATTATTCTCTAACACACTCCTACAAGTGAAAGCTCTTTGGGCATGAAACTTGTACAGACCCACATTACCTTGTACTTGATTTTTATCAAATAGAACGGGGATAGTGAGTTTCGAACCTGCGATCACTGAGTCAATAAGACTCTGATACCATATAAAAAAATTATCTCACTTACAAACTTAAACTTATATGTGAAGTCCCAGAATATGATTCATATTATTCTCTAACAAATAAACCATCTCAACTAGAAACTTAAACTATGAGGTGAGATCTCATAATATGATTTATATTATTTTTTAATATTTTTTATTATATCATTGCATCCAAATCATACATAAATATATTTAAAAATATAAATTAAAAAATATTTTTAAAAACAAAATTATAACACAGAATCAAATACAAAATGGATCACGAGTGCTCCATGGGTGGAGCGCAAGGTCTTATCAAGCAGCAAGTAGTATTGATGGTAATCATGATATTATCACATGGTAATGCAATATTTGATGATCTTAATGATGGTCATAAAATCTTTTTCAGGAGCAAACTGGTAAAAAACCCCGACGAAATCATATGTCGGACCAATAATGGTTATGCAGAACATTGGCTTAATGATTGACATGATCCATCACAGGACATTGATGACATGCAAATTCTTTTATTATTTTACGAGGAAAATTATATTCCTAAAAAAATAAAAAAATATATTTAATAAATTTAAATGATTAAATAAAATTATGATTATTTTAAATTTTTATAATAGATATAAATTCTGACTTGAAATCGAAATATATTTACGGATAGTAAATCTTTTACCATCACGTAATATTCTTTAAAATCAAGCAAATGATCATCTTTTTTTAGGGAGTGTTTGAGAGTGTTTTTAGAAAATATTTATGAAAAAAATTAATTTTTATTTTATTTTTATTTTTTATTTCAAATTAATTTTTTCGTGTTTTTAGATCATTATAATGTGCTAATATCAAAAATATTTTTAAAAAAATAAAAAAAAAATCATTTTGATGCATTTCTAAATGAAAAGTATTTTAAAAAACAACCGCAACCACACTCTCAAAAATATACTTAGTGTTATTAACCATTAAATCAGTTTCATCACTACACCAAAATCATTAAATACAAAAAAAAAAATGTTTTTTAGTTAAATAATATTATTTTTATTTTTAATATCAATATATCAAAATCATAAATAAAAAACACTTTGAACATCAATAACTTCCATATGTTTTTTGGGTAATAAACTTCCATATGTTATTATTCAAGATAAAATACCTAAACCCGATCAACCGCGAGATCCGACTTAAAATATAGTCAAGACTCATTGACTTTTTAAACCATAGTTTTTAAAATTATATATATATTAAAAAAAAATCGGATCAACACGAATAGAAGATCCCAGCCAGTCGTTCAAACTTTGAACTGGGTCGTGGCCGGGCGGGGTACTGAAACTATGCCACCTCTTGTGAAATGTTGGCTGCTGATAAAAACACAAAGCGTGGCAGCAGGGGACACGGAGAGGAATGCAAGTGGGGGTTAACAGCAAACAGATCAGCCACAGCCTACCCTTTAGCAAGCAAAAAGGGCTCTTGATTCCCCTATTACGAGGTTTGTTTCTAAAATATTTAAAAAAAAATTGAATTATTTTCATATGATAATATTAAAAATCATTTTTTAAAAATAAAAATACATTTTAATACAATTCTAAACAATAAAAATATTTTTCAACCATAATCTCCTACCTTCGTATTATCTAGAACCTAAAGGGCAAGTTCTATTTTCTTAACTCCAAGGAGTTGGCCTAACGGTGGAAGCTTGGGATCTTGAATGGGGTACTTCTCCTAGGATCTTGAGTTCGAATCCTGCAGGCGCAAACAATTTTTTTGGAGTCATCGGACTTTGACGAAGTCCATGAATTAATCGTCCCGTAGGCCTTGCCGAGACGCTTATGGGGCATGGGATTAGCCGGGACCCAACGGCTCTAGATGACCCATTCCAAAAAAAAAAAAAAAATCACTTTTCTTCTCAAAATTAACAAGAGTGAAAACCAACAGCTGTTTTTTTTACCTTAAATTTAACGGTCTCCAGGATTAAAGGTCAAGTTGGCTTTTTGGTGGGTGGGGAGAGAGAGGTAGACGGCGCGGCTGGCCAGGTTGTTTTGCCCCTAAAGCAAAGCTTTCTCTCTTTTGTTCAGGCATAGTTCCAAGACCCGACATAGCTTGTCGGCCAACCCGGTGATGTGCTTGCTCGTAGCATAACTCACACTACACTTTACGTCGAATAAATTATTTTTATATATTGATATTAAAATAATTTATTTTTATATATTAATATTAAAATAATTTTTTATATAAATAATTATCATTTGCTTGCTCATAGCATAACTCACACCACATTTTATATCGAATAAATCATTTTCATTTGATATCAAAATAGTTTTTTATATATAAAAAATATCATTTTAATATATTTATGAATAAAAAACACTTTTAAAAATAATTTTAGTTATATTTTCAAACAATTACTATATTTGTAACAATCACTGTATACATTACATCAGGATATATAAATATGCTCTTATTTATGTGTGTATGAAACAGTCAACATATCCAACCAAATGATAGAAGATTTTTCGCATGTATTCAACTTAGTAAATTGAATTAGTTGGTGGAATAGATTCAATTTTAGCGTTGGGTCCATTTTTTTGAAAAATATCTAGAATGACTATGTTTAAACGATGATATAATGCTGATATTCATCCATCCATACTTACCAAATCCAGTACAAGGTCGTGAATTCAAAACAAAATTAGAGCTCAGTAGATCAACAGGATCAAACCAGTTTAAAATGAAAACTGTTTTCGATTTGGTTAAACTAAGGACATTCATGCCAGGATTAGAGGATTGATGCTCGGTTTATACAAGCAAAGTATATTATTATCCTTTTGTGTATGGACACAGTGGGTCACTAATGTTTGTTTCCACTGTACTTATATACTCACGTTATACCGGTGAATATGTCTTGAAAACTTTATTTCGCCTCGCACTCGCGTATATAAAGATGGTGGACTGGGCTGCATTCTTGTAAAGTGTGAACATTCTCTCCCTTGCCCACTTTCTGTTTTTTTCCTTTTTAGTAATTAATAATCTCTCTCCCCCCTCCTTGTTTTCTGCTGCAGCCTATATATTCCTCCAACTGTTCCTTGTTTCAAGAACTAGCAGTAGTGACTTGCACTTGTTGTGTTGATGGCTTCTATAAGTTGGTGTTGCCTTTTCTGTCTCTGTGTTGCTGTTTTTGTAGCAGAAGTTGGTTTTTGCTCTTCTTCTAAGGTTTGTGTTAATTCTTGATATCATATATGTTTTTTCTTGCTACTTTCTTGGTGGGTTTTATTTGATGTTTTGTTTGGTTTCTCGAATCTGTAGGTTTATGTGGTTTATATGGGAAGCAAAAGTGGGGATGACCCAGATGATGTTTTGAGCCAAAATCATCACATGCTTGCTTCTGTACATGGAGGAAGGTAAAGAATTTGTGCCATTTTCAATACTTTCACGTAATTTGTTGCTTCGCTTTCTTTTTTTTGGTGGTTTAATGTGGTCTGCTGTTGACAGTGTTGAGCAAGCACAGGCCTCTCACCTTTATAGCTATAGACATGGCTTTGAAGGTTTTGCTGCTAAGTTGACTGATGAACAAGCTTCTCAGATTGCTAGTATGTTTATCACTTTAGAAGCAATTTATTGCTTTGTTTTGGAATCAGAATGATATTTATGATAGTTTATTTTTTCTGGACAGAGATGCCTGGGGTGGTCTCTGTGTTTCCCAATTTGAAAAGAAAGCTACATACCACTCACTCATGGGATTTCATGGGTCTGATGGGTGAAGAGACCATGGAGATACCAGGGCATTCAACCAAGAACCAAGTCAACGTTATAATTGGTTTCATTGATACTGGTGAGGGTCTTCTTCTTTTTTGCCCTTTCCCTGTGCACTAATTCTTAATTGAATTCTCCCCGGAGTTTTGATTAAGTGCTGCTGCATATACAGACAAATCTTCCTGATATATTTTTCTTTTTACTGAATGATGTCCTTAATATTAGAGATTCGTTCTGAAATTCCATCTTTGCTTGTTTATTGCTCAAGAAATTCTTGAGTTCCTCCATTTCAGTGTCGTGTCTGATTCTAGATTTGGGAAACATGTATAAATTACTACGCAGTTTGTTACTGTTCATTGTTTAGTCAACTGCGGGGCTTGAATTTGGCTGGCATGTAAATTTTAATAACAAATAGTGGATTTGATTCTTATGGTCAGGAATTTGGCCTGAATCTCCAAGTTTTAGTGATGCCGATATGCCTCCGGTGCCAGCCAGATGGAGGGGGAGGTGCCAGCTAGGAGAAGCATTCAATGCTTCATCTTGCAACAGGTTCATTCTTGCTCAATAATTTATTCAATGATTGATACAGTGGACATTAATTTATTGGTGGAAGATTTAAATTTATTAATAGGAAAGTGATTGGAGCACGATACTATATGAGTGGCTATGAAGCTGAAGAAGATTCATCAAGGATAATGTCATTTAGATCTCCAAGGGACAGCTCTGGACATGGCAGTCACACAGCCTCAATAGCTGCTGGTCGTTATGTTACAAATATGAATTATAAGGGGTTGGCAGCTGGAGGTGCTAGAGGAGGTGCACCAATGGCAAGAATTGCAGTATACAAGACATGTTGGGAGTCAGGTTGCTATGATGTTGACTTGTTAGCTGCCTTTGATGATGCAATCAGAGATGGGGTTCATATTTTGTCCGTGTCTCTGGGTCCTGATGCTCCCCAGGGGGATTATTTTAGTGATGCCATCTCCATTGGGTCATTCCATGCTGCTAGCCGTGGAGTGTTAGTAGTTGCTTCAGTTGGAAATGCAGGAACCCGTGGTTCTGCAACCAACCTCGCCCCTTGGATGATGACTGTTGGTGCTAGTTCGATGGATAGAGATTTTGCATCTGACATTGTTTTAGGAAATGCCACAAAATTCATGGTAATACAACTCCGTCTTTATATTAAGTATTGCTTGCAGTAATTGGCAGCGCCTTATTAGTTCTCATTTCTAAAAAACAGGGGGAAAGTCTGAGTCTCTTTGAAATGAATGCCTCTGCAAGGATCATCTCTGGATCTGAAGCCTATGCAGGATATTTCACACCTTATCAATCCAGGTGAAGCAACAGGTACTTGAAAGTGAGTGAAATTTATATTGCATTCCATGGGAGAAATCTGAGTTAGTTTCCCTTCTTCTGCTTGTTCATGTAGTTACTGTTTGGATAGTTCCTTAAATGTTACCAAAGCCAGAGGGAAAGTTCTCGTCTGCCAACATGCTGAGAGTTCAAGTGAGTCTAAGCTGGCAAAGAGCAAGGTAGTGAAAGAAGCTGGTGGAGTTGGAATGGTTCTTATTGATGAGGCAGATAAAGATGTTGCCATCCCTTTTTCCATCCCTTCAGCTGTTGTGGGGAGGCAGATGGGAAGAATGATTCTATCTTACATAAATAACACACGGTTTGTCTTTTTATTGTCAGTATGGAGACTGGTTGTTTAGCATTCATGTTTCTCAAATTTCCTGATTCAGGGTACTCTGATTGTGAACAGAAAACCAATGTCGAAAATTTCCCGTGCAAAGACAGTTTTGGGTTCTCAACCAGCACCTCGTATTGCTTCATTTTCTTCCAAAGGACCCAATTCCCTGACACCTGAAATTCTGAAGGTAACTTTTCAACTTGAGATCAAGTAGCTTTTCAGAAGACCAACTAGCCTATTTTAATTATGTGTTCAACATATGTCATGCTTCGTTTATGATATTCTAAGTTTCTACCTCTTTCCTTGTGGCATTACTGCTCTATAGCCTGATGTTGCAGCTCCTGGACTGAACATCCTCGCAGCCTGGTCTCCAGCAGATGGGAAAATGCAATTCAACATTCTTTCTGGAACTTCTATGTCATGCCCACACATAACAGGAGTTGCAACCTTGATCAAAGCAGTTCACCCGTCCTGGTCTCCATCTGCCATCAAGTCTGCAATCATGACCACAGGTAAGTTCTTACCAACATTCTGATAATCGACTTGGTGCTCCACGACAAGTTCTGTCCATGAGATTGATGAAGTCTCTAAAATATGCTACCTTTTGCTGATAATTATCTGACCAAGAATCTCAATATCAAATGGAAAATGCAGCTACCATCCTGGATAAGAGAGACAAACCCATCAGAGTGGATCCTGAAGGAAGAATGGCCAATGCATTTGATTATGGATCAGGGTTTGTTGATCCTACAAGAGTTCTTGATCCTGGCCTCGTCTATGATGCGCATCCAATAGATTATAAAGCTTTTCTCTGCTCAATTGGTTATGATGAGAAATCACTGCGTCTGGTCACGAGAGATAACAGCACATGTAAGCAGACATCTACAACAGCTTCCAGCCTGAATTATCCTTCAATCACTATTCCAAATCTTAAAGACAGCTTCTCAGTGACTCGAACTGTGACTAATGTTGGGAAAGCGAGAAGTGTTTACAAAGCAGTAGTGTCTAATCCTGCGGGAATCAATGTTACCGTTGTGCCGAAGCAACTAATCTTTAACAGCTATGGCCAGAAGATCAAATTCACAGTGAATTTCAAGGTGGCTGCTCCATCAAAGGGCTATGCATTTGGTTTCTTGACATGGAGGAGTGCAGATGCACGGGTCACCAGCCCCCTAGTTGTCCGGGCTGCACCCTCTCCCATGGGGTTGATGAGATAGCCTGGCTTAGTTTGTATATATTAGCTTAGAAACTTTGAGATCCTGACAACTCTACACAAATACAGATGCAGAGATATACTCGAGTCCATATATCCACAGTAGTTTACTGTTAAATGCCTGGATCATGCAGGCGACGTGAAGATTGTTGAACAGGCCTCATAAAATGGCAATATAGAATTACAATGCCAAATTTGGCTCTCTTTATCTATTCATTTACTTGCTCTTCTTCAATCTTTCAGTGTACACACAAACGCCCACACGAATTCATGCATAAATATTATTGAAACTTGATCAGATTGGCATCTGATGATCATCTTGTACTTCCTGATAAATGATACAAGTTGTAGTTGTGAAAATTTGAAGTTCAAACTCTGTTTTGCTTTCAAGGGGGCATTTTAATTGAACTTTCTTGTGTGATCACATTAGCCAGTTAGGGGTTATGGATGATTTTTCAGAAAGATCAGGATTAATTGCTCTTTCGTACCCTTATTTTCACCGCGCCAATCATGACACTAATTTAGTTGGGAATCACATGACAACTTAGGAAGTTAATATGAGCATCCCAAGGATTCTCCACAGAATACAGATAAACCTCTATTGCTATGCCCATTTAGCAATGTGCTTTCTTAGTCCATGGATTCAGCGCTTCCTTCTCCTGCTAAAGTACTCTTTTTTTAAAAGAAATTAAATAAATCATTCATGGTCCTGATTATCATGTTGCAAAGCCAATGTGGCCGGCAATAAACAAACATGGCTTATATCATTTCAAATGGCATGTAATAAAGAACATAATCTAATCTGGTTTCCCAAATTAGGCGGGTGTACACGAGACAAATCACCATAAATAATCCAGGGAGACAAGCTGTGCTCTCTTAAATTGCGAGACGTGCTCCCACTCCCGCTGCACCGCCTCATAAATTAAATCAAAGATAGTAGGAACCTCCACACCACAAACTTGATTGCCAAACCATAAACATGGAGTCTAGAGAAATTTTGCTAGCCATTCAAATTGCCTTATCAAATCCATACATTGACTTGGTTATAATCATAAAAGAAATCAGAAGCCAATATCATTATATAAGCTAATTACACTGGTATAGGATATCATCTAATTCATTCTTGTTTCTACTTTCAGTTCTAATTATATGATAGTCTTTCAACACCAGCCGTTGGGAACTTAATCACCCTTGTGACTTAAGTAGAAAAACAGACTAGGACACTCTGCTTTGAAACCATACACCGATGATAATGTACAAGGGCATCAATCAATGATAATATCATCGGAACTAGAACCCATTGGACTGCGCTTCTGAAGGATCAATCAGGCCTTCTAAAACAACAAGTTGGTCTAATAATGCAAATTTCTCATCTTCAAGAGTCTTGACCTCATCCGCAAACTTGCTCAAAGTTCCCTCCACAGCAAAGCTATCTTCCTCCAACAACAAATACATGCGTCTTAGATGCCGGTATCCATCGAATGGGGCAAAGGAGTCTGGCAATGAATCAGAGTTCAACCTCTCTGGTTGTTGGAACAAAGGAGAGCCTTCTTTCTTCGAGCTCTTTTTGAAGGATTTCTGTCCTGGTCTTAAAGATGCAGGCACCCTCACTTGATGAACTTCTCTGACATTGTTTCCTTGTAATTGAATCAAGGAAGCTCTTAAGGCTGCTTTCTTTCTAAGAGTCTTGGAATTTGGAATTTCTGCTGATGGTGCCATCCTTGGATTCTGCATTTTTTATCAGCAAATTCTGTGAGATCAAAAGGCAGAACTGCGAAAACAGAACCAAAGAGATAAAACATAGCAGCTGTCAAAAGAAAGAAGGCATGTTGCATGCTGCTTAAGTGAACTTCAAAATGGCAGGGCTTGAGCCACCATGACAGCATATGATACATATGAGCACAGATCAGACAAGTATCGGCTTCATAGATTCTACAAATAAAAGAGTCATCCATAAACATTTGAAGGGGGTCTCATATAATCAATCATATTGAATTCATTACATATGAATATACAATAGGGTTCATTAAACAGGGGAACCATGCTTAATAGCTGAGCTTATTTATGAGTGTGGTTGAGAATTGAGATTGATTTTTAAAGTAATTTTTATTTAGAAATTCATCACAATAATTTTTTTTATTTTTTAAAAATTATTTTTGGCATCAGCATATCAAAATAATCTAAAAATATAAAAAACTTATTAAACAAAAAATTTTTTTTTTTCAAAAACATTTTTGAAAGGCAGACAAAAAGGGTCGATGTCATGGAGCCAGATTTACCTTTATCTCATCACGAATTAGTTCCTTGTTCAATTCATGAAAACTAGCTTAATTGTTACCCAAAAAAGAACCCACCCACTCATTAACCTATTTTAGCTTTCTAAATGATTTCCTTCCAGAGTTAACACTATCACCGGTTTCGAACTTAGGTTCAACAAGTTTAACCTACCAAACTCCCATATTAGCACACACAAGAGATCCTAAACTTTTCATTCCATCTCAAAACCAGATATACAATATTTGGTAGCAGTATTGTAATTCAAGACACACATCCTGCCTAAATCTTTCCAAAGGGCCATTCCTGACGAACTTCCATTACCATTGCCAGAGCAATTATCAAAACACAAAATTCACAAAACCCATAATTTGAACTATCTAATTCTACCCTGGAATCAAAACAAACATCAATAAAAACGCAAAAAAAATAAACCCACAACAAAAGATCCCTCCTTGAAAGTCAAAATCGCTCCTTTCAATTGAAATAAGACACGAAAAAGAAATTCACAAAAAAAGTGGCATCAATCAGTAGCAAATATATAAAAGAAACATAGAAAGGGATGCAGATAAAGAGAGAGAAGAAGAAGAAAGTTTTAGCCTTCAAGTCTGGAGAGTGGGAGATCGAGAGAGAGGGTGGCTGAGATAGTGTTTGGTGTATTGGTTTTTATTTAACGACAAGAGAATACAGACAACGTAAGAGAAAAGAAGCTTTTAATGGGTTGCTACTACTATTACCGTTAGGGAAGCTGGTTTTTGATATATATATATATGATTCGTCCGCAATGGAGATGAAGCGGGAGAGACCAGTCCCAGCTCTTCTGTAATGTCCATGGCTAAACGTAGTTGATTTTATTCTAGGATGCTTCCTTCTCCTTTACTTTTCAAAATATAAAAGCTTGGGGAGAAAAAGAAAGAGCCTAGCATAATTTAATTTTGTCCTAACCTAACAGTTGATTATCCTTTTATCTAACCTAACAGTTGATTATCCTTTTATCTCTCCCTGATGAATATTTTCTCGGACAAGACTGTAATTTTACATTTAAGAATTCATCCGCAAAGATGTTAAACTAATGAAGATGACGATGATGGCGAGTTGTCTCGCACACCTAAAATTTAGAGTTTTAAGTTGGATGAAATAGAATATTGATATGGTAAAACTTATATATATATAAAAAGTTATTTAAGTAGACTAGATTAATATTTTGTCCTTAAATATATAATTTTATTTTTATAACTGGGGTGTCCGGACCAGTTTACGCGCACCTCGACTATTCCACGGACTTACTAAACATTCTGCAATCCCAGTGAGCAGGTAAGGTACCGCGGGAGTGACAGGCATACCGAGCAGATATTGAACCAGGGAAGCATGAAGGGGCGCCCTCCAGCTCCCACTGGGATTCCAATGAGGGTCCCTAGAAGGAGAGTGACCTCCAGCAACCACTATGACAACCCCTGCCCTGTACTTAAATATATAACTTTTCTAAGGATGGGTCGATGTTATCTAATTATTGGAGAAAAATTTCATCTTTTTCAAATTTTTTGTACAATAAAAACACTCATTTAACCCTGAAAGTAATCAATAAAACGAAGAAGGCTCAAGAGTATTCTCGTTTTATACACTAGCCGTGACATAAATTCACTTCTTTACCCTAAAATGGGATAAAAATAGTGCATTGACAATGAGGGTATATTTGTTTTTTTATGTATGGGTGAACTGTAGAACTACTAAAATACTCTCATAAAATATAAAAATAGAACATCAAGACTAAGGGCATGATGATATTTTGATACCATGTTTTTTTGTTATTGTCTCCGGTTCGAGGGGTATTCATATTTATTATTATTATTTTGATTTGCACGCAGACAAGTCTACTAGACGCACTTGTCATCGTCTTCTTGAAGCGCCTTTTAGGCGACACGTGTTGTGTACAAAGGCGGGGGAAAATGCTTGGTTGTTGTGTCTCTGAGTGTGCTACTGTGTTTTCTTCCATGTTGTGGTGTGTGTGTGTCAATAGATGATGGGTGGGCGGTCATCAGTGGTTAGTTTGATTTAAATTTCTTTAATTTTTTTACCCTTCTTGAATAGTTTTCATTATTTGTCCATACTTATGTGTCTATTCTTAAGAAATTAGTTTTTGATTTCTGTCATTTTTTCTTTTTTCTATTCGTTTTAGTTTCTAAATTTGAATTTATGTTGCAATTTAAACATGATATTTTTTCCCTTTGTTCTTGTTTTTTTCTATTACTTTTATTTGTTTTTCATGTCAAGTAAGTTTTTTTTTATTCTTATAATATTTATTTTAACATAAACTTACTATTTCTTTTAACGTAAACTATATTTTATATAGAGATAAATAACAATTAAAATTGAAAGCCAAAATTAAGAGTATAGGTATATAATAAGAGCAAAAAAAAAAAAACTAGAAGGAAAGGGATTGAAAATAAACAAAAAAATAAAAAATTAAGAACCGAAATGCAAAACAACAAACTATATATGTTGAAACGACACAAAAAAAATATTTTCTACCTACATCGGAGAATAGAGCAAATAACTCATTTTAATCTAGATCACATTTTAAGATGTTGAAAAATACTACAATTTTGTTTTTGAGAATTTTTTAAAAACATGTTTAATATAAAGTATCAAATAAATTTGTTTTGTAATAATTTTAAGGTATTGATGTAAAAAAATATTTTTTTAAAGTATTTTGTAGCACAATGTTAAAAATACATTTAAAATTATAGTTGTTAATCTTGTATTTTCCCAATAAATTAATCAAGTATCTAATCTACTAGAGCTAAGTTAGAAAAAAAACCCAACTAATATATTCGAAAACTTAGATTGGATAGCACCCCATCTAATATATATATATATATACTAGCTAAGTGCCCCCGCACGTTGCCGCGGGGTACACAATATTTTTTTAAATGTAAAAAATATTAATTATATGTATTTTTAAATTGTATTATAAATTTAGTTAAAATAAATTTGTCCAGAAATTCATCCTCACATTATTGTCATTATTATTGTTATAAGAGTTAAAATTATTATCAACATTACTGTCAAAATAATAATAAAAATTAAATTGACTTGAAAAATCATTAGCAAAAACAAAATATTTTTATAAGTAAACAATAAAAAATTAATAATTAAAATTATCATTATTATTGTTTAAATAAAATTATCTAATCCAAATAGCAAATTAAAATAATAAAAAACAAAAAAGAAATAAAGGGAAAAAGTGAATAATATTTATTATTCATATTATTATAAAGAAGTAAAAATTAGTAAATTATATTGAGAAAAAGAAATATAAAAAAAAATAGGAAGCACGAAAAAGCATTAAAATATTGTTATTATTATAATTCATAATAATAATAATAATAATAATAATAATAATAATATGAAAGAGTAAATAAACAATAAAAGATTAATAAAAAAAATAAAAATCAAAGTCAAAATCAACATTGTTATTACTACGAAAAGAATAGATATTATAAAATTACCTCGATGAAAAAAAACTTAAAAAACATTAACAAAAAAGTAAGCAAGAGAAATAATTAAATTATTATTATTATTAAATAATAATTAATTAAATTACCTCTACTATATTATTATTATTATTATTATTATTCTAGAATTAAAGAATTCATTGAATAATAATAGGGATCATTATAGAAATAATAAGAAATCAAGGGATGAAAACAAAAAATTAAAAGTATAAGGGCCAAATATTAATTATGTTAGATTTTTTTATTATAACATAATGTTAGACAAAATAATAAATTTGTATAGAATTTTTTAATTATAAATTTGTATAAAATAATAAACAGTTTTATCCATAAAAAGATGAATATATAAATTGGAAATATATCCTTATGTTATTATCATTATCATTATTATAACAGTTAAAATTCTTATCAATATTACTGTCAAAATAATCTCAATAATTAAATTATCTTGGAAAATAATAAAAAAAGCAAAAGATTTAAGTATAAATAAGAAAAAAACAACATAAACACTAAAATTATCATGATCATTGCATAAATAGTCAAATAATAAAAATTATCTAAAAGTAATAAAAAACCAATAACTGAAATTATTATTACTATTGCGTAAATAGTAAAATCATAAAAACTATTTAATCCAAAAAATAAATAAAAATAACAGGAAAAAATATAAATAAAGGAAAAAGGAAGCAACTACTAAAATTATCATGATTGTCTTGAAAAATCATTAAAAAAAGGAAAAAGATTTTTGTATGAAAAAGGGAAAAAAAACAACTACTAAAATTATCATGATTACTAAAAATCATCTAATCCAAAGAAAAAAAAGAAGAAGAGAAAAAAAACAAAGAGAAAAAAAGGAAAAAAATAAAATAAAGGAAAAAAAGAAGTAATATTAATTTTAAAATGACTATCAATTTAAATTCAAATTTCAGGATTTAACTGATTTAAATAAAATCAAAAGAAAAAAAACTATAAACAAACTAAAAGTATAGATGTATAAATATGAATAAAAAAATATACATTGTCTAAGAATTTATAAAAATAAACTAAATGAATTAATATAAAAAAACCATGCAATAATCAAATAAAAAAAAATAGTTCTATCAACAAAAAGATTAATACATGAATTGAAAATCTATTCTTATGTTAATATCATAATCACTACTATAACAGTTAAAATTATTGTCCATATTACTGTCAGAACAATTTAAATAATTAAATTGTCTTGAAAAATCATTAAAAAAAGGAAAAGATTTTTGTATGAAAAAGGAAAAAAAAACAACTACTAAAATTATCATGATTACTGCATAAATAGTCAAATCATAAAAATCATCTAATCCAAGAAAAAAAAAGAAGAAGAAAAAAAAAACAAAGAGAAAAAAAAAATAAAATAAAGGAAAAAAAGAAGTAATATTAATCTTAAAATGACTATTAATTTAAATTCAAATTTCAGGATTTAACTGATTTAAATAAAATCAAAAGAAAAAAAAACTATAAAAAAAACTAAAAGTATATATATATAAATATGAATAAAAAAAATATACATTGTCTAAGAATTTATAAAAATAAACTAAATGAATTAATATAAAAAAATTATGCAATAATCAAATAAAAAAAATAGTTCTATAACAGTTAAAATTATTGTCCACATTACTGTCAGAACAATTTAGATAATTAAATTGTCTTGAAAAATCATTAAAAAAAGGAAAAGATTTTTGCATGAAAAAGGAAAAAAAAAACTACTAAAATTATCATGATCACTGCATAAATAGTCACTACTAAAAATCATCTAATTTAAAGAAAAAAAAGAAGAAGCAAAAAAAAAAAAAAAATTAAACAAAGAGAAAAGAAGAGTAATATTAATAGTAAAATGATTATTATAATAGTTAAAATTATTATTAATATTATTGTCAGAACAATTCAAATAATTAAATTGATTTGGAAAATCATTAAAAAAAATCAAGAAATTTGTATAAAAAACAATTAAAAAATAACAAATTAATTAATATCAAATATTAATAAAAAAATAACAATAAAAAATAAATTAAAATGAAAAATAATATATATATAGAATTAATTATAATTAAAGGATAAAATTAAAACAAAAAAAATTGGAGGACCAAAAATAAATAATGGTGATTGGTTTCATTTTATAAAAATCAGAAGAAAAGGAACTGAA
The DNA here is from genome assembly GCA_015731905.1 of Salix dunnii. NCBI lineage: Eukaryota > Viridiplantae > Streptophyta > Magnoliopsida > Malpighiales > Salicaceae > Salix > Salix dunnii. Next base: position 34,622,066 of record CM027674.1, on the reverse strand, counting down.
ATCAAACTTTGTATATATTACCAATTTCAATTGGAGGGCTAAATTGAAGAAATCAAAACATCCATACCGGAAAAATTGAAGGAATAAAAAATCAATCAAAAATAAAAAGTATAAGGACTGAAATAAAACTTTCTTATATAATCAGTTTTAATTGAAGGGCACAATTGAAAATAAAAAAAACTTTAATTTCAATAAATCAGTAAGAAAAACGAAATCAAAACATCAGGGACCAAAATGAACTTCTCGCCAACATCGGGGACCGACGGAACATGGCGGGAGAGAAAAGCGATCGCCGACCAAAACACGTCCACCGTCGCTCACCCGGAGATATGTGACTGGAACGTGCCGCGACGGAGAGGAGAAGGCGTCCCGGCGCATCTTCTGGTGTGGCGGAAGAGAATTTTTGACGGCGGGACTAAGCCACACGCGCCGCCTAAAAGGCGCGTCTATGCCGGACGCTGCTGGCGCGTTCGTACGACGCGCCAGCAGTTAAAACGAAAAAAATAATAAAATAATAGCTAATGACTGGCTTGCCCCTGGACCCACCGATATTTACGAAAAAACCTGGATGGAAAAGACGGCAGTAGCCCTGGTTACTGTGCGTTATTTTGTCTTTATAGGGGGCTTTTTTCGTTTGTGCACTGTTCATATAAAGAAGAAAAGCCGGTGATGCCCCTGCTTCCTGTGCACAATTTTGGCGTTTTCGGGGGCTAAAAACGTGCTAACACTGTGCAATAAATGGAGGAAAAACCGAGAGAGCCCCCGGTACTATGCACAATTTTGGCGTTTTCGGGGGCTAAAATCGTGCCTACACTGTTCACCAAACGAAAAAAAAAACTACTATCACAATCCATAGTGCACTGTGTCTGTGTGCACAGTGCATTTGTGCACAGTAAAAACGCCTCACGTTTTATAATATAGGTAATATTATTTTTTTGATTAAAATAACATTTTTTTTTTAATTTATTTCTAGAGTCAATCCTTTGTGACTGGATCTCTAGACCTTGAGATTGAGTTTTGTAACTATTCATAAAACAAACAAAATAATATTTTTAATTAAAACTATTCGGTATAATAATTATATTAATAGTTAAAACTATTCATAAAACAAGCAAAAGAATATTAACTTTGAAATGGAATAAATAAATAGAATGTTTTTACGAGAAGAAAACTTATGATAGAAACAATCAATGAACCCATGTAAAATGAAAAGCATTTTTCAGCTGCCAACATTGCTGGCCGGATAAAACAATGACAGTCTAAATTCAATAATATCCAGGGTGAAATTAATAAAATAAAAAATGTTTGAGGAATTAATTGATATTAAAGAAAAAACAATATGGATAAAACTGATAAAAGCAAGATGTTCGAGGACTAAAATTGATATTAAAGAAATACCACCCTACTCCTTCCTACTTTCCGCTAATAGGAACGGTGAAATGAATTTGAAAATATTTTTTTATTTATATTAAAATATTTAAAAATATCAGAAAAATATTTTAAAATAAAAATAAAAATTAAAATAATTTTTTAAAAATGTTTTCAAAACATTTTTAAAACCAAACATCTCGAAATTAAGGAGGAGAAGACCAATAGGCTGGCTAGCTCTGACCCAACGGTCCGCACCGATCTGTGAAGCCCAAGTCCCCTTTATATTTCGGGCGGGCACCGTAAGACCCACCCGCCCGAGCCACGAGAGAACAAAGAACCGTTCATTTTCATTGTCTGCATCCACAGAGCTCACACCATCAACACACCGTCACCTTCTCTCACTCCCTCTACTGTCTCTCTCTCCATCACTGGTCAAGTACTTGCTTCAAAAACCTCTCCTTTCCCTTTTCCATTTTCAAAATCTGATCGTTGTGTCTATATTTTTTTTAACTCTTGATATTTTTTTGGTCCTGTTAGCCAGGGTTTCTTTTGTTGTCTGTTAATAATAAATTTATCCTCATTTCCAATTTTGATTTCTCTCCATGTGTCTTTGTATCGCAGTGAAGTCAAAGAAGCGATTGTTTTTTAATTAGTTGATTATAAATAAAGTTCAATAAAAAAGGAGAATGTTTGAAGGACTGGTCCATCGCGTTCTGGTCGGCTATCTCGGCCGATACTTTAAAAATATCCAAAAAGAACAGCTCAAGCTCAGCCTCTGGAACGGTAATTTTATGCATATTTATTTATTTATTACTATAGAAATTGATGATGCCTAATGAGTATTATTGTAATAAAAAGTTTTGTTTAGGGTTTATGACTTAGGGTTTAGGTGCAGTTTTTGATGATAATTTGTGATTCTGATGAATAATTAATAATTCCAGAGGAAGTGCTATTGGAGAATGTGGATTTGATTCCGGAAGCTTTTGATTATCTCCAGTTACCCTTTTCGATTAAGCAAGGTATGCTGAATTTATTATATGATTTTGTTGGAACCTGTTTTTTTCGCCTGTAATCTTCGTTTTTGTTTTGTTTAGGTCGGGTTGGGAGGTTAAGCATTAAGCTTTCGTGGAAAAAGATTGGGTGGGATCACCCCATTATTATCGCTGTAGAAGATGTGTTCATTTGCTTGTCCCAACGGGATGATCAGGAGGTAGTAATTAATTATGGTGTGTGTATGTGTGTGTGTGAGTTTGCAGTTTTGATTATAATGAAAGTAGAACGAAAGAAATTATAAATCTTTCGCTTTGGCGTTATGTGCATACATGTGCCAAATATGTAATGTTTGCTGCCTTTTTTTTTCCTGCCTGCCTATTGTAGTGGAATTTGGACGCAGTTGAAAGACGGGAATTCGCTGCTAAAAAAGCTCAACTTGCTGCTGCAGAGCTTTCAAAATTGTCAAAGCGCATATGTGGTAAGCTGTTTGCACTCCACTTTCATGCATAAATGGTTTATTTGGTTTCAGCAAAGAGTATGCCCTTTCTTTTGATAATTCGTGAAGATGTTATATCTTCGGAAACTTTGAGACATGAAAAAGTTTTGGTTAGACAACTTAAAGATTCCAAAGCTTAATGGTTATGAGAGAAAGGCATGGCTGGCTGATCACATATTACAATGTAATCTGATTTGGTGTTTTTTTTCTTCCTGACTTGTGATATATTTTGTTTCTGTAAGAGGACTTTTTATGTTTGGTCCAGGAGATTCTTATTCATGTCTGGCATTTTGTTTCCTGTAGATAATCAGGCCGGGAAATCATTTATCTCATATATTACTGCGAAGGTAACATTTGCCCTCTTGCTAACCATTATGGCTTTCACTCAATAAACCTTTTGTTTTGGGTTGTATTTAAATACATATTATGCTTGTATAAACAATAATAAATATCTTAACTGTACTGCTATTTATGGGTTTATACTGTCATGAAACATTTGTATTGTTGTATTACTGGCTTTTGTGAGTTTTAGATTATGCAGTCATTGTGCTCACAAATCATTTAGTTACTGTGCTTATGGTAGCTCATCGGGTTTCAGGCTGTAACAAGTCATCTAAAAACCATATATATATATGTAATGAAACAGTTAATATTGAAAACCTTGTTCGTCTTATATATGTCCTCATAGAAGATGTAATTGTAATCCTGTTGCTATTCTCTGAGTTCCTTGTTTTTCTTCCAGGTTCTTGATAGCATCCAACTTTCAATTAGAAATTTTCATGTCCAATACGATGAAAGACAGTTTGACTCGGTGAGCTTACCCTACAATCTACTTGTACTTTTCCTTTTTCCTATTCACCTTTTGTCATACTATGTCATATTGGTAATTAATAGTTTTTTTTTGGATACATTTATTGATCTCTGGATTGCTTCCACTTATGTTGTGAACAAATATCCTTATTCTTTGTTTCATGCATATGCTATTTTTGTTAATGCAAGAAAAGCCGGGTATTCCTTTTCTTCATCCTCTTTGTTGTTGTTGTTGTTGTTGTTGTTGTTGTTGTTGTTGTTGTAATGAATGAAACAAGACAAAATTGAGTTGTTTTTTCATTGTAAAGGCGCTACTTGAAGTGCACATTGTAACTCTTGAGTTCTCCAACATGTTTTCCAGGCACAGGTTTTGTTCGGGTTACGGTTTTCCAACTTGACGGTAAAGCAAAATCTGGTTGGGTAATTCTTTTAGGTTAACTCCTGGTATTCTTGTAGCGTATGATAGTTCTCACAATTTTTTCTTTCATGTGAATCTGTGAGTAGCTACAAGTTGAGAAATGACGTTGTAATCTACATGTTTGAAAACTATTATGTGAAACTATGAGCATTTTATGATAGCTCTTATGCCATTTGTGAAGATTTCAGAGGTCATTGTCTATTAAAATCTGTATTTTACTTGATTTTCTTGTTCATCACCTTTCCAAGTTTCTCTTTGAAAAAATAAGTTTTTGAAATTTTCTCATATATACCGGGTTTTTCTTTCATCTAAAATAAGATTTTCATTTTTTCTTGTTTTATTTTCAATTGATGTTTATCTTTTTTATCACATTAGATCATTTGGTGCAAAGATGGTAGGTGGCCAAGTAAACAAAACTGCGAGTATTGAAGGTTTGGAAATTTATTGTACCACTTCAAAAGGAGATATTGATTCAATGGGTTTGGATGATGCGGACTCCAAATCCTGGTGCAGTGCAAGACATGGAGGCAATGACTTAGACTACTTATTACAGCCACTCAATGTCTCAGTGTCACTTGGGGTATAAGGCTTGATTTAAAGTGTTTTTTTTTGCTTTGTACATAATGCATTTTATTAAATAATTATCTTTCTATAACACACTTTTTAGAGCACAATATAAAAAAAGTTCGAAATTTAAAGAATTTTTCCCTTTTAACCTAAACTCTCAGAAATCTTTTAGGAAAATGAGGAGTTGATGCATTCATATCGTGTCGCTTAAACACATGAAAATGATTTATGCCATGGAAGGGGAATATCATTTGCCACCACAATAATATGTTCTATAATCATATATGTTGCAAGTGTACTTGTACACTGAAGTCAATTTTCCCCTTGAATGAAAACAATATGCATGGACCAAGTTTGTGGAATTTTTAGTCATAACAACTGCAGGTTACTGAAGTTTGTTTCTGAACTGCAGGTTAACAGAGCAGGAAAGCTTGATAGTGATTTGCCCCAGTATTCAATCAGGGCTGACCTAAATGACTTGGTTGGTTTAGTATTTTGAGGCGTATATCATTGATATAAAATCTCCATTTTCTGCATGTCCTTATGTAAACTGTGTTGAGTATCATTGTATTTATGTATCGTGTTTCTCTCAACTTTTACTTGATCAGGCTCTGTCTTTGAATGAGATTCAGTTGCAGCGAATATTGGTTTTATCAGATTACTTAAGCACAAGCGGTTTACGGGAAAAGTAAGTTTAGTATCTTTTTTTTTTCATCTGGTGTTAATTAATCTAATAATTTTTTTTACATATTTACCAAATCCCTTTAATTGTAGTGATGTAAGATAGATTTAATACGCAACTATTTAACACAACACTAGATTGGAAAATTTAAACCAGAGGGAAAATTTGGCCCTCTAATTAGAGATGGGGAGTTTGGTTGAGGCTTTATAGAGGGTTTTTTGGACCTTGGAGGGGTCTTACAATTTCTGTTGTAAATGTATTCTTACACTTCCCTGAACTTCTTAGCTTAGTTCTAAGCTTCCCTTTGTGCAATGATGCATGCATAGTAATTTATTTGGATTGTAATTCTTTGTAAAATTAATGCTAGCTATTTGTTAAAGATAAGGAGGCATCTGCAGGTCTTAACTCTACAGTTTGTGATATGGATCATATGTGTTTGTTAATTACTGGAAATGTTGTGAAAGCTTGCTGAACAATAGATTGGATCTCTCCAATTTCTCTATTAGCTGCTGAGAATTCCAATCAATTACAGTTATGGTGTAACCATTTTAAGCGGGCAGTGTGTTTTGTGCTTCATTCTTTCTTTAAGAAAGGGAAGGCTTACAATGACATAAATTGAAGTGCTGTCTTGCATCCATTGTTTTGCTTCTCTATCAGCTGCCCAGACAATATTCCTGTCAATATATATATAGACATAGATGGCCTTCCTTTAGTTTTTTCATCAGGTTGTTTTTAAGAATGCTATGACACTATTCAGTTTGTTCTTTTAAAAGGCTTTGTTTTGATGAAAGATTGCAACACGACTTTCAAGAACTTGCAATGAAAGATTGTAAATTTGATACATTTGTGAGTGGTAAAGGTATGGACGCTACCGTCCTTGGGGTTGTCCTCTATCAAGAAAACAGGATGGATGGCAAAGATTATGGTGGAAGTATGCTCAAGAATCCATTCTGGCTGATGTTCGCTTGAAGTTGAAGAAAACTTCATGGAGATATTTAGGACAGAGACTGTAAGTTTATTTTCCTTTGTGATTTAACCTGTTATGTAATTCCAGATGTCAGGCATGAACACGAGTATGGGGAATATATACCCCCCTCTGATTACTTTTGTCTTGCTGTCTATATTTGTTTTTGAGGCTATACAATGCTCCCCATCACTCTCTGTTGTTTTTTTTGTCCTCATTGATGGAATGGAACTTATGAATCTTCTGAATCACTCTCTTTTCAGACAAACTGTCGTGGAGTAGATTACTTTTCTTGGTTTCCTTGTAATGTAATGTGCCTTTTGTGGGATTTCCTGTCTATGTCATGAATGCCAACCAATTGGAACTCTTTTGTTCCAAGCTTCATGGGACTTTTTTTTTCCCGAGCTTTATAGTTCAATCTTCCTGGGTGTCATCAAGTTCCATGTGAATCTATTCTCTGTTTTATAAATTCTTTTAACTTCATTTCCCCTTTCATAAAAAAAAGATAAAGAAAATATAAAAAAAAACTATGGCTAACGATGAACTAGTAAATCCCACATTTCTTTCTGAATAATTCCATAGTTAAGCAGTCTATTGCACATGCTAACCTTCAGTGCATAGCAAATCCCTTGTATGTGCATAATGGCAGAAGACGAGCAGTTTGTCCCTGATTTTGTAAACTGCTTGATTAGTTCTCTGTTCTGCTTTCATCTACTGAATGAATTGAAGTTTATAAATATACCTGTGTGCCTTTCTGCTAGCGTACCTTTGTTTTTCAATGTTAATTATCTTAAGTATTTGGGCAAGCACTAACATTTTGGCTCAGTAATATGCTTGTTGTAACTTCTGTAAAATTTTATTTTTGAGAATATTTTGTTGAAATATTACTGAAGTTTATACCTATATGTGTGCCTTTCTGCTAGTGTACCTTTGTTTTTCAATGTTAATTATCTTAAAATTTTTGGCAAGCACTAACATTTTGGCTCAGTAATGCGCTCGTTGTAACTTCTGTAGAACTTAATTTTTGAGAATATTTCTCTCTATCTTGATTTCTTATTTCAGGAGTTTTCGCCGGAAGTATATTAATTTATACCAGACTAAACTAGAGTTTCTTCATCAAGAACAGGTGATTTCTCTTGTTTCTTTATCATGAACACAAATGAATTATCCAAAACAGGCTTTGAAGTTCTTTAGATATTATAATTTTGTTTAATGGGTGAGTGGATTGGAAGTTGTGTTTGAATTATGAGAACAGATGCTGAAACATTTATCTTAAAATCGTGGAAGTCCAAGCAATGCTCCAGTGATCATCTTAGTTTGCTCTCTCATCACTTTGTTTTATCCGGCCAAAGTTTGATTTGCACTCTCTAAACTCTCACTTCATTTTAGATTTAAATCCTATTAGCCAATTCTTTCACCATATGATCGAATCTGTTGATGATGTGTATATGATTTGTTGAAATAACTAGGCTATGCATGAAAATCCCATTTAAATGTGATCTGATTTATACCCTTTGCTTTCCAATTTTTGGTACACATCCTCTAAACACCCAGCAACAACTCTTATCTTATGAATGTAGAAAGAATCTGGTATAGATCCAGTGATTAGAAATGCATGATATATAAATCAAAACTTTCCAAAAAAAGGATGTGTGTGAAATCAAGTTGAGTCAATTTTTCTGTTTTATGATTTATCCACATTAACATAATTTCCTCTTCTTATCCTCTGTTTATGAGGTTTGCTTTATTTGTCAACCAAGATCAAGGCTGGTTGCTATCCAACTCTTATTGCTTTGTTTATGTTTGTCATTCAGGCAATCGATGAATATATTATCAAGGACTTGGAGCAAATGGAGAAAGAATCTGATATAGACGATATTCTAAGTTATAGGTCCGTGGCTGAACTTAAGCTCCAGGTATTTGTTATCTGAGCTTATAGAAATTTTTTGCAGAGTGCTATCAATTAATTTATTTGGATCGGCTCCATGCTTAAGCATTTGTGCACATGGGATTTGGTTTGTTCTCACATGAGAGATTTAGCTTTTCTTAAAGTAGTATACAGCAGGTACATTTACCATCTATATTTTGTTAATATCCTTTGTTCCATAATAGTTGGTATACGAGATGATACAATTTTTATTCATTTGTTGTTATAAAGAAAATAATATCTTAATTGGCTATTAACTTTTAATTTTTTTTAAATGAATTAAGATTTTTCTTGAATTTTCATACCTTAAATATTATGGAGTTGGGGGAGTATAATTATTACTTTTTAAAATGCTCATAAAGCAACATTTTTTTCCCAAAGGAAATAGAGCTGTTCATGAGCAACATTTTATTCATTCAGTTAAATAAAATATTGTTTTATTTATTTGGCCACAGGAAGTTTTATCAACCTCTTTATCTTCAAATATGGAAGTTAAAGGTACCCATAGTTTCATTGAGAAGTCACAAAATGATGAACGCTCATCAAGCAAGTCCCGTGGATGGTTGAATTGGATCTCCCGAGGTATGCTTGGTGCTGGCGGAACTGATGATTCAATTCAGTTCTCTGGTGTTGTCTCTGATGAAGTTGTAAAGGTAAGTGTGTCAAGTTGTTGATGGTTAAAATCTGGAGCAAAAAAGTAAAACAAAATATAGATCTAGACCGTAAATTATTTAATTTCCTTTGTTTTCAGGATATATATGAAGCAACGGAGTTCCAACCATCTTTTTTATCTAGTGGGGATGTTGATGCAAATTATAAGATGTTTACATGTGCAATGAAGTTCACTGTAGGTTGCATTACTGCCACACTGCAGAGCAAGTATGGTTACTGTTCTTTGTTATCTCTCAAGATTATTTTATTTTATTTTTAAATAATTTTTTATTTGTAGCCCTTTCTAGAATCTTTCCAAATGTCGCTTGCATGCAGACAAATTCCGGAAGGAGACTTCCATTATGGTATTTTTAAATGGTTTATATCTGTATCATATTTAGGGTCAAAATGATTGTCAGGTATCTAAGCTGAACCATGATTGCTTGCATATTGATACTTATCTATATTACCAGAGAATGCCATGTGCTATCAAATTCTATAATATTACTGATGCTTGCTATATATCAATGGTTTTTGACTGAATAGTATATTCTTTGTGATATCACTGCTTTTTATTTGCTTTTATAGTGATCCATTGACAATCAATCACACTTACTTTGCTTTTTTCTTTTTTTCTTTTTATTACAGGAGTTACTCTAAAAAAATTGCTGACCTGATATTTAATGAGTTAGTCATTGAATGCAAGCTTTGGGAAGAGTTGGCAATGGTTGTTTGCCACTTTAGATCAGGAGAGATGTTCGATCCATGTAACAAGAGAGCCATTCTAAAGATAGGAAGGGTTTGTATTCTTATATCCCAACTATACATGCTGCAAGCTGTGTCTATTTTGAAAATATTTCTCTTTTTGTTACGATAAGGTCCCCCCCCTCCCCCCCTCCCCATTAATCAATCATCTTTTCTTTTCTACATCTAAGCTGTTATTCACAACAGTGGTTTTGAGAACATGTTAAGTCTCTGTTTCAGTTCCAGTGATGCATCAAGGATGATCTTGTGGATCTTGTCTAACTCAGTTTCAATTAAAATTATTGTTTGTCAGTTGAGGATACCATAATTCCCAGATGACTCTTACAAGCATTGTGTTTCACCAACTTTTGGAAACTTGGATGGTTAGTGTTGGTTGTTGGTAGTGCACTTGGTGGAAGAGCAAGTTTCGTTGGTAGTGCACTTGGAGAAAGAGCGAGTTTAGTTGCAAAATGGTGGAAGGATAGTGGACAAGTAAATAATTAGAGGAGTGCAAAGATGCCTTCTTAAAACTTGTTTACTTGGGTTTCCAGGTTCATTGTCTTTCCTAGACACTTCAAGGTTGTGCTCATAATACTTCCTTTGGATAGCTAGTTCTTTACCTTGGTTTCATCATAGAAAAGGAGGGGGATGTTGGTGAGGATATCAAAGCATGACTAGCATAGCTGAAGGGTCAATTTAAGTATTAGGGTAGCCTCTTTGATTGTTAGTGTTAGTGCTAGGAAAACTAAGAGCACTACATCCATGAAGTGTGGATGAGATGACATTGATGAAATGGATATGTGGAAACATAGAAGGGGCCAGATAAAAATGGCTCATCTGTTTCAAGGTGGATGGGACTCCCATTGTGGATAAGAGAAGGTAGTCTATGATGGCTTGGCTAGTAGACTTGTGGATGGACTCTTGGAAGAGAGTGATTGGTTTGCAATTCCAGCACCCAAAAAGAGGAAGAGTAAACTGTCTATATTGTGGGATGAAGTATAATGAGTAATTTAGATTGAGAACTGTGGAAAGTTCAGTCTAAAAGAAAGAAATTGAGGAAAGGGATCCAATATAGTTAGCCACATTTAATTTAGAGCTCGGCCATAGTTGAGCTGAAATAAGAATGGTAAGTTTCTATGGTTCTCAGGCAAGAAAGCTGCACTCAAGGTGCATTTTTCATAAGCAAACTAGTTATGTTCTTGACAATTAAAGTTGAAGCATTTTAACACTAGCAAGGGCCTGTGTGATATAGTTCAAATGCAGGCATCTCCTATGTCATTAGTCTTATCTTCTATTTTGTAGCAGTCATTGTAAAGAATTGCATAGTGAACCTGTCATGAAGACATTCATTGATACTGATTTTTCTCTGCTTTACAATTTATCTTAATGAGAAATTTATGTCATGGTCATGATGTTGAGTAACCAAGCATCAAAATTTGTATTATGTTTTGTGACTTTTCATTGTCTTGACTCATCTTTTAAACACCATTGTTAGATTCTTTTTTTTGCACTACTAGATAGCTGTTTGTATCCAAAGTATTCAATACCAGAAATGTTGCAGAAGTGATATCCAAGATTATTAAGTGAAGAGCTTATTTAGACAGTCGAGATTGCCATCTGGACTTGGAAGTGATGGAATTTTGTTATCTGGGCCTAGAAGTGGTTTGAGATTCTTGAGCTTGAGGAATGTGTTTTTTAATGTGCAAAAATTAGTTTGTTATTATACTTTCAACGAGTTCGTTTACTGATTTGCTTTGTTCACGAGGTCCTTGTGAAAAGTACCAGGGCATAAGTAGGATTGTTGTTTTATTTCTGATATTAGCAACAGCCTTGACTCTTCAACTGTCTTTTTTGTGTCATCTATAAGGTAAGATATCCAGAAAATCATTTGTTTGAATGTGATCAGTTTTTGAGTTGGATGATGAACAACATTTTAAGAAATCATCTTATCATTGTTTTGCAAGACATTTAGAGGACACTTCATCAACATTTAGCCTAACCCGGATTCTTTTTTAGTCCCTTACGGATGGCAATGTGCGGGAAGATGAACCTCCTTCATGTAGATTTCAGGTGGACATGTCACCAAAGCGGGATATTGAATTGTCAGTAAAGGTATTATTCTAGTCCCGGATCTTTGTACTTTTCAATATCCTTTTATAGTTTCTGAACCATGTCATGTCATATGCAGGTCATTCTTCAACCACTGGAAGTTTTTTGTCATATAGAGTTTTTCCAAAGTCTTTGGGAACTCTTTACTGTGTTAAAATCCTTTGAATTTCAGTTGGAAAGGGTAAGTTTTTACTCTTTACAATATCCTTTTTTTTTTTTTTTTATTATTATTAATGATCTGTCTTTAGTTTTATCAACACGTGTAGCTGGGTGTTGCACTCATAATAAGTGGTGCACCTGCTTGCAAATTTTTATTACCTCATTTCATGCATTTATTTATCATTTGTTTCAATCTCTAATAGTGTTGTTTTAACAGGATGACATAATGACATAATGTAAAGTGTTTTTTGGACGATCAAGAACTTGTTATTGATCATTAAATTCAAACATACATAGGAGATGCAATATTTGTAAATACATTTGTTTAGCTATTGGAAAGTTCTGTCTTTTTCTTCAATTGGCATGGTAGTCTTTTATCGTTGGAGGATTTTGTCAACTTCGATAAATATACTTTGTATGTAGCTAAGAAGGTATAGGTGAAGTTTTTTTTTTTTTTTTTTTTTTTTGTCTTTATTTTTTTGTAAACGGGCAACATTGAAACTGCTTTGACGCCTTTATTAATTAATATTCATTCTTTATCGACAAACAAGCAAGATGTTTCATTTTGAAATTCAATATTATGTGGCTACAAACCCATATTGAGATTAGATGTGAGACTCTTTGGTCTGTTTAAATATTTGATGTGACATTCCCATGCAAAAGGTTTATTGTCATTTTGATCCTATTGCAGGTTCTGTTGTCACTAAATGGGATTGAAGATGTCAGGACTCGTTTATTGTCAAAAGTGGAGTAAGTTCTGAACTAGCTTCATTAGTACCCCTTTTCATTCTGTACTTTGGTTTGTCCTATTTAAAATTCATATTCCTAATTGTTTTGGGCTTTAGGCTTTGGTGCCTATATAAAGAATATAGAGTTTTGGTTCTTGCTTGTACTAAATAAGAACTTTGATATCTATGGCACTTTCATGTCTTGTGCTCGTGTCCCATTTGTATTACTGTCTCGTGGAAGCTCATAATTTATGTCTTCTGTGTGCAGATACATCTTATCAAGTCATAAAAAGCTAAGTTGGGATGTTAATGTCATCGATATTATAATTAATGCTCCTTGGAGTAAAGCAACGCCAGAAGAATATATATTGGTAACACCTCTTTATCGTGTTCTATTGCACATCATGTTCTGTGGCCTGTTGTGTTTTGTAGCTATGCGTAGTTTTCTGTTATTTAAAGTTACTGGGGAGATTGTTGCGCCCTCTTCTGTGTGTTGGATAATTATTATTAACATCACAACTATGACTGCCAAAAGAATGATAATGTGGAGATTTGCTAGCTATTGTGATCACGGGAGTGCTTGTGCAGGGTGTTAGTGTGGACTTTGTTTGGAGCTATTTTTTTGGATAGCGAAGAACACCAAGGAAAAAGGGTCTAAAAGGCGATGACTAATTGGTAAAACTGAAAACCAATGATTTCAAACTTCCATCTAAAATTTTAGGAATTTGAGTAAACTATGCCCCTTGTCCATTTGGAATTCACCTAAAATCTGAACAAATTATTACAATATCAGTTCTGCTGCACCAGAGAGTTATTGATTGTGTTAATATTTCTACTCTGCCTATCTTACCATGATCTACTAAATTTTGCAGGTCCTGAAATTGGAATCTCTTTGTTATACTTCTAAATTTGATGTGGATTCTATTGCTTCTATTATTGAAGAACAATCTTCTATCCCCAAACGGTTCTCAAGCTCAATTTCAGCCTCTAATATTTTGAGGGGATTCCAAGTTCAAGATCTCTATAATTACTTTGAGGTCAAATTAAATGACATTGAGGTCAGGCATCTTAGTTTAGTTTCATTTTGTATTCCATGTTGATTATTGGATGCCTAAACATGAAATTCACTTGCTGCAGTTGATTCTCATTACCCCTCAACATGCTCATGCAATCTCTATCTTGGAGAAATTTTGTGCTTCTGTTACCCTGGCATCCTGCATCATATCTGATCAATCAGTATTGAAACAATTGGAGGTAATTAATTTAAAATCTTATTAGTTCGTTGGTACCATTACATAGACAGATTTTTTATTAATTTCTCTCAGTTTTATTCTATAACAAAATGCAAAGCAACAAAAGTTATATCCCTCCATCAAGAAAGCCTTCAAGGAGCTGGATTAGTCAAGTGGTGAAGCTCTTGTCAACATATCCCAGTTCCTACAAAAACAAAATCTAAAATATGCATGAAAGATGCTAACTCTTGTTAATTGGCCTAGTGGTCCCACAGAAAGAAGGGGATCTAATATAGCTCTTAGCAATCGCCTATTATATCCATTTTAAGATCTTATTAACCACTAGGAAAAACATTAGGAAAAACCATCAGGTTTGGAGTAGGGTTGGTAGCTGTTCTGTTTGTGTAGTCTTTTGGTATCACCCTCGGTTTTCTTTCATTTCATGGAATGTCTTGAAAAATGGGCCTTACTGGCCAACATCATTTGAACTAAATCTAAGTGGGACTTGCTATCTGTGGAACCATATCAAGAGGAATAGTAATGCACAGGGGTAGAGGTAGGGAGGGAGGAGGAGACATTCTTCCTCTCTTTTCCTCGTCCCGATCTCCTCTTTTGGTGATAATCTTGAGAGTAATGCTTGAGATATTAACTTTTTACTTGATGATTGTAGTAACTAATATGTCAGATCCTGGGAAGTGATATATTTGTTTAATTTAATCATGATAAGTTTACAGTAAGCATGCTAATGGCTTATCATGACAAATGATTGCATAAATGCTAATGGCTTATTGATGAATAAGTGTTATGGTAAACTTGCTAGTGCCCTTGCATTACTGTAATCTCAGAATATTTCTATATGTTGAAAGTATGTCAGACTAATCATGCAAACATTTTAAATATTATTAAAGGATAAAATTTTAATGTAGATTAGAGTGGCAGATTATTCTAGGGTTCAGGGTTTCAGCTGTCCTTACCTAGTGATGTATTTTTCCATTTCAGGTTTATGTCAATTTATCAGCACTTAATGCAAGCTTTTCCCCACCAATATATGAGTCATTCGTGGTATTTATTGCTCAGATGGAAAATCTTTGTTCAAGGTCTGAACCTCTGTTGCTAAAAAAACCCAATTCACCTGATGTCATCACAAATCAGCCTGGAGCTTCTGGTTTTGGTTTCTCTTTTTCTGCAAGATTGGACCTGGTCAGTTTTTGTTTTGACCTCGCAAATGATGGAGAGAACAGCTCTGAACTCGTGCTGTCTCTTCAAGGATTAGATATCTGGTATTTGTTTGATGTTTGATTTGAACTTATATGTTATCTGCATTCAAGCCTTTTGCTGATACTCTCAGAATTGTGCTTACAGTTCTTCTATTCTAATTGCAGGTTTTCTCATACCCAATATGATGAGTGCTGGGTTTGTACAAAAGCATTAAAGATCATCACTTCCCCATTGAGAGGTGAAAATGATGGCCATATTTTGTGTTTATCTGGGAAGCATCTTTCTTCCAGTTCTGCAAATCATGAAGACTTGGGCATTGGACATGGCAATCGGGATGGAAATTTAGAACAATCACTCACTGAAGTATGCTTTCTTTTGCACAATGAAGCTTACAGAAGGGCAGATACAGTTGTTAACAAGTGTACCATTGGCTTGAATGATATTGATTTCCATTGCTATCCGTACATAGTTGGGTTATTAGTTGGATTTTATGATAAATTATCTGCTTATGGTTCACCTTTCACTTCTGATAACTCATTTAGCCCTGTCACAGATGCTAAAAGTCCTGGAATAATGGCTGGTTTAGAGTTTGAAAGATTTGGGTACTCAAATTTCATTGAAACTGGTTCTTCTGATCATGCTAGCATTTCTTTGGATAACTATCCCTTTGTTACTCTTTGCAAGTTTGCATCTCTTGACAGCCTAGAGAGTTCACTTCATTACCCTTTTGCAGACTGGAGGAGATTATTTAATTTAAGGGAAAGAAAAATCAAAAGTACAACATTCTGTTTAAAGAATGGATTTAAAACTCTTTATGCTTCACCATTGATGTTCACATCTGTGGTGGATGCAATTGCTGCACCAGTAAGTATTAGTGATGCAAATTTACTCAATATTGACATAAATCTTTGTGGAGTCAGAGTGCACTTTCATGATTCCTCTTGCATTGTTGGAACTGTTGCACTACCAACCTTGAAATCTTCACTTTCAATTTATGAAGACTCTATGGATTTGCTGTGTTCTGCTGAGGGATTGGTTCTCACGTCATCTTGGTGGACTAATAATTTTCAAGAGTTTCTTTGGGGTCCCTCACTATCAAATCTGTCTCCCATTCTAAATTTACGTTTGAGAAAGGGGAAATTTGGATCATTTCCTTCTGAACTTGAAGTCAGCATTGGTATTCAGCATGTATACTGCATGTTGCCGCCTGAGTTTTTAGCCATTATAATTGGTTACTTTTCATTGCCAGATTGGAGTTCAAATCTGAGTGAGCAGCCTATGAAAATGGAAAACAAGAATCATTTAGTATATAAATTTGAGATACTTGACTCCACATTGATTCTTCCTGTGGAACATGATAACCATCAGTTTCTGAAGATAGAAATTCCACAACTGTACTGTAGTTTTATTGATAAGAGTGCTCCAAATGATGCAAAGATGAATATCCCCCCTGACTATATGGTTCCAGCACACAAAGTTGCCACAACAAATCACTGTTTGAATATGTTTGGAAGGGACTTATCCCTATCACTCCTGTCAAGCAGAGAGGATGAACATGGCTGCTTAGAGCTTGATCAAGATACCGGGTGTGGTAATATCACCTTAATTGCAACACTTAGTGCAGATCTTTGGGTTTGGCTACCTTGTGATGACAAGTCTTGTTTTGAAAGTTCTTCTGTTTCCACATGCATCATGTCAAGGATTACCGATTGTCAACTTATTGCTGATGGTATGATATTTTGGCTTTCAAATGCTCTGTTGAATTTATGACGTGCCATATGTTTTTGTTTGTTAATTTTATTTTACCTATTAATACAACTGTTGCTTGTCTCAAATGATAGACGGCCACAGTTTGGATGGATTTGAGGCGCTACTAGATGTCATAGATCAGTTTTCTTCAGTTGATGATCAGTCCAAAAATTTTGAATCTGATGTTTTTCACTTTCTTCGGTGGAAGAGGAGCCAAAAAGAAAATTGTGCAGTTTCACCGGCTGCCTCAGGCACTATGTCTTTGGAAGTTCGATGTTCTGTTGATTCCTTATTGGTTAAATTGTATCATTCAGGAGAAGGTTCAACTCTGCCGGAACCAATTGCTAAGATTGATGTGAAGTTTAAATGTTCAGCATCTCTGGTAAATGAGGCACTTATGCTCTTGGACCTCGGTTTTTCTTCTTTGGCACTATATTCACTGCCTAGTTCTGTGATGTTAGCACAATGCACTGGCAGTTCCTCTGCTTCTTCAGCCCTTCATTTTTGTTTCTTAAAATCTGTTGAAGCTGAAAATGAACTTAATTTTTCTCTTCCTTCTGTTAGTATTTGGCTACATCTTTTTGACTGGACTGGGATCATTGATCTTTGCAATTCTTATGCTAAAAGAAGGGCTGAAAATGAAGTTCTTCAATCATCATCAATGAGTTCATCCAAAGATCTAGTTGATACGCCTGAAACTGTGATATATGCTGTTTCTCAAAATTCTCCTCAAAATATCAGCATGCCCAGTTCTGATGTTCAGATGTATGTGAAGCAGGACTCTATTTCACTTATTGTGAGATCAGAAAATATTGGCCTTACGGTTCATTTTCCTGTTTGTGCCATAGAAACTGTTCCTGGTGAAATACAGGCAGCCACAGTTCAAGAAAGGAGGTCCCAAGATGTTGCATCTAATACAGCAGAAGGGAAAAATAGTAAATTTATTACAGTCACTACACATAGTAGAAGTACCAGATTATCCATGGTTGGTAAAATTGTGACCTTGAAATGTAGTTTTCAGAAGGCTTTGGGCACTGTTGGAATATGTGAGGACGAGAGCATTATCAAATGGCCTCTCTTTGAGACATCGCAAGTTGTTGTGTCAACTGAGATTTGTAATAGCCAGCTGGAGTCTGTCAATTTTAATTTAGGGGTACAGTGTGACCGGTTAGATGTGCAGCTTTCCCATCAAGTGCTCTGCTTCTGGCATGGTGTACGGCTAGACATTCCTGAAGCAGGAGCTTCGCGTTCTTTGTTTGGTCATATGGATTTTAAAATCCAGTTGCGGAAAATTTCCTTTCTTGTATCTGATGAAAGGGTATGTTTTCCACTGAAATCTAAAGTCATGGATTGTATTCAACTGTTTCCGGTAATGAATGGTTATTGCATGCGTTTCATTATAATTTCAGTCTTGCAAATGTCTCCTTTTAATGCCCTTTCATTTTAAGTTGTTTCTATTAAGTATTACTTTACTCAGTGATATAATTATAAATGCAATATTCACTTTCAATTATGTTAAGATTTTGATTCTTGTACCTTGTTTGGTTTCTTTTAGTCTTGCAAGATTCACTGTTGTGCTCTTATGGTGGTCTTCATTTTGTATTAAATTTGAATATTCTTCCAAACCAACTTCTGTTTATAAGTTCATTTTCTATGTAACACTAAAAAAGCTGTTCATCTGATAAGCATGAAAACTTTTTCCTATATGGTATCATACAAAGATTTATTATTGTTTTATTTTGAAGGTTGTAGGCTTTTTTCCCATTATAAAAATTACAAATTAAGGGAAAAATAACCTAAATCAATCTTCTTCTCTTTTCTTATGTAGTGGAGCTTTGGTGGTCCTCTGCTAGAAATTGCTATGAGGAACTTTCTGTTGCATGCTATTGTGACTGAAAACAGCATGGAGAGCTCAGTTGCAAGTGACCTTGAAGTGAACTACAATAACATTCACAAGGTATATTAGTTATGGAAGCATAACTACTACCATTATTCTTTTTGGTGTGGATGTCTTCCTATATTTTCTGTAATATTATACTTATTCTGGCTGTAGGTTTTGTGGGAGCCATTTGTTGAGCCTTGGAAGTTTCAGATAAACATGATTAGAAAAAAGGAGATGACCGCTCACTTGAACAGTTCCATTTTGACAGATATCGATGTCACATCAACTATGCAACTTAATTTGAATTGTACAGAATCTCTTATTGAGGTATATAGTGGTATTTTCCATATTCTATTTGGGTCACACTCAATAAGCATTTGAGGAAGTTTCTGGAAATTTGGGGCATTATTTTATTCAAAAAGAATGATTGCTTTGATGAATATTTCTATTAAATACTGTGCTATTGTTTATAAAAGTTTTCCTTGACAGTCAGTCTTATGTCTACCACCTAATTTTCCTAATGTATACCAAAGCATGTCTAGATAAATCTTTTTGTTTGATCATGTTGATGTTTCCTTCTATATGCAAAGTAGACCAATTTCCCTTTGAACATGTCTCAAAATACAGTTTTTTTTCCTTCTGAAAATGCACTAATTTTCCTAATGAGTTTTTGTCCCTTAAAAGTGTTTTTTCAGGACACATGAGATGGTTAACGATGCCTGGCATTTGGGACCAAATGATCCATTTGAAAACCATAGATCCTCAAGTAGCCAGTTATCATCTGAAAATGTACATGAAGGGAGTTATGCTCCCTATGTGCTTCAAAATTTGACTTCCTTGCCTCTTGGATACCATGTTTTCAAAGGGCCGGTTAATACTGATGAGTTTGATTTCTCTGAAATGAAAGATGCAAAATCCATCCAACCTGGTTCTTCTGTTCCTATTTATCTTAATGAAACTCCGGAGGAGCAATTGTCTCGATGTGGCCCTGCTCAGTCTTCTGACAGACTCAGTGAGAAGCAATCAAATGGAGCTGTTCATCACTTCATGAGCATTCAGCTTGAGGGGATGTTTCAACCTTCTCCTCCTATTTCAATGGATCTTGTAGGACTTACCTACTTTGAGGTTGATTTTACTAAGGTTTTGAAGCGAACGGAAATTGATAAAACAGGGAATGTTTCAAAATATGATATGGACCTTGAAGAGAATGCTAGATTCAATACTGATGGTGGTTTTGTTGTTCCTGTTGTCTTTGATGTTTCAGTGCAACGCTACACCAAGTTAATACGATTATACTCAACGGTAAGTACAAAAATTAGTTAATGTGATAACCCCAATATTTTTTTAATCTAGGTATTTCTCAGAGCATTAGTGCTCATCAATCAACCTTTACATTTGATGATTTAGGTTATACTTGCTAATGCAACATCAGTGCCACTGGAGTTAAGGTTTGACATCCCTTTTGGGCTATCCCCGAAGGTACACAATTTTGTTTTTTTTTGGCATACTAGTCTCATCATGGACATGTTCCTTTAATTTTGACATCATAGCTATGTTTGTTTTTACAGATCTTAGATCCAATTTATCCAGACCAGGAGTTTCCATTGCCTTTGCATTTGGCTGAAGCTGGCCGAATGCGTTGGCGTCCGCTTGGGAATTCTTACTTGTGGAGTGAAGTACATGACATTTCTAACATTCTTTCACACGAAAGCAAGATTGGATTTCTTAGATCTTTTGTTTGTTATCCATCTCATCCAAGCAGTGATCCCTTTCGCTGTTGCATATCTGTTCAAAGTTTTAGCTTGCCTTCATCTAAAAAGCTGAAGAAAGGATCATATAACACTTTCAAGCAATCAGTTGAAAGTGTTGATGGTGATCAGAAGGAGTCAAGTAATCGTTTTATTCATCAAGTAACCTTAAGTGCTCCATTAGCAGTAATCAATTATCTTACAGATGAAGTATCTTTGGCAATTGAGAGTGGTGGGGTTACTCGTACTGTGTTGCTTTCAGAGGTTTGTGGAGTACTTTAGTTAGATGAATCCATGGTTCTAATTTGAGGCCTCAGTTTACAGGCCATCTTGGTTGTTGATGTTTGTTTGAGAGTGTGATTGAGTTTTTTGTTTTAAAGTGATTTTCATTCGGAAATGCATTAAAATAATATTTTTTTTATTTTTAAAAATTAATTTTGACATCAGTGTACATGAAAATGATCTAAAAACACCAAAAACCTTAATTTAAAGTAAAAAATAAAAATAAAAATTTTCAAAATTTTTCAAAATTTTTCAAAAACACTTTTGAAACGCAGTGCCAAAGAGGACTGTAACAGTCATGGCTGCTGCATGTGTGAATTTGTTACTTACAGCAACCATTGCATAACAGGTTAGAAGCCGTCTATGGTCTAAGAATCTGTTATGTGATGCTCTCATAGTAAAAGCTGATGTTTGAAACCATGGATGAATCTTAAGCTTCTTGTTTGGAGTTATGTTCATTTTCATGATTTATTGATGTCTGAAGGTGGTGCCATAACTTAAAATGTGATGTATGCTTTCTTCCTTTTCAGGTTGAAACTTCTTTCCATCATATAGATCCTTCATATGACTTAGGAATGGAGTTCTGTATTCATGGATTCAGACCTTCGAATTTGAAGTTTCCACGTGCAGAAACATTCAGTACAATGGCTAAATTAAGTGGAACCAAGTTCTCTTTAACTGAGACGGTTTCCTTTGATTCTGATTCCTCTGATGGTGGGATATGCTTGCTGTTTAGTCTACTCTTGAGGAATTGTGTGTTTGAACAATTTTTCTAACCACATTTGTGCAATGCTGTTTCAGGTCTGCTATGTGTTACAGTGGAAAAGATTATGGATGCATTCTCTGGTGCACGAGAACTATACATATATGTTCCCTTTTTGTTATATAATTGCACTGGTTTTCCACTCAATATTTCAGAATGCAATTCAGAAATGAAAGGAAGTCATTGTACTATCCCATCTTGTTATGTTTTGGTTGAAGATGAATGTCTTCAAGGCAGGAAAGATGGTCTTAGCCATTTGTCTTTTGACCAGGATTCACATTCGAGAGCTCCTCATATTGTCAGTTCAGGGAGTTCTTCCTCTAAAAATAACATTTTTTTGTCCAGGAGGAATACTGCTTTGCATCTTGGGAAAAGTATTAGCAAACCTCTGATTTTATCTGGTTCCTCTGGACCTTTCCAAGAGCAACCATACAAGCATGATTTAGTTTGTCAAAAGGCTTCTTTTGACAAGTGTTCAAGTACTGACTCAATTGATACTGGACGTGGAGAGGTTAAAGCATGCATGTATTCTCCTCATGGTGTTTCTTCTGCTGATGAAATTATGGTAAGAGTAAGTAGGCATGAATATGTCATGGAAAATGCTTCCCATTCCACATGGTCAAGGCCATTTCTCCTCATTCCACCAAGTGGTTCAAGCACTGTTTTTGTTCCACAATCATCATCAAATTCTGCACTGATAATATCCGTGACTTCTAGTGATGTTGCTGGATCATTCGCTGGCCGAACCCAAGCTATTGCTTTCCAGCCCAGGTAATAATTTTTCATTTGCTTTAAAAAGACAGCATGCTCATAAATCATGATTCTCATGCTTTAAGGTGCTCATTCCTGCGTTTATATATTTGTTATCCTGCAGATATATCATTAGCAATGTCAGCAGCAAAAAAATATGCTATAAACAGAAGGGAACTGATTATTCAGTTCGTTTAGGCATTGGAGAGCATCACCATCTTCACTGGAAAGACACAACGAGGTAGTCTTACCTTTTGTAATCACTCTGCTGCATGTTGCTGTTATCTTTAATTCAATTAAGTCATAATAATCAACTCCTCATCCTTGTGGAAAAAGTATGAACACTTTCAAGCTATTTAGCAGGTATATGGCCTAATTCCTAGTTTCAGGGTGTGTTAAGTCTTAATAAAAAAATCCCTCCTCCTCCACTTTCCTGTGAACAAGGCAATTTCATCATTATTTCTAAACTTGTGGAAAAGTATGAACACCTTCAAGCTATTTAGCAGGTATATGGCCTAATTCCTAGTTTCAGGGTGTGTTAAGTCTTAATAGGGAAATTCGTTTTAAATAAATATTTTCGAAGTATTTACAGGTTTTTTGCTAGACATGGTAAATTTTTTGAAAATGCTTGATGACTGATGAGCAGCTATGGATGTATTTATTGAAACAAGGGTAAATCCTGGGTTGCATGGACGACTGATTTAAGAAGCTTTAATTCATAGTATGTAAACTTCAGTGAAGTGATTGAGCATAATTTGAGGTGTAGTACAAAAATACCTGATAACCAATTTTAGTCCATGTCAAGTAGATCATCCATGGAAAGCATGCTTCCTGAGTTTAGTGGGAAATAATGGGATAACAGAAAGATACCTGTGCTGGAGAGGAGAGAAGCTTCCGTTTTAATATTCTCGAGTTTCAGGCCAAGTAGAACTAGAAGGAAACATATTGTTTGCAACTTTAGCAAATTATAGAGATAAAGAAATGATGTTAGAATGGATTGAATACGGTGCCTTAGGTTGCATCATGTTATGAAATTTGCTAAAAGCATCTTTCCAGTATTATAAAATTTGAGTTTGTTTCTATCTTTCGTGCTTCCTGTGGTAAATTTATCACTCAATATTATTTACCTGGTAAAATAAGTCTGAAATCTTGATATATGATTCTTTCTTTAGCTAGTTTGCTTATGAAATGTGTCAACTTTATATTATATAATTAGTTTTTGTTCTCCATCTCCTCTTACCTTTTACTTGTTACATTTGCAACCTGCTGCAGGGAGTTATTAGTTTCCATATGTTTTGATGAACCGGGATGGGAGTGGTCAGGCAGTTTCTTGCCAGATCATTTAGGTGATACACAAGTGAAAATGCGAAATAATGCTGGGGTGCTAAGAATGATAAGGGTGGAGGTACAGAATGCTAATGTTTCTGTTAAAGATGAAAAGATCATTGGAAGCCTCCATGGGAATTCTGGGACAAACTTGATTCTCTTGTCTGATGATGATACGGGTTTTATGCCATACAGAATTGATAATTTCTCTAAGGAGGTTAGTAGTTGGTAGCTGGCTCATTAATATCTTGACCGTGACAAATGCAGGTGTTTGGCCCAATGGCACTTGCCTTTGCAAAGTAATATATGAGTGCAATTTTCAAGTTTATGCAACTAAAAGAAGCCAAAAAAATTAATTACATTAGCTTTATTAGTGGGAGCAATTCCAAAATTTGGAAGCAATTCTTGAGCTAATATATTTTATCTTTCATTTGATCTTTTACTTGTCTAGCTGCATATTTCCTTGTTTATTTTGATAGATTCTTTTGGCTTTTGTGGTGGTGCTTGCATTGTAAGACTCAATAGTTAGTGTTAGTTTTTCTATAGCTGCAGATATGCAGATCTCTTCCACCTACTATCTGACTCTATCAGTCCTCTTTTCATTAAAATGCTATATTCTTTTGATGGTTTATTTTGGATTTTTCATTCAAGTTTGGAGAATGTTTTATTCTCCAATTCAATCTTGTGCATTTTCTTCTTAATATGTTATATAATCTGGCAGCAGTTATATATTGCACTTCTTCTTCGCAGAGGTTACGGATTTACCAACAGAAATGTGAAAATTTTGAGACTGTCATTCACCCTTACACTTCTTGCGCATATGCATGGGATGAACCCTGTTTTCCCCATCGTCTCACTGTTGAGGTATGTTCTCCTTACCCTGAAGAAAAATAACGATAGATGCATATGGGTTGCTTAGTATTGGTTTTTTGATTGAAATGTGCAAGGTTCCTGGAGAGCGTGTCATTGGCTCCTATGCTCTTGATGATCTGAAAGTGTACATACCTGTGCAATTGAAGACAACTGCTGAGGTGTGCTCCTGTAGACCTTATTTACTGAGCCCTACACAGCACAAATATTGATTTTGGAATGATGTTATCATTCAATCTTTTTTTTTTTCCTGTATTACTTTGCAATGCATGCTGCATTGTGGACATAATAGTAAACAGCAGTAGAGTCCAAAACTTACCTCCTGTTTAGAATAAGAATAAGAAAATCAAGAGGCAGAAAAAAATCACTTCTACAAAAAATTCATAGAAGACAAAATATACCCTAATGAATTTTGTACCAGGGGTTGCATCAACCATCTCATGGCAGCCCCCAGTTACAAATAAACCCATATTATCTCGGGGAGAATAACTTCCTCCTACCAAGGTGGGATGAGATTTACCTCTACCTACATGTGTCATGATATTAAATCATCGTGTCTTGACCACATTTTGGGCTGTTATAGTATCGTTGTTTGTTTTACTTCTTTAGCACAGTGGCTTGCAGGATTTTCTTAGGCAACAATAAAGAAAATGGGGGTGGGGGTAGCCCTAGGGGTCAAACCCTAAGGCCCCATTTGCAAGTGATCATCTGATTTATTGAGATATTACTCGAATAAACCTAGCATTTTGTATCACTCGAATCTTACTTCACAATTTATTGTGATACCTGGCATTTTCATGTAGCAATCAACATTCAAACTTTTGAGTGTTATTCAATGGCATGATTTTGGGAAATATTTAACCAAAGCAGAATTCTCGAAAACACAGTTTTGTGCAGACCTCTCCTAAGTTTACAAGATATTTCCTTTTCTTTTCTTTTCTTACAAAGAATCTGATAAACCTTCTGTAAAAGAAAATAGACGGGGATGAACAATCAATCTAGATCAGAGAAAGAAGTGATTTATAACCCATGAAAGCTTTGTTGTTGGACTACAGCACAGGAAAAGATAATTATGCAAGACATATGTTCATGGTTGTTATCTGGCCTTGTAGGTTTGCTTATTGATAGTCATCTGATAAGTTGCCTTATGTCACAAGTTATTTGCTTTCAAAAAACATAAACATGAATTTTTAGTTTTTGTTTTCAGAAGCCAGAAAGAACATTGCTCTTATCTGTCCATGCTGAGGGAGCAATAAAGGTTTGTCATTCAAAGTTTGGCTAGTACAATGCATATGCATTTTATAGTGTAGTTACCATTTTCTTTTGCTTCAGGTGCTTAGCATTGTTGATTCAAGTTTCCACGTTTTGAAAGATTTTAAAGACCCATCACCTCCATGGTTCCGGGAAAAAACTAAACATGAACAGAAACAGAAAGATGTATTTTATTACAAGGAGAAATTCTCGGTTGCTATTCCATACATTGGTGTCTGCTTGATTAATTCCTATCCACAGGTAATGGACAATGAACATATGTTTTGACAACTAACTCACACATGCTGAAAAAGTTTACAAGACCTCTTCTTTCTTTGTTAGGAACTGCTCTTTGCCTGTGCAAAGAATCTTAGCCTTAATCTTCTTCAAAGTTTGGATCAACAAAAGATTTCATTTCAAATCTCGTCGTTGCAAATAGATAACCAGTTGCAAACAACACCATATCCTGTTATTCTGTCCTTCAGTCAAGAATTCAGAGGCAGCACAGTGGGCCAGAGAGTCAAGGATGACATTGCTAAATCAAAGGGTGATAGAGTATTGCAAAGATCTTGTGAGCCTATACTATCCCTAGCTGTAGCAACTTGGAGGAAGAAAGACATCTCCTTGCTTTCATTCGAGTATATAAGCTTAAGGTGCTTGTCATCCCATCAAATTTGTTTGAATTATCGGGCTTTTGTTATTCTGATTCTTATTAAAATCAGTTGAATTTGCAGAGTGGCAAATTTCCGCCTTGAGCTTGATCAAGAAGTTATATTAAGATTACTTGACTTCTATAAAGCTGTTTCTTCAAGGTTCCAGAGCAATGTCTTGCCATTTTCAGATCCCAAACACCCACCTCTTCTATGTGATGCAGACTTCATTCATGCTGAAACTCATGAATACATAAAAACAATAGATAGCCATCTGCTTGGAATCAATTTATCTTCATTGACCAAGAGTCAAATTAACAGTGCAGCACTTCCTTCAGTAGTTCCAATTGGAGCCCCCTGGCAACATATCTCCTTTTTGGATGGAAGACAGAAGAAGATCTATGTAGAACTGTTTGATTTGGCTCCCATCAAGTTTACTTTGAGGCTAGTCGCAAAACTATACTCGCTTTTACTTCAGCTCCCAATTTTTGGTGTAATGACTAAAACCACAACATATTCTGTGCACAGCTTTTCTAGTGCTCCATGGATGCTGAGAAATGGAATTCTTACATCAGGAGAATCTCTTATTCATGTAAGTGACTTTTTTTCCCTTCCGTATAAGATTTATTGGGAAAAATTCTTAATGTTATTTATGTTGACTGTAAATGGATGCATATTTGAATGAAGTGGCATAAGGCACTGGTTTCCACCAGTTTTATAAATTTCAATATATTGTTCTTTCAAGCACATTTGCTATTAAAAATATGGTTTGCTATTTGCTACTAACAACAGAGAGGACTTATGGCTCTTGCTGATGTTGAGGGAGCTCGAATTCATCTCAAACAATTGAGAATTGAACATCAGATGGCTAGTTGGGAGTCCATGCAGGATATCCTCATCAGGCATTACACTCGTCAACTTCTTCATGAGATGTACAAGGTAAACAGTGTAAAATGGTTTTGTTGGTTTGTCAAAAGTGAACAACTTTTCTACACAATTTCTGCCTCTGTCAAACATGATTTCACTCTATTATTGCCAAGATCAATTATAATTTTATATCAGTTTTTTTTCCTTTGGTAGCTTTACAGCCTACCATGTTGCCATAACCTAATATCAATCTGTCCGCAATACTTGTAACTTTGCATATGCAGGTTTTTGGTTCTGCTGGTGTTATTGGTAACCCAATGGGATTTGCAAGGAGTTTAGGCCTTGGCATAAGAGACTTTTTATCTGTTCCCGCCAGAAGCTTTTTGCAGGTATAAAGCCTTACAAATTGCTTGATTACACTGTGCATCCTGTAGAAAATTGTATTTCAATCCCTTAATTATCACTGCCTAGGACCTAGGATATATACAACAGCTTACAACAGCTATATTTCTAATTTAGGATAGTTATTAACTATACATAAATAGCTATCAATGCTAGATCCTAACTAATAGAAAAGTATTTGACTTCCCTTTTATACATCCTACAAATCTGCCATTCAATACTTCCCCTCAAGTTGGATGGAAGAGATCTTTCATTCCAAGCTTGTCTAGTGTGTTCTTGAATGTAGGATTTTGAACTCCTTTAGTGAGTATGTCTGCCAGTTGCTCTCCTGTAAGCACATAGGGAGTGCATATTAGTCCACTCTCTAGTTTTTCCTTGATGAAGTGTCTGTCAACCTCCACATGCTTGGTTCTATCATGCTGTACTGGATTGTGTGCTATTGCTATAGCAGATTTGTTGTCGCAGTGGAGCTTCATTGGTCCTTCCCACTTGATTTTTAAGTCTTCCAGAATAATTTTCATCCATAACAACTCACAAATTCCAAGTGCCATTGATCGGAATTCAGCCTCTGCACTTGATCTTGAAACAACATTTTGTTTTTTGCTTCTCCATGTCACAAGGTTTCCCCCTGGTTTGAGGCACAAAGTGCATGAGAATTTAGAATTTTACCATTTTGAGCAAGAGAGCATGACCCAGATGGTTTCTCCATGTTGTTGAGTAGGGATCTTAGGCTCTCAATCTCCTCCTTGTTAAGTCCTCTTACCTCTGGAGTGTTGGTTTCTAAGGCTGTCTCTTCAGCATTAGCCAAGTGTGCATGTCCTCTTGGTTGATTCCACCTAAATCCTCCATTACGCCCCATCCTTGTTGGGGCCATCTGATTCCTTGATAGTGGTCTGCCATGCAATTTCCAGCATATCTCCTTTGTATGGCCTATTTTTTTGCAGTAGTTACAAAACTGCTCTTCTTTAGGGATTTTTCTCCCATCAGTTTTTATCCCTTCTGCATCATTTCTGCCATGAGTTATCATCATAGCAGACCCTTCTGTGTGAGTGGCCTCCATCATCACTGTCCTCCTTCCTTCTTCTGCCCTTATTATTGAAAAGACTTCATTGAGTGAGGGCATAGATTCCTTTCCTAATATTTGGACTCTTACTGGATCAAATTCCATGTTTAGTCCTGCAAGGAATTCAAAAATCCTTTCCCTCTCCACATAGTTTCTTAAAATTGTTGCATCATCACTACACTTCATTTTAAAATCTTGATAATAATCTAACTCCAACCAGAAACTTTTCATGATGTTATAGTATTCAATAACCAGCATATTACCTTGTTTGGTTGTTGATAGCTTGGTCTTGATCTCATAGATTAAGGCAGCATCCTTGACCTTAGAGTAAGTCTGTTTTACTGCATCCCACACATCTTTTGCTGTGTTCAGGAACATGTAGGGCCCACAGACTTCTAGCATTATGGAATTCCATAGCCATGACATAATCATGGAGTCTTCTTCATCCCATAGGGTGAACTTTCGGTCTTCTGGTTTTGGGGGATTGTCTGTTAAATGACTAATCTTTCCTCTTCCCTTGAGAAATGTTTTTACTATCTGAGACCACTTCAGATAGTTTTTTCCATTCAGTCTATAGGAGGTCTGTAGGTTCTGAAACTCTCCGGCTGTTTGGGTTTCTTTGGTGGTGTTTTCAGACATGATTTTCTAGTGTTGGGGTGGCTGGGAAGGTTCTGGATCTAGGGTTTTATGAGGTAGGCTCTGATACCATGTAGAAAATTGTATTTCAATCCCTTAATTATCACTGCCTAGGACCTAGGATATATACAACAGCTTACAACAGCTATATTTCTAATTTAGGATAGTTATTAACTATACATAAATAGCTATCAATGCTAGATCCTAACTAATAGAAAAGTATTTGACTTCCCTTTTATACATCCTACAAATCTGCCATTCAATACATCCTTGTGTTGAAATTTGGCTATTGTTTTTACAGAGCCCCAGTGGACTGATTACAGGCATGGCACAAGGTACCACTAGTCTTGTAAGTAACACAGTCTATGCTTTAAGTGATGCTGCCACCCAGTTCAGTAAAGCTGCTCAAAAGGTAATTCTACCCCTGTTAGTATCAAAGGAAAACATTGCATGGGTTAAATTTACTGACAAAACAATTGATTGTACGTAGGGTATTGTTGCATTCACATTTGATGACCAGTCCGTTGCAAGAATGGAAAAGCAACAGAAAGGTGCAGCTTCACACAGTAATGGTGTGATAAATGAAGTCCTTGAGGTATGTTGTGTGATACTCGTAATTGTTCATGGTAGCTATTCAAACAAATTTTATCAATTTTGACATTATCAGACCAAATTTTATCATGGAATTCTCCATGTCCATCAGAACTGAGAAAAATAAAAGCTTAAATTTATGCATTGATAACAAACGCCTTGAACGCCATTCAAAAGAAAAAACTCTTGCAATTTTTTTTTAAATGGATTTACACAGAACTTGCCATTTGTTATTAATATTGGGTGAACCTTCCTTGGTGAAACTTCAATACTCAGTATATATTGCAAGCACATTGTTTCAAAAATGTTATGAATACTTCTCTATTCAAGGGTATTTGTTTTTCCATAAAAGAAAGTGAAATGATAAATAAAATATATAGTAATATGCCTGTTGAATTCCAGGGGCTAACGGGTCTCCTTCAATCTCCAATAAAAGAAGCTGAGAAACATGGTCTTCCAGGTGTCCTCTCAGGTAATGCATGGCAATTATGCTTTAAATTTCAATTGCTCTTAACATGGCGTGTATCATGGTTATACTTATCTGCAGCTCAGACATCAACGATGTGCAGACTCTGGTATAAAGTTGTTCATATTGAAAAGCAGGCTGACCAAACTAATCTCCTTGCGATGATTTTTTTGAATTGTTTGGTTCAGTGTAATTAAAATTAAGAATTGCTGTGATCAGTTCAACTTCATCATCAATAATCCTGCAAATCAAACCAAATCACTGAATCATGTATATGTTTTCTAGGAAATGTAGTTTGCCTGTTTTTATTGCAAAGCATTTACAGCGCTTGGTTGCTGCAATTTCTTTTGCACAGGAATTGTCTTTGGTGTTGCAGGGCTTGTGGCAAGACCAGCTGCTAGTATTCTTGAGGTTACTGGAAAAACTGCACAGAGTATCAGGAATCGAAGTCGGCTATACCAAATGGGACCTCAATTCTATAGGGTCCGGCTGCCTAGGCCTCTAAGTAGAGAACTTCCTATGAGGCCTTACTCTTTGGAAGAAGCAGTTGGAACTTCAGTGCTTATGGAGGCTGATGTTGGGTTGAATCTCAAGAATGAAGTTTTAGTGATGTGCAAATCCCTTAAACAAGGTGGTAAATTTGCTGTTGTTACCGAGAGACTCGTGTTGACTGTTAGCTCTCCTGGTTTGGTAGATTTAGGAAAGCCTGAATTTCGAGGTGTCCCCATTGACCCGGAGTGGTTAGTAGAGTCAGAAATTAGTTTGGACAGCGTCATCCATGCAGATGCGGAGGAAGAGGTGGTACATATTGTTGGAACCCGTTCAGATGCTGTATGGAAGCAGAACCAGCACCAGTCAAAAAAAGGTGTTTTGACACAATTAAAGAGCTGGAACAATCCAATTTCTCTTCCTCTTTCCCTCACAAACTTGGAATTGGCATCCTTGAATGATGCAAAGGAATTGCTACAGATTTTGTTGTCTATGATTGCACAAGGTAAAGAACGTAGACCAGGCAGTGGATATGTTCTACATAGAAGTAATATCATGTAAAGAGGAGCGCTTGTAAGAGTAGAGTATAGGGGAGCTTCCAAGATCAAGACACAATCATGCACGCTGATTAGCTCATCAAACCTGGAATTCTCTCTTTCAAGGAGTTGAGCAAGCTTGTGCAAGATTCTTTCGGAAGAAAGAAGTTCATCTAAATCTACTATCAGATTCGGTACGATTGTATAGTGGAAAAGCTTCTGTTTTCCGTGCATAGAAATTTTGTCATAAAATGCTTTAATTCAAGCGGTGGCTATGAATGACACTATCGATCGCAGTGGCAGTGGTGGCGGTCAAGGTGATCGTTATATGACCAAGAGAGCCTGTACGTGCATGATGGCATGTGTTATCCCAAGCGTGCTTTTCATCAGCCACAGCATTGCTTTGCCCCTCCTTCCTCCATGACAGAAAAAAATTGGAGAAAAGAAAAGGGTACTTTTCGTTTCTTTTCTTTTCTTGTAGTTATTCGTAAATTCTGGGTCGCTTGTAAATTCCTTGTGTACATTTTGTAGAGTAAAATAGAATATATTCTTCAATATCTTTCCAAGTTTGATATCTATTGCCTTCAGTGACATTAATTAAAAGAAAACATAATATTTCCTGGTATAGTTCCCTCCCCAGTTTCATCATGCATTGACATCTGGTAGATGATGTCTGATTTGTATCCCCTTGGATACCATTGATACCCCCCATGAAGACAAAATCTCATTGTCCTACACTCCTGCTCAGCTATATCAAATGCACCAAACACTGTTAATGGAAACTTTAGATTTTTATGACGAGGCCTTACAGCCAGCTACTATATTTTCGGGGAAAACATTTTTTATATATATAAAACGTGTCTGATCTGGTGAGTCAACCAAGTTATCTATTAATCTAGAGTAGTTAGAGTTGAGTTTTGTTTTGAAAATTATTGATTCATCAATCAACCCGTTAACCAGGGTCAGGTTGACTTCTGAATTAAATCTTATTACTATGAATTCGTTGTATAAGGGGGTGCTTAGAATCATCATGGTGTATGGTGTTTTTGAAAGTTTTTTTTTTTAATTGTTTAAAATCACTCTTTTTTTCAGTTTTGTTTATATATCAACACAATGAAATAATTTAAAACAATAATTTAATTACTTTCTATTAATGGAAGTAGAGTTTATGTGAAGCACTATACATGCAATCATTGCTGTCAAAATCAGAAAAAAAAAATCATTAAAATTATACAAACTTGTAAAATCATACCAGACCAGTCTAATTTTACGATCACAGGCTTTTTCATTAATATTTTTGATGAATGTATTAAAAATAACTAGAAAATAACAATAATTAGACTAATTTTAATTTATATAGTGTGTCAGTAGAATATTTATTTTAAATTTATTAACATCATTTCAATTTCCAAAACATGTCATGAATTGTGGAATATAAAAATCCAAGTCCAAGGGGAGAAAAAGAATAGTTTTGACAATATTAAGCGTACAGTGTGACATGAACTACAAGAATAATATATGTATATATATATATATATATATATATATATATGTATGTATGCATGTATATCTATGTAGGTACACACATATACATATATATATATATATATATATATATATATATGTGTGTGTGTGTGTGTGTGTGTGTGTGTGTGTGTATATATATATATATATATATATATATATATAAAAGACAATAGAATGTTCATCTCCATCCATTTAAATTAAAAAATCAAGAAAGTTGATGATGAATTGAGTGATTTGATGAATTGTTTTGTTTTCCATATTATATTTCCAATTTGAACATGAAATCTATTCTAATGATACCTTGACCATTATTAAATTAAAATAAAATAGTATCTTGAGCATAGTTTATTGTGTTCACACGTGCCATGTGCTATGGATTTGCCTGCTTCCCTTAATAAAGCAACTCATTATCTGTAAAGAGAAATGCCACAATGGCAATCAAGATTCAAGATTGCTTTGGCACCAAACGAAAAGGAAATCAGGCTGGCAACTTGGTTTTCAATATACCTTTTCTCATCAAGCTGTCATACAAGTTGGGGGAGAATTGCATAATTTTATATTATGGGGAGTTTCTATACAACTTGGTCAAAATCAACTCCTTTATAAAAAGTTACATGAGCAATATACTCTCAAACATATACTTAAGATAGAAGAAACATAAGCAATAATTACATAAAAATATTTGGTGACATAAATATAAAATAAATATTTATCTTTACTAGTTTTGAAAGGGACATGTATTTTATATTTTTTTTAATTTGAAAGCACATAAATCCACTTCAAAATTATCATACAAATATTTATTTTATGTTTCTATTTCTTTAACTAAATACGTTTCTATACCTGCCTTTTCGAGCTCTTCTTTCTCAAGACAATAATTAACACTACTTTATATAATACAAAAGGTAAGCTATACAATTATATATATAAAGTGTGACTAAGCAACCAAATTGTTAAATGGTATGCTAGTTTTTATGCTCTTGTGCTAATTTTAAATGAATAAAAGACAGCTGTGGGATGGTTTTATTTCCCACTTTTCCGAGCTTGTGTCTTGGGTGCTAGCTTGTGTCATGGGTGCTTGCATGTACGGGACTGTTTCATAGCATGATTAAAGTTATTTTTTTTATTTAGTAATATATTAAAATATATATTTTTATTTTTTAAAAATAATTTTTGATATCATCATATAAAAATAATATAAAAATATAATTTTTTTTAAAAAAAATACTTTTAAAAAGCATTTCCAAACAGGAAGTTAGTCAATGTTTTTTTCTTGAAATTGTTGTCTTGATGTGTCCTAACACTTTTAATAATTATGATATGAGTTAGTTGTTGTTTGTTCTTTGAAAATCACGATGGTATATGTTATATTTTCACATGTTGAGAGTTTTCTTCAATTAATTAAGTAGAGGGTTTGAGAGATCCAATGAACAAGACATTACAATCCTCTTGAGTTGGTGAGGTATCAACTGCCTTTTTTTTTTTTTTTTTGGTCACCCATCGATAATTAATTAAAGAAATGAGAGGGTAATAAAGTTTTTTTTTTTTTATAGAAAACATAATGTAAAATAAAGGGATTTTTCAGAGAGAGATTAAAAACAATTCTATTATTTTTATTATCTTTGTTTGTTTTTCCTGTCTTGAAATAATAATTTTAGATTTGTGAAATAAATAAATACAACTTGTATAATTGAATTTTATAATTTTGGTATTGATTGAAAATAAAAAATAAAATTTAATATTAATGTAGAAAAAAAATTACATGAGCATGATAACCACCATGTTAAAAAAGGTAGACAAATGAAGGCAGAGTAACCGAGTCCATGCATAAGTGATTCAAAAGATATACAGTAAAACAAGTTCTGACGCGTTGAAGTAATCTTGCTTTAATTTTTTATTATTATTGAACCTCATAGGAAAGTTCCTGTCTAGATGCTATACAATCTATGAGAATTTTTATAAAAGAAAATACAGTTGATCTTGTTTTCTTGAGTATAGCAGTAGCCAAGCCATTTTCATGGATCTTCAATCGAGTATTGTTTTCATCATTTCTTTCCTTATTTTTTCCTTCTCTCAAGCTCAAAACCCGCAGATATTCGACAGAGAATTTGGTCCATTTAACGAAACTTACTATGACTTCTTTGAAGTAGAACAGCCTGCCACAATCAGTAACGGTGCCCTTCAGATTACTCCTGATTCTGTCAATCGCAACTTCACTCTTGCGAACAGGTCCGGCCGCGTATTGCTCAATAGGTCCTTTATCCTCTGGGAAGATGGTGGGGTTGGTGGCGGAAAGGTGGCTTCTTTCAATAGTTCTTTTCTTATTAACATCTTTCGGGTTAACAACTCCGAACCCGGAGAAGGGTTTGCCTTTCTCATAGCTCCGGACATTGAGCTCCCGGAGAACAGTCACGGGCAGTATCTTGGTCTGACCAACTCTACTACTGACAGCAATCCCTCCAATGGTGTAGTTGCCATTGAGCTTGATACTGTCAAGCAGGAATTTGATCCTGATGACAACCACATGGGCCTTAATATCCACAGTGTCATTTCTCGAAACACCGTTTCCCTTGTCAACTTAGGCATTGAAATTGCCCCTGTGGATGTCAGGAATCATATGGTTTGGGTTCATTATGATGGGAACAGTAAAATAATGGAAGCGTATATGGCTGAGGAAGGAAAAGCCAAGCCCGCCACGCCGGCTCTCACCGCAGAACTTAACCTCAAGGACCATGTCAAACAGAATTCTTACTTCGGTTTTGCTGCATCCACAGGAAGCAATTTCCAACTCAATTGTGTCCTCAAGTGGAACCTGACAGTAGAGATGCTATCTGATCCGGAAGCAAATGGTAGTGGTAGAGATAACAAGAAGCTGATAAAGATCTGTGTAGGAATTGGGGTTGCTCTGTTTTCATTCCTGCTGATAGGGGTAGGAAGTTTGGTCTTCTATCTTCACAAGAAGAGGGCAGCATCGGACCCTAAGCTGTTACGTGCCCTTCAAAGCTTGCCCGGAATGCCGAGGGAGTTCCCGTTCAAGGATCTGAAGAAGGCCACCTATAATTTTGATGAGAAGCATAAGCTTGGTCAAGGTGGATTTGGTGTGGTCTACAAAGGTATGCTGCCAAAAGAAAACATCCAAGTTGCTGTCAAAAAGTTCTCTAGAGACAACATCAAGGGTCAGGATGATTTCCTGTCTGAGCTTACTGTCATTAACCGTCTCCGCCATAAGCATCTTGTTCGGTTACTCGGTAAGTTTTCTTCTCTCTTGCTATATTTCACATCTACCTCTCTTTGTTTCTCCATTTACGTTTTGCCCAATGTCCATACAAAGTCTATATCATATCATTTTCTTTGTCCTGGTGAACATTTTCTTTTACATCTTGAAAGTGAAAATACTATATTGCTTTGAAAATATAGCTTGTTGAGGAAAAAAGGTTTGCAAATTGCAAGGTATCTTAGCACATGACTGGTCCAAAATGTTGTCTTACAACTTGGCAAGTGCCTGGTTTGGAACTGTTCAAACTTTGAACATTCTGTATGTCAGGTATGCCTACAATTGTTGATTTAATCACAAAAATGTAGCAATAGGGCTGTTGGTAAAATCTTTTGATGAAACTCAATAGAAATTCATGTGATGATTGTTGGCAAATCATTCTCCTTGAAATTTACCTTTTCTGCTGCTTTGATCATTTGTTACTTTTAGTTATTGGTTTCTTTCTTTTCCTTTTAAATCCTTTTCACACTCTTTTTTTTTCCAAGTGGATCACACTTTTGAAAAGAAAAGGCTGTCAATAGCTATATCTAATTTAATTATGTTGCTAAAATCTTAAGAAATGCTCATGGGGAACATGATTTGGCATCCTTTTTCTGGAGTAAGAATGGGGTGGGTGGGGGGGATTTTGCTTTCAAAGAGTTGGATGCACCCACTATGGCAACTCCATGACCACGTAAATGGTAGAGTGTCACTTTCAGGGGTTGCATAGCCAATTTCGCTCTAAATCTTCATTGCAACAGTCTTACTGCTCAATCCATGTTCATATTTCAGTATAATGTGGATCTTAATTAAAATGGTTTCTGTTAATAATCTTGAATTTCATTAACAAGGCTGGTGCCACAAGAATGGGATGCTGCTTCTAGTGTACGACTACATGCCAAATGGGAGTTTGGACAATCATCTCTTCCATGAAGATGAGGAGAACACCATCCTAGGGTGGAACTTAAGGTACAAGATCATTTCAGGTGTAGCATCAGCTCTGCACTACCTCCATAATGAATATGATCAGACGGTGGTGCATCGCGACCTCAAGGCTAGTAATATCATGCTGGATTCTGAATTCAATGCTCGGTTAGGTGATTTCGGTCTGGCCCGTGCGTTGGAGAATGAGAAAACATCCTATGCTGAGCTAGAGGGGGTGCCTGGAACCATGGGCTACATCGCACCAGAATGCTTTCACACTGGCAAGGCCACCCGCGAGTCTGATGTCTATGGCTTCGGTGCGGTGGTTCTAGAGGTAGTGTGCGGCCAGCGTCCATGGACCAAGATTGGAGGTTTCCAATTCCTGGTGGACTGGGTTTGGTCTCTTCACCGCGAAGGGCGTATACTAGAGGCTGTGGACGAAAGGCTGAACAGTGAATATGCTGCTGATGAAGCACAGAGGCTGCTGCTGCTTGGACTAGCTTGCTCCCATCCCATCGCAAATGAAAGGCCTAAAACACAGGCCATCTTTCAAATGGTATCCGGATCAGTGCCAGTGCCGCACGTACCTCCTTTTAGGCCAGCATTCGTATGGCCAGCTCCTGCCGGCGGCATCGACTTCGACGCCAGTTCAGCTGACACAACTCCCATGACATCTGGTTGGACCCCTCAATACATCAGCAGGGAAAGTTTCGGTGTTGAAAGATACACTGACTCTCCTTTAAGTCCTGTCTTGTAGCTGCAAAGTTCCATTTCTAAATCATCCTTTCTTTTCTCTCTTCTTTTCTCTTCATATTTCTTGGCAACAAAAGGGAAGCATCTAAGATTCCTACACTGCAAATTAATTGTTCTTTTTGCCTGTTTCAATTTGATTTACCCTCTTCTTCTTTTTGTCATTGTTGGAGGGGTAGACTGAGTTGGGTGCATAATTGTGTAAAAAAACCAATTTAAAGCACAGAATTGTACATGTTTTCTCTCTTATTTCCACCAATATTTTGTGGATAATCATGCAACAGTGGGTTTGCCCTTTTCCTCCCTTTGTTTCAATTAACCAAAAGCGATCCAAAGTCATTGAATCTCACAATTCAATGTTTGAACCAATTCAATTCTGACCCTCAATGATCACATGATGGAAAAGAAAACTAAGCCAACCCGTCCAAACAAGTAACAAAGTCAAAGCAATCAATGGGGTCAGTTGTGCCATTTTGAGTGATAGTGGCTGGTGGAGAGGTTTTTTATCCGACAACATAACCAACATGATGGAAATGAATTGAGAGGATCAGATTAAAGCAAATAAAAAAACAAAATGAAGAAGTTGACCCAGCATCACCTCCCAATTCATATGATCCGGGCTGATCTCCAAGTTCACTTTTACATCCTTCAATGTTGACAATTAACTTGTAAATTAATTTTGTAGCCTTGATAGAAAGAAACGAGGTGTAATTGCTGTCTGCACGTTTGAGTTTCGAGTAGAATACTTGATTGCTTTGACTTTGTTTCTTGTCTGATGCATTGCCTGAATTTTCATCTCTATCATGTGATCTTTAAGGGTCAGACTTGAATTCATAACTTTGACTTTTCAAACATTGAATTATGTGATTCGTTGACTTTGGATCTCTGTTGTTTAATTGAAACAAAGAGAGGAAAGGGTAAAATCCGGTTTAGCTTGATTTTCTATAACATTAAATTATACTGATTATGAATCAATAATATATATTATTTAACACAATAGATTTCATTATCCGGCTCCCAAGT
Organism: Salix dunnii; assembly: GCA_015731905.1. Taxonomy (NCBI): domain Eukaryota; kingdom Viridiplantae; phylum Streptophyta; class Magnoliopsida; order Malpighiales; family Salicaceae; genus Salix; species Salix dunnii. The sequence goes on along the minus strand of CM027674.1, from coordinate 34,583,199 downwards.
GTGATAAATTAACTAGAGCAAACTTAGCATTTATTTATTTTTATTTCTTTTTTCTATGCTTTCACTCCTTTTCTTTCTCTCTTTTTTTCGTACAAAATTTTTCATTTTCATTGAAAAAAGAGGAGAATCATTGAAGTCCAAGCTTTCTTTCTCTTTTGGATTAGAATGAAAAGTTCTTAAACCAATCCTTCTTCACTAGTTTGGTTGTTCAGACAGACAGAAACCCAGCACATGATGGTTAGGTTGCAATTTTCGGAGCACTCCCATGTTGAAGGCTAACAAGAACATTATATGGTGCTGAACAATACTTTCTTGTTTATGGAATTCTTGAGATAAAGTCCTCTCTCCTTTCTGTTCAAAAACTGGAACATGAAAACTTGCAAATCCATGGAGAATCAAGCATGCTTGTATTACTTAGTTTGCTTGAAATCATAAACACCTTAGATTTGTCTAGTTTAATGTCTAAATCTAAGAGATCCCTTCTTTACCAAACTGGAAAAGTAAAGCTAGAATGATAGTCATTCCAATATTTTGTGTTATTGGCAAGTGCAGCAGTTCTTCAGCCTGCAAATTGCTTCCTCCTTGTTTTTTTTTAGGATTTGATACGTTTAAGTTCAAGGGCTTCACCAGCCTGCAATTTTGTGGTAAGTCTCAGCTTTCTGTAATCTTCATAAGTGAAAGGGACATAGAGACGAGGGTGTTCAGTGTCCACAAGTTCCGGCGGCGCTTCCACTTCCTCATTGCCAGCCAGCAGGAATGAAGCAATTGAAATCCGAATTGTAGCTTCCTTGCACTGCACTCGATGCTGCACGTTACGAAACCTTCCATTGCTCCATGCCTTTGTGCCATCAACAAGCAGCAGCTTAAAAACTAAAAAGCCTATTTACTTCTAATGAAAAGGTAAACAAATACAGGAACTCTTATCATTACCGTAGCAATGTCTCCGAGATTGATCAGGAGGGTGCCTGGCACCGGATCAACGGCTACATACACACCAGACGGGTTCATCACCTCAAGCCCTCCAACATTTTCATCATCTTGAAGAATAGTCAGGAAACCAGAATCTGTATGTATTTGGACTCCAGAGGAGCCTATAGTTTCAGGGGTGAAGTTGTACTTGTTGATCCTGAACTGGCAAACCCATGACTCAAAAAAATCTCCACTCAACCCTAAACTGTCAGCCAACTTCCGAGCTACATCCTTGGCCACCCCATGAATTGCCTTAGCATACATCTCTATAACCTCTCTAGCAACAACAATTGCAAATAAAAAATTGAATATCAATGTGTAGAAATGACATTTAAGAAACCAAGTCCATATCAGTAAGAATTTGCTGCTGAAACGCCTGTAGCCAGAAATTTGAAAAGACTGCAAAACATTTTAGTTCAAAAATAAGAGCAATTGGCCCCAATTCAGAGAGGCTACAAGATAAACCAAAAGGGAAGTGGAGCTGGCTTGTCAATAGTAGCATCCAGAGTGATGTAGTACATTTCACTCAATCATAAGGGTTTCACAAATTCAAGAGAAATGAAAGAAAGAATTACCTTTGGTAAGGAGAGGCATCCAATTGGGAGCAGAAAGTTTCCACAGCCTGTGAAGACCCCATATCATAAAGTCCCAAAGCCTCATAAAGAGGGTTGGCTTGGCTTGGTGCCATGTAGCCACTCCCAGCTATGACATCTAAGTTGCGCTTTTTCACATCAAAGGGAAGGTCTAACAATGATCTCACAACCCTCTTCATATCTGCCATGAGTGTCAAAGAGATATTGTGATTCACGAGCCTGAAACAGCCCCACTCTTCACATGCTCTTCTCAGTTTCTCATTCTGTCCTGGAAACTCTTGCAGATCTATTGTCGGGACACCACTCTCACCCATCTTTACTTGTGATAATCGTGTTGCATTTCTTCACTCTAATCTTGATATATATACACATATATATATAGAATAAATAAATACCCTCCCTCTTTTACCAAGCTGTGCTAGAACACGGCATTGACGCTCATATAAAATTAAGGATTTGCTTTGCTTAGACAGACATCATGTAGACAGACTTCACATTTAGTTCCGACAAGTATGAGAAAGCAAGGTAAAATGTTCGTATAAAACAAAACAATGACATCTTTATGTTTGCCTTAGCATAGCAAGATGACAAGAACAGCTTGCAGGCTAAAGGAAAGTATTGTCTTCAAAAACTTCATTCGGAAATCACTCGGAAATTAATGTTATCTTTCAGCATATAGAGCAACAAAAATGATGGTGCAAAAAGATGGAAATACACGGAATTCATAGCACACAAATCACAGTAAGAAAGGTGTGCTTCTCATTTAAAGTAAAAGTCATGCAATCGATTCGGATTTTCCAAGAAAGATGAACTGATTGGAAAGCAAGGGCGTCGAAGGAGGTGGAATTGCAATGTCATGGTCCATAACACGACCATAGCCTCTGTCTCGGTTCATCAAATTGGTCAAAATATGCCCGATTGAATTATTTACTTGTAGACACGGATTTAATGAAAAAGAAAAGTGAAGTGATGTTAGAGGATATCTAGGGAGAGATTATTTTTATGTTATTATTATTTGTTATATAGTTTAGTAAAATATTTTTTATGGATTTTTTTCATATTAAATTTAGAAAATCAAATATTGAGATTGATAATTTTATTTTTTTAATAGTTTGTTTTGCATATAATTTTTTTTCTTTATTTTATGGTTTCCTAAACTCGGTTAAGGGGGTGTTTGGGAGTGTGAATGTTGTTGCTTTTCAAAGTGCTTTTCGTGCCGAAATGCATTAAAATGATTTTTTTTATTTTTTAAAAATCATTTTTGACATCAGCACATCAAAATGATCTAAAAACACTAAACCGCCGGTTTTAAAAATGAAAAAAAAAAAAAACGTCGAAAAGCAGCAATAAGCAGATTGGATCGCAATGCCAAACGGGGCCTAAGATACTAACCTCGCGATCCTAGGCAATAGACTAGGATAAGGGAAAAGGAAAAAAAAATAAGGATTAATTCCTAAAAAATTAAATGATAAAAGAAAAAATTAAAAGGCTTGGGTGTCTTCCCCTCACTAGCACATGTATAATAACTAAATAAAAACTATTTGAAAATACAAAGAAAACAAATAAATGACATTTAGACATATTCTGCTTTTAAATGTATTGTAGTTTTTGCATTGTGCTTTCAAAATGTAGAATTCAAATTGCTTCTTATAGTCCTTTTAACAAAATTTACTTGTAAGGGCAATATAATCTTTACACTGTGTATATAACAGAAAAAATACATAATCATTCCCCGACAATTTTTCAAAATTGTTTGCTTTTAAAGGTAATCTAGTCTTTACAATGTGCATTTAAAAAAAAACTAAATTGTTCTCATGAAAAAGACCATTTTATCCCTAATAAGAAGTTCATTGATTTTTGTTGGAATAGTGAAATAGTAATTGCATTTTATGGTGAATGATGATATTATGTGTCTGGGGATACAAAAGCTTTCCATGGCCTTTATTTTTTTTTTAAAATGAGGTTGAAATATAGTCTTGATGATTTTTGTCATGACCCAATTTCCGAATCCATGACAAGCACATAGACATGGTCTCTCTTTAAGATTTCACACCCATGCGAACCCAAACTTACACACAAACTTATCCTTCAACTTCAGAGTTCGACGCAACATAAATAATAAAATTAACTTTATAATATAATTTGATTGTCTCAATATAAGAGTTGATTATAACTTGTTATAATTGTGAAGCATTAATTAAACATAAGAACAAAAATATCGATTATAACTAAAATAACTAGTTCTGAGAGTGTAACAAAAATGACATGCTAACAAGCTACAAGCCTGAAAATAACAAATAATAAAAAGGTGAGTTCAACAACTTAATGAGTGGATAATACTTAATATGCATGAGAAATAAAATATTATAAATATTGAATTGCTAGTATGGATTAGATTATGCTTCTTGACAATATATATGTTGATTACCATTCTTGTTATCATAAAATATAATCAATTGTTGAATATATATTTTTGACATGAGCTAATATCTGCTTGTGAATTAATAGCCTCTCATTTGATTGATGTCATGCTTTGAATCTTAAGATATGAATAAGTCCGTTTAATTATGATAAATACCTACAGTATATTAGCTATAATACCCATGTTAACAAGGTAATATTAATTTTTGTACTCATCATATCTAAAAACCTAATTTGTCGAAAGACTCAACAACCTGTGTAAATTGATCATCTCACAATATAAAATCTCATGCTCATTGCATTTTAATTTGTTTTAATTTGATTTTATGACAAGCTATATTTCAAGCACATAATAAAAATAGGAATCAGTCTTCTATGTGAGAACCTCATTCAGCTTATATTTTGTTTTTGTTTTGTTTTTTTTTTTTTTTTTTATAATATCTTCTGGTATGTTACCATTTGCACCATGAAGTAACAAACATGGAAAGGCCACGTACCACATCCATGCAGAGTTTAAGCATTCACAAGTCTGAACAGAAGACGACTTTTGGATTAATGAGCTAAACTATCAACTCATATTTATAAGTATAATCAACATAAAAGGAGCTTGATAGCTGAAACTGGAACTCGAGCCGAAAATGGAAATGGTTGGGACCCGGCTGCTAACCACGTTTCGCTTTATTGCAAAATCGGGAAGTGAGGGAGAGGCTTTCACTCACGGAGTTGCGACTCCTATCAATCAAGTACTATATACAAACAAATGAGACTATACAAATCAAATCCTTTAAGCCAATTACAACCTCTTCAGCGTCAGTATGGTATTAGTTAGAGCTCGTCAGAACCCGTCCGTAATTTAGTTAGTTAATCTCCGACTATCCGTGTGGTTGAAGCTACCCGAAAGCCAATGAAAAAAATCTACAAAACCAACGGACTAAGAGGTGGAATTTCACCTCAACGAACAAGATACTCTACATTGAATGACGACCGTCTGTCTTCTCTCTCACTGGTCTTTGTTCTTGAATATCTTCAAGATCATCATCATCCCCTCTCTTACCCGCTTGTTCTTTCCAATACGCAACCAATTTTTTCAGACGAGCAACTTCTTTTGATGATACATTTTTGCTTGGATCATTAACAATTGATCGAACTCTTGATGCGTACCTGAAATGGTAAAATGTTTAGATACCAAGAAAGACAAAAAAAATACATGAAACTGAAAGAGATTTAATGAGAGAACATCTACCCTTGACTTAATTCTATCATCTTAAAACTAACCAATACTAATCTGGGATAAGACATCTCAAATTATGAATCACAAAATGACCTATCAAAAACAGTATAGATATGTTATGAAGACAGAAACATACATTAGAGAATTGTACGACTCATCTAAATTTGATTCAGCAGGAGAGACATTCACAAACATAAGCGTCTTCGCATTACCACCCAGGGAATCGCTCATTAACATTGTTAACTTGTGGTTCCTATAAGGTATATGTTGACCACCAGAAGATAAAGCGCTAATGACATCACCGAGGGCTGAAAGTGACTTATTGATGCTTTGAGCTTCCTTAAGTTGACTGCCTGAAGAACCTGACTTCTTTATTCTTTCTGAACCGGCAAGGTCCACAAAACTTAACTGCACATGATATCAAGATTTCACACATGAATTGACAGCTTCAACTCCACAATATAAACTATAGAGGCTCACACTTCATTTGATGCAGCAATGACTGAGCATAAATATTCAAATCTCATAAGAAATAACATGTGACAAGTAAATGCACATGCACGTTATGTTTCTGATAACAATCATTCTGTGCATAGAAGCATCGTATAATTTGATCAAGGATGACTAGATGGATGATACCTTTCCCCTTGCTACAGACTGAGTTTGAAGGTTAGTACTTTCAATAACAATTGAAAGAATCAGATGAGACCTTGAACTTTCATCATTCATTTGAGTCCCGGATGTATGCCGCCGATCAGATCCTCTGTGAATAATGTTTTGTAATTCTTCAAATGTAGTAATGGATACAACTGTCACATTTTCTACAGAAACCATACCCTGTACATCATATAATATGTAATAAATATAATCCAATAAATGAAAATAATGTCGATTGAACTAGACAAGATTTAAAATAACAAATAGCAATCACCTTGGAATCTTTCTTAATATCCAATTTTAGGCGCTTCATATTTTTTGGTAATAGAAGGTCCACAAGCGTATCTTGATACAACTCCACCATATATGCCTGCATCATATTTAAAATAGGATATATTTTTATATATATATATAAAATTGAATGCAATTCAAATTGATTTTAAATGCCTAAAAAGATAAGAAAAACATATTGCATGCGATGATGCGAAAGCACAGGGGCATACGTGCATGCATAGACAGAGACACTACAGTCAACATAGACAAGCCTGCGAACAACTCATGCTGAATATAAAAGTTTCTCATATCCCTTGAATAAATGAAGGAATCGAGCAAAAAAATTAGTGCCACCATGTAGAATATGAATTTGCTGCCATCACTGTCAGAACCCATCAATTAATGTAAAAACCAAAATACCTTTAATGAAAGTGAGAATTTGTTGCTATCACGTCTTAAAATTTTAAAAAGTTCTGAAGTGGCGCGTGGTGTCAGTCCAGGATTGCCTTCAGAGCCATAGACAGTAAATGTCTTCCCAGAACCAGTTTGGCCATAGGCAAATATGCAAACATTGTAACCATCCACAGCAGACTGAACTAAATACTGCATCACAATTGCCAGAAAGAAAGAATAGATTAAGAGTTTGTTGAAGATTTACAAACTAGTTACAGGGATGAGGTTTCCTCTAGATTAAAAATTGAGCAGTTTACTGATAAATGAAAAATAACATTGAAACTCACCCGTGTATCCTCAAACACATCTTCCTGGGTAGCATTTCCATCAAACACTCGATCATATATATGTTGTTTTGCTTTATCGTCTTTCCATGGATGTTCAACTGTAAATTCATCTATGCATGTAAGCAGGCCTCTATCCTTTTCAGAAATCTCTTTTTCACTTAGAGGTCTTAACCGACAGAAAACCCTGATCTTGCCTTTCATATCTGAAATGAATCGAAGGAAATGGGCTTCATTATCTTCAAGGTATCAGGATATATAGTTTTCATGCAGGAAGAAGAGGAACTGGTAATGATAGAGAAAAAATAATGATGCAGAGGCTCAGGCAGTTGGTTTGTGAAAGTGATGCAGCTTTGGATAAAAACTTGTGGCTACTGCCCCTCCCCTGAACCTCCTTTTTTTCAAGAATCCCCTCTGCCTCATTCTTCCTTCCTCTTTACTATATTTTTTTCAATTTTCTTTCTAGCCTTTCAATTCTTTCCTCAAAGTTGTATTGACTGGTAGGCCATCAATGTCTTCCTGTTTTCACTTCACAGCTATCCCTTGCAAAAACTCTCATATCAGTAAGTTACATCTTACCCTGGATCCCTAAGCAAGTTTTGACATCTTAACCCATCAAAATCTTTGTTAATAAAGGCTGCATGAACTAATCTGTGTCACAGTATTCCTAAGAGTCAAATAATTTTAATTTTAATCCTATTTGACAGTGTTCACAGCAACATAAAATGCCACAGCTATTAGCTATTTACTTTACCATCCTGATGTTCTCCTAATTGTTGCTAGATTTTCAAAAAATCCTAGGAAAGCATCATGAAGAGCATTTAAACTGGGAGCAACATGTTCATGATGTGATTTTTGAATGTGTTGTTGTGGCATTAAGATACTATATTCAAGGCTATCCAACCTTCTATGGTATTAAAATAACGTTTCCGCAAAACTTGTTCCTCCTTATAAAGCACTTCCAGCTCAGCAAGTTGAGATGCTTGCATCTTCAAAATGGAAGCAGTCTGCTCATTCTTTCTGTCAATGTCCTGAAGCACATTCCAACTTATGGATTTAGTTAAACAAATATGCATGAAAAATTAACCAATTCATGAAGTATTTGCATAAGGTACAAGCATACACCAGAAATAAAGAAACTAATGCAAAAGCGCATGTACCTCTTTCATTTCTCTCAATTCCTCCAATTCCTTCAAATTGTTCTGCAATGAAGCTAAATTTGCATTCACAATTGCAAGAGTTGATTTGGAAGTGGCCAAATCTCCTGTGAGCATTTCCAGCTTCCGTTCGAGTTCAATCACTCGAAGCTTTAAGGATTGGCGTTCCTGCTCAAGGTTTTTCTCAACAACTTCCATCTGCATTAGAGCAGTGACATTAACCATTTGGCAGTGACAAATCACCAATAGATGGTTAAAATTTAAGAGTGCATCACTACCTCTTCAACTTTTCTTTCAAATCTAGAGATCTTCTGTTCAAGTAATGTTTTTTCATTAGCTAATCTTTGCACCCTTTCTTCTGCTGCATGCAGTTCCTCCTTCCTCAGTTTCAATTCATCCTGGAGCTTATGCAACACCTGTGTTATCGACAGTCCAAAATGATCACTTCATCATAAAGCAAGCAATATGATTCTATTGTATTAATGAGAATAAAGTCCAGACCAGACAAATTAGTAACAAATTACACACAAACCCAGAGCATAACAGTTATTTTTTCAGAATTATACCTGGTTATTAGCTCCAACTAAATCCTTTTTGGCATTTTTCTCTGGTGCGAGATTACTGAGGCTGGCCAACCTCGTTTCCATGCTCCTCTTTTCTGACAATGCAACCTAATACATAAAACATCAAAATTAGGAAAATAAACCTAGTGACTAAAGAAAGAGCTTGCGCATCAGAGTTAATAATACTAACTTGAAAGGCTGCATCCTTTTCCGCACATAGTGACTTAAGTCTATCACGATCACACTGTACCTCTGCCAAGTTTTGCTTCTCTGATCTCAAGGAATCTTTCAAGCCCTCCAATTGTTCTTGCAATTTCACTTCTTGATCTTGCTTCTCATGCAATTCTTCCAATAACTAGAAAAACATATTTACCCATTAATCCTAAGTGCAATTTCAAAGACAATCCCATGCATGAAGGAAATATAAAAAAACATTTTTGTTCTCTGAAAAAGGGTTAAAGAAACACTTGTTAATGATGACACACCACTTGAAATTCACTTAGGGGGACCAGTCTAGCCTCCAAGTATTTTGTTTTTGATATAGATGTCAATTGAAAATCATGTGCAAAACGTTTCCTTGGAAGACTCATTCAGAGCTGCTCCACACTTGGTTCACATTTTAGGCCCAAATTTTAAACATGAAGGTTGACACGAAGTTAGCTATGATGCAAGAAAAAGAACGAGATAAGATAGACATGGTAAAATCAAATCCAAACAAAAGGACAGGGACACAACAGTAAATACAAAGATATTTCAGATATTAACAGTTTTGTACTGCCTACATCAATTGTCTACACTCATTTCTCTTAATGTCTTTAACATTGATAATTATTACCAAAGTTAGACTTGATTCTCATGTTTGGGCTGTGTTCAAAATGACTTCATAATGCATCCAAGTTTCAGATTTTCACTTTTTCTGACAATATCTATAGCTTGTTCCCTGCATGTCCAAGACATCCAAAATATTGCTAGTTTCACCACCACTGTATGCCACTACTGATCATAGAATTTAAAACTGAAATTTAAAGCTTACCTGTTCAGATTTCTTCTGAGATTCTTCAATGGTTTTTGACAATTCGTTTAAACGTTTCTCGTGCACTTCTACACTGGTAGGGTTAGAATTGTTAAGAACATCTCCATTCACTGAGCCGCTAGCAACAGTTCGAGCTTTGGAATAACGACGCAACATAACATCATTTATATGTGTTTGAAGAGCAACACAAATTTCTTCTCCCTGATAAATGAAGTTTAGTTACTTAAACAACTACAGTTGAGAAGGTCAAGACCGAACCATGGAGAAACAGCAGGAAGTGACAAATATGTTAACCTGCTTGGTCTCGAACTGGAATATGTGCAGAACACCTGCAACTCTCATCTTGAAGAAAACAGCAGTATTGCTACTACCAAACTGCATTATGTCTCGTAATTCTGCTGAATGTAAATATTCCTTCGGAACTGGACGAAAGAAGTGCACCTGTTGACCAATAGCAAACAAACTAAGGTCCGGCAGCTGCGTGATATGGAATGTGAAAAAACTTCACCATGTAGACAGAATACAGTTAAGAATTTATTACAGTACAAGGTTGTGATGGTTTAAACCATAATTTTAAGACTCACCCCTCGCTTGTTAATGCCCAAAATAATCCGTCCAGGCAAAAGTCCAATAGGATCATCAATCTTGCGAACACTAAAAAAGACTGAATTGCCATAGGGAAGCGACCCTAATATGCGTAGAAATTGCTGTCTTGCATCATCCTTTGTTAGGTTTTCCTGCATGGAAACAACACAGTATCAAAAGGAGATTATCTATAGAATAAAGAATTGCCTCTGACAGGTAAAATGCCAACTTTTTAAAGAGTAGAATTAACAAAGAAGAGTGACAATGCACAAGTAAAACATGTACTAGGATATATCAATTGCAATAGTCATAAGTTCTGTAGAATATGACACTACTTTGATTCCTTGTTGAGGATAGCACCTTAAATCTATTCAATTCTGACTAAAAGTGGTAAACATAGTAGTCAAAGTCACTAAAAACTTGAAACCATGAGTTTTTGTTATACAAAATTGAAAATGCACCAGTATCCACATCTGCCTACCACCGTTTTGACAAATATATTACTTAAATGGACACAAAAGTGGAAGAAGATATTAAACCATTAACCACGTGATTTAAGAAGATTAAGCTGAAATTAGAAAATAAACCAGCAAATGATGTAGAAATGAAAATATTTGTCTGGAAGACGAAAAATATGTTCTATTCAAGAAAAAGAAAAGGAAAAATATACAATGATCCTAGAAGCAATGTGTTCCTGATAATAAATCAGTAACCGCAAGTCATACAAGGAAGTTGTAAACATTGACTTAAAATAACAGGATTTAAGGAAAAGTAACATTTGAATAATTTCTTGAAAGTTATGAAGACAGAAGTTTCAGATATAAGTTCTTGCCATGGAATGGTAACGAGAAAGAATATCCATCTCCCATTCCCTCTTTCCTCGTGTAATTGCAATTTGTCTTGGTAGAAATCTCTCAAGTAGAGAGGTCCAATCACTGCAAAATGTCAGCTTCAGCATGTCAAAACTCGTAGGAATAAAGAGTAACTTGAGATCAAAATCTGATCACCGTAAAGGCTTTAATCTAAGTCACTTTGACTCCAAAATGAAACACCAACAAACCATTTTGTGTTTGGAAGTTAAAATACTACAATTCAACTTAAACTGGACAGAAAAAAAGGGGAGCAAGAAACAAACATGGATGATTCTTGACTACCAAAAAATCCAATGTCAACCAATATTTGCAACGCAGACAACTGTGCAGCATCCTCCCTCCCAACAGGATAATTGCCCAATATGTAGTCATGTTGCAACTGTAACAGCATAATCATGCATCAGTAGAGCAAGAGAATAAAAGCTATGCTAAACTTTAGAAATAACATGATGATCATGCCAAACTTTTAGGTCAAAGTTGAAGCTATTCTAATGTATAGGAAGAGTTCACGCACCTGAACATATGATAATTGCCCAAACATTGGATCTGTTACAGCTTCATCTGACTCCCGAAATAGCTTTTTCTTAAATATCAGCTTGCAGTGCAGAATTTCTCCCTTGCTTCGATCCTTGGATGCCTTGAATTCCGCTAACAAATCTCCAATATATTTGTTATCATCTAACCCAATGTACTCCTCTGCATGACAACAGGTTGCAGATTAGATGGCAATTTCAAATGAGCTTTGTCTAGGAAAACAATCAAGAAAGGCAAGGGATACATACCATTCCCAGGATCAGATGACTTCGAACCAGAAACAACTTTACAGTATTCAAAAAGACTGAAGCTAGAAAATGCTGACAGCTTGATTATCCCAGAAAGTTCCTGAAACAAAGATGAATTAAATTAATGTAAAAAATGTTTCAAACCACTGAACACAACATAAATAATTTTTAACAGGATAAGCTTAGCTGTCACCTTAGCCCGCAATGTCACTCAAGGCAACAATAATTGTAGCAAGATTTTAGCAAATAAATTTGAACTTCTCATCCATGAACCCTTAACAACTTGTGTTATGCTTTTTGTTTCGTGAAAGAAAAGACAAAACACTGGATTAATGGCTAAACCTCCCTGCTTGTGAGAAGCCTAGACCAGCCACTGTTGAATGACTTGCAGTTTTCAATTCTTTGTTTAACCATATTCCATCCAACTAGAATCAAACATCAAGCTCAGGACCACTAGATCATTCACAATCATGGTTTTAAAATATACTTGTGGATGTTTTCTCAGCACTTTGATCAGGATATTATATTCAACAAGCATTTCAAAGGACAAAGTACAGTGTGCTCTTCCAAAAATGCTATTAAAAGGGAACCCCACATGCCTGGCTGTCAAACAAACTCAAATCGAATGTATGCACCATGTGACCCAATGTTTTCCTAAGTCTTTTTTTCAGGATAATCATTCCCCGCTATTTGATTTGCTTCATTCACATAGAGATTAATTTCACAAGTTACCATCATAAGACCAATTCTCCTTCCACCATATATAAAAAGTACTTCTTCCTCTGTCTGCATACATCTCTGGGAAATTTAGAATAAAAATAGCAGGTCCTCCTGCTATGATTTCTATTTTTTTCCCAGTTAAGATTGAGCATTTTGTTTTTATATATTAGTGCCTACCTAGAAAGAACCATAGAAGACAGAGTTGATGACTCTTTAAAATACCTCAACAGCATCGGCAACTGTCGTTGCCATGTCATACGTGATTTCTTCAAAAGTCTCATCAAGAAAAAACACTATTGTTGTCAGATTTCGACCAGTTAGATGAGCTTCAATTTCCTCACGCCCTGGTATTGTATGCCTAGGACCAGCTTTGACAGAACGCTTCAAGGCATTTAGTGTATTTAATGCAAGGAATTGAACCTCGGAATCAATACTTGCACCATATGCTACATTATGGACATACTCAGATAAATATCCACCAATTTCCTTGCTAGGAGGCATAGAAGAAGCACACAAGTACATTAGCTCCCATGCTTTAATCAAATATTGCCTGCATTTGAGAATCAGCAAACCTAGATGGCATCAAAAAGTATTTTGAGGAGAAACAATCAGAGGCTCAAATAAAATCAAACATGTAAACTGAGCATCATTGTTTATATGTATGAGAAAGATTTGTCAATTGGGCATCAGCGCAATTAATGAAAGGCCAGTTGGGATGGGTTTTTAATTTCACAATTTACAAGATACTGGAAAAAAAAGAATAGAAAGTTACATAAAAAAATAAAATAAAAAGCTATGCATGCCTGTCAGGGTTATTCCTTGTTTGCTTTGAAATCTGAGCAAAAATTTCATCTCGAAGTTCTGCACGCTTCAGTGTGTGCTTGAACAATTTTCCAACTAACTCAATCCGTTCATTTAAGCTTGCTCGATCAGATGAATCAACTCCCATGTACTTCAGAATTATCTGGAACAGTTTAGTAGCACGGCTTACTAGGTCACTATTAATTTTAAGCAATGACGTTGGTATAGGATCCTGCAAAAAAGCACTAACTTAGCTCCTTATGAGTTCATAAATGAGAATATACTGCAATGACATACAGCATACTTTTACCTTTTGGAAACACAGCATATCCTCAAATGTGAATTTTTCCCGAACTTGAGGACCAACAGATTTTTTAGAAAAGAACCCACGTTTCCCAGTGGATTGAATCTGTTTCTGCATCAACTTTAAGAACCCCTCAACCTGCATGGAACAAAACTTGAGTAGAAATTTCATAAAAATGGAAATGACTACAGCAACTAAGACTTGTTTACAAACTAAATGTGGTCAGCTGTATGTATCCTCTTGCAACATTCAATTACCATAAAACAGATCCACAAATAAATGCAAAATGAATATCGTCCAAAAATAACAATCGCAGGTCTAATTTGGATTCAACTCATACTATTGGAGCAAGTCAGCATAAATGAGAAGCAGATGTAAGACCATGCGTTACATTGACAGCAAAAGGATTTGTTAGTTTATTACCTGAAATTTATCGATCAATGGTATAGCACCAGCAAGTTCTGCCGGAATAGCCATGGAAAGGTTTGCTGGTGTACTGTGAGAAACAAAAATAAACATCACTCGGAGTTAGAAGTTAGATAGAGTCTTGCAAAAGAAAACATAAAAATTACTTCCTGGAAGTTCTAAGGCTATCTAGTCAGTTCTTACAAGCAATATAGAGACTACGAAAAGCGAATCATATGCTCCTATTACCATGCCAAGAAGAGAGTACACCAGGATAAAAATGTAATAAAATTAAAAGCAAAGGCAACAAAATATTGGGCAGGCAAAAAAGTCAAAAACAAAACACCTGGGAGGATATGTTTACCAAGTCCTTTCCATTTTATCATGGTAAAAACTTTTGAATAAAATCTAGAGATACAAGGTCAAAAAATTACATCAAATGGTCAAGTCCAATGCTATTTTCAATCCGAGTTTCCATAGCATCACAGCAGTGAACAAACAAAGCAAATAAAAAGCAACAATGATAGCAACAAACAAGAAACTAAGAATGGCATCTTAGACTAACGGCGTGTCGAAATTGGAGCCATCACTGTCATATTCATCCCCATTTGAGAAAGAAGCAGAAGGGTGCGTAGGAGTCTCTTCATTTCCATTAGTGGAGCTAAAAGAAGACCTTCTTGATCTTATACTTTGAGCCATTAATGACTGCACATCAAGTTTCATTTCTCAAACACAAATAACCGCACTTCACGTGACTATTAATCCGTTACACGGATAAACCGGTTTCTCCATGTAGCTCCCCCAGCTATAATTCCTTAATAACTGCAAAAATAAAAAACCTTTAAAGATTAAAACATTATCTTTAGCCAAAAGGGTATCCAAAGTCACAATCCAAGAAGTCAACAAAATTCAAAATTCAATCAAGAAACACACACACCTATCAATGCAGATCCATCGTACAATATATCTAAAACAGCAAAAGAAACAAACCCCAGATGGATAAATGGCAAAGAAGAAACAAGAAGTGAGAGGGGGGGAAATCAAGAAATGCACACGCAAAATGAGAGCCAAGAAAAAGTTCTTACCTTTTGGAGCTGACAATCAAGAAAGGAGGAAACTTTGAGAGATTAAGAGATCTGAAATGGTGTATTATGGCACTGGTGTATAAAAGTGTGAAGAGAGAGAGAGAGAGAGAAAGGTAATGGTCACGAGAATGATATAAATGGAGAGGAGGAGAGGAAGGGGCGGCAATGTCAATACAGAGTTGCTGCTTCCACTTCTCTACACTTCTTTTATCTTTTTCTCTTCTCTTCTATGGCGGAGTGCATAAATTGGCCATTTCAAAAAATTCAAATTCATAACCTCATCTAATAATATTTGGAGTTTCTATAATTTAAAAAAATATATCAAAATATAGCTATTTTTAAATAAATCACAAGTTAATTTATCGAGTTAACTCCATAATTTTTAATAAAATTTTTAATAATAAATTTAATATATATATATATATATTATAATTTTAATCAAATATATATTTTTTTTAAATCTAAATTTATAAACCTCTAACTAAAATTATTTTTTAAAACCATAAAAATAATCAAATAACAAACACTCAGTCGACGTTTAACGCTTCCTAAAAAGTGAGCTGCAAGTTTTATAACCGCAACCAACCTTCCTCTCGCGGAATTTTAAAGTATTTCCCACTCTACGAGAGTCGGCCCTCTGTGTTCCTGCGCTAGATTCAGACCGGACACCTTCCATGGGCCCCATCTCTATGTCATTAGCCATCCTTTTTTTTTTCTTTTTTCTTTTTCACATTTTACGAAGTGAGCCCAATTGATTTATTTTTTTCAGTGCTTCTTAATTAATATAAATCATAGACCTATTTCCATGTTAATTAATTATTTTTGTATTATTAATGCATTATTATACCATTTTAGTAGTATGATTTTTGCAGAGCAATATATAAATTAGGGTCAGTCTAAATACTTGTTTGAGAGAGAATGCGATTGAGATTATTTTTTAAAATATTATTTATTTATTTTTTATATTATTTTTAAAATAATATTATTTATTTTATTTTTTATAATTATTTTTTATATAAACACTGAGAAAATAATTAAAACTTAATTTAAAGTAAAAACAATAATATTTTTTAGAATGTTTTTTTATTACTCATACACCCCTAAATAAATCCAAATAACTATAATTTTTCTCCTATGATCCTTGCACACATCATTTGAGCTTTATGAAGAAATTTTAGGTGGGCCCCTCAATTTATGTCCTTACTACTTGGACCCTTGGATAGGGCCTTTCATCCTTTCAAAGAGGGAATCATAGTCTAACAATTATTGAAAATTATTGCTTCATTGGCACATGCACGTTGGTGACCCTTTAAAAGCAAAATTGGCCGGAGTGCCGGCCATGCCGGTGCCGGAGCAATATATATTCACTGTGCTACACATACTTGTGTGGCTTGCAATGATATCCCATAATCTAAGATTTGGATGGGTATAAATTGAAAAAAAAAAATAACCTTTTAAAACTTATAATTAATTTTATTGAAGCCCGACCATCCATTTATTAATTTAAAAAATATTAAAATAATATCATTTTAATTATTAAAAACTAAAATCAATTTAAGTCTTGTCTCGATCTACTTTAAATAAAGTCTTAAAACTATGGGAAACGAAAAAGAAAAAGAAAAGGTCTAAATGGGAGGCAACTCTAAAAAGTGTTGCTTGTATAGTAGAATTTAAAACACACATTGGAAATTTAGGGAATGGGAAGCTATCATTGTAAAAGCAAATACCAACCGTCTTCAAAGTAAACCAAATGTATTTAATATTCGGAAATTATATTTTTATTTTTTATTTTAAATTAAATATTTTTAGTGTTTTTATATTATTTTTATATACTGATGTTAAAAATAAATTTTAAAAAATAAAAAATATATTATTTTGATACATTTTTAAATAAAAAATATTTTCAAAAATAACTTCAACTAAACTGTTCGTGAATAAATCATTCACCTCTTAATTATAAAACTTAAACTATTGAAGATTTGATAAAGAAAAAAAAACCTTTTAATGTAGTTTTTTATATAAAAAAGCACGTGGACCTTCCAAAATCAATTGAAGCCATGCTGATTATTGCATTCATAAAATAAATAAAAAAACTAATCTAAGTACTTTTATGGATTAACTCGTATTTTAATATCTTTATGTAATTATTACATCAAATCTTTCCATTAATCAAATATTATTAGAAAAGTCATTCATATTAAAATTAAATAATTCATAATTTTTCTTCCAATCTTTTCGATTCCAAATTCAAAACAATAAAATACGAAAGAAGCATCATTTATGATCCACATTTAAAGTAGTATAAATGATAAAATTTAAGAATATACATAGTTAAAGTTATTTTTGAAAATATATCTATGTATAAAAATAATTTAAAAATGTTAAAAAAATTAATTTACAAAAAAAAAAAAACACTTTTCCAACACCATTGACAAAGCTGAACGTGTAGAAAAGGCTGCCACGTTTGCGTCCTTCTTGGACTCAACTCCACAATTCACCAAAAGCAAGCATGGCCATTTATTGTTGAGACTTGATTGAAAATGGCCGATTGGGAGACGTCTTCCATGAATTAATTGCGAGAAATAATTATATTATTGATGTATTTATTCGTCTGAAAAATAGTTTGTTTTTCCAATCACTCGGAAACTTCTTAATTGATGCAATTGCACCTCTAGAAGCCTAGATTTAATTCCTTTAAGTTGAGCACCTTTTGCATTTTAATCCTTCATTTTTAGATTATGCAATTTGACCCTTCAATCATTGAGCTTTTCACTTTTTTCAAGTAGACCCTTGATTTGATTTGATTAGCCCCTAACTTACGTGTCTTGTCTTATGCACTTTGTTTTTGGTTTTGAAATTCCTCAATTTGACCTCATTTAATCTTTAACCTTTGATTTTCTTTGATTTTCTTGCACATTCATCTTCGGTTTTCTCTAATTAAAATTATAAAAATTAAATTTGGACTTTTAAAATCTCAATATTCTTAATTAAACCCAAATTAGAATTTTAGAATTAAACTCTCACCAATTAAGTCCTTAATTAAATTAGTTTTACACTTGATTAATTATTTTAATTTTAGCCTAAATTAACTTTTAAACTTAACTAAATTCTCAATTTGGCCTATAATTAATTCAAAACCAACCTAATAAAAAATTAATCATGCCCACATGCTTAGTTTTTATCCAAATTCATCCAATATTCATTTAAGTTATCCTTGAGCTTGCATTATATTTCACATTTAGGTCCTTCAATGGTGCAATTGAGTTTTTAGAGATCTAGTTTGGTCCCCTCAACTTTCATTTATGCATTTATATTCTTTTTTAAGATGTCAAGTCACTTATTCTTATGTATGTTTTTATTTTATTTTCCAACCTTTTTTATTTTATATTATTACCCCATATAAAAAAAAATCTGGAAATCTAAAATGAAACACGATTGAGAACCTAAAACTGAGTTATGATATTCTTAAAGTGTATTTGGTATTATTTTTGCTTTTGTGGTTGGGGTTTTAAAAAAGCAGTTTAATGAAAAGCACTTTAGTTGCGATTCCAATTAATTTTTGAAGTGTTTGGTTAAAATTGTGATTGAATTTGAGATTAATAAAAAACATCTTCAAGTGTTTGGTTACCAAATTTTTCATATTACTTTCAACTTGTGAAATTACTATAAAAAACATAGACACACACACACATATATACATACACATCTATATATTGTTTTTTAAATATTATAGATTTAATAATCATGATAATAAAATGTAATTAATAATTCAAGTAAATTATATATTTGTTTTTATTTTCCTATCAAACTACTTGTAATTCTATCACGAACTAAATTCATACATGAAAGCCTCTGCAATCTCTGACTATTATTTGATCGAGAAATAATATATGGTAAAATATCATTTGAAACAAAATTAAGATTATGAGGTAAAATTAGAACTATAAGAGTTTTTGGGTGCTTTTATTCAACCTCTAGTTACATCGCAAAAACAAATACCCACTTAATCAATTTATTGGTTCTGGATTTTACCTCCATGCAATTAATTTTATCATGCACAGCTAGAATTTAAACAAAATGAAAGAAAATAAAGCTCCAAAACAACAAACACAATACATGGAATTAGGAAATGATAAGTATGATAAGTAAAAGGGGTAGACACTCTCAATCTTGAGTGAATTTCTCTTGTCTTCTAAGGGCAAGTCCAATGGCAAAAGCCATTTTAGAGAGTCAAATATCTAAAATAGCTCTTTGAATAGTGTATAAATGGCTTTTGAGTTGATGCGCAGTCCAATGGTAAAGAGTTATTTTGGAGAGCTATTTTTTTTAATCTTATTTTAAATAAAGTTTAATGATTTTGTATATAGTTTAATTATACAATTAATAGGAATAAGTTGTATAATCAAATAATTGCTTTTAAGAAACCCGTTAACAATAAAAATATTATTTATATTTATAATTAAATAAAATAAATAAATAAAAAATGAATTTAATTATAATTAAAAGATCCGGAATATTTAGAAAAAGTTAAAAATACATTTAATACATTAACAAATAATCAATAAGTTCTTACATAATTAATTAACATATATTCAATTATAGATAATTCAATCAAATTAATTACAAATTAGTACTCCGTTTTGCCATAATTTCCAACCTTTTATCTTCAAAATACGCCTTCAAAAATTGGATCTATTGTAGAAGTATCTATTTTCATAATTTTTATCTCTTGTTTCTCCTGCTTTTGTTTAATCAATAAAGTTTGTTGCTCTAACAATATTTTTTTGTCTTGTGTTTTTCCTACCTTAATTTCAACAAAAGCATCCTTCAATTGTTGTAAGATATTTGTTACACTTGTCTCCCCAACTTTCTCTTTTCCTTGCCTACGTTTAAGTCGTTCATTTGCAGCTTTCTGGGTAATTGGTCTATTTTGGTAAGTAAATGCATCATTGTCTTCTCCTAAACTAACAGAATCAGCGGTTGATAGAGTTGAAGAAGCTGGACTTGCATTTTCATTATTTTTTTGTTTCTTGTTTGACTTTTGATGAAGACATGCACGTTCAAATTGCCATTTGGATTCTTTTTTTAATATAACCCAACAATGTTTTAGTTGAAATCGTTTGCCAACGATTGAAGCATATATTTGCCGAGCATCATTAATCTGGTTAATCAAATTCAATAAATAAAACTATTTTAGATAATAAATATATTAAACAAATAATTTAATATGAAAATGATAAAAGAAAACAATACCCTTGATTCTTCAGTCGTTCCACTTCGATGACGGTTTCAATTTGGGTAACAAAACCAATAAATTTTCCAACTTCTCTATTTATTTCTTGCCATCTATTTGAGATGCTTATCTGAGAATGATTATTCAAGTTTCCTCCATTCTCAACAAAGTAAGCATGTACTCAAGCCCAAAATTATCTTGTTTGTTGATCAACTCCCGTGATTGGATCTTTGCTAATATTTAACCATGTAAATACCAGTAAATAATCTTCTTCTAGCTAGAAGTTTTTACTTCTTTTTGATTTTTTAGTTGTATGAATATTAGGATCACTTTGTTGAAAAACAATCTGTTCAGACTCACTTAAAAGAAAGTCAGTGAATAAATTTGACAAATTTGAGTCCATCTGCATAAATAATACATTATGTTAATTAAATAAAATTGATTGTTATTTTAACTAAAAATTATTAATATTTTAACTAAATATTATTAATATTCACCCATTTTTTCCTAAATAGTATTATTAATTATCTCCACAACAGTGCAATACATAAAATTTACACAGTTTTAATATCTAACAATAAATTTAAAACGTGTAATTAAACTAATTGATCAAAAATTCTGTAATTTATGAGTTTCGCATAAATATTATTTTTACTAAATATTATTCATATTCACCTATTTTTTTCAAAATATTATTATTAATTACCTCCACAACAGTTCAATACATAAAATTTACACAGTTTTAATATCTAAGAATAAATTTAAAACGTGTAATTAAACTAATTGATCAAAAATTTTGTAATTTATGAATTTCACATAATTATTATTTTAACTAAATATTATTAATACTCACTTTTTTTTTCAAAATACTAATAATTATTATTTCTACTACATATTATGATTAATTACTTATTATTTTCCCTACATATTATTAATACAAATACCTGAAACCCTACTTCAACCGCACACCTCCCCATTTCATCTCATCATCTCTCTCGCCTTCGTCCCTCTCACTCTCTACATTCATTTCATCTCATCATCTTTCTCGCCTCCGTCCCTCTCACTCATCTCTCTCGCCTCCGTCCCTCTCACTCTCTGCGCTCTTTCCCCCTCTTCTCCCTCGACTCCCTCTCCCTCTCCCTCTGCTCCCTCCTCCCTCCCTCGGGCTTCATAACATTTTTTATTTTTTTGCAAACAAATCCATCACTGAAGAATAAATCAAAGCTTCCTACTTGTAAAAAAAAATCAAAAGGTTTAGAAAACAAACAGAAGATGCAGTGGGTAAAGGGTTTGCCTGGAACCGAAATTTATTGTTCAATTTAAAGTCTGGTCGTTCAAGTTTCTATATCATGAGTTTCTGCTTTGATTTTGTTGTTCAAGTTGTTGTTCAAGTTTCTATATCAATATACTGTGTTTTTGCAATTTGATGAATTCTGTGTTGATGCCTGTTTTTATTTGTGGACTTGCAACGGTAATATTTGTACCAAAAAAAAAAAATTATTTTAGCTCTTCAGTTAACTTTCCCCATTGGAGATACAAAGTTAACAAAAAAAACTAAATTTTTTAAATTATACCTTTACCTATTCTGATAGCTAGTCCCGTTGGACATGACCGAACAAAAATAATAAAGACAGAATGCAAATCTAAAAGAGACTTGAAACTTGTAAAGAAACTAGTTAGTGTACCTTAAACATGTTTAAGGCCATTAACAAACGAATTCTTAAATACCCCCATCTCCTCTTTCTTCAGAACCAATCCAATCTCAACGCCACCACTTTCAGCTTTGCTCTCTGCCATAGAAATAGCACCAGTCCTGTCTATGCTGGTAACCTCCACGTTCTTTGGCCTCCCCCATCCGAAATCTACCCCGTAAACCTCAAATCGGGCTGACCCGGCAACCCCAACCGGTATTGCATCCAGCTCGGTAGCCATAAGCTTTTTAACCTTGTCCTTTGCTCCCTCAAGAGCTTTTTTCTCTATTCCTTTGATCAACTCACTAACCTTTCGTGCAACGTAAACAATCCCATCGTCTTGCATTACTGGTCCTGCTATCAAAGCAGCAACAAGAAGGGAAACACAATTGCCAAGATAATTTGTAGGAATGGGAGGGTCCAAACGTGCCCTACAGTCTGCTGCAAATCCAAACATCATCTTTTCATCACTTTTTAGGCCTCTAGCCTTCACAAGGCAAACCAATGCATAAGAAAGTGTAATCGCAAAACTTGATAAACGGATTGCTTCTGCATCTTTTTTATCAGAGACCTTGTCAAGTTGAGAGAGGATCCTTTCCCTCAATTTTTTTATGTCTTCTCGGGAAAACTTGAACGTTGCTCGTACCAAGTTTGGTTCAACTTCTTTAGGTGGAAATGGTTTCAAGCATCTAGCATTGGAATCTGAACCTCCATCTGCCTGATTCATGCTTGACCAGTTGTTCAAGTATTCAATGTCAATCCCCTCTGGATCTTGAACAACTGTTCTATCAAAAAAAGGGATTAGCTCATCCGGCAACAAGCATGAACTATGCTTGCATATGTGAGCCCATGCTTTCATGAACAAGATCGAGGATTTCCCATCAAGAGCAGCATGGTGAGCGGTGCAACCAATGCTAAACCCTTTATTCGGGAACAAAGTAATCTGCAATGCAAGGACAGGCACTTTTACATCAGATGCTGATAATCCGGGCACATAAGGGCGTGACATGAGAGCATCATGCATTTCATTGCTTGATAGATCATCAAAGTCAGAACCATTATTAGACTCCGCAACTGTCAAAGAAACACCATCTTCTGGAGTATATAGAATGATGGGTTTGGCAGATTGTGAAGGCCAAGTGAGGTTGCCAGCCAGAGGGAGGAAGCGAAGGAGAGTAAGAGAGAGGGAGTTTTTAAGCTTGGGAAGGATCTCTGTGCTGAACATAGTAGGGGATAAATCAGGGAGCTCATAGTAGAAGATGCGCTCAACTGGATCAAGTTTAAGCCATAAAATGTCAAAAAAAGTGAGAGGGAGAGAAACTTCGACGGCTGAATACGGCGATTCGTAGGGTGGCGTGACTTGACATACCTCATGTACTTTTATTGGGATTGTTGGTGCCATGACTTCCTTCTTCTTCTTAGGGATAGATTGCTTCTAGATCGAAAAAACGCTAGCATATATGTAGTTTTCAGGTCAGCTGCGTATTACATTTTATTTTAATTAATTTTATTTTAATTAGAAGATATTTTTTTTTAGAAAACAGTGAAATAGTACACAATTTATTGAAGTCGAAGCGATCATTGCTCCCGTGATCGGCTTTGTAGAAAATAGCACGGCCAGGCAGACGAGGATCCAGTAATTGTGGACAGACGCGGCAAAAGCAGAACCACAGAGGTCACCTACCAGGAAACTATCGCGTCCAGGTACCGTCGGTGGACTGGTTGCAGTTACGGAGATGATGCTGCGTTGGGTCTTGGTTTCCTCTTTCCTTGTCGTCTAGAAAAATTGATGTCACATTAAGGATGGTGATATTTTTTTAAAAAAATTATTCACTTCGGAATATTGAAAATACAAGGATGGTGATTTTTTCAAAAAAATAATAAGTAATTACCTATAAGCTAAACTAGATTGTGGTTTAACTATAGAAATATTATTGCAACAGTAAATATAGATTATTATAAATTATAATATTAAAATTATTATTTTACTTTTCATTTGATAGTAATTTAGCCTTGGATTCAGGGTACTTTTGATTTTTTTTTTATACACATTAAAATAATTATAATAAGATAAAAATTAAAAGTTATTAACGGAGTGTGATAATTGTACATTTTCACCGCATAGTAAAGTAATTTTTTTACCCTCTAATAAGACAAAACACAAGAGTTGTCTGAATAGGTGTTTCAAACATTTCATATATTTTTAAAAAGTGTAAATACATATCTACCCTTATCAAAGACAAAATCCAAGAATTAGCTTTAAGGGTATTTAGGTAATTCAATGATCTTTTAAATATTTTATCATCCAGATTTTTTTGTCGTGTCTCTAGACGCGTTGAAGGTTTTTTGTCTCCCGCCCTTTTCAGGTGTCCTATTTAGATGGTTAAAAATATTCATCCGACATCACATGATTATTTTTTACCTAATAATATTTTTTTTTGTTCTTTCCTATAGTTTTTTAATTATTTTTATTTAATCTTCTTGTCAAATGTTTTTTACCAAATAATATTTATTTTTGTTTATCGTTTATTTTATTTTATTTTTTGCTCTTATGTTAAAGTTTTTATGTTTTTTATTTGGGATAATTTAATAATTTTTATTATTTAAACAATAATAGTAATGATAATTTTAGGATTTATAATCATTATAATAATAATGATGATGATTGTCGCGACATCGATTTTTTCACGCTTCGCGCCCCGCCGTCCCCGGGGGTTTGGGGAGACAACGACGCGCGGTGAAAAATAAGGGTTTATTTTATAGTCATAAAAATCACGACTATAAATATCAGGAGTCGCCACCTAGTATTAAGGTCACTAGGAACCTAATGGTCTGCGAAAGTCTTGGGTAAGGGGACTTATTGTGCAAGGAGAAGACGCGTCACCCTCAGTGCACCTACCTAAGGTAAGCTGCATTGTTGTTTGATTATTTTTTCTAAGTTTACTTTTTACACTGCATTTAAAAAGAAAAATATTTTTTTTTTGCCGCGAGTGTACTTTACGATGTAATTTTACACCGCAGTTAAAAACCTTTTTTTTTCCTACAGATGTACCTTACAATGTAATTTACACCGTAGTTAAAAATTCTTTTTATCTGTAGGTGTACTTTACAATGTAAATTTACACCGTAAAAACTAAAACAAAATAATTGTTAAATTATTTTTGACATTTTGGCCGAATGCCAATGGATAATCGTAAACTAGTTACGATATCCAAGTTTTGTTCAAAATATGTGAAAGATGCAACATATATTTTTTTTTATGAAAAATATGCATGGAAAAACCTTGGAATTCGGCTGTATGCACGAAAACAAACACATTTTTTGTTTTGTTTTTTTAAATGTATTTTTTGTTTTTTTAAAATATGGGCCTGGCTTGGCCTAGCTAAATGGGCCGGGCCGGGCCGAGAGTAGCCCAGCCCCACATTTCCTGTATTTCTTTTTTTTAATAAAAAAAGGGGCAAAACACGTAAACTGCAATTACGTGAACAGTGATGTGAACAGTACTTGATCGGCCGACCACGACGAGAGGGTCACCTGCCATTGACGTTGGGTAAAGGATGTCGAGGTAGTTCTCCATGTTATCATGGCGTCGAAAATGGTGACCCGTGGTGGCCGGAAAGAGGGACGGAAGGTCGCTGGTTTGCTGCCGTGTTCGCTGCTGATGGTTGCTGTTCTTCGCTGCTGCTGCTGCTGCGTCGGTCACCGGAGAAGAAAACTGGGAGATGCTTCCGGTGATGCTTCTGGCTTAAGGAAGGAGCTTTCAGCGTGGAGTTGTTGCCGGTTATGCACACTGCCGAGGGAGACGAGAGAGAGAGGCTATGGCGGAGAGAGAGAGGACTACACCGTTGGGGGGAAGAAGAAGCTGGTGCATGTTGTTGCTGTCGGTGAGGGAGAGAGAGAACTGTAACTAGCTGAGGAATGGGAGAGAGAGAGAGAGAGAGCTGGAGGAGAGAGAGAGGGCTGGTAAGAAAATGGCCGAGAGAGAGGGATACCATCGGAGACGAGGAAGATGAAGAAATTTCACATTCTGCTGTCTCCCTCTCTCTACATCTGGTTTTTTCGTTTTCTCTACGTAAACCTCCCTTATTTCTGCGTGATTTTTCTGGTTTTGCTATGTAAAATTTGCTCGTTTTCCCTCTGTTCCTCTTTTTCCTTTTTTACATATCCTCCCCTATTTTTCATGACAGTCCTTCACTGTCGAAAACTTCCTCTCTTCCCGTCACTGTCCATTCCCCCCCTCGGTTCAGTTCAATCTCCCACCATTTTATAGGCTGGTTTGTGCAAGTTGCGGTATGGTGAGTATGTCCAGAAATAATGCTTAGGAATGGTGGCTTGTGTGTTTCAGAAGGCCAAAGGGCATGGGTGCAGCATGGTGGAGCATGACTGTCGGCAAGGCCAGCTCAGTTTTTTTATTTTTTTATTTTTTTTATTTTTTATTTTTTTTAAATAAAGTAGGCTGGAAAAAATGGGGTTCTTATGAAAATAAATTTTTGACGGGAAAAATGATGTTTTTATCTTCAATTTTGGCTTCCGATTTCACTCAAAAAGTTTCGTCGCCGAAAATTTCGATTGTCTCAATTTAACTCAGATTCGGCTTCCAAACTTAATTTCTCACTAATTAAGCCCTTAATAAAATTAATTTGACCCATTTAAAGTATAATTAAGCTCTTGCGCTAAATTAAATCCTTCAATTGGGCTCTCAATTAATTTCGAAAATTTTCATCACCGAAAATTCCGATTTTCTCAATTGAACCCAGATTCGGCTTCGAAACTTAATTTCTCACTAATTAAGCCCTTAATAAAATTAATTTGACCCATTTAAAGTATAATTAAGCTCTTGCGCTTAATTAAATCCTTCAATTGGGCTCTCAATTAATTTCAAAGAGTTTCGTCACCGAAAATCTCGTTCTTCTCAATTTCACCCAGGTTAAGCTTTCAAACTTAATTTCTCACTAATTAAACCCTTAATAAAATTAATTTGACCCATTTAAAGTATAATTAAGCTCTTGTGCTAAATTAAATCCTTCAATTGGGCTCTCAATTAATTCCAAAGCATAATTACACTTTACATCGGCCGACGATTAAATCAAATTGACCCATAAAAATATAATTATGTCTTTCGACTTAATTTTTATGCAGATTTATCCAATGATAAATTATTTTAGACTCGAATCTACATTTTCCTTCATTTCTGGGCACAAAAGAGGTACGACCGGGCTTCCAAAAACGCTCAAAATTTCCACATTGATTTTTCTGCCGACACCAGCTCCTTTTATTTTATTTTTGCTATTTTTTGTATATTTTGGGGAATCACCCAAAAATTAGGTGATGACAGTTGCCCCCCTCTTTACAATGCTTACTACTAAAGTCTTGTAAAAGACTTTAGATAGTAAGCGTTGTAAAGAAAAAAAAATGGATTTATCAGACCAAGAAATGATAAATCCAACCAGAAATAAGAATGAGGGCTATAAAGTGCATTCAAAAGGGAAGGCTAGAAAGCGCACTATCTAAGAAGTGAAGGTCGAGTGTTTGAAGATGCACTCGAAAATGAGGAAAAATAGGGTTGGAAAACTCGCTCAAGATAGGAAAGGAATGGCTAAGAAGCGCACGATTCTAATTGATGGTTGAGAGTTGGAAAACTCGCTCAAGAGAGGAAAGGAATGGCTAAGAAGCGCACGATCCTAATTGATGATTGAGGGTTGGAAAAACGCTCAAGAGAGGAAAGGAATGGCTTAGAAGCGCACTATCCTAATTGATGGTTGAGGGTTGGAAAACTCGCTCAAGAGAGGAAAGGAATGGCTTAGAAGCGCACGATCCTAATTGATGATTGAGGATTGGAAAACTCGCTCAAGAGAGGAAAGGAATGGCTTAGAAACGCACTATCCTAATTGGTGTTTGAGGGTTGGAAAACTCGCTCAAAAGAGGAAAGGAATGGCTGAGAAGCGCACTATCCTAATTGATGTTTGAGGGTTGGAAAACTCATTCAAGAGAGGAAAGGAATGGCTCAGAAACACATTATCCTAATTGGTGGAGAGGGTTGAAAAACGCACTCAAAGATGTGTGGGAAAAATAGCGCTACAAAGCACAATATTTTAATTGATGGTTGAGAGGTGGAAAACACACTCGAAGATGAAGGGAAAATAGGGCTAGAAAGCACTCTATTTTAATTGATGGATCAAGGGTTGGAAAACGTGCTCGAAAATGTGTGGGAAAAATAGGGGTAAAAAGTGCACTATTTTAATTGATGGTGAGGGTTGGAAAACACGCTTGAATTTGAAGGAAGAATAACGCTAGAAGGCACACTATTTTTGTTTATGGCGAGGGTTGGAAAACACACTTGAAGATGAAAGGACAATAGGGCCGGAAAGCACACTATTTTAATTGATAATGAGGGTTGGAAAATGCACTCAAAGATGAATGGAGAATAGGGCTGGAAAGCACAATATCTTAGTTGATGGCGGCTAGAAAACTCACCTATGTTCAAGAAAGAGACAAGACTCAAAAGTGCGCTATTTGAGGTGGTTGATGATTGAAAGCACACTCAAATAAGGAAGAAGATAGGGTTGAATAATGCTCTATCTATGTTTGTTAAAAGACTCGCAAGCGCACTCAGGGATGTGAAAGTGGTAAGGGCTCAAAGGCGCACAAAAAAAAATGAGTGGAGGTTTGTAAATTACAATTTCTCTAAAACATTTCTTAGATTATTAGTGAGGAGATGCCATGCGTGATGACAACCAAATTCAGGAAAGAAGATGAGGGTAAAAAGCCCGTTAAAGAGGTAAGAGCCTGAAGGCGTACACAAAAATGACGAATGAAGGTTCGTAAATTACGGTCCCTCCAAAAAATTTCCTAGATTCTCAACGGGGATGAAATGCATGATAACACTCAAAATCAGGAAAGAGATAAAGTTGAAAAACATGCTCAAGGACATGGAAAAGGTGGGAGCGTGAAAGCGCACAAAAATGATGAATGAAAGTTCGTAAATTACGATCCTTCCAAAACATTTCCAAAATTCTATGTTGGGATGAAATGCATGTTGAAACCCAAAATCAGGAAAGAGGTAAAGCTGAAAAGCGTATACAAGACAATGAAAAAGGTGAGAGCTTGAAAGCGTGCACAAAATGATGAATGAAGGTTCGTAAAGTACGATCCATCCAACATACTTTCTAGATTCTTAATAGGGATGCAATGCATGATGATGCATATATGCTTACTTGAAAGATATATAGGTCCACTTTCTTCTTCATTACCTTCCTTTCCTTGGGGTTGGATCTCTCACTTTGATGGCTTCTCGCTCCTGCTTATTCGAGCCGCAACTTAAGATTATGACCACTGGAGATGATGGATGTTTGATATCAGCATGCCCCCCTGAGTTTGATCTAGATTCTTTGAAAGGGAATGATGGAGCTAGCTTCAATTGCATTTGTAGATTTCCTCCCAGTCTGGTCATGCCCCACAAGTGTTTTGGGCTTCAAGTGTAGTGTTTGCATGAAAAACTTGGTTATTTACAAAGATTGTGTTTTCATGTGGGATTTGTGGAATTTCAAAGTCATTCCAAATGCAAACACCATTTTGATTGCACCATTTTCAATTGCATTTTGTTTGGGCTTTTACCTAGACATGCCCCCTAGTATTTGTTTGGGCTTTTTATCATGGGTTCTTAGTACTATCATGTTGACTCGGCTCATCGTAATGTACTAAAACTCTTTTTATATTTATGGCCCACAATTTCATTTGGGTATCTCTTGACATGCCCCCCGGTATTTGTTTAGGCTCTTGAGAATGAGTTTTTAGCAATGTCATCATGTCAACTTGACATGCCAACAAGAATTTTGTTTGGGCTTTAGTTCTTCTTGGAAGTGAGCATCACGGTATGAACGTTCTTAGCACATATATATATATATATATATATATATATATATATATATATATATATAAATGATTTGAGTTTTTTTTTTTTTATAATCTCAAACTAATTAAATCCTAGTGCCTAATATTAATAGTCCTAGTTTTTTCTTATGATACTATATATTTGAGCGAGATAATTAACCTACAAAACTTTATTTTCCTTAAAAATACTCAATGCTAATTATATATATGATATTTATTTAATATTAACACCTTAAAATATATATAAAAAATCAACTAAGTTTTTTTCCTTTAAATCTCAAATTAGCTTAATCTTAGTATTCTGAAATACTTTTAATATTATAATATGAAGAAGCAATCTCAAAAAAATAAAAAATAATATAATTGTTTGTAGAAAATAAAAATCACTTTAAACAAAAAAATATATCAAGGCACACATAAACAAAACGAATAAAAGAACACAAAGATAACTAATCACTAAAAATAGAAGATTCACTATACATGCATAAAAAAAAAAACTCTCATTTCATGTCATCATTGCTAAATTTACTATGCTTTTCAATGCAAAATACATTTAATACAAAGATACATTACAATAAAAATTATAAGTAAAAACTAACAGTATAAATATATAAATACAAACAATAAACTAAGAATTATTTCAGAACGAAAAAAAAAAAAAGGATCAAAACTAAATAAAAAAATAAAATTCTAAGAACCAATATATATATATATTTCTCACTACATCCTAGCAACAGTTCATGTCTTGTTAATAAAAACCTAAAACAGATCGGTTGTTCAATGTGGATACACACACAGATCACTGTAGATTGGAACAATTAAATTACTATTTTACCCTTTGGTGCGCCTCAAACTTTGCCCTGATATCTGAGGTATTTTAGATTTTTCAAAAGGACACGTTGATATTATCAAAATGTTTTGGGGTATTTTAGTATTTTTAGTGTATTTTTGCACAATACAAATATTGGTTACCCCTTCCTTCATACTGTGGACAATAACCAATCTGGAGGTAATTTTGAATTTTTACAGATATTTGTTCATTACATTTACGACATAACCCACAGATAAGACAAAAAAAATTTACAGCAAGGGTTCCTCCAGACATTTCAAATATTTTAAAATTATGTAAATACAATTATATCCCCCATAAAGAAAAAAAGTAAAGAAATGTTTGTAGGGGTGTTTAGATAATTTGCTCTATTTTTTACTAGCTTTTTTCATGGAGCACTGTTGGTGTGTCATCTATACATGTCAACACTTTGTTTTGTCACCCTTTTCTAGTGGCATGTACAGCGTTATACGATATTGAAAAATAGCATCTTTAGCATCTATAAGGATGCTTCGTCATGGTCTTTACCTGATGGAGGGGCGTGTGGCAACCAATGATGACTAGAGAGGCAAAGGTGGTCGATTGAAATTTTTTGTACCCTTTTCTCTCTCTTAAAGGTCATCTTACACTTTAATCTCCTAGGTTTATAGTGGATACATTTTAGTCTCTTTTCTTTTGATTATTATGTATGATCCTGAATTTTACAATAGAAGTATCAACTACTTCCAATTTAGTCCTTTAATTGAAATTAATGATATATTTTATTTTAATTTTGATTCTTATTGTTTAAATATTTTTTTTAGTTTTAAATCCTTAATATATATAATAAAAATAAATAAAATAAAGAGGGTTGACATGGTGGAGAAGTCAAATTATAAATTCTTAACAAAGTTAATAGCACAATCATACCCTTATTGTGCCTAAACACTAAAAAACATATGCAAACTAAAGGTAAAAATAAATTATTATTGAACACTAAAAAAGCTCGTAATAAGAGTTTCCTGGTTAAGCATCTATGGAATATCCATCAGAAAGTTGATTCCCTCTGGATTAAATGGATTCACCACTACTTTCTCTCTAACTTCTCAATTTGGGAGGCACGAGCTGTTAAAACCTCCTCTCCTCTTTGGAAAACTCTGATTTCCTTAAAAGACCAGCTGCTTCATGACTTCGGTAGTAGCCCATCTGTTGTCTCCACCATAAATGGTTGGAATGCTGGTACTGGTTGCTTTTTAGCTAATGCTTATGAGCACTTTAGGGTGAAAGGTCCCATGATCCGCTGGGATACGGTGGTGTGAGAGAAATGGTCTTTGCCAAAACACTGTTTTGTTTTGTGGCTTGCGGTGCTTGGGAAGCTTAAAACTAAAGATCGTCTGCTTTTCATTCCTACTGATACCAGCTGTATGCTTTGTAGTCAGGACCAGGAATCGCATGGTCATTTGTTCTTTAAGTGTCACTGGACTTCGACTCTATGGGGTAACATTGTTCGTTGGCTTCATATCCATCGTCGGATGCCTACCCTAGCTAGTGCTATTCGAAGGCTAACTCCTAAGAAGAAAAGAATGGAATACAGAATGAGAAGAGCCTCCCTTGGCATTGCAGTCTACCTAATTTGGGAAGAGAGAAATAAACGGCTTTTTCAATCTTCTTTCACCTCCGTTGAGAAGATTTTCCGGAGATTTCAGGTCTTATTCTTCACAGTGTTTCACTTCCATGGAAAAGATCACTTCTCCATTGATGTTGGTTGATCTGCTTGCAGGTCTTATGGGTTTGGTGGGTTGTTGTGGGCTTCTTTTCTGTCCGCTTGTATGGCATTCCAGTTAGTTGCTCTGCTGTGAGCTTGATGTGTTCCCTTTTAGGTTTGTTTCTGTTTACTTGTTGTTTTTCCCTTTAGTTTGCTAATTGGGAGCATGTTCCCTTTTCAGCTGTCTCTTGTTCTGCTCTCCAGTTTTGTTCTTCTTTGATCTTAATATACTTACATTTGATAAAAAAAAAAATATTATTGAACAAATTCACATAAAAATTAAACTCAAGAGCATTTGCTTTAATTATGGGACAAATTAAAATTTAATTATATTTAAAAAATAATTTAGGTTCAACTAAAGGATTTAATTATGTGTAATGACATAATTATACTTTAAATTGCTCAAATTAAATTTATTAGAAACTTAATTGGTGAACAATTAAGTTTAAGAGCCTAATCTCAGACTAAATGAGAATATTGAAATTCTTACTAAGTCCGTTGGTTGAAATTAAAAGCAAAATTGCAAGAAAAATTAAAGTTTAAGGTCAATTAAGGTCTAGATTGAAGAATTCTCAACTAAGGACTATTATGTAAAAGACGTTGAACTATGAGGACTTAGTTGATTGAAATATTTCTTCCAATCTTTTCAATTCCAATTTCAGAACAATAAAATACGAAACCAGCTTCATTTATGATCCACATTTAAAGAAGTAGAGATGATAAAATTTAAGAATATCCCTCATCGTAACCACCATAGGACAAACTACCTGACATGGGACCATGTTAACCTCAATTTAAGAATATCCAAATACAGGAGTTGAGCTGGTAGGAGAGGCTGCCACGTCTGCACCCTCCTTGAACTCAGCCCCACAATTCACCAAAAGCAAACAACTTGCCCTAGCTTCATTTAAAATGAAAGATGACAGGAGACGGGTCGTCGGCCAGAAATAAAAAAAGAATTTTTTATGATTTAGTTTTAATTTAATGATGCGTCGACCTAGATTGGTGCTATTGATGCAATTGCACCTCTAGAAATCTAAATTTAATTCCTTTAATTTGATCACTTTTTGCATTTTAATCCTTCATTTTTAGATTATGCAATTTGACCAGTCAACCATTGAGATTTTAACTTTTTTCAAGCAAACCCTTGATTTGATTAGATTAAGTGCCGTTTAGAAGTGTTACAGTTGCTTTTGAAAGTATTTTTTCATCTATAAATAAATCAAAATGATATATTTTTTATTTTTAAAAATTATTTTTGATATAAGCACATCATCTAAAAAAATCAATAAATAAATAAATTTAAAGTGAAAAATAAAAATAAATTTTTTTTAAATTTTTTCATAACTTTCTAAAAGCAGTCCCAAACATTATATTTGGTTTTGAAATTCTTTGATTTGGCCCACTTTTAATCTTTAACCTTTGATTTTCTTGCAAATTCATCTTTGGTTTTCTCTAATTAGAATTGTAAAAATTAAATTTGGTCTTTTAAAATTTTAATCTTCTTAATTAAACCCAAATTAGGATTTTAGACTTAAACTCTTATCAATTTAAGTCCTTAGTCAAATTAGCTTTACACTTGATTAATTATTTAATTTTAGCCTAAATTAAATTTTAAACTTAACTAAATTCTCAATTTGGCCTAAGATTAAATTAAAATCAACCTCATAAAAATTTAATCATGTCCACATGCTTAATTTTTATACAAATCCAACCAATATTCACTTAAGTTATCCTTGAATTTGCATTATCTTTCATATTTAGGTCCTTCAATGGTGCAATTAAGTTTTCAGAAATCTAGTTTGGTCCCCTCAAACTATTAATTTTATCATGCACAGCTAGAAGTTAAACAAAATGAAAGAAAGGAAAACTCCAAAACAACAAACACAATACATAGAAATTAGAGAATTTGACAAAAAGCAGAAAAGAAAATAATAAAATACAGAATGCAAATCAATAATCAGACTCAAAACTAGCAAAAAAGCTAATTAGTGTACCCTAAACATGTTTAAGGTCATTAACAAACAAATTCTTAAATATCCCCATCACCTCTTTCTTCAAAACCAATCCAATCTCAACGCCACCACTTTCAGCTTTGCTCTCTGCCATAGAAATAGCTCCAGTCCTATCTATGCTGGTGACCTCCACGTTCTTTGGCCTCCCCCACCCGAAATCTACCCCATAAACCTCAAACCGGGCTGACCCGGCAACCGTAACCGGTATGGCATCTAGACCGGTAGCCATTAACTTTTTAACCTTGTCGTTTTCTTCTTCAAGAGCTGTTTTCTGTATTCCTTTGATCAGCTCACTAACCTTACGTGCAACAAAAAGAATCCCATCATCTCGCATTACCGATCCTGCTATTAGAACATCAGCACGAAAAGAAATACAATTGCCAGAATAATTTGTAGGTATGGGAGGGTCCAAACGTGCCCTACAGTCTGCTGCAAATCCAAACATCATCTTTTCATCACTTTTTAGGCCTCTAGCCTTCACAAGGCAAACTAATGCGTAAGAAAGTGTAATCGCAAAACATGATAAATGGATTGGTTCTGCGTCTTTTTTAACAGAGACCTTGTCAAGTTGAGAGAGGATCATTCCCCTCAATTTCTTTATGTCTTCTCGGGAGAAACTGAACGTTGATCGTACCGAGTTTGGTTCAACGTCTTTAGGTGGAAATGGTTTCAAGCTTCTAGCATTCGAATCTGAACCTCCATCTGCCTGATTCATGCTTGACCGGCTGTTCAAGCATTCAATGCCAGTCCCCTCTGGATCTTGAAAAACTGTTCTATCAAAAAAAGGGATTAGCTCAGCTGGCAACAAGCATGAACTATGCTTGCATAGGTGAGCCCATGCTTTCATGAACAAGATCGAGGATTTCCCATCAAGAGCAGCGTGGTGAGCGGTGCAACCAATGCTAAACCCTTTATTCGGGAACAAAGTGATCTGCAATGCAAGAACAGGTACTTTTACATCAGATGCTGATAATCTGGGCACATAGGGGCGTGACATGAGAGCATCATGCATTTCATTGCTTGATAGATCATCAAAGTCAGCAGCATTATTGGACTCCGCAACAGTCAACGAAACACCATCTTTTGGAGTGTACAGAATGATGGGTTTGGCAGATTGTGAAGGCCAAGTAAGGTTGCCAGCAAGAGGGAGGAAGCGAAGGAGAGTAAGGGAGAGGGAGTTTTTGAGTTTGGGAAGGATCTCTGAGTTGAACACGGTAGGGTTTAAATCAGTGAGTTCATAGAAGAAGATGCGCTCAACTGGATGAAATTTAAGCCATACAATGTCAAAAAAAGTGAGAGGGAGAGAAACTTCAACGGCTGAATTCGGCGATTCGTAGGGTGGCGAGATTTGACATACCTCAACTACTTTTACTGGGATTGTTGATGCCATGATCTCCTTCTTCTTCTTAGGGAGAGATTGCTTCTATCTCGAAAAACACTACCATAGTTTTCAGGTCAGCTGCGGGCTTAAATACATTTTTTTTTAAAATATTATTATTTTAATATATTTTTAATTAGAAGATTTTTTTTTTTAAGAAAATATTTTTAATTAGTTCACACAATTTACTGGTATTAGAAGTTTAGAACTGAAGGTAGAACGGTCAGGGAGACGAGTATCCATTAATTGCCAGTCATATGGACAGACGTGGCAAAAGCAGCACCACATTGTTCACCTTCCAGGAAACTATCGCGTCCATGTACCGTCGGTGGACTCGGTACAGTTCGGAGATGAGATACATTTCAAAAAAAAATTAAATTTTTTTTAAAACAATTTATTTTTATTTTAAATTTTAAAAAATAATATTTTTAGATTATTTTCATATGCTAATATCAAAAATATTTTTTTTAAAATAAAAAAAATATTATTTTAATATATTTTTAAACAAAAAATATTTTCAAAAATAATCTTAATTATACTCTCAAGTAATCATATTGTGTTGGGTCTTGGTTTCCTCTTGCCTTGTCATCTAGAAAAATTGATGTGACATCTAAGGTAGCGGTTATGGATTTATTTGGCATTATAATTGTTGTTAAGGTTTTAAAAATACAGTTTCATGAAAAATATTTTTAGTTTTGGTTCATTCATGAAATTGAAGTGTTTGGTTAAAACTGTGATTGAGTTTGAGGTTTAATGAAAAACAGTTTTGTGTATGTTGGTTACGATGCTTTTCATATTGTTGTTTACTTGTGAAATTACTTTAAATGACAGATACACCACACACACACACACACACACACACACACACAAATATATATATATATATATATATATATATATATATATATATATATATATATATATTGTAGATTTAATAATCATAATAATAAAATATAATTAATAATTCAAGTATATTAGACTCAACCTACTTGCAATTTCATCACTAACTAAATCCATATGTAAAGGCCTCTACAATCCATTGTTATTTGATCGAAGAACAATATGTGATAAAATATTATCAGGAACAACATTTTCGATCCTGAAACTCAGTATCGATCGCAATCCCAAACAGACCCATAATTCCAAGGCTAAATTCAGTTGGAAGTTTCTGATCCATAATCAATCGAAAAGCAACAAGGTTATGGAGTGAAATGAAGTCTCGTGTCTTTCTCTTTCATTAGAGTTAATCTCTATCTCCATATTTTTTCACAATTACAAAACTTTGGTTCCTTCCTTTACCAAATAGTTTGGCTCTGCGGTGAGCCTCAACCATAGAAGTCACTATAGAGTCAAACACCCACTAGAATAATATTCACTTCGGAAAATTAAAAATTAAGGATGGTGATTTTTCAAAAATAATAATAAGTAATTAATGTGGTTTAACAGTAGAAAAATTATTGAAGTAGTAAACATATATTATTTTGGATTGTAATAGTAAAATTGTTATTATACCCCTCAATGCACAATACTTTTAGTTTTAGACTTAAAGGTATTTTTGATTTTTTATATTTTTATGCACAATAAAATAACCATAATATCATCAAATAAGACAAAAACCAAGAGTTGTTGGTAGGGTGTCACGGTAATTTCACATATTTAGTACACAATAAAATAATCATTTTACTCTCCAATAAGACAAAACACAAGAGTTGTCTGCGGGAATGTTTCAGACATTTCATATTTTCAAAAGGTGTAAATACATAAATACCTTTATCAAAGATAAAATCCAAGAATTAGTTGCATGGGTATTTAGATAGTTCTAAGTTTTTTTTTAATATTTTATCATCCGGATACTGTTGACGTGTCTTGAGATATGTTGCAGGTTGTTTGTTGCACGCTCCCTTCAAGAGGCGCGTGCGGCGTATTTAGATGAATAAAAATGTTCATCTGACATCAAATCATTATTTTTTAGCTAATAATATTTTCTTTCTCTCTTTAGTTATTTAATTATTTTTATTTAGTATTCAAGTTAAATGATTTTCAGCTAATAATTTTTATTTTTATTTATCATTTATTTTATTTTATTTTTTTGCTCTATTGTTAAAAATTTTAGGTTTTTTTTTATTCTTTGATGTGATTTTGTTTTTTCTATTATTTACGTAATAATAATAATTATTTTAGATTATTTTTTTTCCTCTTTTGTTAAAGTATTTACGTAATGATAATTTTAGGTGTTATAATCATGATAATAATAGTGATATTATTAATCATATTAATAATAGCAACTGTAATTTTTTATGGTTATAGTACTTATAATGTTAATAATTATGGCTTTGATGGTACTAATAAAAATAACTAATAAAATAATATAGAAAATATCAATAATAAAAATAAAAAACATTTAATTTTTTGCAAAAATGCTTTTAAAATGCAGTGTCAAATACCCCCAAAAGTTGTTTAAAGAGAAGTAGGAGAATATATAGAGATTGCTAGAAAGAGACTTCTAGACAGGTCATATATAATATTTTTTAAATTGTTTTTTATTAAAATAATATTAATTCTTTTAATATTAGTATATTATAATAATCTAAAAATAAAAAAATCTTAAAATCTATAGCAAATTAGGTAGTGGAATCAGTATAGCAAAAATATCATAGCAAGAGATATAATTTACTGTGGATTGGAATAATATCATTATTATTTTACCCTTCAATGCGCTTAAATTTTAACATTGGACTCACGAGGATTTTTGAATTTTTTACATTTCTATACACAGTAAAATAACCATAATATTCATAAATAAGAGAAAAACTAAGAGTTGTTGGCGAGGGTGTTACTGGAATTTAAAATTTTTTTAAAACAAAAAAATATAAATATACCCTCATAAAATATAAAATCCAAGAGTTGATTATAGGGATATTTAGATAATTTTATTTTTCCTGCTGATATCATTAGCATGTTTAATTGACGCGTCAACAGTTTTTAACCAAACACTCCTTCAAGCGGCGCACGAGATAGTGAAAAATATTCATGTCATATTTCCTCATTATGGGATACGAGGCGTACCACGATGGCTGTACTCGTAGGGTGCCGAGACTTGACATACCTCAACTACTTTTACGATTGGTATAAATCGTGGGAAAGCGGCACCATAGAAGTGGGGGGTCTTCCTGGTCACATTTCAGTATTTTTAATCTGTTTGGAAGTATTTTTTTTTAAAATTTAAAATAATAAAAAATGGTGATTTTTTTTAATAATACATAATATAATTTATAATTAAAAATACTGAATATTGCCCAATAATATTAAGAAAAGAAAAGGACTTATTTATAGCCAATAATATTGCCTAATTACATATATCTAAAACAGAATCGATCGTTACTGTAGCGCTAGACTCATTGTCACTGTTCACTGGCATTTTGCTCCGGTGCTTCGCGCGCGCATGTGCTCCTTTTTTTTTTTACGCAGGTCTACTTTTTGTATTTTTTATGGTGGCATTGACCAATAACTAGCCTTGGCCGAGCGGTTGTCCACGCGCTGCCACCATAGGCGCGCGCGAATTCGAACCGCTCAGGCAGCAATCTGATTTGTTTGTTTTTTTTTTTTGTTTAAGAACAGTTTTATTTTTAATAACTGAATCCATCAAACTTGATCAACCATTAACAAGTAATCCTAATGTGGGGGGATTTGGTCAGGGAGACACGGAAATAGTACTTCAAGACCCCTTACATGTCCAAGGCCTTTTGTTCGTCTTGGCATCTGGTATTTTCGCACAAATCTTTTTGGTTTTTTTTTATTCATTTCGTCCGAAAAGTCTTTTTGTTTTACAAATCTGATTTCGTTTTTTTTTTTTTACAAAATACTGTTTTTTTAAAAAAAAAATGGGTTTTTTTAATAACTGGTTAATTTTTTTTTTCCAAATCTGATTTCGTTTTTTTTTTACAAAAAATGTTTTTTTGAAGAAAAAAAAGGTTTTTTTTTAATAACTGATTGTTGTTTTTTTTTTTTACAAAAAACAGGATTTTTTTTAATAATTGAAATGTCCAGGCCAACTTACGCGCACCACGACTAATCTCCGGATCCACT
The DNA here is from genome assembly GCA_015731905.1 of Salix dunnii. Classification (NCBI taxonomy): domain Eukaryota; kingdom Viridiplantae; phylum Streptophyta; class Magnoliopsida; order Malpighiales; family Salicaceae; genus Salix; species Salix dunnii. Next base: position 34,543,145 of record CM027674.1, on the reverse strand, counting down.
TTTTTCTTTATATTTTTTCCATATTTTGTTTTGCCACTTATACATTTTTTTTTCTTAACCGAGGTGTCTGGGTCAGCTTATGCACACCACGATTGTTTATTCCCAAATATCTTTTTTTTCTTGGCCAACTGAGCGCGCCGTGAATAATTCCTGAGCTCATTTTTTCGTAATAGTTTTTCATATTTGTTTTTCCTACTTGTATATTTTTTATATATAATCAGGGTGTCCGGATTAGTTTACATGTACCATGACTATTATTATTTTATAGAATACCTAAAGTTATATATATATATATATATATATATATATATATATATATATATATATATATATTAAGATGCTGATATGAAATAAATAGCAAAAATATATAATTAATCTAACATATTTATTAGAGAAAAAATTACAACTAATTATTATCATTATTTTTAAGGCGCTAATATGAAATAAATAGCAAAATATATAATTAGTTTAACATATTTATAAGAAAAAAATGACGAATAATTATTATTATTATGAATGCCTTATCTACAATAATTAGAAATTTCAACACCTAATAATATTTAAAAAAAAAATTAAAAAATAAAATATATGACAAAAAAAAACTATTATTAGATCTTAAAAAAATATTTGACTTGAAGAATAAATAAAAATAAAAAAGAGAATAATTCATGCACACACAAAGCAATGTGGACTGGATATGAAATCTGTTGCTTCCCACCTACATGAGCTCGATTTTTTTAAAAATAAAAATAGGTCTTTTTTGTTTTTATTTGTAGAGTAAAAATTACAAAAAAAATGGTTGTGGCCGAGGTGGTTCCCTGTGCGCTGAGCGCGCAGGAGTTCGAACCACCCCGCCAACAGAACTTAATTTGGTTTTTTTTTCTTCTTCTAAAACTCGGGAGTTATTTTTTTCTTCTAAAATCCTAATTTTAGAAAATTACTGTCTGGAAAATTTTGTTTCTGTTTTTTTTTTTAAATAAGGTATCAGTGACAGTGCACGCGTCCCATGACTAATCTCCGGATCCATTTTTCTTCCGTTTTTTTGTTTCCACTTATACATTTTTTCCCTTTTTTTGTTTCCACTTATACAATTTTTTTTCCATGACCAGGGTGTCCGGATTAATTTATGCGAACCACGATTTTTTTCTCATTATTGTTTAAAATGATGCTTTCCCCTTGCACTTTTTATTTTTATAAGCTTTGTTTGTTTTTTTAACAGACATTTTCATTGTTCAATACTACTTAAAAATGTGTGCTCTGTTTTTTATTTTAATCGGGTTTTTTTTTTTAAATCAGAGTATCCGTTGTAGCTTATGGGCACTGACTAATCTATGGATCTATTTATTATTATTATTTTCTTCCTTTTTTTTTATTACCACTAATAAAAAAATTTTCATGTCCAGGGTGTCTGGGTTAGTTTACGCGCACCATGATTTTTTTCTCATTACTATTTAAAAAAATGCTTTCCCTTTGCACTTCTTTTAGAACCAGAGTGTCCACGTCAACTTTTTTTCTTTTAACTGGGCTTCTTTTGTTGTGTTTTTTTGAATCAGGATATCCGTGCAACTTACATGCATCACGACTAATTTTTGGATCTATTTTTTTTATATTTTTTCCTTCTTTTCTCCATTTATACATTTTTCCCCATGATCAGGGTGTCCGTATCAATTTACGCGCACCACAATTTTTTTCTCATTACTATTTGGAAAGGTGATTTTTTTTTAAAAAATTTAATTTACTTATTAAATTTAATATTACTGGAGAAAAGAAACAACTGAAAAGAACAAAAAACTACAAATTTACTTAGGTTATTTACAATTAAAAACTAAACGAACCACTTCCCGTTTCGATTACACTATTCCTTTTAGATAGCAAATAAGTCATGATAGCACGTAAAAAATTTAAGGTTATTTCTTCAAAAATATACAATATTTTTATTAATAAGATGTCAGATCTAATATTACTGGGGAAAAAAATAACTCAAAAAAAAAGGTTGACAAATTTACCTAGGTTATCTACAGTTAAAAAATATACGAACCACTTCCCCTTTCGATTACACTATTCCTTTTAGGAGGGGGGGGAATATATTTGTTATATATTTTATCTATTTTAATGTTACTAATTAAATATTTAAACAACTAATTGCAGCATGTAAAAAATAAATTAGTTTTCTACATAGAAAAAACTTAACGCAATGCGCGGGCAAGCATACTAATTATACAACACAAAAAAACTCATTTCTAACATATTTTTTCTATTACAATTTTACTAATTAAACATTAAAATAACTAATTATAGCACAGAAAAAAAAATATTTTTGGAAAAAAAAATTACAATATTTTTATTTATAATGTGTCAGATCTAATATTACTGAGGAAAAAATGCAATGCATAAAAAAAAAATACCTACGTTATCTGCAATTACAAAATATACAAATCACTTTCTATTTCGATTATACAAATTTTATCAATTATAATTTTACTAATTAAATATTAAATTAACAAAATACAATACCGGCGCATCGCGCGGGTATATGGCTAGTAATTCTAGAAACCATAATGCTTTTATTGCTCCTCCTTGGCACCTCCTTGTACCCTTCAAATTACTATAAAACACAACTAAATTGTTGAATTACTGTCCTTGCACAACAACGAGACTAGGCCATCACTTTAGGTAGTATGAAAAAATCATCTTATATTAAAAAGTTTAAATTGTTGGACGATGTGTTTTTAATAATTTTATACTATTTTGAAACTATGCAAATATCTCATGAAAAGACAAAAAGAAAGGCCTAGAGTTGGGGGCATTTTGGAGTTAGGGGCATTTTAGTACTCTCCTCCTTGTTTTTTTATGGTTATTGCTGGGTCCAGGGATGTATAAATAATTTGGTAAATTTTTTGATTGAAAACACTATAGGCGCATTGAAAGGAGGCGCTAGCCGTGTTTCTCGTGCACGCACCTTATAGGCGGGGCTTGCGATGTCATTTGGCGGTGTAAACTGCCCTTCCATCGAGTCACCTGGTATGCAACCATGTCCTTTGTATCTTAGTGTGCCACGTGTGATGTTATACACCACCCTTCCACTGAGTCATCTGGTACGCAACCATGTCCTTTATATCTTAGTGTGGCGCGCGTGATGTTATGGTGGTCAGTGGATAGTTTTGGTTTTTTCTTCATTTTCTCTCTCTTACCGCTAAAAAATATATGTAAGTCCTTAATTGTTTTGATGATTTTATTTTAGTCCTTGGTCTTTTGATTTTGGTTTTATTCATGATTTTTTCAATAGAAATTTTTAGTTTTTTCAATTGTGGTTTTCATTTCACTCCTTATTCTTTTGATTTTTTGTTTGTTTGGTTCCTTAAATTTTTTTGGTATGCAAGGTTTTAATTTGTTTTAATTTTGCTCTCCAATTAAAATTGGTCATATATTTATTTTGGTCCTTATTCTTTTTATTTTTTTAATAAAATATACTGGTTTTTTTTTTCAAAATAACTTTATTTGATTTAGTTCCAAGGTTTTCATTTGTTTCAATTTTGTCCTTCGATTAAAATTAATTATATATTTTATTTTTCATTTTAGTACTTATTCTTTAAATTTTTTATTTGATATTAATTCCTTTGATTTTTTCTTCCTTCTTAGACAATGTTTATTTTTTTATCTATATTTATACATCTATACTTTTAGTTTTTGCTGTTAATTTTTATCATTTTATTTTTATTGGGGTTTTATTTTTATTTGATTAAATCCTGAAATTTTAATTTATGTTGATGATCATTTTAAAATTAATACTTCTCCCTCCCCCCCCCCCTTTTTTTTGTTATTTTTTTTTGTTTTTTGGATCAGGTGATTTTATGATTTTATTATTTGCACTATAATAATGACAGTTTTAGTGATATTGTAAAAATATTTTGTTTTTTTTATTCTTTAGGACAATTTAATAATTTTACTTTTTTTGGAAATAATGTTGATAATAATTTGAACTTTTATAGTCATGATAATTATCATAAACTAATTTATGAGTTATTCTCCAAAATATATCCAAAAATAACAAAATAAAATAAATAAAAAAGAATGGTGTCGGTAGAAAAATTAAGGTGAAATTTTTTGATATTTTCGAGAGACCGGTCATATCTTTTTTGTGCCCATAAATAAAGGAAAATACATATTCAAAGCTCAAGTGACTTATTATTAGATAAATCTGCTTAAAAGTTAAGTCAAAAGATATACTTATATTTTTATAGGTCAATTCAATTTAATCGTCGACCAATTTAAAATGTAGTTATGTTTAGGGTTTAATTGAGAGCCTAATTGAATTTAGGTTTTTTTATTCCTGGGATAATTTAATAATTTTTATTGTTTTAAAAATAATAGTAATTATAATTTTAAGTGTTATAAACATGATAATAATATTGTGTCAAATACCAACAAAAGTTGTTTCAAATAGAAGTAGGAGAATATCTAGAGATTGCTAGAAAGAGAGTTCTAGATAGGTCATAATTTTAAGTGTTATTTTTTAATTTTTTATTATTAAAATAATACTAATTATTTTAATATTAGCATATTATAATAATCTAAAAATAAATAATAAAAACTCTTAAAAACTATAGCAAATTAGGTTGTGCAATCAGTATAGCAAAAATATCGTAACAAAAGACATAATTTACTTTAGATTGGAATAATATCATTATTATTTTACCCCTCAAGGCGCCTCAATTTAACATTGGACTCATGAGGATTTTTGAATTTTTTACATTTATGTGCACAGTAAAATAAGCATAATATTCATAAATAAGACAAAAACTATGAGTTGCTGGCGAGGGTGTTACTAGAATTTTATATTTTTAAAAAATATAAAAATACAAATATGCCCTCATAAAAGATAAAATTCAAGAGCTGGTTGTACGGGTATTTAGGTAATTTTATTTTTCCTGCGGGTGTTGTTGGCGCATCTGATTGACGCGTCAATGGTTTTCGACCTCACACTCGTTTCAGGCGGTGCATGAGGTAGAGAAAAATATTCATCTGACATCTCACTAGATGTGTCGCCATGTTATTTTCTTCATTATGGGATGTGTGGCGTCCCACTGTGGCCGGATACGTAACAATGAGTAGTTGATTTGTTTCTCCTTTTCTCTCTCCTACAAGCTAAATAACGGCATCCCCTTTGTTTTTGGTCTTTTCATTTTAGTCCGTAATTTTTTGATTGTTTGGTATGGTCCTTATTTCTGAAATATAATTTTTGATTTGTTTTAATATTTTCCTTCAATTAAAATTGATTATATATTTCGATTTCATTTTAGTCCTTATTCTTTTAATTTTGGGATTGGTTTTAAATCTCTTAATATTTTCCGTATAAAAGTTTGGATTTTTTTTTCAATTTTGTCCTTCGATTGAAATTGGTTATACATTGTCATCCTTATTCTTTTAATTTTAGGATTGGTTTAAATCCGCTAATATATATATCTATATCTATTTATCTATCTATCTATCTATCTATATATATTAAATTTTGTCATTTGATTGAAATTAATCATATATTTTGTTTTCATTTCGGTCTTTATTCTTTGAATTTTTTATTTTATTTTAATTTCTGTATTTTTTTATATATTTTTGAAATATTCTATATTTTTATCGATGTTTATATGTATATACTCTTAATTTTTGTTTTTAATTTTTATTATTTTCTATTTTGTTGAAGTTGCATGTTTTTTTTTTTGTCCTTAAATTTTAATTAGTCCTCATGATTATTTGAAAATTTATATTTCTTGATTTTTTTTCCTTTTTTCTTTTTTTTATTATTTTTATTTATTCCTCAAGTCAAATGATTTATTTTTAAGCTAATAATATTTATTTTTCTTTTTTCATTTATATTTTGATATTTATTTAATATTAACGCCTTAAAATATATATAACAAAATGAAAAGTTTTTTTTGAAAAAAATCTCAAATTATTTTAATCTCAATATTCTAAAATACTTTTAATATAATAATATGAAGAGTGTAAAAAAATAAAAAAAAATCATTGAATTTATTTTTATAATAATAATGATTGTGACAACTATATTATTCACAATAATAATTAGAATATTAATTATTTATCATAATAGTTATAATAACAGCTATAATAATCGTGACTATTTTAATTCTGCACCTAATCTTCTACAGAACCAAAAGTAGAAATAAAATCCATCTCAGCAAAAGCTAGAACAACAACAAAAATATGCACTAAGAAAGACACCAGGCATGTTAGCACCACAACCTCATTTGATAACAATGACTGTACAACGTGTATAAATACGAATATCTCATCAGAAAAGATAAAATTCAAGAGTTTGTTGTAAGGGTATATAGGTAATTTAGCATTTTTTAATTATTATTTTTACATAATATTGTGGGCGCGTTGCACAGATATGCCAACGGATTTTTTTTCTCACTCTCCTTTTAGGTGGAGCATGCAGAGGCTTGCGGTGATGAAAAATGTTAATCTTGCATCTCACTTGATACATCGTCAAGTCCTTTTCCTCGTGGTGGGGTGTGTGGTGTCCCAAAATGATCGAAAGTGTAATAATGATCGATTGATCCTTTTAATCCCCTTTACTCTCTCATGTAACCTAAATTACACAGAAGCTCTCTTGGTTTATGATGTTTTTATTTCAGTCATTGATCTTTTGTTTATTTTGTGTGGTCTGATTTTTGTGATATAAATTTTGATTTGTTTCAATTTTTTCCTTCAATTAAAATTGATTATATATTTCATTTTCATTTCGGTTCTTATTCCCTTAATAATTTCGGTATAGAAATTTTGATTTTTTTAATTTTTTCCTTTGATTAAAATTGATCATGTAATTTATTTTGGCTTCGACCCTTATACTATTAATTTTTCATTTCATTTTAATTCCTTTATTTTTTTATATTTATGAAATAGTCTTTATTTTTATCTATGTTTATATATACAGGCTCTTAATTTTGGTTTTTAATTTTTATTATTTTATCTTTTGTTGGGTTTGTCTTTTTTTACTTTAATCCTTAAAATTTAATTTGTGTTGGTGATGATTTGAAGTCAAAACTATGAGTATAAATATATAAATACAAACAAAAAACTAAGAATTATCCCAGAATAACCAAAAAAATAAAAGATTCAAAACTAGACCAAAAAACAAAAAAGTAGGAACAAAATAAAAATTAAAAAATCATATATGTTAAAACTAAGTAAGAAAAAAATTCTTCATGAAACAATATCTAAATCGTAGATGTTCATGGAACTATATGTGAATTTAAAGGTTTTCTTTTCAAAACTAAATCATAGAATAATCTTCTTTTTTTTTTTTTTTATCATGGCAGATGGCCCTTCTCCTCTCAACTCTTAAGAGACTTGACTGAAAATGGCCGATTGGCTTACATGAATTAATTGCTACAATTCCTGTAGAAGGAGACATAGTCTAGTAGAGGGAAAGCTTCTATATTATATTGAATTGTGGTGGGCGAATCTCTTCAAGTGTTTATAGATGTCATATTTATTCATATAAAAAAAAAAAATCAATCACATCACACGCACACTTAATTGACATTGAAACTTCTTAATTGATGCAATTGCACCTCTATAAACCTAGATTAAATTCCTTTAAGTTGAGCATCTTTTGCGTTTTAATCCTTTATTTTTAGATTGTGCAATTTGACCCCGTCAACCATTGAACTTTTAACTTTTTTCAAGTAGACCTTTGGTTGATTAGATTAAGGCTCTATTTGGGAGTGTGGTTAAGGCTGTTTTTGAAAATGTTTTTTTCGTTAGGAAATGCATTAAAACAATATTTTTTTAAAAAAAATTTTTTTGACACCAACACATTAAAATAATCTAAAAACACAAAAAAAAATGAATTTGAAGTAAAAATTAAAAATAAAAAAATTCAAATTATTTTCAAAAGCACTTTTACAACGCAATGCCAAATAGGATATAAGCCCTTAATTCATGTGTCTTATACACTTCGGTCTTTGGTTTTGAAATTATTCAATTGGACTTTCATTTAATCTTTAAAATTTTATTTTCTTGCAAATTCATCTTTGGTTTTCTCTAATTAAAATTATAAAAATTAAATTTGGCCTTTCAAGTATTCACTCTTCTTAATTAAACTCAAATTAGGATGTCAGACTTGAACTCTCACCAATTAAGTCCTCAATCAAATTAGTTTTACCTATTAAAAATCTAATTAAGTCTTTACACTTGATTACCCATTTTAATTTTAGCATAAATAAAATTTTAAACTTAGCTAAATTCTCAATTTAGCCTATAATTAAATGAAAACCAACCTAATAAAAAATTAATCATGTCCACATGCTTAACTTTTATACAAATGCATCCAATATTCACTTTATCTATCCTTGAATTTGCATCACCTTTCACATTTAGGTCCTTCAATGGTGCAATTGAGTTTTCAAAGATCTAGTTTAGTCCCCTCAACTTTGATTTATGCATTTATATCCATTTTTATGATGTCAAGTTATTTATCCTTCTGTATATTTGCATTTTATTTTCCAATCTTCTTTATTTTATATTATTACCCCTTATAAAAAAGTTTGGAAATCTAAAACTAAGTTATGATTGAGAATCTAAAATTGAGTTATGATTTGCAATAATTATCTGTTTAAAAGTGTAATTGAAGTTGTTTTTGAAAATATTCTTTTATTTAAAAATACATTAAAATGATTTTTTTTATTTTTAATTATTTCTAACATCAGCTCATGGAAATGAACTAAAAACATAAAAAAAAAAATTCAATTAAAAAATATATTTTAAAAAATAAAAATATATTTTTTAAAATTATTCAAAAGCATTTCTAAAATGTAATAACTGGTATAAATTTTATCATGCACAGGTAGAATTTAAACAAAACGAAGGAAAAGAAAACTCCAAAACAACAAACACAATATAAAGCGCTTTTGAATAATAAATACAAGGGGCAGGCACTCTCAATCTTAAGTGAATTTTTCTTGTCTTACAAACAAAAAGATAAAGAAGACAGAATACAAATCTATAATTAGTGTACCTTAAACATGTTTAAGGCCATTAACAAACAAATTCTTAAATATCCCCATCTCCTCTTTCTTCAAAACCAATCCGATCTCTACGCCACCACTCTCAGCTTTGCTCTCTGCCATAGAAATAGCTCCAGTCCTATCTATGCTGGTGACCTCTCCACGTTCTTAGGCCTCCCCCACCCGAAATCTACCCCATAAACCTCAAAGCGGGCTGACCCGGCAACCCCAACCGGTAATGCATCTGGATCGGTAGTCATCATAAGCTTTTTAACCCTGCCCTTTTCTCCTTCAAGAGCTCCTTTCTGTGCTCCTTTGATCAGCTCACTAACCTTTCGTGCAACATAAAGAATCCCATCATCTTGCATTACTGATCCTGCCATTAAATCATCAGCATGAAGAGAAATACAATTGCCAGAATAATTTGTAGGAATGGGAGGGTCCAAACGTGCCCTACAGTCTGCTGCAATTCCAAACTTCATCTTTTCGTCACTTTTTAGGCCTCTAGCCTTCACAAGGCAAACTAGTGCATAAGAAAGTGTAATCGCAAAACATGATAAATGGATTGGTTCTGCATCTTTTCTATCAGAGACCTTGTCAAGTTGAGAGAGGATCGTATCCCTCAATTTCTTTATGTCTTCTCGGGAGAAACTAAACCTTGCTCGTACCGAGTTTGGTTCAAAGTCTTTAGGTGGAAATGGTTTCAAGCTTCTAGCATTCGAATCTGATCCTCCATCTGCCTGATTCATGCTTGACCGGCTGTGCAAGCATTCAATGCCAGTCCCCTCTGGATCTTGAAAAACTGTTCTATCAAAAAAAGGGATTAGCTCATCTGGCAACAAGCTTGAACTATGCTTGCATAGGTGAGCCCATGCTTTCATGAACAAGATCGAGGATTTCCCATCAAGAGCAGCGTGGTGATCGGCGCAACCAATGCTAAACCCTTTATTCGGGAACGAAGTGATCTGCAATGCAAGGACAGGTACTTTAACATCAAATGCTGGTAATCTGGGCACACAAGGGCGTGACATGAGAGCATCATGCATTTCATTGCTTGATAGATCATCAAAGTCAGCAGCATTATTGGACTCCGCAACAGTCAACGAAACACCATCTTCTGGAGTATACAGAATGATGGGTTTGGCAGATTGTGAAGGCCAAGTAAGGTTGCCAGCAAGAGGGAGGAAGCGAAGGAGAGTAAGAGAGAGGGAGTTTTTAAGGTTAGGAAGGATCTCTGAGTTGAACACAGTAGGGGTTAAATCAGTGAGCTCATAGTAGAAGATGTGCTCAAGTGGATGAAATTTAAGCCATACAATGTCAAAAAAAGTGAGAGGAATAGAAACTTCAACGGCTGAATACGGCGATTCGTAGGGTGGCGAGACTTGACAGACCTCAACTACTTTTACTGGGATTGTTGATGCCATGATCTCTTTCTTCTTCTTAGGGAGAGATTGCTTCCAGCTTGGAAAACACTAGCATATATATAGTTTTATTGAAGTCGAAGCGATCGGTGTTACCCGTGATCGGTAGTGTAGAAAATAGCACGGTCAGGCTGACGAGGATCCATTAATTATCAGTCATATAGGAGGTCACCTACCAGGGAACTATCGCGTCCAGGTCCCGTCAGTAGACTCGGTACAGTACGGAAATGCGGACGTGTTTGTTTTTACAATTCATTGAAAAAAAGTTGATTTTTTTAATTTTTTATTTAAATTAAATTAAAAAAATTTAGTATTTTTATATAAAAATAATTTTTCAAATAAACAATATTATTTTAATATATATTATTTAAAAACAATTTTAATCACTGTTGGACTTGGTTTCCTCTTTACTTGTCGTCTAGAAAATTGATGTGGCATCTACGATAGCGATTAGAAACTATTCACTTCGGAAGATTGAAAATTAAGGATGGTGATTTTATCAAAATAATAATAAGTAATTACCGTGGTTTAACTGTAGAAAAATTACTGAAGTAGTAAATAAATATTATTGTGAATTATAATGGTAAAATTATTATTTTACTCTTGAGTGCACAATAATTTTAGCCTTGAACTCAGGGGTATTTTATATTTTTTATATAATAAAATAATCATAATATCATCAAACGAGATAAAAACCAAGAGTTGTCAGCGGATTGTCATAATAATTTCACATTTTCAGTACACAATAAAATAATTATTTTACCTTCCAATAAGACCAACGCAAGAGTTGCATACGGGGGTGTTTTGAAAATTTCATATTTTTTCAAATTGTGTAAATAAGTATATACCCTCATCAAAGACAATCTAAGAATTGATTGCACGGGTGTTTAGATAATTTTATATTTTTTTTAATATTTTATCATCCGGATACTGTGGGTGCATCTTCATATGCGCGGAAGGTTTTTTGTCACACACTCCCTTAGGGCGGCCCATGCGACATATTTAGGTAGTTAAAAAAGTTCATTGAACATCAAATGATTATTTTTTAGCTAATAATATTTTTTTTTGTTCATTCTTGTAGTTTTTTTAATTATTTTTTTTAATATTCAAGTCAAATAATTTTTAGCAAATAATATTTATTTTTTTTATCATTTATTGTTAAAGTATTTAGGTTTTTTTATTCCTTAAAGTAATTTAATAATTTTTATTGTTTTAGCATTAATAATAATGATAATTTTAGGTGTTATAATTATGGTAATAATAGTGACATTATTAACCACATTGATAATAACAATTATAATTTGTGATGGTTATAGTACTTATAGTGTTTATAATTATGGTCTTGATGGTACTAATAATAATAACTCATAAAATAATATAGAAAATATCAATATTAAAAATAAAAAAATACTGATTTTATTTCTAAAATGTTTTTGAAATATAGTGTCAAACAATCCCAAAAGCTGCTTCAAGAGAACTAAGAGAATATCTAAAGATTGCTGGAAAGACACTTATAGCCAGGTTATATATAATGTTTTTTAAATTGTTCTTTATTAAAATAATATTAATTCTTTTAATAATAGCATATTATAATAATCTAAAAATAAATAATAAAAAATCTTAAAAACTATACCAAATTAGGTCGTGGAATCAATATAGTGAAAATATTGTAGCAATAAATATAAATTATTTTAGATTAGAATAATATAATTACTATTTTACCTCTTAGTGCGTCTCAGTTTTAACCTTGAACTCAGGGGTATTTTTTACATTTATGTTCACAGTAAAATAACTATAATATCCTCAAATAAGACAAAAACTAATATACCCCTGAGCTAAAATCCAATTTGTATTACTGGAATTTCACTTGTTTTTGAAAATATAAAAATACGAATATGTCATAAAAGTTAAAATCTATGAGTTGACTATAGGGGTGTTCAGGTAATTCTATTTTTCCTGTGGGCATTGGTGGCCCATCATTGGATTTTGACCTCACGCTTCTTTTAGGCGACGCATGTGATGGTGAAAAATTTTCATTTGGCATCTCACTAGATGCGCCACCATGTCATTTTTCTTATGGTGGGGCACGTGGCGTCCCATAGTGGCCAAAATACATGACAGTGGTTGATTGATTTTTCTCACATTTTCTCTCTTTTACAGGCTAAATTATGGACATCTCTTTTGTATATGGTGTTTCCCTTCAATCCCTGATCTTTTGATTGTTTGGTACGGTCCTTATCTCTATGATATAATTTTTTATTTGTTTCAATGTTGTCTTTCAATTGAAATTGATTCTATATTTTAAGTTTATTTCTTTCTTTATTCTTTTAATTTTGGGATTGGTTTTAAATCCCTTAATATTTTCCGTATAGAAGTTTGGACTTTTTTTTTTTAATTTTTTCATTCGATTGAAATCTATTATATAGTTCAGTCCTTATTCTTTTAATTTTGAAATTGATTGTAAATCCTCTAATATTTTTGGTATAGAATTTTTTTTTCAATTTTATCTTTTGATTGAAATTAATCATATATTTTATTTTCATTGCAGTCTTTGTACTTTGAATTTTTTATTTTATTTAATTCCTTTATTTTTTATATATATTTTTGAAATAATCTCTATTTTTATTGATGTGTTATATGTATATGTTCTTAGTTTTTATTTTTTATTTTTATTATTTTCTATTTTGTTGAAGTTGTATGTTTTTTTTTTTGAATTTTGTCCAAAAATTTTAATTTATGCCATGATTATTTGATTTTTTTTCTTTGTTCTTTTTTTTTTATTCTTCAAGTCAAATAATTTTTTCAAGCTAATAATATTTATTTTTTTCTTGTCATTTATATTTTGATATTTGTTTAATATTAAAACCTTGAAATATATATAACAAAATGAACTAAAGTTTTGTTTATGAAAAATCTCAAATTAATTCAATAAATGTTCTAGAATAATTTTAATATAATAATATGAAGAATAAATCTGAAAAAATAAAAAAATAATTGCATTTCTATTTTTAACAATAATGATTGTGGCAATGATAGTATTCCCAATAATAATTAAAATATTAATTACTTACAATAATAGTTATAATGACAGCTATAATAATCGTTAATTTAATAATCATGATAATAACAATAAAAATAATAATCTAAATAATTCACCATTCAATGCTATATTTGTTAAAAATTGATTTTTTTTTATCTTTTTATGTATGATATTTCAGATCTAATATCATGTAAATAGAAAATATACAAAGTCACATGTAGAAAAAACAAGTAAAAAAATTAGGTCAAACTATCTACAATAAATAAATATACGAGTCACTTGCCATGCGCTTCGCCGTAACTAGAAACAAATTTTTTAACATGCAATAAAAATATTAATGGTCCTAGATTTTTTTTATGATGCTATACATCTAAGCAAAATAATCAGCTTACAAAACTTTCAATTATTTAGTTTTTTTATATATTCATTTTATTATGGAAAAAACGTTTAAAATAATATTTAAAGGTATTTTTTATTAAAAATATATTAGGCTAATTATATTTTTTGATGTTTATTTAATATAGACTCTTTAAAATATATATAAAAAAGAACTAAGGTTTTTTTAAAAAAATCTCAAATGAATTTAACATGGTGTCTAACTTAGTGTTTGAAAATACTTTTAATATAATAGTATGAGGAGTAAATCTTAAAAAATATAAAAAATAATTTAAATAATTTTTAAATAAAAATAACTTTAAACTAAAAATGGAAGAAGCCACATCTAAACAAAATAAATAAATAAATAACACAAAAATAAAAAATTACTAACAACAAAAGATTCACTAAACATGCATAAGAGAGAATTTCACTTTCATTTCACGCCACCAAAGCTAAATTTAATATTTTTTTAACGCAAACTGCATTAAATACAAAGATAAATTACAATAAAAATTAAAAGTCAAAACTAAGATATAGATAAAAAAAATATAAAAAAAATTAAGAACTATCCTAGAAGAAACGAAAACAATAAAGGGATCGAAACTAAATAAAAAAAAATAAAAGAATAACAACCAACATACAAAATAAAAAATTACATATATTGAAATGAGACAAAAAAAAAAAATTCTCGCTAGGACGGAGCATAGGCAAATGGATCGTAATTTCTAATTAAAAGTAGTGAAAAGACAATCTTACTATGCTTGCAAATATACATTTAATATCACATTTTCAAACAAGCTGTAGATTCTATCTGAAAATAAAATATTAATTAAACCCAAGAAAGCCTTAAATTATAGCTAACAAGATAAAAATAAAACTCATTGGTTGAAGTCATTATCTATTGTGAGAAGAAAAGAAAAGATTTTATGTCTAATGCAAAACTTGTTTATAGCTGATAATATTGCCCAATAATTATTAACCAAAAAACTAAAATACATCGGTGTTTCACTGTTCCCCTACTGTTCCCCCTCACTCATAACTACTGTTCATTAGCCATTTCACCCGGTGCTTTGCAGGTGTATTTCCTCTTTTTTATTCATCTATCAACAATGTATTAACGAAATTGTCCCTCGAAAAAGACAAAAAAAATACCGCCGGTTTGGGGGGCTCCACGGTAATTGACCATTTTCGGTTCCATCTGGTCCGGTTCGTCTGACCGGTTTTTTTTTTTTTTAACATTTGTTGAAACAGTGCACTCACCATTTTAACCCTTCAACATGACAAAATAATGCCCAGGAGTTAGGGGCGATACGGTAATTAGCTAATTTTTTATTCTTTTTCATGCCGGATTACTGTTGGCACGTCCCATCACGTGCAATTTGTTTCCGCCCTCATGCGTATTTCAGGTGGCGCGTGCGGCGTCCTACAGCTTCCAAAATTGCCCAACCACCGTCTATAATGCTTTTTCGCCATGTGCTCTTCCACATCGTGCGGTGCGTGTATCCATGTGGTGTCCGGATACGTGTCAATGGGTGTTTGAATTTTCCCACCTGATTTCTCTCTCCTCCTGCGCAAGATGACGTCAGCGAAGCAGTGTTTTTGGCAACATTCATTTCAGTCCCTGAACGTCTGAATTTTGTTTTCTAGCCCTTATTGCAATTATATAAGTTTTGATTTGTTTCAATTTCGTCCTTCAATTCAAATTAATTATAATATATAGTTTCAGTTTGGTCCCTATTCTTTTAATCTTTCGTTTTGGCTTGAAATCCTAAATATTTTTTATATCAAAGTTTTGATTTAGTTCAATTTTATCCTTCCAAGCAAATTAATCATAGATCCTCAATAATTTTGGTGTCAGAAGTTTGATTTCTTTCAATTTTATCCTTCCATGCAAATAAATTACATATTTTAGTTTCATTTCAGTCTCAATTCTTTGATTTTTTTTTTATTTCAGATTATGGAATATCAATATTAGGATTCATTTCAATTTTATCCTTGAAATTAAATTTATTACATACGTTTTTTTTTATTTTATCCCTTATACTTTTAATGTTGTATTTTATTTTGGTTCATTTATTTCTTATACATATTTCTTGCATAATTCTTATTTCTGTCCATTGTTATATATATATGCTCTTCACTTTTCTATTTTAATTTATTTCCAATATCATTAAATTTTTCTGTTTAATTTCAAAATTTTCACATATACTATTTGTTCACTATAGGCTAGGTATATATTTTTATATTTATTTAATATTAACATCCTTATATATATATATATATATATATATATATATATATATATATATATATATATTAAGATGCTAATATTACATAAATATACAGAAATATAAATAATTTGACATACCCAAAAGAAAAAAACAAATAACAAATCAGTGTAAATTTAAAAATTTCAAAACAACATCAATAAATTTTTTTTTATATATATATATCTTTGGTCCATATCATCGATTATAGTTTTGTTATTTACCTATTAAATTACTGTCAAATTAGTTAAAAAAAACACCAATCAAATTATTTGGAGCATGTATATGTGTGTGTGTTTAACCTGGATTTTTTTGAAAAACAAAATATCTTTAATGCATATCATCGATTGTGATTTTGCTATCTACCATTTAAATTATTGTCAAATTAGTTAAAAAAAAAAACAATCAAATTGTTTGACGCATAAAATAAATCACTCATTTGCGCTAAAATTCAATAAATGTAATTTAACTATTTACTAACGAGAAATTTTATAAATCATATAAGATATATATAACAATTATTCAGTCTGCTACACGGAGCTTATGACTCATTTAAACATAATTTTTTCAATTCCAACGGTATAATCTACAGATACAATAATTATTAAAATAATTTTAACGGCAACAACATTCCATCACTTTTAGATAGGAAAATAATCTTTCTAACATATTCCGATCATTATAATTTTACTGCTTAAATAGTAAATTGCAACGTGTATAAAATCATTTCATTTACTACATGGAGAAAAGCCTAGATAAAATATTCAAAACAATGATAATAATTATTTTTATATTTTTTTCTTATACATATGTGAAATTGATTATATATTTTAATATTTATTTAAAATTACCGCCTAAAAATATATATATAAAAAAATGGACGAAATTTTTCAGATAAACATATTCATATCAATATTCTAAAATAAATTTAATATAATAATATGATGAATAAATATGATAACATAAAAAAAATATGATGGCTTTTATTTTTAGTTTTGTACTATTTTGTTTAAGTTTATTTCCTAAAAAAATTATACAATATTTTTATGTATATATAACGTTACTGGGAAAAAATAAACAAAAAAAAAGTTGATTAATATACCTAGGTTATCTGCAATTAAAAAACTATGCAAACCATTTCCCGTTTCGATAACATTGTTCCTGTTAGGAAAAAAAATCATTTATAACATATTTTATCGAATATAATTTTACTGATTAAATATTAAAATAACTAATTATAGCATGCAAAAAAATTCAGTTTATTTCTGCAAATAATTACAATAGTTTTTTTAATAATATATATATATATATATATATATATATATATATATATATATATATATATATATATATTCTAAAATATTTTTAATATAACAATATGACCAATAAATTTTACAATCAGTTTCCGACATATAAAAAAAAATCAATTCTAACAGTTTTTATCGAAATAAATTTAGCAGCAACCACAGTCAATCGCTTTATAGTTGAAAAAAAAATATTTTTAACAAATTTTATCAACTATAATTTTACTCATTAAATATTAAATTAATAAAATATAACATGCATAAAATCAATCAATTTTCTTAAAAAATAAAATACCCCGGCGGGCTAATCCACTTGTTACTAAAGAAACTAAAAGGGATCGGCCATTTCCTATTCATTATTGTTCACGTACTCACATTGGCACTGTGGACTTGCACTTTACTCCAGTGCTTCGCGCGAGTTTGAGCTCTTTTTTTTTCTTTTTTTTTTACATAGGGCTTCTTTTTATATTTTTAATGGTGAAAATGACAGATAAGTAGTAGTGGCTGAGCGGTTCGCTGCGCGCTGGAATTCCAGCGCGCAGAGGTTCGAACCTTCAGCCAACACATTTGAGATTGTTGTGTTTTTTTTTTTTAATTCATTTTTTGTTTTATTTTAAAAGCAACTGGAAAGTTGCTTCTGTTTTATTTGCTTTCCTTTTTTTTTTTTTGAAAATCCTTTTTTTTTTAAGTTGCTTTCCCTTTTTTTTCTATTATTATTTTTATTATTCTTATTATTATTATTTTTAAACTATTGTGTTTTTGTTTTTTTTTCTACAATCCCGATTTTAAAAATGATTGTCTGGAAAATTTGCTTTCCTTTTTATTTTATTTTTTTTTATTATTCTTCTTATTATTTTTTTAAATTAGGATATCAATGACCGTTTACGCGTACCATAACTAATCTCCGGATCCATTTTTTTTTTCTTTTTTGGTTCAACTTATAAATTTTTTTCCATGTTTTTTCCGCTTATTTTTTTTCCCGTAACCGGGGTGTCCAGGTTAACTTATGCGCACCATAATTTTTTTCTCATTACTGTTTAAAAAAGTGATTTCCCCTTGCACTTTTTTTTTTTATAACCGTGCTTCTTCTTCTTTTTCCCGTTTTTGGTTCAACTTATACATTTTTTTCCACTTATTTTTTTCCCCGTGACCGGGGTGTCCAGGTTAACTTATGCGCACCATAAATTTTTTCTCATTACTGTTTAAAAAAGTGATTTCCCCTTGCATTTTTTTTATAGCCGTGCTTCTTTTTTTTTTACTAATAATTTCACTATTCAATACTGTTTGAAAATGTGTTTTCTGTTTTTTATTTTAATCGAGATTTTTATTTTTTTTTTATATCGGAATATTCGTTGCAGCTTATGCGTATCGACTAATCTCTGGATTCATTTATTATTATTATTATTATTATTATTATTATTATTATTATTATTATTATTATTATTTTCCCTATTTTTTATTACTACTTATATATTTTTTTCGTGACTAGGATGTTCGGGTTAGTTTATGCACACCATAAATTTTTTTTAAGAGCGATTTGTTTTTTTAAATTTTTTTTTTAATAACTGGTTTTTTTTAAATAAGTGGTTGTTTTTATAAAATGTTTTTTAAAAAAAAATAGGTTTTTTTTTTTACAAAAACCAAGATTTTTTTTAATAACTAAGGTATCCGGGTCAACTTACGCGCACCACGATTAATCTCCGGATCATCTTTTTTTTACATTTTTTTTCCTATTTTGTTTTTCCACTTATATATTTTTTTTCTTAACCGAGGTGTCCAGGTCACCTTACACTCACCACGATGTTTTCTTCCCAAATATATTTTTTTTTCCTGGCCAACTGAGCGCGCCGCGGATAATCCCTGGGCTCATTTTTTCTTAACATTTTTTTCCTGTTTGTTTTTCCTACTTATATATTTTTTTTATATAATCAGGGTGTCCGGATCAGCTTACACACACTATGACTATTATTATTTTATAGAATACCTAAAAAAGATCGCAATTCCACAAGGTTATGAATATATATATTTTAAGACGCTGATATGAAATAAATAACAGAATATATAATTAATCTATCATATTTATCAGAGAAAAAATTACAACTAATTATTATCATTATTTTAAATGTGCTAATATGAAATACATAGCAAAATCTATAATTAGTCCAACATATTTATAAAGAAAAAAACTTATGAATAATTATTGTCATTATTTTCAATGTCTTATCTACAATAATTAGAAATTTCAACACCTAATAATATTTGAAAAAAAAAAGATAAAAAACAAAATAAATTAAAAAAAACAATAAATATTATTAGATTCTAAAAAATTATTTGACTTGAAAAATAAATAAAAAAGAAAAAAGAGAATAATAAGTCAAACCATTACAAAACACCCAACCGCCAACGAATGCCCAACTCACTACAAAAAATAAAATTATTCATCTATAATTGATATCATCGATTGTATTTTTTTTATCAACCGATTATATAATTGTCAAAACAATTAAGACACACCAAATAATCAATCAGTTGCAGTTTTGCTATTTGCTGGTTAAATTGTTTGTTGCTGTTAAAATAAACTCAATTATCAACAAGTTCGATACAAGAAAAAAATAATTCATATTTTATTCATTTTATTAATTGCAAATTTACGTCCACCAATTAAATAATTGTCATAATAATCAAAACACGCCTATTAATTAATCAATTATAGTTTTTCCATATGCAAATTACATAAATCGATGAAATATTTAAGCAAGTTCACCCATTAATGAATTGGCTATAAAATACAATTTACTCATCTTTAATAGATTTTATCGATTATAATTTTGAGAGTTATCAGCTAAATTATTATCCGAGCACTTAAACTGATAACAACAACCAACTAATTCAATACAGAAAAAAAATACAACAGAATTTAACGATTATAATTTTCTATCTACCAACTAAATAATTCTTTGCAGGCTAAATAATTAATCAGTTTACTACATCAAAAAAGCCTAGCGCAATGCGCGACTATTTCTTATATTTGTTAGGAATCAACGCTTGAAAATATATATAAAAAAATGAACTGAGTTTTTTAAAATTCTCAAATTAATTTAATCTAAGTGTTCTAAAATACTTTTAATATAATAATATAAATAATAAATCTTAAAAAATAAAAAATAAAAATTTTAAAATAAAAATCACTTTAAAAAAAAAATATATCATGTCACATATATATAAAATAAATGCAAAAAAACACAAAAATGTAAGATAAGTATTATATGTATACTAGGATAAACACCTAAGTCGAGTGGTTAACGCGTTTGCTGCCACATCAAAAGAGCGAGAGTTCGAATCTCTCCGGCTGCTAATGTTTTTAAACACTGATGAACAATGATTTTCACTTTTCATTACTGTTTGAATATTTTTTTTAACTACGTTTTTTTTTTAAAAAAAAATTGTAGTATCCATGTGAGCTTACGCACACCATAACTAATCTCTAGATCCACTTTTATTTTTCATTTTTTCCCTATTTATACATTTTTTTTTCCATGACCGGGGTGTTCAGGTTCATTTCTGCGCGCCATAATTTTTTCTCTATTTTATATTATGTCATAAAATAGCTAAAGGAGATTGCAATTTCAAACAGTAATGAACAATTATTTTAATTGTGGTTTTCGTTGTTCATTACCATTTGAAAAAAATTCCTTTTTGTATATTTCTTACAAAATTCTTATTTCTGTCCATATATATACATGCTCTTAATTTTGTTTCAATTTTTTTATTCCTCTCTTATTAAGATTTTTTAATTTTTAATTTTTAATCTGTGTTGGTAATCATTTCAAAAACAATATTTGTTATTATTTCTCTTTTTTTAATTCTTCAAGTAAAATATTTTCTTTAAATATAATCATATTTATTTTTTGTTAATATTGTTAGGTATTGAATTTTCTAATTATTATAGATAAAACATTCAAAATAATGATAATGATTATTTGTAAGTTTTATTTTCTTTTAAATATGTTAGACTAATTATATATATATATATATATATATATATATATATATATATATATATATATATATATATATATATATATATATATATATTATGGAAATTTTTTCTCTAACAATAATTATGGTCTCGCCAATTTTTATTATTTCAACTGTTATTAAGGTTATTTTCTTTTATGTTTACATTTTAATTTTTTTTTATAATCATTTCAAAAATGATATTTTCTATTTCCTCTTTTTTTTATTATTCATTTCAATTTTTTTTAAATCTAATAATATTTATTTTTGTTTTTCCATTTATTTAGTTTTTGAATTTTTTTTAATATTGTTAGGTGTTGAAATTTCTTATTATTATAGATAAGACATTCAAAATAAGGATAATGATTATGTTTTTCTTATAAATATGTGAGACCTATTTATTATTATTCTAAAATATTTTTAATATAATAATATGAGTAATAAATTTTACAATCAATTTTCTACATATAAAAAAAATCATTTCTAACGGATTTTATCAAAACATTTTTAATAGTAGCAATATTCAAATAGTTTTTAGTGGAAAAAATATTTGTTTCTAATAGAATTTATGAATTATAATTTTACTCATTGAATATTAAAATAACAAAATATAACATGTATGAAATCAATTAATTTTTTATATAGATAAAAAAACTCAGCGCATCGCACGGGCAATCAACTCGTAGGAACTAAAAGAGGGTTTATCGTCCATTTGATTTCCAAGTTAGAAAAGAATTTTGGTCTTACCCTTGTATTTATTCTTCATTTGGAAGGAAAATCAATAATGCTTTATTGCCCCTCTTTGTCACCTCTTAGTACCTTTCCTATATTATAAAGCACAATTAAATTGTCAAATTACTCCTTGCACAACAAAGAGACTATGCCATAGTTTGGATTCTTTTGTTTTTTTTTTATTTAACAAGAAAATAAAATAAAAATAATAAATCCTAATTTTTTTTTTAAATAATTAATATTCTCACACATAAGAAAATTCAATACTGATTTAGAGTATAAATATAAAATAGTTGTTGTAACACACAAGGTATTATGTGATATTGAATAACAAATAATATATAAAATTCAAATTCTCTTCTCTGTCTTCTCTGTTCTCTCTCTCTGTTTCTTCTTCATCTATTTTTTACTATAAATTACATAATCCTAACATGATATTAAAGCTTTTATGCTTACGCGGATGAATTAATTGATACAATCGTCTGCTTCCGCAATGTGATCCTAATGTATTATTAAAAAAAAAAATCTTGTTTGAACATGTTTCGTTTGTTCAAGATTTAGAATCCAGAGAGCTGCGAGTAGCGAAAGTGAGAAGAAGAGCTCGTTCAGTAACAGGAGAAGCTGGTTAGATTCATCCCACTATGGTTAGCTTGTTCAACAATAGGAGAAACTGGTTAGATGCATCAACATTTCTGCCACTTGCTTCAACAAAAGATTCATCCCTGCATTTTCTATGTCATACATGCAAGCACGTCACTCATGGAAGGATGCCTTTCAAGGACATGCTTCCTTCCTTCTATGGGCCTCACAATAGCTGGAAGGAAGAGATTGATACCACCAATAAGTTGGGGGATCTTTAAAGACGATGGGTACTCGCACGGATCCAGGTCCTCTCTTTAACGCCGAATGGAGCCTGGAGTGTTCAGGCCGGGCCAGTCTCCACTACTGAATTAAAAAAAATGAAGCTCAAACAGAGCAGCAGCAGAGTAAGAATCATTGTGCATCGTGAATAACCAGTGAAGAAAGCGTCATGACTAACAGTTTTAACTCTTCGACAACTTTACCAGCATCCTTTGCTTTAGATGAGGTATCAGTGATGAAGATTGGAACGTGGTCGGGGTAAAAATCATCGGGCATCCGAGTGACACTGGATAGAAAAGTATTGGAGATAGCAGTGACTATCAAACTTGATTTGCTCTGTCTCCACCTGCTTTACCACATCAGCAACAAATTTATTGTTTGGATGAGCCTCCTTGTACTGCTTCCTAAAATCCTCCATGAAAACGAAGAAAGCAATAACAGGTCTTTTAGGCTTGTTTGGATCCTTCGCAACCTTTTTTAAAGCTTTGGTTCCAGCTCCTGCTCCCTTTCTCTTTAGCTTGGCATCATTGTTTCTGGAATCAGACTTCGATCTACTGCCTTTCATGATGACTCCTGGTGTGGCTGCTGGGAATACAAATGTGAGGTTGCTGGATTGGCTGCGGCAGCTGCTAAGAGAGGAGCACAAGTTGAAAACCCCAAGGTGGCTGAGGCTTATCTCATGGGTCTCTTTGAGGACACAAATGTGTGTGCTTTTGCTGCTGTTTTGTGAGTCAAAAAAAAATCATCATCGAGAAGTAGCAAATGAATCCATACACAGATTAAGATATTCAGTAGAATATTAGATACAAATTCTATCTCCTCTCTTCTCAATTTCTTAAATACAAGGGGCAGACACTCTCCATCCTAAGTGAATTTTTCTCATCTTCCAAACAAAAAAATAAAGAAGACAGAATGCAAGTCTATAATAGTGTACCTCAAACATGTTCAAGGCCATTAGCAAACAAATTCTTAAATATCTCCATCACATCCTTCTTCAAAACCAATCCAATCTCAACGCCACCGCTTTCAGTTTTGCTCTCTGCCATTGAAATAGCTCCAGACCTGTCTATGCTGGTAACCTCCACGTTCTTTGGCCTCCCCCACCCGAAATCTACCCCATATACCTCAAATCGGGCTGACCCGGCAACCCCAACCGGTAATGCATCTAGCTCGGTAGTCATCGTAAGCTTTTTAAGCCTGTCCTTTTCTCCTTCAAGATCTGTTTTCTCTATTCCTTTGATCAGCTCACTAACCTTTCGTGCAACAAAAAGAATCCCATCATCTTGCATTACCGATCCTGCTATTAAAACACCAAAACCACCAGAAACACAATTGCCAAAATAATTTGTTGGTATGGGAGGGTCCAAACGTGCCCGACAGTCTGCTGGAATTCCGAACGTCATCTTTTCATCACTTTTTAGGCCTCTAGCCTTCACAAGGCAAACCAATGCATAAGAAAGCGTAATCGCAAAACTTGATAAATGGATTGGTTCTGCGTCTTTTTTATCAGAGACCTTGTCTAGTTGAGAGAGGATCGTATCCCTCAATTTCTTTATGTCTTCTCGGGAAAAATTGAACGTTGCTCGTGCCGAGTTTGGTTCCACTTCTTTAGGTGGAAAAGGTTTCAGGCTTCTAGCATTGGATTCTGAACCTCCATCTGCCTGATTCATGCTTGACCGGCTGTCCAAGCATTCAATGTCAATCCCCTCTGGATCTTGAAAAACTGCTCTATCAAAAAAAGGGATTAGCTCATCCGGCAACAAGCATGAACTATGCTTGCATAGGTGAGCCCATGCTTTCATGAACAAGATCGAGGATTTCCCATCAAGAGCAGCGTGGTGAGCGGCGCAAGCAATGCTAAACCCTTTATCCGGGAACAAAGTGATCTGCAATGCAAGGACAGGCACTTTTACATCAGATGCTGATAATCTGGGCACATAAGGGCGTGACATGAGAGCATCGTGAATTTCATTGCTTGATAGATCATCAAAGTCAGCAGCATTATTGGACTCCGCAACAGTCAACGAAACACCATCTTTTGGAGTGTACAGAATGATGGGTTTGGCAGATTGTGAAGGCCAAGTAAGGTTGCCAGCGAGAGGGAGGAAGCGAAGGAGAGCGAGAGAGAGGGAGTTTTTGAGTTTGGGAAGGATCTCTGAGTTGAACACGGTAGGGGTTAAATCAGTGAGTTCATAGAAGAAGATGCGCTCAACTGGATGAAATTTAAGCCATACAATGTCAAAAAAAGTGAGAGGGAGAGAAACTTCAACGGCTGAATACGGCGATTCGTAGGGTGGCGAGACTTGACATACCTCAACTACTTTTACTGGGATTGTTGATTCCATGGTGTCTTTCTTCTTCTTGGGGAGAGATTGCTTCCAGCTCGAAAACAATGAAATAGCACACACCATTCATTGAGGTCGAACCGACCAGTGTTGGCCGTGATTGTAATAAATTGTGGGTCATATGGACAGACGCGGCAAAAGCCTCACCACAGAGGTGGGGCATTTTATTCTCACCACAGAACCCCAACTTGAGCTTTGATTGAAACTTGCATAACCAACGCAATTCAATGTCTTTATTCCTAGGGTGGTTGTTTTTGTTTTTTAAGATGTTTTTTTTGTATTGAAATGCATTAAAATGATTTTTTTTATTTTTTAAAAATTATTTTTGATATCAGTATATCAAAATGATCTAAAAACATTAAACCACCAGTTTTAAAAAAAAAAAAAAACAAAAATAAAATAAAAAAAAACAGATTGAATCGCAATGCCAAACAGGCATTAGCTTTGCAATGGATCTATTTAAAAGATGTAATACGTTGTTGGTGTTCATGGATTGATCCACATCACCATATAAGTTTAATGTATAAAAAATATTAAAAAAATATTTTTATATAGTGGCTCAAAAATTCTAATCTAGAAAATTAAAAGTGCAGGTGAGTCTCGTTACGCTTAATCGACACTTCCATTCATGGTTACTTACAAAAAAACATTGAACTTTAGGTAGCATGAAAAAAATCATCTTAGATTTAAAAATTTAAATTGTTGGCTGATGTGTTATTAATAATTTTATACTATTTTAAAGTTATGCAAATACCCCCTTAAAAGATAAAAAGAAAGGCATGAGGTTGGGGGTATTTTGATACTTTCCTCTTTGTTTTTTATTGTTATTATTGGGTCCAGATTTGTATAGATAATTTAGTTTTTTTATTTTTTTAGAAACACTGCAGGCGAGGCGTGCGACATCATTTGGTGGTGTAAATTTCCTTTCCTTCGGGTCACCTGGTGCATATCCATTTCCTCTGTCTCCTGGTGCAGCGCGTATGACGTTACGGTGGTCGATGAATTTTTTTGGTTTTTTCTCCCTTTTCTCTCTCCTACCACTAGAAAATACATGTAAGTTCTTAATGGTTTTGATGATTTTATTTTAGTCCCTGGTCTTTTGATTTTGGTTTTATTCCTAATTTCTTCAGTGGAAATTTTGATTTTTTTTAATTGTAGTTTTCATTTCAGTCCTTATTTTTTTTATTTTTGGTTTGTTTTGGTTCCTTTAATTTTTTTGGTATTCAGATTTTAATTTGTTTAAATTTTATCCTTCAATTGAAATTGGTCATCTATACTATTTTTTATTTTGCTCTTTATTCTTTTAATAAAATTACACTGGATTTTTTTCCTCAAAATACCTTTATTTGATTTAGTTCCAAGGTTTTAATTGTTTTAATTTTATCATTCGATTGGAATTAATTATATATTTTATTTTTCATTTCAATCCTTATTCTTTGAATTTTTTTATTTGATATTAATTCTTTTGGTTTTTTCGGTTCTTCTTGAACAATGTTTATTTTTTTCTGTATTTATATATCTATATTTTTTGTTTTTGTTTTTAATTTTTATCATTTTATTTTTTACTGGGGTTTTATTTTTATTTGGTTTAATCCTGAAATTTTAATTTATGTTGATGATCATTTTAAAATTCATATTTCTCTCTTTTTCCTTTTTTTTATGTTTTCTGTAATTTTGATCTGTTCTTCAGATCATGTGATTTTATTATCTTATTATTTTCACAATAATAATGATAGTTTTAGTGATTATTTTTTTATCATTTTTTTTTTGTAAAAAAGTTTTGTTTTTTTTATTCTTTAGGGAAATTTAATAATTTTACTTGTTTTGGCAATAATGTTGATAATAATTTGAACTTTTATAGTCATGATAATCACTGTAATGTAGGGTTGAATTTTCAATAATATTTTCTTCTTTTTGTAAATAAAAAATTAACTATTTATTTTTGTTATTTGATTATTACAGGTGTTTTCATAATTTATATTTTATTTGTTATGTTTAATTTAAATTGAATTATAAAATAAATTAATCCTAATATAGTGAATTCAATAATTCAGATATCCGAATCTTCTTGCTTTTTTAATGATGATGATTATTTTATGCTAGTTATTTCATTGAAGTCTACTAAACAGATAAATTTATATTGATATAAAATATATATTTTATAGGAAACTTGCACTTCACATGAATTCTGCATAGATTTATTATTTTGCCTAAATTTATATTATAATAAAAAAAAAATCTCACACAATTAATGTTTTTTCCAGTTAAAAAAAATATGATTCTGACCGTGACGAGGCGCACATAAATAACTAGTAATTTCTAAAAACGGGCCATAGGTCCACCCCTTTTGATTAGAAAAGGGCTTAATTGTCAAATATGTTTATTGTGAGGAGCTTCGAACACTATCTTGAAAAGACAATGTTTGGTATTGTCTCAAAATTGCAATTGAAACCCCATGGTTCAGATAACGCCAACCACTTTTAAATTAAAATAATAATTTATGTATATTAAAATATTCAATTTACTAGACTAATTGTCATATGTCTAAATTTTTGCATGTTGTACTACCTTGAAAATACAGAGTTGAGTGAGTGTAAAACATATGGGCATCCTTATTATAAACACAAAACTTGCAAGGGATGAACTCATTTCACACAAAAAAAAACTTAGATACTTCTCGATCATACTTAGACTCAAAGGTTATTTATGTCATCAAAAATTGTTAAGCACACGATATGACATTGTTCACATGATGTGTTATAAACACAAAACTTGCATGGGACAAACTAATTTCATATTATGAAAACTTAGATATTTCTCAATCATATCTAGACTCAGAGGTTATTGATATCACCAAAAACTATCAAGCACATGACATGCATCGTTCAAATGATATGTTTAATGGAGTTATGATGCACCATTTTGATTATGATGCTTGGAACGTGGATGATTATACGATGCATGGGGTTGTGTTTAGGTTATTCAGGACGATAACGATGAATTTCTACTTTCAACTTAATGAGTTAGTTGATTCATACCAAGTTGCTATGTTTAATAACTTGGAAGAAAATTTAAATTTTCATATTAATGAGAATATTTTTGCTGATATTAGGGAGTTAAATGATGTCTTGAGATCTAACGGATATATACAAGTTGATGAAGATGATGATAGCCATGAAATCAACATCAAAGATTGTGATGGAGATGAGAACAAATCAACTTATAAGGATGAATACAGTTTTCACCAATTAATTTCAATTTAAAAAAATAATTTAAAATTTTATTCAATGACAAGGAAATTAAAAAATAATAATATTTTATTATCCATCAGTGATTCTATTAATAAATATAGTTTAAAAGACCATATGCACGTGGACATTTTATCTTCTTCCTTGTTTTTCTCCTTTCTCTGTCTCTTTCTCTATTACATGCACACATCCTTGATCCTCTCTTTCCTTCCCTTTATCTTATCATTTCTTCTCTTCCATCTAAATTAGATATGTTATTTGCTTTTTATTTTCTTCTCTTTTCTCATTTTTTTTTTGTTAATTAACATATCTTGTTTAATTTTTACATGTTATTTGTCTTTTTACTACTCTCGGCTTTAATTACAATGTATTTAAGATATGATTTCTCTTTTTTCTTCTCTTTTGTTGTGTGTTTTTTGATTTTTTTTTATGTTCTTAATGATAATTGTGTGAGATTATTACATTATTTTTAATTAATATTTTTTATATTGATGGTTTTTTTGTGGAATTATTGTATTATTTTTAATTAGTATTTCTTATGTTAATGGATTATTAATTAATAATTTTTTGTTGTTAATGAATTATTAACTGATCATTTTTGTCCAGTTAAATTATTATTGTCATTATTTTCTAATTTTTTATTTTTATTTTTATTTTTTGTAAATCTAGAACATATTTTTCTATGTTTATGATTAGTTTTAAAAATATTATAACGTAGAAGTAAAAATATCCTATATTTTTTAATATTTAGCTCTACACCATTTGTCCATTTTCTGAAGATCCTATATTACTGAATCCCAATTCTCGGCAAAATCATACAATATAAGCAAAGCTGAAAACATACAATCTCTGCATGTTCATGTTATAATTTATATACGTTTTGGGTACTACACGCAACAATTTTCAAGAGAAATGACAGACAACGATTACTGACAGATATCTTTCTCACCCAGATCACTCATAATATTGCATGAAAATATGATGGCTGAAGAGATGATATTCACAGCTAGCTCTATATGCACCGCAGAATTCAGCCATTCTGTATCTAGGCCGTGGACTTAGAGTCACGTCACCTTTTTATTCTTCACAAACTTTCGAAGATACTAACCATGCATGCTGCCCCACACCATCATGCAATAATTAACAGTAGCAGAACCCACAAATAATTCTGCAATCTCTCCTAGCGACGGAAGCTCCTGACTTGACGGGGTGGATCAGCCTCCTCATCTCGGAGCTTCACGGCCGTGTAGGTGGCGGCACCAACTAGAGCTCCTAGTGTAGGCGCCACGAGATAAATCCAAATGTCTTTGTAAGTTCCTGCAGCTACCGCTGGTCCCAATGTCCTCACTGGATTCATTGAACCCCCACTTGATGGCCTGCCGAAGTCAAAAGGGAATATAATTATTGATGATATATATCTTCACTTTCCTATATTTTCTTGAGATTACAACAAACTATAATTATTAAACATAGTCCAGACAAGATTTCATTTCAAATTAGTTCGAAGATATATCTATCAACTCGACCAACCTGGCCCCTAGACAATTTCATAGATTTTTTAAATATTTTTCTAAGAAAACAGTTAATTTAATAATTAGATAGTTTTAAAATCGTAACCCAGATCTTAGATTTTTTAAATATTTTTCTAAGAAAACAGTTAATTTAATAATTAGATAGTTTTAAAATCGTAACCCAGATCTTAGATCGGCTTATTAGACCCGGGCTGTATCTTCTAATAAAACTTCTCTTTGATCTATTATTGTGGAAAGCAATACAATAGGGAAAGTGTATGTCTGCTAGCCAAACATGTACCAGATGAGATTAGCTTCTCATGTTTTGTTCTTGTTTGGTTTTTGTCCTTCAACTAAAAAGCCATACCTGCTGCTACGCCTCATAATTTCACTAGATATCCTTAATATATTGCCAACCTGCCTGCACTTTTTCAGGTAATTAGTAGTGCTATCAGGCAGGACATTTCAGGCGCTTTCCTTGTATTATTGAAGGGTGGCCCCAGTATGTATGGTATTTCTAGCTAGCTACTGCAAATAATTTTGAAAATACAAGGTCCTTCGCATCAGCTTGATAGAATTTTGTGTCAACTTGCTTTAATCTCAACTTCTTTGCATTTGTTTTTTTTTTAATTTGCTAGCTATTGTTTTGAAAGAGGAGATGGATTAGAGTTACCCACCCTGCAACAAGAATGTTCAGCATAACCGTAGCTCCTACTGCAATTCCTGCCAACTCTCCCACCTGTCCAGTAAAGAGAGAATAATGCGTAAGCTGAGATGGAGATGTGCGAAAGCATGCTCATGCAGGCTGCCGATAAGCTGTAACTTACGAGGACTTGGATCATGGATGTAAAGGAATATGACTTAGTAGGGGTTAAAATGCTTACGGCACGAGTGTCGGTGGCGACGGCGGTGACAACAAACAAGAGATTGAAAGTGATGAGGAACTCGAGGGCAAAAGCTTGGCCGGTGCTCACAGACGGGACGGTGACCCCACCGGACATGAAGGGATGGAAGACTCCTTTAAGAGCAAAAGAAGCACAGATGGAGGCTGAAACTTGTGCTGCAATGTAGGCAGGAACTTGCACCCAAGGGAAGTGGCGGAGAGCTGCGAAGGCGATGGTGAGCGATGGGTTCAGATGAGCTCCAGAAATGTGCCCAGTTGACAGAATTATGATCATCACTGCTAGACCTGCACAGGCTGCATTTCCAATCAATGTCTCTGCATTATTATACTTTTGGTTCACTATTGGTCCTGCTGTTGCTGCAAATATCAGGATGAAGGTTCCCACAAATTCGGCTCCCAGCTGCATTAAATCGAAATTAATGTTTACAATACAGTGATGAACTTAAAATCTCTAGTTTTCTAAAACTCTAAGAGCACATATTTAACAATGCTAAGGTTAAATTACAATCAATTTTTATTCTTTAAAATAATTATTCTTTGCTAGTCTAAGGTTAAACTAGCAAGTTAGTTTTGGTCACATGAATTAGCTCTCTCTTTTTCTCTTTTTATAGGATGAAATATATATATATATAAAATGAAAATTATTTTCAAAAACAATCTTAAATATATTTTTAAACAAGCACTGAGAACGTTAATAACAATGGTATATCATTCACAAGAGGCGTAATGTGATGATAAAGAACTTAAGATCTACACAACATGTTTTAAGTTTAGATCAGGGTATTCTTCTCTTATAAAAACCTGGAACAAACTAGGTTTTACTCATTCACCTGGATGTATAAAATGGGTTTTCCAGATGACAGGTTTCCTCGGTAAAAAAACTATGGTACATCGTTTTTCTTAATATTTTTTATTTGAAAATATATTAAAATATTTTTTTATTTTTAAAATCAAAATATCAGTGTTATCAAAGATTATTAAAAATATCAATTTAATATTTTTGTAATATAAAACATATTATTAAAAAAACATTTGTACTCGCAAATAGTAGTCGAAAGGTCATACATTCCGATCCTAATTTTCTAATGTTTGATTAGCTTACTCGTTCTGAGGGAACAGATAGACATCTTATCTTGCAGCACATGTTGTTACCACAAACCGTCCAAACAGTCTATTCAGCAGGCTAATCATAATTTCCTGATAATTATAATTTATTTTTTTATTTTCTGTATTTTATTGGTCCTCACCTATATTTTCAACTTCCAATAATAAATATATTAATTCCATTAATTTATTATTATTATAATTTTTGGCCTCTTGGAAAGTTGCCAAAACAGAAACTACTCGTATTCAAGCTTTTCAACTTTGTCACCTGTTTTATTTCTAACCAAAGCCTTCAGGTACTACAAAAATTAAATTTGAGGTTTTGAGGTTATACGTTAAAAAATTATTTAAAATTTATATCTTTTAAAAACAAAACAATAATAATAATAATAATAATAGTTTAAAAAAAAAAAAACATATTAGACAGGGCATCACATGCATTCAGATTCACGGCCACAAACTAGGCTCATCGCCCACGGCCCACCAACTTAGACTTTAGAATTTGGATGGCTACTAGCCTGTCGGAGGTTGATAATTGGCTGCATGCTATACTTTTGCATCACTCTCTTAGTACATCAAGCCCTTTGGTAAACACAAAATTAATTTCAGTTTAAAATATATAATGATCTTTTTTAAAATTTATTTCCATTTTTAACATCAAAATATTAAAACTAAAAAAAAAAACATATAGAAACATCTTAGTGTTCTAAAGTGGTGATTTGCGTGCTTGAAATTTAGAAATTAGGGAGAAGAGATTATTACCTTGCGAGTAAGAGAAACATCAGGAGCAGGAAAATCAAGGAAGCAGGTGTGGGGTTGACCCCAAGTTGGAGCAGTGACAGGCAAGCACTTGCATTTCGGCATTATTTTTCTATCTGAATACGATAGCGAGTCCACTCTCAGCCCTGTAAAAAGCGGCCCTCCCGGTGTCCCCGGCGTATTCGGTGCTGACACCGCCGGCGTTCCAGCTTCTGACTCCGGCATTCTCCTCCTTCAAGCTTTTGGTTTTTTATGGTAAAGCAATAACAGCACAAAGATACAGCAGTTTTTTGGGGGGATAATTAAAGGGTCGATAGCTAGATTGTTGCAAGGTTTTTATAATGTTTTTTCTACAGGGTGATCTTGCTCTTTGCCAGGATCGACGATCCTCTACAGATCTCCTATTTTTTTTTGGGGGGTTCTTTTGGGCAACGATGGCAATGAAGAAGGAATACAGTCACATGCTTTACTGGTTTTTATGAAATTTCCTCTAAGGAATAGGATAGTGGAAGCAAGCCAGACTATGAACAACAGCAGAACTTGCTTTTCTCTTCTTTTTTGGTGGGTTTTTCTGGGATTTTTGAGAAATGCTAAGGCTTACATGCTTGAATGTTTTTAGAAAGGTCTGGCTAAGGAAGAATGTTGAAAACAGAGCTGTCCGGCTTCAAAACTGCAGCAAAGCAAACTCTATAACACAGCAGATGAAGAAGAAGAGGTAGGAGAAGACACGAGCTAAGAAGATTTGGAATTCGACAGGCAAGGAAGAAGATAGGAGAGTGAGTGAATGCGTGTGCCAAGTATTAATGCTATGTCAACTTTTTATACACAATTGCAAGCCTCCTAGCACTAATAATGCATATTTTATCAAGAAAAAGTCAAACGCACAGCCCAACATCCTTCTCACCGCAACACATAATGCAAGAGTCACTACTTGGTTGGGTTTGGAATCTTTTAAAATATATTTTTTTATTTAAAAATATATTATAATAATTTAAAAATATTAAATAAATTCATATAAAATAAAAAATTTAATTTTTTTTTTAAATATTTTTTAAACATATTTGTAAACATCCAAGTAACTGTTTAAGAGTTTATTTGAAATTATTTTTTAAAGTATTTTTTATTTAGAAATATAATAAAATAAATATTTTTAATTTTTAAAAAAATTATTTTTGATATCAATACATAAAAATAATTTAAAAATATTAATTTTTTTAATTTAAAAATTTTTTTTATTAAAAACAATTTTAAAACGCATTAATAAACACAGTCTAAGCACTTTCCTCACAGACACATTTCCTGCCGCGTGATCCTCAATAATAAACCACAAAATTACAAAAGTCCCATTATTTTAATGAACATCAAGGCATCTGGTCATAAATATAATTATTTCTTGATCAATAATACATACAAAACAATTGAAAGCATGTAAGAGGAAAGGTCAAGGCTCATTTTGAGTTCAAGAGAAGAAATCGATTTTGTTTAGTGAGAATTAATTTTTTTCTATTAAATTACTGTTTAATATTATGCGTTTCAAAAATATTATTAAAAATTTTTGAATTTTTATTTTTTAAATTAAAAAAAAAATATTTTTATATTATTTTAATATACTGATGTCAAAATTAATTTTTAAAAAATATTATCGTAACAAAATATATTTTAAAAAATAATATCAACTGCATTATCAAATAAGCCTTTAATAAGTTGTTCTAATAGGGTTTTGTCAACTAGTCATTTTGGCTTAAAAATTTAAATTTAAGATAACTTCATTAATACTCTTACGATTAATTTTATTTTATTTAATCATAAAAATAGAGGTGATGAATTTTTAATTTGTGACCCATAATCATCAATATAATAAAAAAATTAACATAAATATTAATTTTAAGCTATATGTACTTTTAAAATATAATTTACATTATATGCAAATTTAGTGGACACTATAGGAGTCGTGTATTACACTTTATTCTATTTTATATATAACTATGCATAATTGATCATTTGACTCCGGAATGTACCTTAACTTTATCAAGGTTCAGTTGTTCTTGTTCTCTACTATTTGCCTTAATCTATTATAATCCTACGCTTTACACTTTATTTTTTTATTTTTTATTTTTTATTTTTTATATTTTTTGAAAAAAAAAGACACTTTGGAATCTGCTTGCTGTCCTGCTGTTTTTTTTATTATTATTATTATTTTCTAGAATTTTATTATTAAAAATATGTTTGAAAAACCCTCTCCCCACATCCTTTATATCATCCCCGCATGTGTTGATTAGATTCCGCTAGTCGGTCCACTTTTGTTTTGTCTTTTCCTTTCCTTTTTACCCATTAATACTTGATCAAGCATGTCACTTTATAATTAATTCTGTTAATGCAATTAGCACAACACAAAAACTAAAATAAATGAGAATGCTATGAATGTAATTTTTTTAATTATTTACTAATTAATGTTCTCATGTCATGCGTGTGATGTAATTTTTAATAACATTGAAAATGACAATGCTATGAATGTAATTTTTTTTAGTTTTGTAAGTTTTTTAATTAAAAAATATAAATATGATATTTATGCTTAATTGAAAATTTTCAAGTGAATTTAGTTTATAATGCTTAATTGACCCACACTTTATCGCGGGTCATAACTCGTTTTTTTTTAAAAAAAAAATTGGAATATATAAGCTATTTCAATATGTTTTTCACATAATAGAAAATCAAAGTGTAAATCAAAATGCTTCTTCAGACATTTAATCGAATAAATTGATAATCATATATGTAAATGAGCAAAAAAACTCATTAATAATAACTAAAAAAGAAACCAGAAAATATCATGCAAACATGTAAAAAATTATCTTAAAATAATTTTTTTAATGTAGAATGATAGAATTTTAAAATCATATTAGAAGCATGATAAATGAAAATATCATGAAACTCAATCCGGAACAAATCATACAAAAAACGATGAAACGATATATATATATAAAAAAAAAATCACATAAAAATTGTAATTAAAAGAATAAGGGTGAAAATAAAAATAAATTAGAGGGTAAACACAAATTTAAAATTGGAGGGTTAAATTGAAAAGAAAAACTTTTTTTTTGAAAAAAATAAAACATCATAAACTTTAATTAAATCATGAAATTGAAAACTAAAAAAAGTTTAAAACATCATAAAATATTTTTGAAATACAATGCTAAACACTAGCTGATAAAAAAAATAAAAGTATCCCAGCAAACAAGACTCTCAATTTAGTGTTTTTTTTTTATTAATATGAATGTCCAAACCAACTTGGATGCAGTACAATATTAATTACATGTGTTTTAGTGTTTATTTAGAGTTGTGGTTGATGTTTTTTTCAAAAGTGTTTTTTATTGAGAAATACTTTAAAATGATATTTTTTATTTTATAAAAAATATTTTTAACATTAACACAAGAAAATAATTTAAAAATACTAAAAAAATTTAATTTAAAAAAAATATTTCTTTTTAAAAAAATTCTTGAAACGCAATGCCAATCAATTATAAAATGTTGTGAAGTTTTGATGAGAAAATAGCATGATTCAATGAATGATTTTTAAGTCTTTTTGTTTAAAAATATATTAAAATAATAATATATTTATTTTTAAAAAATAATATATTTTTAACATCAATAAATCAAAATATCTAAAATAACAAAAAATATTAATTGAAAGACAATCTATACCATAATCTAAACTATAATTTATAAATTTTTTAAAATTATATACACAAAAACTATCACAATGTTAAACGCATATTAATTTTATGAGTATTTAAAACTATGATAAAAATAATTCTGTAATTGTATGAAAATGGATGATTTGTCCAGGTTAAAAAAGATTTAATATTTATTTTTAATAAATGAAAGTTGATTAAAATATTATAACCTGTTGAAAACTCTAAACATTAATTATTATTAGGTGGTGATTAGTTGGGTTAATTATATAGACAAAGAAACCAATAATTAATTCTAATATATTTTATTTCCACCAGCTTCTATTATATAAAATATTATCTTTTAGGTTCTTTCAAAGTCAACGGTCTAAGTTCAAATAATTTCACCATATTAATTGTATTCATTTCTTCTAATAATATATGTGTGTGTGTGTGTATGCCTGATAGTAAATAATTAGTTATGATTTGGCACTGTATTTTTATTTTAAATTTAAAAAAAATAATTTTAAATTATTGTTATATGATAATATCAAAAATATTTTATAAAAAATAATATTATTTTAATATATTTCTAAATAAAAAATACTATAAAAAAACGACTTCACTGTATTTCAAAATAATCTCCACCGCTAAGATTTTCAATTGCACGCCAAGCCACCTCTTCCACGTTGGAGGCTCAGTTTAACCTAAACGTGGCGATGAGTAACTCCATATCTTAGGTCGGCCATCAACCATCTCATGACACGAATAAAGGTTAAGGATTGCATTAATTGGTTCACATAAATTATATTATAATTTATATATTTTTAGCAACTTAAGTTGTTAAATATAGTTTTGATAGATTATTAGATTTTAATAACATAACAATTAAATTTTAAATCTCACCATTTTGCTAATAATTTAATTTATCAAATTAACAAATGTAATTAAGTAATAATTTGCTCTCAACTATAAAAGTTCAATAAATTAAAAAAGGGAAAATTCTAAAATTTAATTTAATAACAAGTTTTAAGCCATATGAGCAACAAAATTACCATACAAGGTTTTTTACTTCACTTATGATAGGATGATCGATGAACATAGAAAGCAAAGGTGAAGACAATTCGTCTATTCGGGAGTGTAATTTAGAATTATTTTTAAAAATAATTAATGTTCAGAAATATATTTAAATATTTTTTATTTTTTTAAATTATTTTTGATATCAGCACATGAAAATGATTTAAAAATATTATTTTTTATTTAAAAAAATCAAATATTTCAAAAAATACTTTTGAAACACAGCTATAAACATCGATAATATATCTATAATAGTCATTTTGCATTGGTTCTTTATTTTAAAACTTTTACTGTGCTTCGTCAACTTCTGGCAATGTGCATGATGCATGTGTTGCAAGAAAACTAATTGCTTTAGCCATTGATGATAGCCATAGAGAGAGATGGAGAGAGTGCCTTATGTCGATCAAGTATTACAAGTTAATAAATAAATAAAAATTCTTTTAAAACGATTAGATGGGGGAGGCCTCTTTTTTGTGAGGGTTCCAGTGGAATCGATGCCACTAAATATTAATTAGCGAGCTCTCAATTGTGCTAAGATTCCTCTACAAATCGCAAAAGGGTTCTTCATGTAATCTAATTACTTTGATTAACATTGCATGATTGAGAATACTTGGTTACCAAATCTACCAAAACCTTCATTAATTAGGGTTTGTTTGTTGATAAAAAAAATTATTTTAAAAAACAACCTCAATCACATTTTTAAATAATCACGGAACTATATCATTATACAAATCACTTGTATGAATTAGGAAATTCTGCCTCGAGCTCCTTTAATACTTTGTGTTATCTTGGTTGGGTAAGGACAGCTGAACACAAGATACCCCATCAACAAGTAACTAGATTCTTCCATTGAAAAAAAAAAATAAAGGTTGCACAGAAGAAATGGATGTTTCAATGCATAGCACTTGTGGACAAGATGTAGTGGAGGGGAGGGCCTTTTGGAGGGGAGGCCTTAATGATGAAAGTTGAAACTTGATAAAGGCATCGCGATCTCTCATCTACAGTTTCTTGGCTTCCTGTTCTCCATTGTGATTTGCACTTTCAGTCATACTCGATGCTCGAAAGAACACGAACCTCTTTTTCATGGCCATACTGATGTTTTGTTTGAACGGTTCCCCATTGTTGAAGGAAGAAAACAAACCCAAACTTCACCTCCTAAACAAAAGGGAAGAATCCTTGAGTTATCTCTTTATGAAAAGCACTTTTTGCATAGTTTTCTCCATGTATGGATCCCATATTCTCTACTATCTATGAAGTGGTTGAAGTTAATAAGATGAAAAGCATACACCTTTAATCTTATTTTGTCATAATTCTGTCGCAGTCCCACAGACTATCAAATTTGAGATCATGAACTCTTGGATGCAAAAGTTGCTGTGGATTGCACCATAATGATTGCATGTGGGAAACCCCAAAGTGGTTTGACCATCAAGTATACTTAAATTTCTTTCAAGCTTTGATGGGATTTTGTGTGGCAGAAACTCAAGATGTGCTTGTTGAGTAGAAGATACACCACATCGTTCTTTCTGTTCTTTTCTTTTCCTTTTTCTTTTCAAGTGTCAATGGAAACTGCCACCCAATCAACTTTATACCAGTGCCAACCTTAATCATGAACCAAGCAACACCAACAGCACCTCACTAGAAGCTTCGATCTAGTACTGCGAATGAACGGATGAGTTTCACAAAGACAAGATACCAGTGTTTAAAGGGACATGGATTTCCTTCCACTTTCTGTGTCCTTGCTTTGCTAGCGTGGGATGCATCTTATTTGATTTTTGAACGAACAATAACAAGACAAAAAATTAGGCATTGATCATTAACACAAACCCTTTTGGCCAGATCCTGTCAAATCCACACTTACATAGTCAAGCATGTCTGGTAAGCACTGCAAGTAAAGCTATGAGAAGAAATTACAACCGACAAGAAAAAATACAAGAAGCGCTAGCTTTCACATTGGCTCATGGTTATCACAGAAAAGCCAACTCTCTTTCATATGGATTTTGGTGTTTAACTGGGAACATGTTTCATTTCAACCCTTTACCATTAGAAAGAGAATCGGCATTAAACTTAAACAGGAGTGCAAATGCAGTGAAACTGCACAAACACTGATTTAGAGAGCTTAAATTATTTTGAGGCTCAAATTAAGTTGGCTTTATATGTTGCTTGAAATGTCAGCATGTCAAAATATAATCATTGTATTTTGATAAAAAGTTCAATTTCTCCATGGTGAATCACAGGATTGCTTGCTGTTTATATGTTGCAATATAATCATTTTATTTTGATAAAAAGTTCAATTTCTCCATGGTGAATCATAATATTGCTTGCTGTGTTTCTATGAAGCAGGATCTGGTCAACTCCATCACAACAATTCTCACTCAAACATAAAAACGTAAGAATTACTCATCACAAGATGCATGCAGGTGATCAGCTTAAAAGTGAAGTCGCTAAATTATATTCAAGTAACTTGCTTAATTAAGTAATAACATGATAAGAAGATCAGATTCTAGATCAACTCAGAACACAAATTTTGATTAAAGGCACTTCTTACAAACCTTTACTGTGCCGATCCATTTTTGTTATTCAACAACTTACCCTCTATTTTTATGCCTTTACTCGGCTTAGTATTTCTGGCAATTGTAATGACTTCTTTATCTCTTCATTTAAAAATAAGCAAAGATTATTTTGATCCGACAGGGGCATATTGTATCTTCTTTTTTTTCAAGAATTAGATCACAACACAAATATCTATTCCAGTACAATACGGTGTAACTTATCATAACACGAAGAAAGAAAGTCGAGATTAGGGTGGATCGTATAACTTTATTGAGGCATATTTAGGGAAGGTACACAAGCTCATACACTAGAATAACAAAAGGGAAAATGACTAAACTGGGGCAGTAATCAGAGACTATCCTCTAAATATGCTGCAATATACACAGCCAGTGCACAGATAGATAGACCTAGCAGAAGACCAGAAGGAATCAGTTTTTGGGTAGCTGCCAATCGTATCCCTGAATAGTAGAAGAAAAAAAAGAGGAAAAAGAGGCAATAGAAACTGTCAAATTCTCAAATCATGACGTGCACACTAAATAGAAGCCAACAACAAGATACCTAGGACATGGTGAACAAATAAATGTCGTACCAAATACAGAAGAGAATAGGAAGGCTGATCCAAAGCCGAGGGAATCACCAATAGCTTTTGTCTCTGGAGATTGCATCAGAAAGAAAGCCTACATGGAAAAGGCAATCCTAGTTATCAATGTAGTTGCACAAATTTCTTCTTCTACTATTTTTATTTTTATTTTTATTATCAAGAACCAGATATCTCAATGAATTTTTTTCTAGATTATACCTATTTGGCATTCAAAGATGATCACCTCCATCTGGCATTCAAACAAGTTCAAGTGTGACTGTATACACATGCCCTGGGGTTTCTGAAGAGCAATCTAGCACCACTAATTTTACTATAAATGGGCAACATTTTTGGAGCACCTTCAGCCTAGTCATAATGTATTTTGAACAGTCCAGTACTAATAATTCATAATAGAATTACGAGGTGCTGAAAATATTGATTCCGTAAAACTCATTTGAGGTCTAAATTTGTATAATTTTTGTTATTCCTTTTCTTTGGATGGACCAATAAATACATTAACAAAAAAAGAGCAGGTGGCTGACACACAGAATAAAGCATTAAGCACAAAAGGTAGCAGCAATAATAAGCTAAATACAACTGATACTAAAACCTTAATATAGTAAACTAGAGATTGAAGAAGATAAAGGAAACTAGCATGCCAAGTTCACAATCCCATAAACAACAGCAACATCATCTTTGAGCAAAGCTATAACAGCACATCATAAGCACTCAAATAGAGCCCATGTAAGTTTGCTCTGCAATATATTTTGATAATGGTGACCATTCTAATTCTGCACCTAATCTTCTGCAGAACCAAAAGCAGAAATAAAATCCATCCCAGCAAAGCTGTAACAGAAACAACATATGCACTCAAAAAGACACCAGGTATGTTAGCA
Source organism: Salix dunnii (assembly GCA_015731905.1). Lineage (NCBI taxonomy): Eukaryota > Viridiplantae > Streptophyta > Magnoliopsida > Malpighiales > Salicaceae > Salix > Salix dunnii. Next base: position 34,501,454 of record CM027674.1, on the reverse strand, counting down.
CTACGACCTCATTTCATAGCAGTGACCATAGAATGCTTCTAATATTCTGCAGAATCAAATCTGGATATGGCACTTATAGAGAATAGCTTCTGTGCTTGAAGTGCTCCCAGCTCTAGCAGTCATATGATCCATTCTAATACTGAAGATTAAAAATCATTGAATGAGCAATGAACCGCCCTGTTTCTCTCCAAGTTTAGCATGCATAATCCCATCAAGAGTGTCTCAACAACACAATAAAAGCACTCCATGCTGCAAGTATTTCTTAGCTACTTAAATTCAACAGATCAATCTCTGACCCCATTGACTCTAGACACACTACTGATTTGGAGAGAGTTTCCAACTTCTTTTGATTAGCATGTCAGCCAATCTAATACTTTTACATTCATCTTCATTAACATCCCCAGAGAGTCATTGCAGAAAACTTCCCATCTCAAGTTGATTAAGATTTGATGATTCCATGCACTGCCCATTATGTTTCAGCTAAGTTCCCAGATTTGGCAGGGAGAGAGTTTGAATTCATAGTAACATAGAACTTGGTACATTGCGGGTTGCAGTATGATTACAGGGGACAGTAAACACTTATCATGGTAGGTTTAACATGGAGGGTAGGTTTAGTTGGTTTACATTGAGGTCGCTTATTTTTTGTTATCTTTGAAATAAATAAGATGCCCCTTGGAAGGCCAGTAAAACTATAAAAGAAGCACCCATTCTTCTGTCCTGCGTCCCACACCTTCTTTGACCATGTATAACAACTATATATAACAAACTGTGGTCAACTGTGGGGAGGTTGCTGGCGACCTCACTAATTATTCCAGTCATTAAAATAAATGAGTGCTAAAAAACCCTTCTGCTATAAACTTGAAGGGGAAGCCTATGCGGGTGCCATAGAGTCCAAAGTTAACATGAGAAATACCCTAGTTTTTTCTCTGAGCTTTCAAATGAACAAACTATCATAAGGAATTTAAAACCTATAAACACTCTTTTGAAATTCAGGATACGAACTATCAAGCGGTCAAGTAGATGACAAGCCTGCCAATAAGGAATTGGTATAGTAGCCAAGGAGTACTCAAGGCTGACTCCTAATGCATCAAAAAGTTCACACCAAACTTTAACTAAATAAAGCAACGATGATAAAAATTTAAGCAAAACTTACCGCTCCCATGAGAGCAGCCCCTGTCAACCCCCCAAAGAGCGACCCCTTGCTTCCTGATTTGCTGACTTCATTCACAAAAATGCAAACTTTATAAGAAAAACAAAGATCAGGAAATAAAGGGCCAAAAAAGATGAGATTTTTGTTTTTTTACAAGCAAAGAGGCCACCGCCAAGAAGAATGACACCATAGGCAGCAGAGGTTACAGGTGCAATATCTGCCAGCTGACATTTGCAGCCAAGACTTCTTCCTCTGGAAAACGAAGTGGCAATGGAACCGGATCTTCTTCTATTCCTCAAACAAGAAAAAGAAGAGAAACCCAACAAAGCAGTTGAGTTTATGTCTTTGTTGTGAATATTCAATGTGGGGAATTTCGTCGGAATCAGTAAAAAGGAGCAAGACATTATCACTTCGTTGTAAGTAGTAAGTAGTAACTCTCTCACTGTCTGTGTTTATGCTTCCTATAACTAATCTACTAGAACCTGGTAAATGGAACCGGCTGAAGAACTGGGATTTTATTTTATCCAATTTTGAGTTTGGGTTCGTTCAGTTCTAAATTGAGTGCTGATTTCGAGTTCAGCTTTATTAGTTTCTCTGGATATAATTTCTAAAAACGGGCCGTTGGTCCACTCTTTTGTGATCGGAAAAGAGCCTAATTGTCAAATATGTTTAGAATAATAAAATAGCCCAACGAATAGTTGAGCCCAATAATAGCCCAATGTAGTGTCATTAAACCCGACTAAGTCTGTTAAGTCAAACCAGTGACCCTAAAAGATGGTGTTGAGTTTTGTTTTAGTCAAGGTTGTCAATACCGTTTCGGTCGCCGTTCCGGTTTTTCTATTGAAACGGAACGTTCCGGTTTCAGAGCGTTTCGGTGTGCCGTTTCGGGATTGTACTGTTCATGTGTGTGTGTGTGTGTGTGTGTGTGTGTGTGTGTGTATAAAATTAAAATTTTAATTTATCAAGTATAATTAAAAATCAAGATAAACTAACTTTAAATTATACAATACAAACACAAAATCAAACAAACTTAATCTCAAAATTAGAAACACAAAAATAGGTTAATCAAAATAATTTTAATCATAATCTCTATAAAAAAAATAAGGCCGGAACGGAACACCCGGAACGGAACCGAGACGTTCCGGCCGGAATTTCCAGAACGGACCGGAATTTAAACCGAGATGAAAACGACGCCGTTTTGTTTCGGTTTTTTTAATGAAACGGAACGTTCCGGCCATTTCGACCGGAACGGAATGAAATTAACAACTATGGTTTTAGCAACCATGTGATACTTAAATGATGATGCCAAAGTCAACCACCTCTAATTGATGAGGTCAAAGTCAACCACTTTTGAGTTAACTTCTAAATGATAAAGTCAAAGTAAACTATTTTCGAGTTAAAATAATAATTTATATTTATTAAAAATTCCAATTATCTCCTACCTCACATGATAATTATAACAAAACTATAGCAAAATACATAAAGTGCTCTTGCATCCATAGTTAAATAAAAATATTATTTTCAGGGGCATTTACTTTTTTTACTTGTGAAAAAAAATATTTTTTTTTGGAGTAAAACCCGGGTGATCATGAGAAGTCCTTAATAAAGCTAGAGAATGAACTTTCATGATAGGAGTGATGGGCATAGCACAAGCTAGGATGAGAGCAGGGCAGCATCTTGGGTTTTCCATCAAGGTTATGGCGAGAAGGTTCTTTACGATTCTACCCTCATTCATATTAAAAATTTGTAATTTAATAATGTATTAAAAAATAATATACAAGTTATTTATATAGAGGTAAAAATTGAGATAATCAAAAGGAGCACAATGCTAACTGAAAATAATAATTAAAATAATTAAAAAACAAAAAAATATTTTATAGGTTTAATTAATTATAGTCATCCAATCCCCCTCTAAAATCATGTTAGAATTTCTTAATTAAATCTGAGTGGATTCAAAAACTAAATAAAAAACTATAAATGTTTTTATAAAACTTTATTTTTGGTTTTGTTTGTTTTTCCAAACGTTGACATATTTACCGAGTTAATTAATATATTCATAAGATTACACGATAAACAAACAACATGTGTTTACCTACTTTCATGTATATTTAAAAAGACTTTCTTCTAATAAAATACAGAGACTTCGTCTCTCTGTAAATATTATGCTAGAATGTAGACCTTAACATGAAATGAATCTTCTCCAATTCAAACGAAATATTTTAGTACCAGAGTTTGTCAGCTTATCGTTTCGGGGTTTTATATATATATATATACATATATATATATATATATATATATATATATATATATGCAATTTAATATAAAAAAAAACACAATAAAATTATTTTTCTGAATAAAATTATGAATATATATAATATTACGAGAATATCATAGTCAATCGCGCAAGTTTATTACATACTCTGATTGCTCAGAAATTTTAACATAATATATATAAATATGTCAAGAGACTCGTTGTAAAATTTTATCTCAATTTAACAATCATATTAAGAGATATTATTAATATTATAAAATTATTCATTATTTAAAAAAAATATTATTTGGCTGAAACGGAACGAACAAAACGAAACCAGAATGTTCCGGCCAAAATTTGGGCAGAATTTCGGAACATATCAAAATTTTAAACAAGGTAAAAATTACACTAATTTATCTTGTTCTTTTAATTGATACAAAACGTTTTAATCGTTTTAGACAAACAAAACAAAATTGAATATGTTTAGTATTGCTTTTGCTTTTGTGGTTGAGGTTTTAAAAAAACAGTTTCATGAAAAAGCACTTTAGTTGCAGTCAAAAATAATTTTTAAAGTGTTTGGTTAAAACTGTGGTTAAGTTTGAAAAGTAGTTTCAAGTGTTTGATCATCACTTTTCATATTGTTTTCAACTTATGAAATTACTTTAAAGTGTGTGAGAGTGTGTTGTTTTTTTTAATATTTAATAATTATAATAATAAAATATAATTAATAATTCAAGTAAATTAGATATTTATTTTTATTCTCTCATCAAACTACTTGTAATTTCATCACGATCTATAAATCTATATGTAAAGGCTTCTACAATCCCGGAACAATATATAGTAAAATATCACCTGAAATAAAATTAGGATTGCAAGATAAAATTATTTTATGATCTCCTTCTAATATATTTATTTATTGTAATTAATTTTTATATTATTTTAATATTAAAAATATATTTTATATAAAAATATAATAAATAATAAACTAAAATATAATTTCCCGCCCCCAGATTACAATGCACGGAATGCAGAAATTTATTACTTTCCATAAAACTCCGATTCTGCAGTAAAATAAATAGGCTCCATGTCAAAAAAATTTACTTCTTAAAATTAACCAAATACTTAATTTCTCAACTTTCTTAGAACTGCACCACAAAAACAAACACCCAATTCTTGGGTGCTCGAGCCAGCTTCTTAAAAGCATCAACATCCATGGAGTCTTCTTTCCAAATCGGAGAATTTGGTATAGACTTGAAGTAATTAAGAAAAGACAGGAAGCAATAATGCAGATAGCCGGCTGGCAAAACCAAAAATATAATAAAGGGAAGGGAGAATTTATCATCCAGATGCGTGTACAGCTAGTTTATAAATGATTCCTTTCACAATAGAGAGCATGAGCCACCAATCCTCTCTTTTTGTATAGTTTAACCTCTCACTGTCGCTTGAACCAGTCCTTGTTTAACCACCAATCCTTCTCAGAGACTGACTTTTATGCATGTTACAGATAAATGATGTGAAAAATATTGAAAAAAATAATTAAAAAAAGGTTGTATGTCATTTACACCTGATACAGATGAAAAAAGGCTAGCAAACAATTTCTACACCTGACACCGTCAATTTGACAGATCTTTTTTCTGTGTGGAGATGAAGGAGATGGAACCTATGTTCTCCTTGATGGTTTGCAGGATTTGTGTAGCAGATGGTCTCAGACTTGGGGACTGTCCAAGGCAAAGAGCTGCGAGGGAAAGCATGGCCTCCACTTCCTTGACTTCAAAGTCTTCTCCAAGTTTTGGATCCACCATTTCTGCCACCTTCATCGCTTTGCATTCATTATCACTAGCAATTATGTCCTTCAAAATGGGTCCCATTATTGATGTCAGTAGCTGGCCTTGCTCTCTTTCCTCGCAAAATGCCTCCATTCCTGTCACCAGTTCCAAAATGATGACTCCATAGCTGTACACGTCATTCTTTTTCGATGCAATTCCTGTTCTGAGGTAGTGTGGATCTGTGTAGCCCGGAGATCCCACCATCACCTGCTTCCTGTTATTGGGAGTCATTATTGTAGAAGAAAATCCCATCTTTGCAAACCCAAAATCACACAGCTTGCAATTCAGATGCTCATCGAGTAAAATGTTTGAAGGTTTGATGTCACCGTGGACGATTTGGAGAGGACATTTTTCATGTAGATATTCAAGAGCTTGAACAAGTTGGTAGGCTATTGCCATTCTATTTCTCCATGAAATCACTGGACTGCTTGGTGATTTTTTAGCTTCTCTTTCTGCACCATGGAGTTTATCTTGCAAGGTTCCATTGGAAACATACTCGAATACCAAAGCACCTTCATCTGGAAATATAAAAGAAAAACTTTAGCGCACAGGAACTGATTGGAAAACAGCTGAGTAACCAGAAATCTTATTAAAACCATACACAAACCTTGAATATCACAGTATCCTACAAGCTTGACAATGTTGTCATGCTGAAGTTGAAGAAGTATGTCTAGTTCTTGCTTGAAGACTCTGTTGAGATAGTCACTTGGGCAGTGAATCTTGATCGCCCCCAGATTGGAACCAGGCAAGTGGCCCAGGTATACTGTGCTAAACCCTCCTGATCCAACGATCTGCGAGAAATTCATTGACAGTTTCTCTATCTCACTCCAGTTGTATTTCCTTACACAAGCATGACTACCATGGTCAAAATCCCTCTCCTTTTCAGGATCAAGATCATTACTCCCATTTGAAGCAGCAACAGCCGCACCGTCCTTCTTGTTAAGTCTTTTGCGTCTGAATTTGAGTCCGAGAAAGCATCCCATGATGATGGCGAGCACGAGAAGAAGCAGCAGAGAAGCAGTGAGAGGTATGGCAAAACTATGGTCAAAGAGAGAGTGGTGACGTTTTAAAGGATCAGTTGTCGGTGGATGGAGAGCAGCACCAGGCGGGGTGGCAATGGTGGGTTGCTGGAGGGCAGCCGCAGGGAAGGTGAGATGAGAGAAGTAGCAGAGAAGATACAATATGAAATTATTTGAAGTGATGGGCCAACACCACCAAATCCTGCAGACAATTAGACCTCTGGTTGGAACAAGTCTCATACTGCCAGAACTCGCAGAAACATCTCTCACACGGCAGTCTTAGATTTGTGTAGGGTGAGCAAGGAGTTATAAGGAGTCAGAATCTGACAGCTTCTTTTTATAAAAAATAAAAAATTGGAAATGAAATTAGTACTCGATATCATTAACTAATTATTATTATCTTGCTTGATGTAGTTTGCTTGTCAAGCAAATTTCTGTCCTGTTTTTTTAAAAGTTAAACAATGACTTCATCTCTATTGCCAAATATTGGTCAAAACATAACAATGCAAGTGGGTGGTCAGTCATACAATGAGCTTCATTCTGGGTATGTTGAGGGTAATATTTGATCACCACTTTCAATATATAAAGGATAGAAATAAATAATAGTATTAAAGGGGAGGCTGGCATTGCATCAATTATTATAAAAATCAGGGGTGTGAATTGAAAAACTCTATACATTGAGGACCAAACCAACCCTTCCATAATAGTTTGGAGGGCCAGAATGTAATTCGAGAAACGTAATCATGGGCGGCCATTGACTCACAAAAGGGAACTCTTTCTTTTTAGAGAATAAAGAGAGAAGTATGATAAGATTAAGTGTTTAAAAATATATATATATTCTATATTCTTAAGTTAATAGAGGGACATGGGAGAAGAAATGTAGAAAAAAAAGGCAGAAAAAAGAATATTAATTAATTTATGAACATGAATAATATTAATGCAAAAATATAATGCATGCACACTCGAGGGAGGATTTAGAGACAAGAAAAGAAAACAAGAACGAAAGATGGCATGGGAGATTTGCTCTCATTTTCCATGAGTGAGAAAGGAAGATGGCTGCGTGCTAACAGCAACACGCAATTACTCATTATTAAAGTAGAAAGAAAACAAAAAAAAGATTGATTTTTTAAATCTAATTATGTGTAAATAAAAAACAATTGGCAAGTCAAATTTAGGTTGCTAGTTCTTTTCATTGCCATACTTTGAATCCAAGAAGGCAATCATTCACTCGAAATTAAATATAGTAATTAATAGGCTAACATTTTTGTCACTCGATTTTATTTGATGCTGTATTTCAAAAATATTTTAAAAAAATATTGAATTTTATTTTATTTTTAAAAAATTTATTTTTAAAAAATTTATTTTTTTAATATTTTTATGTACTGATATCAAAAATAATTTTTTAGAAAAATATATATTATTTTAATATACTTTTAAATAAAAAAATACTTTAAAAAATAACTGCAATAACACTGTCAACCAAATATAAAATTGGACTTTTAACCTCTAATTAGATCCTTTCTTTCTTTCTTTCCTTTCATCCTTTCCATACTTTGAAATATACTTGGGAGGGTTTGTCATCGCTTGATTATAAATCTTTTTTTAAAAAAAATAACTTAGAAAAAAAGTGATTTTTATATGATTTTCATGTGTTAATATTAAAATATTATTTAAAATTAAAAAACACATCTCAAATATCCTCTTAATTGAAATCATTAACTCAAAATTAAATAAAAATAATTAATAGGCCAGCATTATGCCATCCACAAAATTGGAGCTTAACCTTTGATTAGATTCTTTCATCCCCTTCAATCTTTCTCCTTCCCGAGTAGGCTCTAATACACTAAAGGTTATAAGATAGTACGTTATATGTCATTATTGTTGATTAGTAATTGTCAATTTGCAAGTCACTTTTTATTTTTATTTTAAGGAAGAGCCAGTAAAAAAATTAAATTAAATTAAACTATATAACATGGTGAATGATTGCAAGCAATATTGATTATAATTGGTGCACATGGTACTTTTGGACCACTCTTAATTAAATTAGTGGGTGATAATTGGGTACTTGAGATTTACATCATTTTTGTGAAACATAATTATTTTACCCACTAATTAATAATTATATACATGTTTTAATATGGTAATCTAGCAACTTATCACTATTTAGGATGCAAACCCTAGTTTTGATATATTAAAAATAAATAAATAAGAGGATTAATGATTATGAATAGTGTTAACCTCGCCCAAATTTCCTTATTAAATTCACTTTTTAAAAACGTCAACCATTTATAAAACTCATTTATTCATTGTATGATATTTATTGACTAGTATATCAAATAAGAACACTAGTTTTACACAACTTAGATCAACACAATATATTATTACTATTACACAACTTAGATCAACACGGCTACAAACTAGGGATTAAATTGATCTCGGTTAAAAATAAATAAATTAACAAGAGTTAATCCACTTGCAATTAGATAGAATTTAATTTTTTTTTAAAAATAATTAATTCAGGTTAAACTTGTCATCTTGTAGTCTAAATCTTTTCATGGATAAATTCCCAAGTATAAAGCTCATCCTATTTATTTTTATTTTTATTTTTTCTATTTCTCCATCCATGATGATGCAAATGATCGTGGTCAAATCGATCCTCTTCAAATTTTAGCACCACACTTCCATGTCTCTTTGTTTTTATTGATTAGAATTTCTACCAAACATTCTTGTTGGTATCCCATCTAATTAACATAGTTTATACACTAATAGGAACGTGTTTAAAGGGAATTAAGGAAAAATAATTATGGAGAGATCTCCTTCAATAAATAAATTAATAAATAAATCTGAGATTTTTCATTTTGTAGATGGAAATCGGATCATTTTAGAAGGCATCTAGTGGTCATTGTCATATGAACTCACTAAACTTGGCAATTAAATTAAAATAATTGGGGTATTAATCGATGATGTAACATCGATATCAATCATCACTCTTAACATATAAAATTGAAATTAAAATAAAATTTCAGAATACATATAGTAATCACTAACCTTGAAAATTAAACAAATTAAAATTTATATAATGGATTGTTAATTGATGTTGTAACATTGATATCAATCATCACTCTCAACAAATAAAAATAAAAAAAATTAGAATAAACACACACACACACACACACACATATATATATAAAGTGGTCATTATCATATCAACTCATCAATAATCTTGGCAATTAAACAAATTAGAATTTATAATGGCGTGTTAATTGATGATGTAACAACAATCTCAATATCATTATTAACAAATAAAAACACAACAAAGGTGTAAAATCATATTATAAATATAAATATATAATAAATCTTTTGAAACGAAAACAGTGTGATATAAAAACAATTATTTATTTATTTATTAATTTTGTAGTATAAACACGCTTGTCAAATATTGGCTACTGATAAATAATATATCTATATTTAATTCAATATTTGAGGGAGTATTTAGTACTATTAAATCGAAGTAGCATCTGCTTAAAATGAATTGTATGAACAAATAAATAATTATATTAAAGTTGGTATAAATTTGATGATTTTATAGAGAAAAGAAATGACACATGAAAATAGAGATGAAAAATCCCAAATTTTTTTAATGTAATAAATCAATATTAATTTTCTCATCTGGCTTACTTTAAATAATGCTGCAAATGGATTAAAAATAAATAAAAGATGAAAAATCCCAGCTTTTTTTTAATGTAATATATTAATATTAATTTTCTCATCTGGCTTACTTTAAATAATGCTGCAAATGGATTAAAAATAAAAAAATAAAAAACAATGTTTACCTTAATAATCGGGGTGTTCAGGTCAGCTTATGCACATTACAACTAATCTCCAGACTAATTAACCATCCTGCAAATTTAATAAACATGTAAGATATCATGGGAGTAACAAGCATGTCTGACAGAGCTTAAACCGGGCATTATGAAAAGAAAAACATTTCACTTGTAAAACCATGCTGGCAAAAAATTAAGTAGGAGTTGATAGATAAAACCTGAACGATAGATAAAACCTGAACGATTTCAAAGGAAGAAAAGGAAAAGAAAAAGAAAAAGAAAAAAAGCTAGGGAATTTCCAATGCTTTAACCTGTTCTTTTGGCTCTTTCCTGCTGGTTTGACTTTTGTGCTGCTGCGAGAATATTAACATTGGCCTACCAATTATTATTATTATTATTATTATTATTATTATTATTATTATAAAGTAGATTCTGTCAGCAAAAACTAAATTTAAACGTTGCATTAACACACATTCGTGCAAAAAGCATATCGAGGCATGGTAACTTATTTCTCTAAATTGCATACGTGTCAGGAATCTCTTACCGAATCCTAGGCAACTATTAATCTTGTCTATCATGTTGTAACCCCATATTCCATTTTTATTTTTATTTTAATCTAAATTACTCCGAGTTAATTCAATTTTTTTAAAATTAAAATAATAATATATTAATTTATTTTTTTAATATGAGTTTTTAATTGGGTTTTAATCAAGCTAGCCAGAATGCGGTTTATTCCTACTTTTTTATACTGAGTTTTTTTTATCATGTTTATTGTGATGTTCAAACTAATTTATATTTTAGATATTTCAACTAACCTGCCGAGCCGAGCTGAATTTAATAATCTTATTATTTAAAATGGCGTTTCTAATGTTGTGAGGTTGACTGGTCATCTATACCAAATCGCTAGGATTTCATTGTCTTCCCGTGTGCCAAATCAAGAGACTAGGTTTTTTTTTTTTTAAAATAAATAAATAAAATTCAAGGAAACAGGGGTCATGCATGCATGTTTCGAATTTCGATGGCTCCACAGCCTGTGAATTTTGCCTGCCAAAAAAGACTGACATAAATTAATGATCCTGAAATTTATAATCACGATATTCGAGTTAATTTACATGTACTATAATTAATTTTTAAATTTATTAAATATAATACAAGTTTAATAGACAAATAAAATATTACACGAGTGATAAATATGCATAAAAAAAAAACTAGAATCTAAATACAGATTAAAGAAACAAATCCCTGCCTCACTGGGCTAAGACCTCAAGTGAAATTAGATACTATTTTATTCTTTGATGGTAGCTCGAAAGGATATAATGCTGAACCACTCTTGTGGTAGCTAATATATTCTTGAAATATGTGGGCTTCAGTATACGTTGGCAGGCAAAAATTCTTTTTTTTTTTTGCCATCTCTTAGGCTTACGAGGACTTTGCCATCTCTTTGCGGGGGAGCTTCGGCCTCAAGGGTGAACCAATCGGACCCTCCCTTGTAAATAAAAACATTCATGCTTGTTTTTTAGTGGGTTTTATAATCATAATTAAAATATTTGTTTAAAAAAAGTCAGTCAAAACAATAATTACCATAAAAACATTTTTTTTTAGTGAATAAACTCCACACTCCATATTTATATGTTTAGGAGAATGAATAAAACTCTGATTGTCCTATATTTTTATAACGGATACATGTTTTGACTTGATTTTAAGATCTATTGTAAAAATTGCAAGTTGTATCATCACATTATGTTTCCTGGGACATGTTTAATTATTGATATTTAAAAAAATAAAAATGTTTTCATATTTAATTATTAAGTTCATCTAAGCTAAAACAACTAATCATTAATGAAGCATAAGATTTCCAAGCTAAATCTAGTGTGCGTCGAAGTAGGTCTCGGTTAAAAACCCTAAGCGCTTCAACCCAGTCTCGCCTCGATTTCGAAACTCCCTTGACCCAAATCCTGGATGCCTCGAACCTGGTCCTAGCATAAGACTCGTGTCTTGGCCCCACCTCCAACTCAAAGCCCGATCCTTGTGTGAACCTTGTGCGTCCGAATCCTAGTCCTGGCTTGAGCTCCAAGCGCCCTTGGTCCGATCTTGGTGTGATTTGGGCAACCTGGTCAGCTCCTAGACAAAACCCATAACCTATCCAAACCAGTCATGACCCAAATCTTTGATGCCTTAGATCTAGTCCTGGATTGACTACCGAGAACACTGACCCATGTTCAAGCTCTTACCTAAACATTCATTTTTTAACTCTTGAACCTGAGATGACTGTACAAATATATGCTAGAAGCAAGGGTGAATATTTTTGGTTTGGTTTTATTAATAAAAATAATTAAATCAAAACCAAACCAGACCCGGTTTAAACCAACCGATTCCAGTTTGGTGTTTAACTAAAAGAATAAAAAATAATTTCTGTTTTTTAGGCTTTTTTTTTTTTACTGTAATCAAAATTTTTCTTCTCTCATATAACCAAAACATAAGTAAACCAAAAAATTTGAACTAAATCAGAAGAATAAAAAAAATTGAACCATTTTAGTTAGGTTTACCGGTTTTTTCCTTATAGAATCAAACCAAAATGGAAAGTTTTTTTAAAACAATAATTGATTTAATTGAGTTTTTTTAACAATTTGATTTTTCTCAATTAATATTTTTTAATTTTCTCATTTAATTGATTTTTTTTCTCACCTCTTAAAAAAAATGAAAACTGTTCCGAACAAGTTTGGTCCTCAAAACTTGTAAATCTTATTTTCTTTAAACCAAAAAAAAAAAGATTTTTCAATTATTTGAAATCTAAAAGAAAAATTACTCTAACTTTGCACACAATTTCAATTTTTTTCATGTTTTAACCAAACCTTATTTTTAAATTAAAAAAAAAATTAAGAGTGTATTGCGTAAGCACAGCGCTGCATGTTTTTGCAAAAATATTTTAAATTTTAAAATACATTAAAATAATTTTTAATGTTAACATTTTAAAATCATTGAAAATATCTAGAAAATTTCATTTTTTTTCCAGATAAAATTATTTTTTTTAAAATAGATTGATCTTCTTTAATAATAAATTAAAAATTAAAATACCAAATATTTATACTTCTTGGGAGTAATTAAACTGTAAAAAGAAAAACAACTACTTAAATATCCACATCCGTATTAAAGAGAGGGTGATTTGACAATACATCACTTGAAGCCAACGTGTAATATAGGTAACGTTGAAAAACAAATCCATGCAAATTGAGTACGCAATAAATGAGAAGGTAAAGTGGGACAAACACTCAATTACGTATTGAAAATTCTAATCTGTTTTTCTTTTTTTAAATAATTTTTTTAAAAATTTTTTTTCATATTTTTAAATATTTTGATATATTGATATTAAAAATTAAATATATTATTCTGATATTTTTTTAAATAAAAAATTCTTTGAAAAATAATTATAATCACATTTTTAAACGAGCACTTAGTCAACTATTATTGTTTTAAATTTAAAATAAATAAAATATTAATAATCAAGTATGATAAAAAAATATTAATATTATATAATTATACAATTTTTTGAAAGTGATACCTACTATGGTTTCAAAACAAGACGTGTATCAACTAAATATTATTTAAAAAAAAAACAACTAAAAACATCAATTTTAAGGAAAAACAAACAAATTTACACATATAGTCTTTGATTTATACTTCTTGAAGTGATTAAAATGTAAAAATAAAAAATAAAAATAAAAACAAAATCAAATATTCATATTCATATTATTATAGAGAGGGCGATTTGACTATGTATCATATGAAGTAAAGATAATTAGAAGCTGTTTGGCGCGGTGTTTCACCCGCCGCGCCGCAGCTTTTGATTATTATTTTTTTTTTTGCATTTTAAATATTTTTTTTTAGTATTTTCAGATCATTTTGATGTGCTGATGTCAAAAATAATATTTAAAAAATAAAAAACATCATTTTGGCACGAAAAGCACTTTTAAAAACTACCGCAACCGCCCTCCCAAACACCCTCTAAATATGACTACATGGAAAAAATTGTACCCAAATGTGTGTGTAATAAATGAGAGGGTAAGGTGTGAAACTATTAACAAATCTATGTCTCAAATGCCCATTGGGCCCTGGTGGGCTTAAAAAGAATGGAGATGACCCATAGGATGTTTATCTTGGAAAGAAAAGTCTCTTCAACTTTGTTAATAGTAGTTATCATATAAATAAAATTGTTTAGTGTCATGTTCTTGGGTGTATTTTGTAATGTGAGTATTTTTAAAAATTACTTTTAAATTTTATTAAAATAATATATTTTTATTTTTATTTTTATTTTTTAACATTAACATATCAAAATCATTAAAATATAACTAACATATCAAAATCCAGGAATAACATTAATATATCAAAATCATTAAAATTTCACAATGTTTTAAAAAATATTCTAGAAATACATTTCTCATATTAATTTAGTAAAGAAGATTTAAAGTTCATAACTGAGTGCCAAAAGCTAATTTTTTAAGCATTAATGACCTATTATTGTTGAAAAAGCTTAAACTATATGTTGATCCAATGACCAGAAAAGCCAACAAGAGCAAGAGGTTCACAAAAACTAGAAGGACGGGATCTCCCACTTAAGTCCCTTATCATGAAGACTTAAAATTCAAACCACATTTTTCTTTTCTTTTTGATAAGTTGGTAATTTTTGCTTATATTTTTATGACATGAAAAGGTCTAAGATAACGTTATATATTTGGGTTTAGCAATTAATTTAACTTAAAATATCACGAGTTTAGTAGTATGTTGTCCTGATGAAATACCAAGTTCAACACGTTTGAGTTCAATAATTAGTTGAACTCGTGATAATATATGTTTAGTGGTATATCATACTTAACACGTTTAGGTTAAACAATTAGTTGAACTAAAAGCAATGCGGATCTACAATATGTCAAACTTTACATGTTTGAGTTCATTGATCAGTTGAGCTAAAGACAATATAAGCCTGATAAAATGTGAGACCTAATATGCATAGGCTTACCAATCAATTAAACTCAACGTAACATGGATCTCATGAAATAATAAAATCAATACACTTGGATTCATTAATCAGTTGAACCCAATATAACTTGGCTATAATAATTTGTCAGATCACAAGCAATCAACTAAACCAAAGATGCTATAGATTTGATGAACAACCATGCTTTTTTTTTTCTTCCATTTAAGTTTTGCCACATGGCAAGTTTTGGAAATCCAAGACTAAGAAACTCTATTTTTAGATTAAATACATGAATCATTCATATTAAATATAATGATCTTTCTATATCTATAAATGTACATAAAGTTTTATAAGAAACTCACCATATATATCATCTCATTAATGATATGTAATGAATATTTGTCTCTCGTTAATGTCACATAAAAGAAAAGGAATTTATAGCCCTTCTCTTTATTGAAGTAGACAATGTTTGAGGATTATAAATATTTTCTAAATTATCCAAGTAAAATATTTCTATTATGAATAACTTGTATATATTTCAAAGCACTAATCATCATCACATAACACCAATGTTCTATTTTTTATATCTATTTTTTCAAAAAATATCATAATTATAAAAAATATTATAATGTCAAACAGGCTTGAATGGACGTAGTTATAAATTGGGAAACTATTTGAGGAAAATTAATTATTATAATTATCTATGCATTTCATTTTCATGCACGTGAAGGGGTATTATTTAAAAAACTCCAAAAGAATTCGCAAAATATCTAATGATTTAGAACAACTTTTTGCAGACTATCCAATGTGAAGGCACAAGGCATGGCATAATAATATATTATCTCAAAATGACAAGGATATGTTCTTAATTAAAGAAGATGTCGATGAATATAATTGACTAAGAGTTTATTCTTCTTGCCTCATGTGCTCTCATGCCACAAAAAATAAAGGTAAAATGTAAAGCAATATATTTAATTTTATTCAATGGACCGATCTTTATCATACAAATGCACATGTACACATTGATGAGAGAATATGAAGCGGTGTAAAGTTGTGAAATGACCCATGAATAATTTTTTTTATAATTTCAAGTTGAATTTGTTTGATTTTAAATTGCTTTTAATCTTTAACGATAATAAATATAAATTCTCTAAGATAAAATATCTAATAAGAACACGTGATGATATAACGCTTGCGATCTGTATAATATATCTCGAGTTCGAGTCAGGAAATGTATTTTTTATAAGGATCTGGAACAATTAAGATTTTATTTGTTCATTTAAATCGATAAAATATGTTTTTCAAGAAAAAAAATTATAAAATACATTACCTTTAAATGGAAAAGGTTAAAAAGATTTATGGAGCCCTAAAATCAGTGGTGTTTGATTGTTTTTTCAAAAAAAAATATATAAATACAAATAAAAAAACATTTTGAATAAAATATGAGACTCTCAATTCAATATTTTAAAGATTTTTTTTTTAATGACAAGGATTTTAAGGCTATGGTAAACTATTAAGCAAATAACTATCCAATTACAAATTAATCTTAATTAATTTTTATTTCCAACCGGTTAAAAAATGAACTCGGTTAAATCCAATTAATCCAACTATATCTGTATGAGATCCAGACAAGTTAATTTCAATAATTTTATTTATTATTTTTTAAAAATTAATAGAATAAACTATAGCTATTAAACCATTATATTAATTGAGCTGATAAATGCCTAATTTAGAACTTCATCTGATTTTATTTCATATTGGTATTTCAAATTAAAATGCCTAATTAAAGATGTGTTCGGGAGTGCTTTTCAAAAGCACTAATGAAAAAATTTGAAAATTTTTTATTTTTATTTTTCATTTTAAATAGATAATTTTTGGTATTTTTAGATCATTTTGATGTGTTGATAACAAAAATAATTTTTAAAAAATGAAAAAAATATTATTTTGATGTATTTCTAAACGAAAAACACTTTCAAATGAAAATTTTTTATTTTTATTTTTCATTTTAAATAAAAATTTTTAGTGTTTTTATATCATTTTGATGTGTTGATGTCAAAAATAATTTTTAAAAAATAAAATAAAAATTATTTTAATATATTTCTAAACAAAAAATATTTTAAAATACAATTATAACCACAATTACAAACAGACACTAAAGTAAATCGTGACAAGGTTGATTCTAAGTATTTTATTTTATTTTATTTTAATTTAATTTTTTTATTATCATTATGCCTAGCTTGGGGTGAGGGGAGCCACATAGCAAAAAAAAGTTTTTAAATAATAAAATCTCTTAATATAAACTATTTCAAAATTTCAAAATGAAAATTTCAAAAAAATAAAATAAAATCACCATCGTACTCCCACAGACTTCAAACACCCAAAAACCTCTCCTTAATCTCTCCGAGCAGACCAAATTGCAACAAATATCTCTCTGCTCGACGGATTCTTTCTATCCGTTCTCTTATGAGAAGGAGATGATTCTTTTCATCCAAACGACACAAAATCAGTATGGATTCTTCTTCCTCTTCCACCTCCCCTCTCTGCCGCTCGCCGCCCCGCAATCGCAATCGTAGATGGCGTCAGAGCCGGACTTGTACTGCCGTGGTTTTGGTGGCTGCACTCGTGGTTACCACTACAGCCTGGCTGTATCTTGTTTTCTCTGGCACTACTGCTCGGTGTTGGCACAGGTTTAAGAACTGGGAAGGCAGTCCGCATACGCTCCCGTGGAAACCACGAAGTCAGAATCCAAATGGGGTTGAGGAAGAAGATAAGGATCTGTTTCTAGAAGGAAATGCTCCGTCTCTTCCATTAGGAAGAAACAGGAGCCTGTCGGAGGATGAGAGACGAAGAGATGGAGCGGGGCTAGCGTTAAATCATATAGTTTTCGGCATTGCAGGGTCTTCTCAGTTGTGGAAGAGAAGGAAAGAGTTTATAAGGCTATGGTGGAGAGAGAATTCTTCAACGCGGGGTCATGTTTGGTTGGAAGAGCAAGTGGATGATAAAGAATGGGATGAATCATTGCCAAGGATTATGATTTCGGAAGATACTTCGCGGTTTTGGTACACGAATCCGACTGGACATCCTTCTGGGCTTCGGATTGCGCGCATTGTGTTGGAAACTTTCCGACTAGGTTTGTCAGATGTTCGATGGTTTGTTTTGGGAGATGATGATACTATTTTTAGTGTAGATAATTTGGTTGATGTGCTGAGTAAGTATGACTGTAATGAAATGGTTTATATTGGTGGTCCTTCAGAGAGTCACTCTGCTAATACTTATTTTAGTCATAATATGGCTTATGGAGGTGGCGGGATTGCTATAAGTTATCCTCTTGCCAAGGCGCTTTACAGTGTTCTTGATGATTGTCTTGAGAGATATCATAGGTTATATGGAAGTGATGATAGACTCCACGCTTGTATTTCGGAGCTTGGCGTTCCTTTATCTAGAGAACATGGCTTTCACCAGGTTTGTTTATCTACTACCACTGCCCTCCTGCTCTTAATCATTTTCTAATGTTACCTTTTAGACAACCTGTATTTCATTTGTAATTATGTGTTATTGCTTGTGCTGATAGGAAGTTAGTGGTTTTATATTAAAGTCAACTTCATGGATTGAACGTTGATCATAAAAATCTGGAGAATTAGGCCCCTTCAATTCTAGGATTTAAATTGTGATTGGTTTGTTATGGCAGTGGGATATCAGGGGTAGTGCTCATGGTCTTTTATCTGCACACCCGATTGCACCCTTTGTGTCAATTCATCATGTAGAAGCTGTGGAGCCTATTTACCCTGGGTTGAGCTCTTTGGACAGTTTGAAACTCTTCACCAAGGCCATGAAGGTTGATCCTATGAGCTTCTTGCAGCGATCAATCTGCTATGACCGTGTTCGCCGCCTAACCTTTTCTGTCTCTCTTGGTTATGCTATTCAAGTGTTCCCAAGCATTGTGCAACCCCAGGTCCTTGAGCGCTCAGAAATGACTTACTCTGCTTGGAACAAGATTCATAATCAGGAAGAGTTTGATTTGGATACTAGGGATCCCTCCAAATCCGTTTGTAAGAGTCCAGTCCTCTTCTTCATAGAAGATGTGGAAAGACAAGGCAACAATTCTCTGGGTACATATGTGCGGGCAGGGAGATTGAAAGATGATTTGAAAAGGAAAGTTCTCTGCTTTCCTCGTTCAGCTCCTCTTCCTCATGTGGGACGTATTCAGGCTTTGGGGCATCCTCTAAAGAACTGGCATTTGGTGAGTTCCATTTGTATTATATTAATATTCTCAGCATCGATTACTCTGATTTTACTCTGAACATTTTAAATATTTATCATGGACAGTCACCACGTCGCCTGTGTTGCAAAATGGATCAAACAAGTGATGAGCTCCTTACAATATCAGTTAGACAGTGCGGGAAGGGATCTTTTGGTTCTTTTGCTGATTCTGTTGGAATATGAATGGTAGCACTTGGTCTACTTGTTATTATTGCTATGGAGATACTTTATGCTTGAAGAAGGCCCTTCCCCAACCTGTGCTTTATAATGTACAGCATCATTGTTTTAGCTTCCTTCTTGCAACAGTTTTTACCAAATGGCATCTGGTATTTTGAAAACCATGCTAACCAATTGCAGATTTGAGAGTTTCTTTTTTTATGCAGTTGAGTTTAAGATGAGATCACAGACCTTCACTTCATGGACTACATTCTTTGCCTTCCTTTTTCTTCGGAAGGTAAATAATTTCAAGTCTATTTCTAACCTGTAGGCATTGCTAATGATGCTAGAGACAATTTTAGCTAGTTTGAAAATGAAAATTCTAAGATTTATTTCTCCTATTTTTTATTGTCATTGTTTTGCTGTTAACTCTGATGTTTTTTTCTTGTACCTTCAACTCTTTGTCTAACACTATTGTTTGAGCAATTAGAACTTTGATAGTGCCACCCACTCATCGCATGGAAGTAGATGTTCAGTTAAATATCATCCCAATTATTTGGAGTTAGAACCCAGTTGACTATCTTACCACATTGTTCTGCTTTTCTGTTGATCGGTAGGATACAAGACCATGAGGTTTACCTTAACCACATGCAACACTTTGAGTGCATCACCTTGCAATCTTGTATTTAATTTGTGTACTTTTAATGCTCAGTAGTGCATATTTTTCTGTATATTAAGCTTGTATCATATTTATTATGGTCTAATTGTATGGATATACTACATTTAACTACCCAATATTTGGAACTAGTAAATTTGAAGGGCTCGCCTGTCTACACAGCCCCCACCCACCCTTTACCCCATGAGTCTTACCTTAATTTCGTGCAACTTATGAGCACATCATCATACGGATTCATTTGAGTGCATCATACACGACGCAACTTGTCTCTATTTAATTCTACTTTTGTCACCCTTTTTAATGATGAATTTATGTGTCACTTATGACTTAACACGATCTTATTATTTGAAAATGTTACATTTAGCTTCTACTAATTGGTGCTGGTAATATCTGAAACAATATTATTAAAGTTCTGCTGTGTTCGCTTCATAGCTAAGCTGGAAGAATATCATGGATTATCTATCATGTTTTAATCTTGTGAGTGTCTTTTGTCAGCTCTACCATCCTAGGGGTGACTTATTAATCAAGTTTAGAAGAGATGGATGATTAGTGATATGTTTGTGGTCTATGTGGATGCGATTTCTGTTGCTTTTTTATACCATTTATGCTCTTAACGCCATTCCATTGACTGTTGTTTGAGAAAACAGTTAAAAGTTTTGGGCATTACAAAGAAAAGCTTTATTTCGCACCTATGGATTTTTTCATTTCAGTAATAAAAACTAGCATTAAACACTCATACATTTGCATGAGAAATACATGCACAAATTAAAGGAATGGAAGGAACAAACTGAGTAAAGAAGGAATGTTCAAATCCAAGCATGTTATCGTTAGCTTCTTTATTTCTTTGAAGAGGGTAAAGTGTGGGAGGTCTGCCGACCAGATTTTAGGTCGTTAGACACATATTTTAGCTAGAGATGCATTCTGATAGGAATAGTATGCCAGTAAAATATGTAAGTGCTCAGACAGATCAGAACTAGTGTCAAAATTACAAGGACACGTTAGAGAAAAGAACGTGTCAAAAGTTATGTGGTAGTGTTAAATAAGGCTTTGGGGAGTCATGTCAGCAATTCAATGCTGTTTAATTTAGATGTGTTTTCATTTTCTCAAATTTAAATGCCTACCTTCATCGCCTTGTGCATTTTTTCAAAGCAATTCAACTGTTGTTATGCTAACAAGGGCTAAATCATCTAATTAATTCATTGTCTTTTTGTAGCAATTTCTCTATAAGGCCTCGCGTATATCTCGGCAAGGGCCTTATTGGTCTAATGACAACCTTATGAAGTTAATTATTCTGAAGCTCTCGCCATCTCCAAATTTGGATTTTTGTGAGTGAGATAAAAGTACATTTTGGTAATCTTGTCAACAACTTTTTGTAATTTTAGCTGGCAATAATCTCCTGTACTATTCTTGAAACCTTCTTTTTTCTTGTGATGATTGTATCTCATTCTTTTAGTCTGAATCTTTGCCTTTTAATCTATGAATTGCTATTTAAAAATTGTTTTAAGGTATACTTTTTGAACCTTTGCATCAGTGAGTCTCTCTTACCTATCTTTGTCATAAACGACTGAGATATTTGAGCATCTCTTAGTTTGTGAGAAATGGTTTGGGCAGGAACCTAGGAAGCATAGAAATGACCAAGTTTAATGGGTCTATGCAAAAACAAATAGTCAAAGTCATGCTTCAATTCTGTCTTTATGAAACCTATCCTGTTTCTAACCTTTTCTGGATTGATATCAAAGGCTCAGACTAGCACTTATAGATTTCCTAGGTGGTTTAACTCTGAATAATCTCTCAGCATAGGACTGTCTGTATACACAGCCGGTGCTTGATTTGATCCCTATACCATTTTCAATCTATAAATGCAAATATGAATCATTACATGAAGGAAAAACTGTATTAACATCTTTTTAATAGCCTTACATTTCAGTGCTTGAATCTTTATCCTTCATTGTTGCTATGGTATTTCTTCCAGATTGCATAACTAGCAAACCAGGTGGAATTTGCGGCTGAGAACCTCTCTCAGAAACTGGGAGGTTAGCTGCATCGAAGTTGCAAGTTGAGAATGAACTAGTGCATGCACTGTACATCCATTTCATTTAGTGACTAAAGCCAGGAGTTTAAAGTGGCTTTTGAAGGGCCCGATACAGTTTGATGGCACAGCAAAGCATTAAGTGCTGGAAGTGCAACTTGTTCATTCTGATGGGTGCAAGTCATTTTAGTTCTAGAGGGAGTTGTCGCCTTGATAAAGCGGGCAATTAGCGATGCTTTAGGAGTCGTTAATAGATCACTTCAAGTGATGGCGACCCTTTTTTTGACTTGATGGGATTTGGCTTGGGAACCTAAATTCATCCTTGTTGTTTTCTTTTTCACCCTAGAATTTCTTCCACTCGTTCACAACTTCATCATGAGCATGTTCTTATTTTTGTTGTCTAATCAACTATGGCATTTACTTGAGATTTCTATCTGGGGATCTCACTAATTTTTGGAGGGGCACGTGGAGGTGTGGTGCTTGTTTGACAACACATTGCACTGTAGTTGCACCTGCGTTTTGCCTACAGCGCAACCTGCAGTCATTGCGCTGCTGGTAGACATGCAAGAACACCATTAATATATCAGAGCCCAGCAAGGCTCGCTGGGTTCACGTTTTTGGAAAAGAAAATTTGCATTTGTTGACTACCGACAACTAGGGGTTAAAGAGTTTTTGATGAAAGGAACACTGCTAGATTTCATGTTTGTCAGAAGTCAGAAGAGAACATCTAGGCTTTAAACCTGGAACACGAGCTGCTGAGTTGTGGGCGTTGTCATGCTGCGTGGCCGTATAGGACAAGTGTGGATTCATTTCAAGCAGAGTTGGGGCTAGGCGGGCTTCTTTCATTTCTTGGTGTGAGGGATGAATCCTAACCTCGAAACATTTTATTAGGGTTATCTTTGAGTTGCCATTTGTGTTCTGTTGGGCTTGCATTTTTTACTCTCTAAATGCATGGAATGTGTTATGGTGATATGTTTTCATCCTTCCTGCCTCCTTCCCATAGGATAGCTTCATCTTAATTAAATTAAAAACAAAAAATATTGGAGAGTATATTCTAAATCGATCACTCTCAAGACTACATATTTTGCCCAGTTCGAGAATCCTTAGGACTGCCTTGAATTCGTGGCCTTGCATGAGCCATCTATTTTAACTTGTTTTTCACTGTATTTTAAAAATATTTTTTAAAAAATTAAAATATTTTTATTTTTATTTTATACTTTAAACTAAAAATTTATAGTATTTTTAAATTATTTTCATGTGCTGATATCAAAAATAATTTTTAGTAAATAAAAAAAATATTATTTTGATGTATTTCTAAATAAAAATTATTTTAAAAAATAACTGCAAGTATACTTTCAAACAGTACTATCACACAAAATAAAATCTCTATTTGCCACCATGGGTCTTTCAAACAATTCATCATAAAATTAGGAGTATATATAGCTCTTAATATCGCAATCACACTCTCAAATAGTATTATCACATAAAATAACATCTCTATTTTCCACCATGGATCTTTCAAACAATTCATCGTAAAATTAAGAGCATATATAGCTATAAATTAGAGCATTTAACGATAACCCTAATTCTTGAATTTATTTTTCAACTTCCATAAGCCCAACCTCTCCATTCCCTATACCAGATGCAGTCCTTCATCACATATCATCTGAAGTATGTTTCAAAGATTCATTCTTGGAATAATTAAGAGTTTTGACTGGAAAACTACTTGCTAGGCCTCCATTGTTGAAACAAGGATTGATTCTTTGCTGGGTTTTTCTCCTTCTGCAATATTGTTTGACTCGACTTGCCATTTTGCCTGCTCAAGAACCACCCATCAATATATTAATTGACCTCAAACTAGCTAACATTGGTTTAATATCACCCTTCAGCCCACTTATGAATCTCGAAATGAAATATGATTCGGGCAGTGAAGAATTTAATGCATTCATCAAAGATTTCATCCCAGTTAAACCGATCGAGTGCTAATTTCCACAAACATACCATGCTTTTGCCGTCGATCCTTATAGCTTTTCACCATGCCATTCCTGGTGGCTGCACTGTATCTGCTCGTCTGTCTTCAATTAATGCTCCTTCACAGCTTTTAACTTGTTATTTTCCACCATTTTCGTCAGCTTTAATTAGTGATTGCTGACAACTGATGGCCCTGGAGAATTGGCTCCAAAATACCACTTATCAAGGCCTAGCTTTATGTTATTATTTCGTGCTCTTCAATGGTTTATATACAGCATTGCTACTGATTAGCTAACTAACTTTCCCGCGAATAACTGTGACTAACTTCTTTTTAACTGCCACTACCATATCATTCACGAGGACCATTAGAATTCCAGTCGTGTTTCTGTGAGATTTGTAACAGTCCTGGCTTAATATAGATGCAATTGGGGTCTCCTTGCATCCATATGAATCTGTGTGTGTATCTATATCTATATATCTATATCTATATCTATATAGATAGATGTGTGATGAATCTATTTATACATCTCTTATGTATCTTAAAAAATAGACTTCATGTTTTGTTCGCGAATATTTCCATCTAATTAATATATATATATATATATATATATATATATATATATATATATATATAAAGGAAAAAAAGATAATTTAATATTTAAGTGAGTATATAAATTATAACTTCCATATCATACATAGAAAATCCCATATTTGAAAATTGATGTATTTTCTTAAAAAAATGTTGGAGACTGCATTTTGCAACGATACAAAATAAAATGATTAATTTCTTTTAATATTTTCTCAAAACTAAACCCAAGTTTGCAACATGAAAAGCACACCTACTTGCTATATCTAATTGTCTGTTTAGTAGTGTGGTTGATGCTGTTTTTGAAAATATTTTTCGTTCAGAAATGTATCAAAATTATATATATTTTTTTATTTTTAAAAAAATTATCTTTAATATCAACACATAAAAATGATCTAAAAATACTATTTTTTAATTTAAACCATTTTTTTTAAAAAAATATTTTTAAAACACAATATCAAACATCTCAATAAAAATAACAGACTTCAAGACTATGAACTAAGTTGATTGTTAACGACACAATTAAGCTATCAAAAAATTTACTTGACAATCATGATAGGAATGGATTAGAGGTGAGCCTTAATTTTAGTTTAGATAAAATAAAAAAATCCAATTGAACCAATTTTGTTTTCTACATAATTTTAATTTGAACCAAGGCAAATTTACCGATTTAGTTTTATATTTTTTAAAATTATTTTTTTTAATACGAGAAAACCTCACCTCTTGAAAAACTTATTTTGTAAGTTCAGGTGAGCAACTAAATCCTGGTTGTTTCAAACTCTTACAGCATATACATGCTCTGATTTGAACTCGAGATTTATTGTGTAAATGAAAAAATTTTATATTATTATATTATGCCCCTTGAAGACTTAAAAATCAGATAAGTTCAGTTTAGTTATCGGGACTTTCAGTTGAGCTATTTTTTTAACAAAAAAAAAACAATCTACTATGTCTTTAGTTGTTTATAATAAGGTTTGGTCTGAATTAGTTTGGTTTAGTTCGATGCCCACTTGGTCCTTAATTTTTATTATTAGTTTTAAAATCAAAACTAAATTAAATGTGATTATTTTGTATAAAAAAATAAGTTAATTTAAAAACTCAGGAAATCATTAGATTCGGTTGATGTCCAGTCGAATTTTCACATGAACTTTAAATAATTCGACAAGTGGGGTGGACCGGCAAGAAACTTGAGACAAGGGAGGGTTTACAGGTAATATGAAGTGGATGAAAATAAGGAGGAGATACGCGGAGCATGTGCACCGCACCCATCTGGCCAATGACACGACGGAGATACCAGAGAGGACGGTGGTGGTGGTGGGCTGTTGGGAAGGTTTCACAAAACCAGCAGAAACGCCACGCACGTTCTTACACCTCACAGCATGGACCCCTTTTCACAGCTGTTCCAATCTGTTCCTGTCTCCCCCTTAATTCCTCCCCTTTTCCACCCCTCCACTCTTTTTTTTATTATTATTATTATTATTTCACATCTTCTTGATCCGTTGAAGATTTTAATTAAGGTGAAATGGTGATTAATTATGATAGATTTTGGTTACTTCTTAGAGTAATTAATGTTTTCTTTATTGATATTTAATCACGATAGAATTTTATTTATATTTTAAAATAAAAAAATACAGAAATAACCGAGTCAAAGATATATAAGATGAAAAATATGGAATATTTAATCACATTTAATTATATTATTGTGGATAATTAAATTTTGCAAAGATGCAAAACCAATTGATGCATCAATCTAGCGTACGAATTGCCTGTTTAGAATTGTAACGGTGGTTGTTTTTAAAAATATTTTTTATTTATAAATATATCAAAATAATATATTCTTTTAAAAAATCAATTTTAATATTAGTATATCAAAATGATCTAAAAATACTAAATATTTTTAATTTAAAATAAAAATAAGAGATTTTAAAAAATACAGTGTCAAACAAACACCACTGAAAAAAAATCTGGAAATTATTAAGGCTAATGATAGATTATAATTATTAATTATAATAAGCTTTCGGAGTGGAGTCCACAAATCTTGAAATCATGGAGGCAGTAAGCTCAACATCATGTAATGCTCACCATGTTATATATTCTCTTTTAAACCCTAATTAACTGCCCTAATGTCATGTGGGCATGATTAGGGATTTGATGAAATAGTTTCAAAAACTATATATTAGTGGGAAAAAATATTGTGGGGGAGGAGAAAAAACTGTGCAGAGAGCAATGTGCTGTCAAGAATTGTGTGTCATGTTCTTGAAATTCTAGTTAAAAATGTGGTGGTGACAGAAGAGCAATTACCCGCCACCATCAGACCCAATCACATGGAACTTATTAAGATGGGTCCCATGTGGGACCAGACACAAACTTTCTCTTACTCAACTCATCTTCTTGTGTTTTATTTTGGATCCCTCGCATGTTTCGTTTCTGAAAAACACACAAATATTCAATAACATAAATTCATAATTATTTAAACAATAAAAAATATGAAAAATAAATATGAAAAAAACTATATATATATATATATATATATATATATATATATATATATATATATATACATATCATACAGCCAGGATAATCACATATGAAAAGAATTAAACATAACTACAAAATCAATCTTTCTTTAAAAAAATAAGAGAGAGAACATTTTGAACTGCATTAACTTTTCAAATTCATGACACATGTCATTAGACCGAAAACATAAAAAATAATCAAACAGTAAATTAAGCTCAATCTATGACAAATCAACAATTCTAGATTTTATTGACGTTTAAGGTAAGTAAATTATTTTACTATGTAAACAATTTAGAAAAGACTATCATATCGCCAAATAATCTTTTAATAATAAATAGGACACTGGAAAAAAAAAACCCACCATCAAGGCTTATATTCTTTCCACTGAATGAAAAAATCATAATTTTACTATAATAATTCACAATAAAATATATTTAGTATTACAATGCAGAACTCATGTCAATATATAACTATTAATTAGATAAATATATGTATTATATTTAGATATACAATTAGATATGCATGGAAACAGAACTAATCATTTATTAAAAGATGGTGATTGTGTTTATTAACAAAATAAATAATAAAATAAAATGAAATTAATTATCATTATACTATTTTTTTTTTTTTTGATAAACTTGGACTTAAGAGTAAAATAGTCATTTTATAGGGTTTTATTCATCATTATCAAATTAATCAAGGATAAAAAGGTCTTCTCATAGTTTTTAAGCACAAAAAAATACCTTAATTATTTAAAAAAAAAACACTAAATTGAACTTGTGTCCATGGGCTTCTCTGTGTTTTTTTTTTTTTTTTAGCACTAGTATTTCAACCTTGATTCTTCTTCTGTATTAATTTTGTTTTTGATTATTTTGTCAAATTTTGATTTCATATTTAGGTCTATAATTATAATTTTTCTCTTTTTCTTTTTTTGTAAAACTTGATCCTTATTGTTTTGATTTTGAATTATTTTGTGAATTTAACTTTTCACCTCTTTTGCACATATTTTTTTGATTTCATCCTTCAATATTTTTCATTTTAAAAAATAGACTTTGTAATTTTTTTTGTTTTTTTTTTCAATTAAGTTATTGTAATCTCATTATCTAGGCAACAATTATAGTCAGGAACCTTGGTGTGTTTTTTTTTTGTAAATTTTTTCAATTTCTTCATTGAAAATTGAATTCTTTTTTAAATTAAGTTTTATTTTTTTCACATTTTATTTTTATTAAGTTAATTTACTTGCATGATTCCACTTGTGAGTTTTGGGAGCCTTACCTGAATTTGCAGGTGTTTTATTTTTGAGCTTTTTTCGTTTACTAATTTATCTTTTTGACCTTTTATATTTAGACTGTTAAGGATTTAATTGTTTTTTAATATTATTTCTGTGATGTTGGCATGACCTCAAGACCCTGTTACTAATTTTCCTTTCATAATTCTTTTGTGGATTGCAATTTACCATTAAAATTCAATGAAAATGTTAGAGATGAAAAGATTTAGATGTAAAGTTCATGGTTTGTGATTCCTATAAGAAGAAAACCAAAATAGATATGGTTCCATGTGTTATTTGCTATGAAGCACATTGTAAACAATATGCCTCACATGTGCTTGAGAAGCATTTTGAAATTGAGAAGGTTAGGATCAATGTTTTCATACTTAAGATAAAAGTTGTGAACTAGATTCTAAATTCTTTTTTCTAAATTTAAGATTATCTTTTTTTATTAGAGATGTCAAACATGTTAACAAATATAATATTTTTAATGTAAAGGATAAGCACATAAAAGATATGAAAATTTTTGGCTGGACAACTACAAGATCGAGGTAAGAGCAATTTGGACTCGAGGACGAGTTCTCTCGAACCTAGAGAGATTGATGCAAGAAGATTCTTAGGAAAAAATGGTTTTCTTAATTATTATTTTTTTCTATTTAGTTTAGAAATACTCTATGGTGTTTTTATAGTTTTTCTATTTAGTTTAGTAAATCAAATATTGATATTGATTGTTTTATTTTTAGTTTTCCTTTTAGTTTAGGAATCCCTTAAGTAACTCAATAATTATTTATCAGAATTATTTTCCTCTTTATTGTATGTCTATGATTAGTATAAATGAGACTATTTAGCTTGTGTTATAGTATAATATGTCATACTTCTATTCTTAGAAATAAAATTATGAATTAAAATTCCATGGCAAGCACTTCAATTCTTTATTTCTAGCTCATTGCTTTCTTATTTATGTTTCCATCTATATCACCAATCTTGAGCGATTTGTTATTCGTGTGTTTATTTATTTATTGTCATGTAAATCTCAACTAGATTGGATATATGCAATGCATTAATTAATATTTATTAACATTTTATATTTTATTAACATAGAAAATAATTACGATGGTGAATAAATCAACAATGTTTTTTTTACCAATGCGTACGTTTAAAAAAGAATCATGCATAGTTATTTTTGTATTAATTTATTTTCAAATTAATAACTATCAAGACGTGCACATCCTGTAAGAACTTGAAATAGCCAGAGTTTTATTCACCTGTGTCATTATTATTTATGCATACATTTATTTTTAAATAATCATCAATTTGACAGCATATATGATATGATCTACACACATCATTTATATATTAACAATTATTATATTTATTCATTATAGTGTAGTTAGTACATACCAAGAACAAACGGCTATTAAAGGTGCGTCTAGAAATGCTGCCTCGTGTAAATTTTAGCCTGGTTCTGGTTGGGTTAATTTTGAACCATGGTTAAGTTGGAGCGTACATATTATGATTCTTGTATTTCTATCTTTCTCCAGCTCAAATCTTACAAGGCAAATACATTAAATAAAAAAATAAAATAATATTAAGCTTGAAAGAAAAGAGAATACTGTGTGGCCAATTTAAATATAGTTAAAACAGTGGACCCAATTGGACATGGCCACGTCAATGCTGGTGGGATTTATAGGTAGATATTAAATATGATTGGAGATGAAAATGGGGATGGTTTGCAGAGAATTTTAATCTCAGAGATGAGGTGGGGTGTGTGTGTACTTGTGGGGTGGCCGATCCTTTGAGCTTTCGTTTTCATTTTTCCCCCGTTTTAATTCCACTGCTATTATCTTTTTGTAACCACGTCAAATTAGTTATATTCTTAATAAAATTAATTTAATTATTTTTTAAATTTTAATATTTTATTAAAAAACTATCTTATCTAAAATATTAAGTTGCTAGCTGAGATTGTAGACTATAATTTATATTATTTTCCAACACACCCTCTTAAGAGAAAATCTTTTGGTCTTGAAACTTGTACAGATTTACACTACCTTGTACTTGTTTTTTTTATTAAATATAATATGAATGGTGAGATTCGAACTCGTGACCGCTAAATCAATAAGACTCTAATACCATGTTAAGGAACCATCTCATCTAAAAATATAGGTTGTTAGTTAAGACTTCAAAATATGATTTATATTATTCTATAAGAGACTTAATTTTTGTTATATTATTTAATTATATAATTAATGAAATATTATTAAGTAATTAATTATCTTAATTTATCTCCATCTAGAGCCTATTAAAGATTACATTATTGTTTTATATTTATAAAATGAGAAAGAAATTAATACTAACCAAGCTATAACTCATTGACTATTTCACAAGAAATATTTTAGTGAGAATACATTGCATCTCAAGATATATTTTTTTTTATTATATTAGCATGCCCATTTTTATTTATTTTTATATTTTGCCAAAATATATTTATTTTTTCCATCTTGGCCCAAAAATACTTCCATCTAAGCCAAAGAAATGCATTTATCTCGACCCATCTCACAATTGAATAGGAACATATATTATACTTCGATAAAAATTCTATTTATCTTGAATAAAATAGAAATAATAATTAAAAAAATACTGGTAATAAAAAAAAACATAAACAATTATTAGCTGCAAAGTGAGAGAGAGAACTGCTGACAACACAACACACAGACTCTCTCTCTCTCTATCTCTTTTAATCATCAACATCCTCATAATTTGTCATCTCCATTCGTTCACTTCTCTCTCTCTCCCCCCCCCCCCTCCTCTCTCTCTCTAGCCCCATCCTCTCATTTCTCCTTCTTTTTTTTACACACTGTCATACTTTGTACCAGTGTACAGTGCAGTTGATGATGGTGATGATGATTATGCTCTTCTTCTGATATTCTTTTTTTTCCCTTCTTCTTTACTGCTGGCTTCTTTTTTTTCTTGAATTAAAAACAAGAAAAGGTTTTGTTTTTAAAAAATAATAATAAATCAAATCTGGAGAAGAGGCAGAGGCAGCGGCAGCAGCAGCTCGCACTGACTCAGAGGAATTCTTCCTTTTCTGGCTTTTATTTTATCTTTTCCAGTTGTCTACGCTCTCCCCCTCTCTTCTTCTTCTTTTTTCTCCCTTTCTTTTTAACATCGACTCCATCTTTCACCAGAACTTCCCTCACTCCCACCCTCTCTCTCTCTCTTTCTTGCTCTCCCTCACTCTTCTCTTATCTTCTTCCTTAATCCCTTCACGCTCTGTGAGGGAGGGGACAGAGGGATCGATAGAGTATTGCTTGCTGAATTATTATCATAGATGAAGAGAGATCCTCAACTTCAAGAGCTGAAGATTTATTAATATCAACAAAAGTGGAGAGAGTTAAGTTTAAGGATGCAACAAGGAGGTGGAGAAAGAGGTGATATGGCTTTACCAGCTCCTTCTACATCCGCTGCACTAGCAACCCACATGCAGCAGCAGCAAGAGGTGGAAGAAGCATCGCCCATTAGCAGCAGACCTCCTGCCACTGCTGCCACAACAAGTGGTGGTGGTGCTGCTGTGAATTTGGATGAGTTTATGAGACTTTCAGGAGGTGGTGGTGCAGAAGATGATATTGCTGGGGAAGATGCAGATCGAACAGGAGGTGTTGCTAGTGGTAATAGGTGGCCAAGGCAAGAAACACTTGCCCTTTTGCAAATTAGGTCTGAAATGGATGCTGCTTTTCGTGATGCCACCTTAAAGGGTCCTCTATGGGAGGATGTTTCAAGGTAAATGATAATAATAATGATAACAGCAACCCTTTTTGCATTTTTCTCGAGAAAAATTAATATTTTTATACCATTTTTGTCTTAGATCTCCATTTATCTTTAATTCTGTAAACAGAAGAGGCACATGGTTGCTTCTATCTCTTTCCATCACGATTCACGAGTTAGCTTGGCATCTTTATTTAAAAAACAAAAATAAAAATAAAAATTATAGGCTGCATGAGCTCTAGCCAATTGGCTTATAACTCATCACTTGCTTTCCTTTTCTAATCAAACTCCATGGAAGAAAATTTGAAAATCCCAAGAGGAATACGAAAAGGATCGATTCCTCTTCTTTTGCAATTTCTCGTTCTTGTTTTTACTATTAAAACAAGCAGCTTTCTTTTCTTTTCTTTAGTCTTATCTCTCTCTGCACGGATTGGATAATTGGAATGGGAAGTGGAGAGGAAGTCTGTGGGCCTATAGCTATGAAAGTGAGTGAGAGAGAGAGGGCATCATCTTCTTGTTTATTAAATTTAAATTAAGGTCAGAATCTCAATTGTATAAACAGAGAAAGGGTCTGTTTTGTATGATTGGAAAAAAATTATTATTTTTTTATCATTGAAAACCACTCCAGTACTACTTGTGGTAATAAAGTTAAAATATGATGGAACAGGAAGCTAGCAGAGATGGGATACAGGAGAAGTGCCAAGAAATGCAAAGAAAAGTTTGAGAACGTGCACAAGTATTACAAAAGAACAAAGGAAGGTAGGGCTGGCCGTCAGGATGGGAGAAGCTATAGGTTTTTTAGCCAGCTTGAAGCTTTGCAGAATACTGGCGGCGGCGGCGGCGGCGTTTCTCCTCAGCTGATTGGCCCTGCAACAACAAGCAGCCTAGATGTTGCTCCTGTTTCAGTTGGGATTCCTATGCCTATAAGAGCTCCACCTTCTTCTCAGGTACCTCAACCAGCTTCAAATATTGGTTCCATGCTTCCTCCTGATCTGGGGGCCACAGTGGCGCCTACAGCTGCTGCAGGTGCCCCGGTTGGAATCAGCTTCTCGTCGAATGAGTCTTCTTCTTCTCAGAGCTCTGAAGATGACGACGACGACGACGACGAGGATGTAGGTATATTAGGAGGACAAACATCAGCCATGGGTGCTGGTACTAGTCGAAAACGTAAAAGGGCGTCATTATCGTCATCGAAAGGAGAAATACATCGTATGATGGGGTTTTTTGAGGAGCTAATGAAGCAGGTTATGCAAAAGCAAGAGGCAATGCAGCAGAGATTTTTGGAGGCGATTGAGAAGAGGGAGCAGGATAGGATGATAAGGGATGAAGCTTGGAAAAGGCAAGAAATGGCTAGATTGAATCGTGAACATGAGATTATGGCTCAAGAGCGGTCTATTTCGGCGAGTCGAGATGCAGCTATTGTTGCCTTTCTACAGAAAATAACTGGCCAGACTATTCATTTGCCTACGCCTGTATCAATTACTCCTCCAGTTTCACAACCACCACCAACAACAACACAGCCACGACAGGTTCAAATAGCGCCATTGGTCACTGTCTCAACACAACCACTATTGCAACCGCAACCCATGCCACAGTTACAAGTAACACCACAACAAAATAAGCAACAGCCACAACCACTACCCCAACAGCAACATCACCAGCAAATTCATCATCAACACCAACCACCATCCATTTCTTCGAACATAGTAATGGCGGTCCCGGAACAACAAATATCACCACAGGAATTTGGAAGTGGCGGGAGCGAAGCAGCATCATCAAGATGGCCAAAGCCGGAAGTTCTTGCACTTATAAAGCTGAGAAGTGGGCTTGAAACAAGATACCAAGAAGCTGGGCCTAAGGGACCACTTTGGGAAGAAATCTCAGCAGGGATGCTAAGGCTGGGCTATAAAAGAAGCTCCAAGAGATGCAAAGAGAAATGGGAGAATATCAACAAGTATTTCAAGAAAGTCAAAGAAAGCAACAAGAAACGGCCAGAAGATGCCAAGACTTGCCCTTATTTTCATGAACTGGACGCCCTTTACAGGAAAAAGATACTGGGCAGCAGTAGTGGTTTTGACAGCCAAAATAGGCCACAAGAGAGCTTAATATTGGATCCAATGCCACCTCCGATGCAGCAGGCAGTGCCACAACAGACACTACAAGCCACAGAATTACAAAACAAAAATGGGGCTGGTGCTGATGTTCAAGCAAGCAATACAGTTTTAGCAGGAAGTCCCTTCGGAGAAGGACATGGAGGAGCAGAAAAGAAGGTAAACCTTAGTTTTGTTCCAAAAAGAAAAGAAAAGAAACGAACTTGTAGTGTTATATATATAGTTATATTGCCTGAAGTAATCAATGCACAGTTACTTGATGCCTACTGATTCTTGCTTTCATATTGAAGCCAGAAGACACCGTGAAGGAGCTGATGAAACAGCAGGGGACTCAGCAGCAGCAGCAGCAGTTAATGGTGGATGACTATGATAAGATGGAGGAAGGTGACAGCGAAAACGTAAATGAAGATGAATATGATGAGGAAGACGACGGAGACGAAGATGATGAAGAAGATGAGGCATTGCAAGAGGAGAGGAAAATGGCATACAAGATAGAGTTTCAAAGGCAGAACACAAGTAATGCCACCAATGGAGGAGGTTCTGGGGCACCCTCCTTTTTGGCCATGGTTCAATAATACCATTGTCAGTATCCTTAGATCCCAAAATGTACCATATGTGTGCAGAAGCTCAAATCAAACAAAAGATATCTAACAAAAAAATATTTGAGTTCAAAGCCTGACAACCTTAAAAATTCTTCCTTTTTGTTTCCTTCCCTCCCTTTAATTCCCAGTAAATTCTTTTCTCATCCTGTATCCTACCCGTCCCTTTCCTTTCCCTTTTCTTCTGTCCTTCTTCACCATATAGTAGCTTTGTTAGGATGAAATGTCATTTTGCATGGCAATCACCACCACTATTTGTATCAGCTTTTCTTTCAATTTATTGATTTGTTGTTAAATAAATCACCTGTTTGTTCAAGACAAAACAGGAGGATTGATCGAGGAATTAAGACCAAAATAAGCTCGCCTAGCCGATCTGGCTAGCCAGCCGCCAGCCAGCTACATCTTAGTCATTTATTCATGTCAACATCATCAGAGAGATCAGACTGAAGACAGCAGCTAGCCAAGAAGCAGCCCAGAAGAAGAAGGTGTGGAGTGAGCGCAAGAAATTATACAAGTTAATTAGAGGATGCATGCTTGTAATTTGTGATCATATAATCATTAGAAGAAGCTAGCAGATCATGTGTTAATTAATTAATTTTAATTTTCTTTGATTAATAAGCATTGCTTAAGTACTTTCTCTTGCTTTGCATGAGCTTAATGACCAATCTTGGGTGGTTTTTTAGGAATTATTGATCTTTATTTATAATGTAATCGAGCTCTTTTTTTTCCCTTTTCTTTTTAATTCAGCATTCTTACAGTGATTAATTACAATAATTATTCCCTACTTGCTTATATTAAATCCATATTAAAAATTTTAAAACAGATAATATTGTATTACTCTCCCTAATTAATTTTTGAGTTAATTTGGTAGAGAAGTGGATGACTGATCAAACTTCCATGATCAAATTCCATAAGAGGGAAGAAAGGCAGATTTGATTTGTTGTAATTAATTAAGTAACAATTACTGTCTCTTTTTTTTTTGAGAAAATACTTAATATATTTTCAAATATATATGTGCACGTATAGACAAATATATTGTAAGAATAAAATAGAGGAGGGGAAATCAGCCATGGAAGGCATAATCTAAATAGAAAACTAAATGAACAACATTTAATTATTTTTATGGTTTACGGGAAAAATATATATTGGTTAAAATCTCTTTTTCATAAATTTATTGGCATTAGTTGCAGATCAACATTGAAAAGTTTGAGTGCTTTAAAATAATTATCAATACTTAATAAGAGACAAATAAACACAAGGAAAAGAGAAGCATGAGAGAAATAAATATATATTTTTTTAAATCCGAGAAACTCTACTTCTTTTAAAATATTTTTTACGAGTTCAGGGTTAAATAAATAAAGTCCCGGTTATTCCAGATTTCTTTTGTCACCACATCATATTCTTTGGAAAGAAAAAAAAAGATTTGAAACTAGGTGGAGATATTTTGAATAACTATCAAGAGAAAAGGAAAAAAAATGTTTTTTTTTTTTTAAATATATGAAAATATTCTTATCATTTTAGTAGGTGATATATGATTTTTTTTATATAATCATTTATCATTATCTTAAAAATAAATTAATATGACTATAAAGTAAGAAACAAGACACAATAAGATTTGTGAAATTTCAAGTATAAAAATAAATAAAATTATCTGAAATTGCCAATTTTTTTTTTTTGTGGAACTTGTATATATATATATATATATATTCTCTAAACTAGTAATAAAGTGGGAAAATGTGAGGTGTAAGGACATTATATATGTTTATTAATTAAGGGGGGAAATATTAATTTTTTATTCGATAAAAAGATATTTTTAGATCAATTTAATTTCATATTAAATAAGAGTAAAGTAAGCCTCTAATTAATACTTATTTAATTACACATACAATATTATTAGAACTTTCATCATTGCGAAACAATATTAATAATTGATCTCCCCGAGGTTTGATTAATATAGATAATTCATCTGTGTCTTGTGTAGTATTTTAATTTATAGGATTTTTATTGAAGAAGGGTATGATATACATAAGTGGAAAGAATAATTAACAAGTTCTATTGTGCATTTATTCAAATTAAATAATTAAATAAATAAATATCATGGTCTGGGGAAAAACAACATAATTGACACGTTCAAAATTTTTTACATTATATATATGCATTTATTCAAAATAAATAAATAAATAAATATCATGGTCTGGGGACAAACAACATAAATGACACGTTCAAAAAATTTTACGTTATATATATATATATACTCAACACAGATTAAGCAAGAAAACGTCTCACTCTCACTTTCTTTCTGTGGGGTAGAAATGAAGCTAGGAATCTGAATTTCAGTGGTCCAATTTAACTGATGATGGCCTGAAAATTAAAAAATAAATAACACAATGAGTGATAGTTCTATCCTTAAAATTCAGATTAAAGATATTTTTTAATCTTCATATATTTAAATTAATTTTTATAAAATAGAATTCTTCAGAAAAATTCATTTGATCAATGCATTCAAAAACAAAATAATTTTCCTATGGCTATTAATATTATATAAATTTTGGAAAATAATGTGAGAAGCAACCAATCTTATCAACATGATAAAATAATTGCAAGCAGGGCCTTGGCCCCGTGATTAGTGCAACGTTTGTTCTTGTCAATTATCCAAGTAAGAACCTTGCCATGCATATCTGTCACCAGCGTAGTACTTTACATGTTTACTGGGTTTGCAGGATGTTCAGTGAGTTTTTGGATTAATTGTAATGCACGCAAGCTGGATTAAAAACCTTGATTATAAAAAAAAAATAAATGCTAAAATATCTTTATGTTTTTCTGTTTCAACATATGTTTGATTATGTTTCAAATTGTTTTTGGATTATGTTTCAAAAATACATTAAATTGATTTTTTTTTATTTTTTCAACCGTTTAAATGTGTTTATATCAAAAAAATAAAAAAATAAATATTTTTGAAAAGAAGCACCACAATATTAAACACATCTATACCCATTAGGGAGTGCAGTAGATTTATGCATTTTGTTTAGTGATTTTAGATGATTTTAATGTGCTAATATTAAAAATAAATACAAAAAAATATTTTAATATATTTTCAAATAAAAAACATCATTTATTACAATACTAAACACAATAAATTATTAATTTGTTATACTCGTATTCATCCTTGTATTGATTAGAATTATTCCTCATGTTAGACAGAAATTTCTAGTGAATATAATCACACCATTCGGAATAAAATTAGTCTGAGCTAGAATCGAGATTGAAGAAAGATTAATTAATTTAAAAAAATATAAAAACTGAATAAATATTATGGTTTAAAAAAATGGGAAATAATTAGCAATTAAAGGAAGAGCTTCGCTGCAATGGGGGATCTGCATTTTGACAAGAAGCACCAGCAACAAATGTGGGTATCCATGTAGCTACAAGCATTGGTCTCTCTCTCTCTCTCTCTCTCTCACCCCCCTCTCTCTCTATGCATCTCCCCCCCACTCTCTCTCTAAGCATCTCTCTCTCTCTCTCTCTCTCTCTCTATAAATCTTCTTACATGATCAAAGCATGGCATGCCCTACAAGCACATGTGCTTTTCTTATTCTGTTCTTGGAAACGATCACCACATTCCCCCCACTTGTTCATCCTTAATTTCTTTTTTAATTATTTCTTTCTTTCAATAACCTTTTCATGCCTTTCTATATGTTTCATCAATGGCTCCCTTTATTACCATTGTTATGTAACAACGTTGTCAATAATGGGGTACCAGGTTGTCTTTCCTCAGTGCTCTCTCTCTATATATAAATAAAACATGTCCGGTTAAAACAATATAAATCTGAAAATATAAAAATAAATGCCTCTGAAACAGTAAATCAAACACCATTTTAATCCTTTATTTATTTATTTATTCAGTATATTTAAATGGTTTAACGACGTTATATTAAAATATATAAGAAATTGGCAAGTATCTAATGATGATACATGTATTTATATTTGGGAATCTATATTTAGGCATTCTACGATTATTTTAGTGTTGGCAGATGTAATTCAGCTAGAACTAATAATAATAATAATAATAATAATAATAATAATAATAATAATAATAATAATAATAATCATACACGTAATCATACGATTTTAGGTTCAGAGCACATAGGAAAGGGAAGCTTGGTTGGTGTTGCTAGCACTAATTAGGGTTTGTGCTTGCGTATAGTATCAAAGCACAACCCAGCCTGGACTTTTATTTTAATAAATTTGCAGAGAGGAAGATGGGAGATAGATTGTTGAAATAAAGAAGAACGGAAGGAACGTGCATTAACCATTGCTTGGAATACAGAAATATTTATTTAGGGTTTTGTCAATAATTATATTATTATTATTATTATTAAATTATAGGGTTAGCTTGTGGCTAAAGTTATTTATAATGGGGAAAGGCCGTAAAAGTTAGAGTAATGCTTTTCTATGTGGTCACATATGAAGTAGACATTCTTTTTATATAGTCTTCAAATCAATCAAGTAAACTTAAATTATTTTTTTATTTACCTAATTAGGTTTGTGATTAGATCAACTACAATTATTGGAAAATCTAGTTCAAATTATATTTAAACCTTATATTTTCTTAACTAGTAGATCTGCTGAACCCCACAGATTTAACGACTATGCTATTTTTGTTTTCAATTGTTATATTTGAGTTAAATCTTATTAAATAATCTCTTAAAAAGATATGACGTGATAACAGATAACTTATAATTTATACAGCGATTCTTGAATTCGAATTAGCACGTGCATTTCTCATTAAAAACTAAAATAATTAGAATTTTACTCGCTCGTTCACCTGAACTTATATAATATATACTTTACATCAAAAAGAGTTATAAAATAATAATGAATAACAAATTATAACGGGCTGCAGCTGTCAGTAGCCTCCATGAATGAACCTTGCACGCAGAGATTAATTTATTTTTCTCACTTTATCAGTGTTGTAAGGATTATTATTGATCGAAATGTATTCAACGATTAATTTAAATAAGTTCATTGAATTATCATGAAGAGGTTTGCAGGCAGATTTAAATGAATTATTCGTTGGGCCAACTAATTAAATTATGAAGAGAGCATTACCTGCGTTGCTTGACCCACCAAACCACACTTGCTCGTATGCTCGATACGATTTAGAATCTAATTTTAGCTAAACCAGATTAAGATTTAATTAATTAAATTTAGTCAGCTTCGTGAGTTAATTCTTGGTATAGTTAAAAATTAAAATAATATTATTTATATATATAAATAAAAAAAAAACAGCCCATCTTATGACTATGGCATATTTAGATATCAGGAGCCGACAATTGGTGGGAGCATTTATTTACGTGTTCAAACACCTGTCATGAGCGGAAAAAGAAAAGAAAAAAGAAAAAAGAAAAAAGAAAAAAGATCAGATTGAATCGAGAGATGGAATAACCCCAATCAGCTTGCTTCAAGGGGTAAAATATCATTGGACCCAAAGGGCAGTGCACTGTGACTTCACGTTGGTGACAGGCCTGTCAGATCCCACAATGATTGTAAGTAAATGAATTCACAGGTCACGTCACTGGTTCTTAGAAGAGAGAATATTCCCACACAAACAATCAGAGAGACAACCAGCTCAGCCGCAAAGCCGAGCAAGCAAGCTATGCAAAACCCTAATCAGGTTTCTAAATCTTCACCCAGAAACACAATCATCTCGGCCCACGAAGCCCACAGACCATCACCTAAATTTGATACCTGCCATTCACAGATGCCACTCTCCAGTCCGGGGTTAGCAACAATTTTGTTAATTCCGTTTCTGTTGGTATTTTAATTTTTTAATCAGAATAGAATGTTTTGATTTTGAAATATTCTGGGATGCTGTTTTTGAGTTATATTGTTTATGTATAAGTATTAATTAAAAAAAATAATAAAATTATGAATATATGTAATATTACAAGAATATTATCATTAATCTTGCAAGGTCATTATATCTCTGATTGCTCTGAAATTTTAACATAATATATATAAATATATCAAGAGACTCGTAAAATTTCATCTCAATCTAACGATTAGATTAAAAGATATAATTGATATTGTAAAATTATTTATTATTAAAAAAATATTATTTAACCGAAACAAAACAAATCTAACAAAACCAGAATATTTCAACTAATATTTAACTAAAAAATTCAGAACCGATAAAAATTTAAATTGAGATAAAAATAATACTATTTTATTTTATTTAACTAGTATAAAACATTTCGATCAAAATAGAACAAAACTGACATCCTGGTTAGCGACTCAAATTCAATAAAAAATTGCAAGAGAAAATCACCGTGCTTCGATCAGACATGGAGAGGACGTAAGCCACTTCATGAAGACGAGACGATCAGTGAGGAAGATTCTCAATTATTTTTAATTTTTTTATATAAAAAAAAATAGCTCAGAAAGTTCAAGTTGAATACGTGGAAATGTTGAAATACACGCTACCATGCACTACTCCCAGCTACACAATCTCTTTACAGCTCTGCTTTTATAACTTATAAGTGCTAATTTGTAAGAAAAAACTCAAGATTCTCTCCCATGATAACACTCGTAAATAGCTTGCCAAGGATACGGGACGACGCTTTCATTATGAGAGACTGAAACTCAGACCTCTACCTCCTCAAACTAAAGCCAGATAGTAGATTAGAGGGCATATGACTAATAATCTGAGGGTTTTATTGCTGGCAATTTACATCCATCTCTCTGAGTGATCAAGTTCTCACTTCATGGCCAGGTTCCACGATTCGGATGGGAGCTATAAACAAGTAAATGGCGAAGGATATAATGAAATGAAGACCTAAAGAAGAAACTTTCATTGCCTCGGCTTCAGCAAAACATGTTTCAAGACACATGAAAGAACATTTCCAAAATTGAGATTCTATAGAGAATGGAAGGAGTGATCATCCTAAAGGTTAGAAGTGCCTCAATCCGATTCCTACTTGCTCTTACTTTTCATTTTTGCCTTGAACCTTGACTTCACCATTAGTATCTCTACTGTGTTCATGAAGTTCCCGACCGCCATAAAGACCAAAAGGAAACCGCAGAAAA
Organism: Salix dunnii; assembly: GCA_015731905.1. NCBI lineage: Eukaryota > Viridiplantae > Streptophyta > Magnoliopsida > Malpighiales > Salicaceae > Salix > Salix dunnii. The sequence goes on along the minus strand of CM027674.1, from coordinate 34,459,392 downwards.
TAACCTGCCAGAAATGGATTCTGTCACCAAATTGAATTCCGTGTATTTGAAACGGGTGTAGATCACTAGATCTTAAAACAGGGGGGAAGAAGGTTTTAAAAGCATACCTGCCACTCGGAGGTCACCCCCTTGTAAGCAGTCCTGAGTAGCTGTAGTCCAACATATGCCTCGAAACCCTAAATCAAGTCCACGAGCACACAATTAGTCAGTTCAAAACTCAATTCCAGAAGCACGTGCAATAGATTCAGGTTGAACTCAGGCCATCATGCTTGCTTCAACAATTCAAATGTCAAGATTTCTAGTAGTAGATCTCACACCAATGGCATTATCATTTGAAAAACCTAAAGCTTATTCAATTTCCTTCAAACAAATGTGCAACTGAAGAGGAAGCCTGTTGGTGCTTTATTAAATGAGCACAAAACTTGCCAGCCCAGACGAGGCACTCATGATTAAACTAGAATTCCCTGCCTATTGTGAAACCTCAGAATTCGGTAGATATGAAATCAATTCGACACCCATTTACACAATTCCAGGGTTTGGAAAGCTCTAAGCAACTAATATGTACGAATTCCACAGCCCATTAAAACCATAAGTTTCTGTATGATGGCAAATTGCACCACTAGAATTGACCATTAAGCACATACAAAGGTGGTGCATTTTGCTTCAGAATTGACTGTTGAGAACTTTAACCCAAAAACACCCTCACCATCTGCTTCACAAACTTTTTTTTTTCTTCAGCACCAATCTTGTCCCAAAAACACCTAGAGAGAATGGGAAGATGGTCACGGCGAATTAATTTTGATTTGTTGGTGGCAGTCATGATTTTGTTAGGTTCAATTTCTTTCACTAGCTTTCAATCTCAATACAATTGGTTTACTCTTTAATGATAGAGGCATCCTATATGTGGAGATCTGGATCTTCTCACAATCAAGTTGCTAGTGGTTGTGATACTTGCAACTTTATTGGATTTTAATCTCTCAAAAAGAAAAAAAGAAATAAATGTCCAAAAGATTCATGCGAAAATGGTTGAATGTCCACTCTTGGTACAGGCAAACAAAGAGTGGTCCTCCAGTACTGTAACATCTGCCATGTCTATCCAAACAGAACCCTCTTTTACATGGATCTCTGCCCTGCTCCTTGTAAGCAATCCGATCCTTATGTGGCCAAATCTCAATTTGGAAGGATGGGATTGAGATGGGAATGAAATACTAATCCAGTACCACAGCAATAGTCCCTTGGACTTGTAAAGTAACAAAGAATACTGCTGTGGGGGCTTGACAGGTAGAAGATTAGCTTTGGTTTGGTTAAGTTCAAGTAATGAAATAAAATTTTGATAAGGTGTCAATATAAATGATGCAGGAGCAGCATCAAAGTAGAATGTTAAGTTTGTTGGTTATCGAAGCACAGTACTGTAGAGTGGCACCCTGGCAGGTTTCTTTTAGTTGGGTTTTTTTCCTTTTCTATTTTTGTTATCCATTATTTTATTAGGATATATTTGAACAGCTCAGATTATGTTATTTTTAAGGCTAGGATTTCTTTTTACAAGGGTTTGCATAACAATTTAAGGGCTACTACTGTTATAAGGGATTATTACTATTCGTATTTCAGATTTTAAAAGAACATGTTATTTCTTTCGAAGGCCATATAGTCCAGAAGACCAACCATAGCCATTGATTGTGTTGGATCTCTTTCACTCTCTTTAATCACATCAATAAATGAAAGAGATAAAACAGAAAATGATGCTCGGGGAAGAGGGCAAGTTGGGTGAAGTAACTCCATTCAAATGAATACCACAATTTTAAAACAAATTCCATACCCAAGAATTCAATTAGAGAATCGATTAATTCAATCCACTTAAAGCAATGAAATCAATTCTAGTTTCTAGTTTGGAATTGATTCAAAACAAGTAGTTCGTTATGCTCCTTAGCCTATGTATCAAAATCAGTTTCACAGCAAAAGAACATGAATTTTTTTAGCCCACCAATATAATTTAGTGAAAACTACAGCCTTTGTAATTGGATATTCAATTGGTATTGACTTCACACTTTTCTTCATTTGTTCAAACCATACAAAGTATATACAAAATTAGCAGAGCAAAAATATATGTTATGAGAAGAGCAGGTCTACACTTAGAATTAGTACAAAGATGCAAAGAGTAGGCCTGTTCCATCTGTATATGAGAACACCAGTTAAGAGGTGGGAAAAATACCTGCAAAATGAAGAGTATAGGACACAACAGCCACAACTGACCATCCACACCAGCTGTTTCTCCCCACACAACATCCATTCGCTTAGCCTAAAATAACAATTAAACAAAAAAGGAATGAAAATATAATGTGCTAATTATTATGCATCTGAAGTAGAGACAATTCCTATCCTGCACATCAGACCAGTAGACAAGCTTCCTAAACCGCACACCTCATGAGAATACAGATGGAAACAGACCATACCAAAAGTAAAACATTCAGTGATGCTTTGCAGGGCATCCATGTGATTTTAAGATGATACCTTTCCCAAAGCAATTCGGGTATAGAGTCTCTGGCGTTGATACCTATTCTGCAAAAGCATTGCAACTCCTTGCATCATAGCCCATTGCAAGAACAGTTGTACCCCTCTCTGTGCAAGATTCAAGGAATTGTTAACAAATACAACAGACAACACATTTGATATCTGATGGAAAAATAGGAACCTGCTTCTGAGCACAATTTGGTTGTCCTTTAATCTCCCATGTGAGACTAACAACAGCCATAATCATAGCACAATAGTGGTGGTTGATCCACCTGCAAAAACATATTATCTACTTTGTTGAGATATTTTCGTGCCAGTTCAGGGGACAACAGAAGCTAATGAAACTGGCATTTCCATGCATAATGATGATCATACTGTTGTGAATGCTCTAAAAGCAGAATAAGCCTTATGTGAGATCAAGACTATTAAGAAGAAACAGCACAGAAGAATGAAAAAGTAAAGCCAAGGAAGCCACAAAGCTGAAAAGCTGAAAATTAAAGTGCTTAAACCACTTGAGAGTCTCCTGCCTAGACCATACCTAGGGAATAGTTTTCAAACTAAGCTGTATTCCATGGTTAAGAAACCTACCAAACACGAAAATTCTAAGGTTTCCAACTTTTTTTCCACATTCCATGGTTAAGCATCGGTCATCATACCACCACCAATCCAACATCCTTCTTCACAAGCTTTATTGTTCGGTCTTTTGTTTCTAATGCTCAAAAGATATAAATTTACTAAAAGACAGAAGTAAAGCAAGCTTTTCAAAAACAGAGCATTAGTTCATAAGATGCCACAGGCATCTAAAACTATCAACTGTAAATGGATCACCCACCAAATAGGAACAAGTACCAAGCACCATGAACCATGAACCATTATGCTTTGCTACTCAAATCCCTAAGGAAAAAAATAGTATAGTTCATGACTGAAACATCACTTCTTCTGTAATAGTGCTGAGTGCACCATATGATTCTATCCACTCAGTTACTGATGAGTTTTGGACAAAAGGAGAACATTAACCTCATGGCGGGAAGAATGTGGCATATCGCCAATCAAGGCAGGCTTAGAATTCATGTTACAAGAAAATATGTAGACTTATTTGCTACATCTAATGAGTGTAGCAGTTTCTTTTACAATCATGGAATTTGAGACACTCAAAATTGTGGAAAGCATGAATTAAAGATTGATAATGACAAATGGTGAGCCTAACAATAACTAGAAGTTAAGATTGTGTAATTAATACCACCTTAGGGCCATAAATAAGGAAGAACATGAAAGTATTTACACTTCAGTGACTGAATTAAGATTCATCAGCAGACCTGCTATAAAGTTTGTGGTTGCAAACAAGTCTGCTTGATCAAGTTGTATGTCTTCAAACTAAAGAAAGGATGTCAATCTCTGTTATTCCCCCCACCCCCACTCTGTTTTTTGTACTTTTGATCGACTCCAGTACAGTAAACTTGGAAGTCTTCCTGATCAAGGTCCAACTAAAACTTTAAGGAAACAACTTTTCATATGGCACGATGCAATGAATCAGCTGCTACAATATATTTGAGCCAAGCTGGAATGGTCAAAAACAATTCTCCTGCTAAATTCTAACTGCTTTATACAGCATTTCCATAAATTTCCCATTCATTTCCATAGTAAAAATCATTGCTCAAGCATCTTTGAGATTTTGACTCCTTTATTTATGCCTCGTATCAAAAGAAATGAGTTCAATTAGCAGTCTTGGTGCTGCTTATCCAAAAAAAAAAAAAAAAAACCCTGATTTCAATGCATCTCATCCAAATTCATTTCAAATTGTTAGCATTTAGCATGCAGAACACTGCAAGGAGCACGCACAGCTCAGACAACATATTAAAGTGCAGAAATGCCAGGGTTGCAATTACCATGTACGAATATCACTTCCATTGGCTCTCAATATATTCTCTCTCAAAGCCAATCCAGTGTAGAGAAACAATAGCCACGCCTATCACAGCAAAGGCCAAAAACTGTAAGAACCTGATCTTGCATGAAATAAGCAAATATCAACAAGATCTCTCAATTCATCAAAAAAACCAAAAATTACCTGATACAACTGAACTGGAAACGAAGGCATGCACCCATTCCAGACCCAAGATCTCAAACATAACAAAACCGATGGGAAAAATAGAAACAAAAGTGCAGTCTTATCCTGCTCCCAGAGAAATACAACACTATAAGTTTTCAACTAACTTTAAGAAGAGATAAAATTTAAAACAAAACAAAGCATACCCTGTAACTGTTATACTCCTCTTTAACCTTCAACTGCACATCTTTACGAGAAGCACGCACATTGATCGGTCCCAGAAACATTTTTAGAAAACGCCCTGCATGCATGCATGCAAATATCAACAATATATCTCATTAAATTCCAAATTATTTATCTAAGAACAGTAAAATAATAATAAAAATAATTTATCAAGTCATTGATCATCAACTAAATTTGAAACAAAAAAATCGGTGAAAAAAAAAGACCTTGAGGCTTTGAAGGAAGAAAACCAGAAGCATCTCCATCAGCTATAATACATCTTGCTTTCTGTAAATCTTCTTCAAGCTAAACAAAACAGCACAAAATCGAACAAACAGTTAAGCAGAGATCCAATTTACACAACAACAGAGCAAATATTCAGTCTAATCAACTACCTTGTCAGCTAATTTAGGAGGGAGGTGATTGTTGCGGTCAAGGAGAGAACGGCAACGCCGAATGGAAGATTCAAGAGAAAGAACTTTTTGGCGAACAGATTGTTCGTCGTGTGCGGATTTAGCAATTAAAGAAGCAACAATTTCTTGCAACTCCTTCCCTTGTTCCACCACTCGACCTACCTCTTCCTCCACCGTGTCCTCCGCCGCAGCAGCCATTAATCGGCGTGGCTTTCTGCTCCTTCTATTTTAATTTTTTTCTGGTTCGCGTATTTTGGCTCTTTTTTCTCTCTCTTATAGAAGTGAAGATGTCTTTTCGGAAACATAAAAGTAAAAATTAAAATCATCACATGCATAATTTTATTTATCATGTTAAACCTCACTCAACGGTTTAATAAAAAAAAATAAGAATTTAAATTAAATAAGATATTAATTTAATTAAACCTCGTCAATATGAATAATCGTTTAAATAATTTATTTATTGTATTAAATCTCACTTAACAATTTAATCTAAAAAAAATAGATTTTATTTAAGATATTAATTTAATTAAAGTTGTTTAATCAATGGTTGTATTTTTTATGTAAAATTAAAATGTTATGTATTTATTAAAAATCAAATCAATTATACGGGTGGAGTTTGCTTTATCAGACTTCCTTTGCTTTTCACATAAAAACATCGGAGAGGTTGTTAGGAAACGAAGGATAGGAAAGGAAAATTATTTTGTTCTAAGAGACAACTACATTTCAGTCCTCTAACTATTATACGGGTTTTGATTATGGGTCTTCTCGTTGAAGATTTGATTGAAGAGACGAGGGGAAAAGAAGATTGAAATCTCTAATATTCATTATGAAATTAAATAAATATTCGATAATTTTATTCCTCGTGTATATGTATATAATTTAAATTTATCTATATAATCTAATGAAAATAGGATTATCCATGTACGAGTGATGATTTCTCAGGCACTATATTGCCAAACGTGCATTTTTCTCCAGAAACTTTGAGTCTAGAATTAATTGCTATAGATCAAACGTTCAATTGAAAATTTTTGGCAAAACCAAGGGACCTAACTGAAATCTAAATAATACCTGAAGGATCTACATGTAGTTTCGGTAAAAAAAAACAATCACACGAAAACTTTAGATGAAAGACCAAATGGTGTGTTGTAAGGTTTACATGTGAGAGACTTTTAGGTAGGAGATAGTTTTGTGGAAAAATAAAGGTTTGTTTTGTAAGAATAATATGGAAAATAATAATTAAATTACATAATATATATTTTTCGATTTAATATTTATTTCTTAAGATTTTAAGGACATTTTTAGGCTAGATGAATGGTCGGTATAAAACCCGTAGTCATTTTTCTATTTAGATCTTCAATTGGTGTAAATAAATATATTTATTTTACATGGATAATGTTGCTGGGTTTCAAATTTATACAATGAATGATAAATACCTTTTCTTTATTTATTACATAAATAAATTTAAACCATGCCCTAGGTTGATGAGCTAACCTAAATCTAATTTGGGTTGGATTATAAAAAAAATATGTTAAGAGTTTATTAGATAAAAAAATAGTTTGTTTTTTATAAAAAAAATTAAAAAAAATCTTTTAAAAAAATTGAATTTTTTTTATTTTCAATTTAATTTTTTTGATATTTTAAATTTTTTCATGTACTAATATCAGAAATATATTTTAAAAAAATATTTTTTTATATATTTCTAAATAAAAAATATTTTTTAAAATAATTTTAACAAAACTCTCATACAGTCGTATTCCTTCGAAAATAGTCACTTCAACTATGCTCTAAAATATATTCTTTGATATTCCACCACCAGCATGTTTCTCGTTCCTATTTAATAAAACTATAATATATAGTTTTTTTTTTTTAATTGAGAAGCCCGGAAATTTAGATTCATAATAAAACTATAATATATAGTATTTTTTTTAATTGAGAAGCCTGGAAATTTAGATTCAAAATTGTACGGTGGACAGCACCAAAATATCTCAGCGGGTGTTTCGATATTTTCTCTCTGATGTCGATCCTTATCCTAATTATTTTTCGAGCACAGACTTGTTTCTTAAAACATCACCTTCAGTTAATCCATAAATTATTACATGCAAAATTTGCAAATCCACCTTTTTAGGTGGATTTGTCGGATCTAGTGTTAGTCTGTATTGAGTAGCGTGATTAATATTATTTTTAAAGATATGTTTTTGTTTATAATTGTATTAAAATATTTTAAAAAAATTATTTGTAATATTATCATATAAAAACATTTTTTTCATTTAAAATAAAAAATTATTTTTTTTCAAAAACACTTGATATATATATATATATATGATATTCGATTAGAATAGAAAAGGCCCACTAGATTTTTTGACCAGATTTTTCATTTGTGCCCCCACTATATTTTGAAAGTCAGGCCAAATATAATAATAGAAAAATTAATTTATTCTGCCGACGACATGGCTCGAGATAACATATTATTTCATATTATATTTTAGAAATATTTTTTTTTAAAAAAAATATTTCTATTTTAAATTAAATATTTTTAAATTATTTTCACATATTAATTTTTTTAAAAAATATTATTATAATATATTTTTAAATAAAAAATATTTTTAAAAATAATCTCAATCAAACTCTAACATGTAGAATTCATATCAGATTTAATTAGCGGTGTAAAGGGTTTTTTTTTTGTTTGATATTTTTTTCAAGTTCAACTTAACATAAATTTGAGTGATTTTCAGTCTATTTCCTTTAATTTATTTATGTATTATCATTACTTTTTAAAAAAGAATTATGATAATAATTTGTGTATATCTCGTTAAAATAAAGTATTTTGCATTCTTTTTGGTTGAAAAAGTCAAAAAACAATTAATCAAATCATGAAATCGGTGTCGTTTCGTGTCTGTTGATAGTCATACGTGCTCAATCGTTCGAAATTAAGACATGAGAAGAATATAATAGCAGCTTAACTAACATTAAATAATAATAATAAAAAAAAATTTAAAAAAAAAAAAAAACTTGATGGGGAGCATGTCATGAATTGCTATTTGCTTATGAAGATGGCGAGGACAGAACTCTGGCACGTGCCTGCGTTGTCTGTATTGGTAGGGTTTAACATTTCATTTCCACTATTAGGCCTGAAGAAATTGAAATTATTTTTTAAAATATTTTTTTTAGAAAAATATCATAATAATATTTTTTTTATTTTTTTTAAAAAATATTTTTGATATCAATATAATAAAATAATCTAAAAATATCAAATAAATTAAAATACAACATAAATAAATAAATAAAGTTTCATTTTTTTTTAAAACACATTAGACAAACAGTACTAAGAGTGGATTAGAAGAGACACTACAAACTCAAGAGCACAACCTACCTGGCTTGACAACATTCTGCTATGTCAAGTCATATTTCAACATCGTATAGGTGATGGCATGATAAATCCTAAGGTAGGTGGTCGATTCCTAGATGCCATTGATAAGTAGAGTAAAAGAGAAAACAAGCACTCAAGTTTCAAGCCTAGAATCAGTGTCTCTTTTTTTTAAATATTTTTTATTTAAAAATATATTAAAATAATTTTTTTTTATTTTTTAAAATTATTTTTTAATAGCACATTAAAATATTTTAAAATAATTTTTTTATTTAAAATAAAAAATAAAAATATTTTTTTATTTTTTAAATATTTATAAAATACAGTATCAAATAAAAACGCGGATAAATTTGGAAGTGTCTTCCTCCGTGGAATACTTCGGTCAAGACTTGACCTTCACTTGATGGCTTTTTAGGTTCATATCTTGGAATGAATAGAACGAAGATCTCCAGGTAAAGAGATTTATAATTGTCAAACTATACTAGACTCTGACAGGTTAATCTAATAAACCCACAACCCAGAGCGTGTTAGAGTTGAACAGTAATCTGGACCAATTTCCTGTTCAGTCCTCTAAGCAGGCTTTCTTTTCCAGCTCAATTCCCAGACCAGGTCTACAACTATGATAAAGATTTATGTGCTGTCTGGTAATACGTTCCCACCAATGTTTCGAATAATAAACAGATTTGTAGTGTTTGGTAATATATAAAACATATATTAATACATATGGGATCCACACAAAAAACAATGCAAACCACAGTAGACGAGAAGCAGCAAATTCATGCTTTTTCCTGTGATTGCAAACAATTTTATCTGCCTATTTTCCTGCAATTGCTTTTTCTTTTACATGCACAAAATCCTTCGTCGAAGAAACCTATTGACCCGACGTTGATGCATGCAGCTCTCCTTCAAAATGCCAGGTAAATGGAACGACGACAACCACAACAACTAATGTGGCAACTCTTTATTCTCTCCACGACAACTGCCATGACGACGACCACAATAACATCAAGCTCTTTCAACAGTAGCAACTCTCTTTTTCTCCACAGCTCTCTCTCTCTCTCTCTCTATCCATAACGACAACTTCCAACGCTCCTCCCGACCACTATATTTGACGCCACCATCACAGGAAAAACCACCGTTTTTCTCCACAGCTCTCTCTCTCTCTCTCTCTCTCTATCCACAATGACAACCTTCCAATGCTGCCTCCGGCCACCACAGTCCATCATTTACGACACCATCATCACCTCAGCCTCCTCTACCTATCAGCATCGGCCGATGAAACTCTTGTCGTGGTCGGTGAACAGTACTTCAAGTTACTGTTCACGTGAACGAATACACATGAACAGTAGTGTTGCACTGTTTCACTTGCACCACCTGTTTAAGCTAGACTTGGGCTGGGCTGAGATCTAGCAGTGTTGGCTTGTTGCCCCAACTTGTCTGTGTTGGCCCATTTATTTGGATTAGGCCCAATTTGATTGTTTTTTTTTAATTATTAAAAAAAATTGTGTAGATAGATGCCCTGAATTTTCCAGCAATCCGAGCGTTGGAGTTAGAATTACACGAAACTCACTCAGCTAATGCCTTTTAAAAGTATTTTTGAATATATATATATATATATATATATATATATATATATATATATATATATATATATATATATAATTCATATTTCTTAGTGTTTTTTTAATAATTTGGATATAATGACGAAATATTTAAAAAATATTTTTAATATATTATTAAACAAAAACATGTTTTTAAAAAATAATTAGTATATTACTCTATTCCCTTTACAATAATTTCACAAGTTAAAAGCAATTTAAAAATCTTGGTAACCAAACACACAAAACTGCTTTTTTTCAACCTAAAACTCAACAACAATTTTAACCAAACACTTCACTGTTTATTTTGAACTACAATAAAAATATTTTTTTTAAAACTATTTTTTTTCAACCTCAACCACGAAAACAAAAACAATACCAAATAGATCCTATCTTTCAATGAATAGTCCAAAACCTGTCAAGCTATTAGACATCATAGTTTGCTTGAATGGAGGATGGATATGGCTTCCATTTGGCCAATATTTCACCTTATTCGGCCATCGTCATGGATTACAGATGATAACAATGATTGGGAGTAGTCTAGATTTATAGCTTGGAAGAATGTTCTTGCGAGCTTGCAAAATTTTGTATGAACTCGAAAAGAAAATCTATATATTCTGAGATGACCAATATATCATATTCTCTTACCAAGCAATCACTAGAACAAACATGGGGAGGTACATTTATCTTCTCGTCAACATGGAGGAAAAGCCTATCCGTTTTCTCATCCACAAGGATAAATATCCTTGACAAATAATCTGATTCATCATGATGGTCACCAAAAAAGAGGGGAAAAGATTGAAAGGAAAATGAAAAGGGGTTTCTGGAAGAGTAAGAAATTAACAGTGCTATGGCTACTATTGTTTTTGCTTTGTTTCACCAGTCCAGTAAGTTTTGACAGCAACAAGAATTTTCTCTGGGTTAAAAGGTCCACTTTCATGATCCATAATTTGGCTCTTCCACCTCATGCCATTCGTTATAGTCTGAATCTTCACAAGAATCTCTACTGTATCCCTGAATATCACTGTCCCTTCTGGCCTCAGAATTCTATCCATCTCCAGCAGAATGTGGGTTACGTCACACCTTGAATACAAAGAAGAAGAATTCAATTCCGAGTTGTGACTTACAGCACCCTGGCGATCAAAAACAGTTTATTTCAGAATTCAAGCGTTACCTGTCCTGATATATGCTGAACACCCCACCGGCATGGATGAGATCGTATGTTCTTGGATATGTTGAGACTGCTTCACACCAATCTTGATATGTTCCAATGAAACCTCGTTCATAGATCACACCAAGTGTGTCTGGATTTGAATTGGCAGGAACCACATTCATAACCCACACTGGATATTTTGCCAAGGCTGCAGCAAATCCTCCAAGCTCTGCATTCATGTCCATTATGTTCCTATATCTGCCTTTGATGAGAGGACTAATAATATGCTTATAATGTGTCAATCTATCCTTCCACAGAACAATGTCCTCCTTGAATTTGTCAGCAGTGATTCCTGGTATTGAACCACTGCGAATTCTTGGAGGGGTTGCAAATGCACGTGCTGGCCATTTTTCCACAGCACCACCAGCTACTTCATCCGAGCTGCTTACGTCTGGCAATGGAGTTATGCAAACTTCCATTTCTTTGTACCTTTTTTGGTAGAGGTGTCGAATCAAAGGTGTTAGCATATCAAATTAGTATACGAAATTCTATGAATTAAGATACATATATTTAGTGAATACCAGCCAGCATCTGGATTGTCTGATTTGCACATATGTGGTGTTTTGTAGGTCTTTCTGCTTGCAATACAATCAATGTGGTTGAGGGGCTTTTGCCAGACTGAAAGATCATTCTTTTCAACAACTTTCTTCCAGCACAGGCGCTTGGCTACAGCCTCAATAGCATCCTGCTCTTGCTTCAAGTCTTCTTGGCTTCTTTCCCAACCTCTCCAGTATTTCTTCCAGTGAATAGGAGGACCGGATAGAATCCAGTAGCCACCAGGCCTTAAAACTCTATCCACTTCAATTAGATACATACCATCTGTGATAGAAAAGAAAACAACATACTTGGATCAATACAAGTTTGGCTGGACCACATTGATAAATGAAAAGTTTTGGTTGTGATTGAGCTCCATTTTTATCAAACTATGTTGTTGTGCAGGAATTCATGCTTGACGTGTTATTCACTACAAGTGCAATGTAAAATTGAGGGCATACCATATTTATGCCACGGTATCAAGCAACGGGAACAATGAGCCATGTCAAAAGCCCTTGCTGGGTAAGGAAGCCTTTGTGAAGCCATGATGCCAATCATAGCAGGAACTCCCCTCTCCAACGCAAACCAGACCTGTGCTTCATGTGTATCCCTTGGTGCAAAAGACATTGCTATAATGTCCCTCTTCAACAGGTATGCACCCCAACTCGCAACCTTAACATCCACAAAAAGGACGAGTACAATACACATAAGACTTGGAATGCTGCTAATTCTCATAGAACAAATGTACCTCGAGAAATTTGGATTGTATTTCAATACAAAAGTCTGAATAGAAAACTTGATATTTTGGCAATTAACTTACACCGCAGCCTGTGTCAATTGCAGTTCTGATGCTTCCATCAGTAAGAGGAATTAGCTCATTAATGTCATCAATATAAGCATCAGCTCCACGCGTGAACATTGTGCCTCCACCAGGGAATCTAAATCGGTCACCCTCAACTTGAATCCAATTCTGCACAGCCTTTTCAATACTAAGTTCTTTATGGGGAATATTATCATACCAGGCATAATCACGGCTTTGAGGCCATTTGAAAGGAGTCTTATATTTAGGTGGAGCAGGTATCAAGCAAAGTAGTAATTCATCCTTTGTTGGGCAATGCCTCTCTCTATATTTCAACATGCTCCTATCAAATTTCCTTCCCCTATGAGTATCTTGGCAAGGAGTGTACTCACTAAAGGACATGTCGCATGGTGGAAACTCATTAACTGAAGCAGTATTGTTGATCTGGCTCTGATGATGGCTATCAAAATCCAAGGCAAGTGATGATGAAGATGATGGTGGGTTATAACTAACCGCGGCATGATTTGAAACATCACAATCTGCTTTAGTGATGGACTGAGTCAGATTTGAGAGTGGGGAGGAATGCTGCCAAGCTCCCAAAACATAAAACAAAACGCAAAGGCCACTGACCCCAACAATCCAAGTTAGGCGCTTTCTCTTTGCTTCTAGCTGGTGGTGGTGCTTTGGTGATCCATTGGCCATTTTTCTTTATAATCAACAAACAACCTGCAAATATCTCAAGCACAAAAGAAATGGCCAGAAATAGATTTAGAGTGATGAGATAGTTGAAAAGGCATACGCATCATTTCATAAAACTGTCAGCCACACCAAAAAATCAACATTAGACCCCAAAAAGCTCTACTTCCACACATGGACTCATCATTTCAAAATTCAGTTTGTGAAATGGAAGAGACAGGCTGTCAATCTGACAGAAACTGGTGTCCAAAATGAAACCAGGCAGCAACCTTTTCATGAACATATAGTAATCTACAGAATTAATGAAAAGCTTGGAAAGGTCTTCATGACATGAAAAAAATTTAAGGGCAATTTTCCTGATCCACAAATTAGAGGAAACAGGGCAGAGACAGGGCATGGAGGAACTACTCTAAATTCCATTAAAAAAATTAACTTGAAGAGGGGAAATATAAAGTGTAAAAACTACTACAATTAAACAATAAACACGTTTGAATAAAAGAAAATGAAAAATGAAAAATCCCAAGTAACAAAAAAACAGCATAATCATTACAAGCTCAAAATCAAACACCAACGTATAAGAAAACACCAACGTATAAGAAAATTTCTTCCAGGAGATCTGCAAGATGGTGTAAGAAAATCACAGATACAAAGCTTACTGGCGTGCACTATTTTTCGTATAGTGGCTAGATAAACAAGCAACATAAATTAGAGTGCAAGAATCAATATTTTCCAACAAGAAACCAACTTTTTACAGCCTTTCTTCTGTTCTCTTTCTTTATGTAACCAATAAAGCACGAACCCACGAAGAAAACTTCAACTGACCCACAAGAAACGTTCAAGAAACAAGCTTATGCGTTTTTTTAACTGTTAACACAAAGGTTTGCTATTTCCTTCAAAAAAGAACTGAAAAGGAGAGGAAAGTACAGTACCTAAAGAAGGTGGTCTTCTCTCAGCCTAACACACCCTTCAGTCCGAAAGTAAAACAATAGTCATACAAGAAGCTAAAAACTCAACATGGGTATTCTTTAGTTTTTGAGTTACTATCTCTGTGATTCAGTTACTAGTAATAGCAAGAAAGAAAGAAACGAAGCTAAAGAAACTAGCTAGCAAAAAAAGGTCAAGAAAGGAACATGAAGACAAAGGGACAGAGAAAGGGAGTAGTTGAGGTTATAAAAATGGGTAACATGTAAAGGAAACACAGAAAGTCTCCACCATTACAGGAACAAGAGGGTGGGGGTGGAGGACTGCTGGCAAAGAGAGCGTGTGGTTCACTTGGATTTTTTGTCTTTGTTGATTAATCCAGAAATGGAGGAAGGTGGTGCTGGTTAGTTTTGAGAGTTTATGATTTAGTAAAAAAGAAGGGACAGGACATGGTGGTGGCAGGTTCTGAGCATTCACAGGAGACTGACCAGCCTCTTTTCACTCTCCTCCGTCTAGTTCTTCTCCTTCACTCACTCTTCTACTTTAATGTTTATAAATTCTTACTTTCCCCCCCTTCTTTTTAGGTTCCTTTTTCTTTTCACTTTAATAAAGAAATTGTTCACTATCATATTATATTTTAAAATGTTTTTTTTAATATATAATAAGGTAATATGCTTTTTATTTTTTAAAAATAACACAATCTGAAAACACATTAAAAGAATACTTTAAAGTAAAATAATAAAAATAAACTTATATTTAAAAAAAATACTTTTAAAACACAAAAATAAATCAAATTTAAATATAAATCAAATCAAAGCTTTATTTTTAAAAATCAAGTGAAAATAAACCTTAAATAATATAAGAATTAAGTTATAACATGTTCAACTTTATTAAAATCTAATTTGATTTTTAAAAAATAAATTTAATAATATTATTTTGATTATTTGGTTATATTCAATAGCTTTAAATTTTCAAAATATATTGCTTATAGTAAACAAGGTGGTGTCATTTTTTGTGTAAGATAATATGGAATTGAGTCCATTCTCATTTATACAAGGATTAGTAGAAGAGAAGCTATGAATTTAGAACAATAAACCAAAATTAATGTCTATGCTAACTCAAAAATCTACATTTTGTTCCTATGATTTTGTTGTGGATCTTTCACTTAAACTGTGTCCTTAAGATTGTAGATATAACTATTAATAATCATTGGTGAAAATTTAAAATAACATTCTAGGATTTGTTTTTGTATTGTAAAAGTATCCCTAAAAAAATTTGATACTTCAAATTATTGTTTTTAGATAGTTCTGATATACTGGTGTTAAAAATATATTTAAAAATATTATCTCAATGTATTTTCTAATAAAAACAATATGAAAAGTAACAATTATTACAATATCAAATGAGCTTTATTTATGAAACTTCAATTCATTGGTATGTTTGTTTCTGTATTTCATATTTTTTAATTTTTTTAAGTGTGATATCAAAAATATTTTTTTAATAAAAAACATTTTAAAAATACAATGTTACCATGCAAACTCAACTCTTTTGTACGTGATTAATATTATTGTAACTTTTACGGCTGAAATTTGGAAAATAATTTTAAATTATATAGATTGTTTTAAGCTCAATTTTTTTTTTTCACAATCTAAGATGCAAAGCAAGTTTAAGCAACGAAAATCAAACAGTTTTTTTAAGTTGAAACATCTCCAACTACAATATTAAATGAAATTTTAGTAATTGTTTAAGAATATAATTGAAATTGCATTTAAAAGTATTTTTTTATTTTGAAATATATTTAAATAGTATATATTATTAATTTTTTAAATATTATCTTTTATATTAGCACATGAAATTTATCTAAAAAATATAAAAATATAATTTAAAATAAAAAATATTTTTTAAATACAATATTAAACATGATCGTAGCAAAACATTATAGCAAGTAGGATTATGCTTATGATATAAATTTAAATTCTACTGCTCTTATTCTTCATGAATGTGAGATATGTTAGTGAGGTCTCAAAAGGGGTACCGTGATGATAAATAGGTGAAAATCTGCACAGGAGATTTTGAGATCAAATCAAGATGTATATTTTTTTTTAAATTTGAAACAACTGAGATTTTATTTATCTACTTAAAGTTATAAAATATATTTTTTTGGGAACGTGACTTCCTCAAATCCAACAAAATACGTTGCATAGTATATATTAAAAGTTTTTTTTTAAAATTTTTTTTTATTTTAAATTATTATTTTTTGATATTTTTAAATATTTTAATAATTTCTTACCGCTAATACAAAAGTCCAGCAGGGAGGCTAGACTGGTAAAATACTGCGCCGGACTACAAGGTACAGGATGTGCCCTGAGAATAGCGAGGGTGGGTGTTGCCCATAAATAATAATTAATTTCGGATGTGTTTGTACAGTAAAAATAGTTATTTTTAAAAATATATTTATTTAAAGAAATTATTCCAAAATCAACACATTAAAATAATTAAACTCTAGTTTTTTCCATAACAGCGAGTGAATTACTTGCTTATTAAAATATCCATGCAAAATGATTTTATATATATAATTCAAATTCTTGAAAAATATTTTTTTTAAAAATAATTTTTTGATTTGTACTTTTTGTTTTAGATTAAAAATTTATAGTATTTTTAGATTATTGTAATATGTTAATGCTAAAAAAAATATATTATTTTAATATATTTATAAATAAAAAAATACTTTTAGGAAATATAAAAAATGTTGAGAAACACAGTTCTGAACAGTCAATTATCAGATAAAAAAGTGAGTTTACGTGGACATCTTCCTAGTCAAAAAGATTTGCATTCTGCTGTCGAGTTAAGCCCTCAATAATTGACTCAAAGTAGTGGAAGCTGAGGGACCCTTTTTATTACGGTCTCTGTTTCTAGGGCAAGGGAGAGCCCAACTAGTGAACTCGGTATCCTATGACTCGCCCTTGTCATCTTCTTCGATGAAAAATTTCACTCTCTCATTATCAATTTAGCACATCAAATATCCCTCTTTTTTCGATTTTGTCCTGAACCCTATCAATTTTACTCGAATTTAGCACTTTTGATTTTTTTTAAATTATTTATTTTTACTGGGTGTTCTTATATCATTTTTATATTGATATAAAAAATAATTAAAAAATAAAAAAATATTTTTTAAAATATATTTATAAATAGAAAAACTTTAAAAATCAACATTAACTATTCTCTCTCAAACAGGCACTTAATCTTAGTTGAGTATGTACATGATTGCCGAGTGTTTCCAAAACAACAACAATAATTAATTCACCTGACAATTATTTTAAAATAAAAAATATTTTGAAAAGGAGTTTTTATATTTCGGTGGATAAGTATGACAGCATTTATATATCTTGCGGAATAATAATAATAATAATGCAAGCATTTATCCTGAGGAATATAAGTTATTCTAGCTTGATAGTGAATGATTGAATTGTAAACATTAAATACTACAACTTGCATGTCGAGAGGAAAAGGTCCCAGTTTTTTTTTCCTTCCAAAAACAGCAATTAACCCTTCACGCCAAAGCATTGTCTTTGACAAGACAGAAGAAAAAGTGTTGTTATAAATCGTAAAAGGGAATACTCGGATAAGATCACCCCTCAATATGTTATCACGATCAACATTTGTCTCCGTAAGAATTAGAGTTTTAAAAGGGATTTTGCAAAAAAAAATATATTTCTTTTTATTTTTATTTTAAAATTAAATATTTTTTTTATATTTTTAGATTATTTTAATGAGCTAATATCAAAAATATTTTTTAAAATAACAAGAAAAAAATATTATTTTAATATATTATAAACAAAAAATATTTTTAATAACAATCCAATTAGGTGAAAAAAATCCTCGAAGCATGTCACGCTAGCCGGTTGAAAAAATAGAGGGAACAAAAAAGCTTCGAGATCGACCATTTATCATACATTTTCTCACCTATCTTTCACCTAGTGCAAATTCTACTGAAAGTTAATGATGGTCCCACGAGTAACCCAAATTCAAAAACTAGAGGGCCAAAGTTTTTCAATCCTCTCTCATAGTACCAGGTACTCATTGCTCATTTGGCTCAGCATTCAGTGAAATGAAATTGCCCTTGGTTTTTTTTTTATTATTTTTGTGATTGTTTTTACAAATAATTTTTGTTAAGAAATATATTAAGATAATTAAAAAATATTTTGAGATGAAAATAATATTTTTATGATTTTGAAATGCAGTCACTAAAATGCAAAGACAACCACAGAGAGCTCGTGTAAAAGTACCTGTTATTTTTTACTTTTAGCCTTCCTTTAAGCAGCAGAATGCTCCTCGTAATGGTCGAGCCCCAACGCCCCCACTTTAAGGGAATTTACAGTTGCTTGCACCCGCCCCATTCAAAGACAAGTTCATGATTTCAATCAATCTAAAAAAATATTATTTCAAAGATTGTCTTTTTTAAAAAATAATTGAAACTTCTTCGTTTTAAAAGAAGATAAATTCTGAAAATAGAGTAAACAATTAACCTGTCAAATCAACCATGTTTAAATAGATTAATTTCCAGCCTGATTTAAGATGATAAAACCCTGCCCGGATCCCGAGCAAGCAAGTCACTAGGCGCTTAGGCATTTGTCCACAGCATATCCGTCAAGTATTGCTGACATCATGTATATTGCAAACCTGTAAAAAAAAGAAAAAGGCATGGCCACCATACAAAAGCATCGCTACTTTCCTACCCCTCACACGCCGCAATGCATAGAGTACAGGAAAACCCCATGCATGTAGGGACCAGAAACAGCTGGACCATTTATCATACACTTCGCTATCAATAATCAGGCAATCTCATCGTACAGGCATAAACACCGTGGAGAATCCACTGCAAAATTGTTGAATCCGAGCAAGAACAAGTAGTAGATGTGTTATAACTGTATGATGTTGCTCAACTTCTTGAATTTCTGCACAATCGGTTGGTGATTCCTGCTCTCGTACACTTCGATTAGGGATTGTATCGCCTTGGATATCATATGTTTCTTTTGGTCCCCAATAGAGCTTCCAGCCTCAGACTCTGAACTTGTCTCCCCTAACGAGGAGCATAAACCCTTAAACCACTCCTCCAGAAATGGGGCTTTCTGTGCGAAACAAACGAGGATGAATGTAAAGCTCTGAAGTTTAAAAAATGCCATGAATATGATACAATGAAAGGTCCTCGCATTTGTTCACCGGATGCATATGCTGGGAGCCATAAAAGCTCCCACTTTTCAGATTCCTTTCATTCCATTTTTTACAGGGACTAGTTGTAGTACTGATTCATGGAAACATGCTTTTTTGGCAAGAGAGGTTTACATAAGGTTTTCCCAGAGTGGTGGTGAATATTAAGCTCCTACTTTCACAACATTGTACGAGCAATGAGAGATGCTTACTTTCACAAGGAAATCTTTCAATGGTTGGTGATCAGTGCTTGAAGCAAGACTAAGGACATGCAACATGGTTGCTGTTACCTGTGACCAAGAAAAAAAATCATGTGAAATAAATTTGGAAAGAAAAATACAAGGTTAAGCCAAGCAAAGCAGCCTCTAGCTCTAATGCAAAATTGAAAAACTCTACTACAGAAGGATTGCAATAGAGAGGTTGTCATCAGCATCATGGAAAATAAAGTTCTGGTGGAAATCAGTTCCTCTATAATTCAAAATTCGTTTTCTAACTGAAAACAACCTGTGATTCTATGCACAAACGAAAATAAATGACAGGGGGATTGACCTGCTTCTCAAGGGCAACCCTATATTTAAAATTTGATGGTGCTGAAATCTGGTCTGAACCTAGATTCTCAAGGACATGTTCCAGTCCTTGGACAACATCCGAAAAGGAGTTCCCATAATCTGCATGAAATAAACAGTCAGAGGATAAGGGCAATTTACGGTTCAACTCCAGATTATAATTAAATTTTCAGAATTGATGCACTGGAGAGATTCAACTGGAATACAGATCATAATTAAATTTGGGTGGAAGCTTGCTTCAGGCTGCTCAAAACTGTACATAATATCTCACAATAATTCAATGTTCAGCAAGGCAAACAACATGTTCTCAACCATGACAGATGAAAGTGAGCTCAGCCCTCCTACTAACCAAATGCTGAGGCCGGGACAGCCAGTGCAGCAGCAGCTTGTATCCTGATTTTAAAGTTAGAAGAATCCCGTAGTAGTAGCAGGAGAACACTAAAAACAGATGGAGCCCTGCCAAAATGTACACAAGCATGATTGCATTACAAATTTGGGTTACGAGCATAATTCAAAACACATTTTTTTGGAAAAGGTATGTAATTTATATAGAGCTCCTTCATGCCAAGCAGGTAGAAGATAGGTATGCACAAATTTGACTCTATTTCTCACTATGAAGCTTACAGTTCCATGGGATCAACATAAATATTTTGCAACACCAATCCAAGGCTCACAAACGAATAAAATATGAGGAACATTTATGGAAGACAGTCCAGGTAATAGCATGCAAACAGAGGACAGGGCGAAGGATAAATATAGCATGTAAAAGGTCCATATTGGGTAATGTTGATCTGTTGACTACAAGTAAATTGTGAAAGACAGCACTGTTTTAGTATCACTTACCAATCCATATCGTGCAGTCGTAGTGTCTCATTTAAAAAGAGGTTACTCAACGCATGACAAACATTCCACTGAACCTGTTACATGTTTATTATTCAAGGTTAAGAAGAGAACATGGTGGAACTGAGACTCAATTTAAGTCCAAGAAGAACACAAGGCCAGTGACGGTTTTATCCTAAAATTAGAGCAATGGGAATGGTACCTTAACATTCCCAGTTGTAACACAAGAAAGGAATGTTTGAACCATTCTCTCCAGCAAATGTGAGTCTCCCAATGAAGTTGGATGGCGATAATTTGGTGCATGTTGAAGACTACTCCTTTCTAATAACATCTCAATATTGTTGCTTGATGAGTCTAGATAACCCACAGGCTTATCATGCACACCAGAAGAACCAGAAGAATTTGTATACTTGACAAATCTAGAAAGATTTCCAAGTGCTCTTACAGCATTTGATTTGATCTGATGGTGAGTATAAGAGATGTCTCAATAAAGATCTGAAAGTATAAATAAAACCGTCTCCTGAAAGCTATGAGAAGAGCTTAACCTTAACACCTACCCAGTTAAAATATAAAACTAAGCACCAGGGGAAGCTCCAAAAATTTAAGATGTAATAGTAAGACTTATGGAGCAAGGAATTGCTGTAAAATAAAATCAAAGAGCACGAACATGCTTGTGTTGAAAAAATTATCAACCCTAAACTATTGAATCAAGCATATATTAGTCAAATGAAGGTGGTTATTTCCAGAAAGTTTAATTCATCACATATATTTTCACGTGAAACAGTCTATGGAAACCCCTAGCTAGCACTGGAGGAACATCTGAAAGATGCGCACAAATTAGTTATACTTTGCTGGTTACACCATTCCTTGATTTTTCGAGCAATTGATGAACTGTGCTTGCTCCCCTTCCTTTCACATAATCGTATTTACCATCAATAAACATATTGAACAAAATCTCCCACGGTAACAAGCAATTTGTAAGAGACCAGACAAGGGAGACATCTTAGATATCATCAGAAAAAACAATAATCAACACCCATTGTGGATGGATGGAAAAATGATAAAGCTAAAAAAAACTGAAAATTGACCCTGGCAATCAATTTGTTTACCTTGTCTCCATCTTCTGTTAGCCGCAAGGCACACTCAGTTAAAAATGCCACTATTTGAGGGTTTGTATTTGAGCCTGTAACAGGAGAGAGAAGAATTAATTAAAATCAATACCAATATGAGTTCTACAACATGATAAATTTAAAATGCAATTTTGATATCCTGCAAGTGCACCTGTGTACTTTTTCAAGGGAAAGTCATCAATACAGTGACGCAGGGAATCACATATGTTTGCCAAAGCCCATGAGGCAGTTATTCTCACCTGAAAGAAATTAGTAATGCCCAGTCATCAAGGTTACATACTTGAGACAAATTTCAAAGAACAAATTTGGAAAAGGCATGGTAAGATACCGCGACCAAGGGATAACGAGTGTTGATCTCAACAACATGGATAAACTTGTCAAGGATCTCTGCACTAAATGATTTAAGTTCATCAATTTTGTATCCATAATCTTGCATAGGAACAAAGAGTTACTCAGATCATACAGAAATATTCCACAATCACCTTTGTGTAACTTGCAGAAAACAAGAGATTACACCTATGGCTCGACAAGCAGCTGACCTAACTGAAGGAACCCCATCATTAACAGCACTGATCTGCAAAAATTTTAAGGTGAATTGTATGAACTTGAATAGAAAAATAAATAATAAATAATTTTTCAGTGCAGAAAGCAAAACAGTTTCAACTTGCACATGAACTCACCAAAGAAGAAACAATGAAGTCCTGTTTCCCTTTTGGAAGGGAGAAGAATACAGAAGAGGTAATACCCGCGAAACAAGTTATTGCTGCAGTTCTTACCTACCAGAGGTAAGAAAAAAATATTCCCAAAAAAATCAGCGATACGCAGGCGTGAAGAGAAATCAAATTTTCACCAGCTGTATAGTTTTGTTATAATGCAATAGAAGAATTGTGTTTCATCTGATCTTAAAATTTTCTCAGCAGAAAGTGTTATATGATGTCAAAGGCTGCCAAGAAGGATGCTAACTGCAACCATGCCAAATTCTTTCAGTTGATCAACATATTGAACCATCAAACCAATGGCTAAAACAGTCCCTTTTAAAAAATTACTAATAATAGCGGTATAGGTTAATAAATATTAAGCAGATGCACAAAATAAGAGATTCATCCTCCAACAGGCAAGGAATTTCATATTTTTCAAACGAAGACATCAAATACTCCAGGAAAAAAATGACAGGAAATGCTAAAATTATCACTGCAAATGCAGCACAAGTACTAGATCTAGAGACATACTTTAACCATGTAGAGGGGAAAATCTATTATCTCCTAATGATCACACATATCATGAAAGTAAATTGTTCCAAAAAGGAAAAAAAAGTTCAACAAACCATGGTAGAAGCATGCCGTAATGTCATGGGTATATGCTTCTCTATTGCCTCAGACCAATGTTCGCTTCCTGAATGATACGTTTGTTGTTCATCTTTGGTATCTTCTGCACTTTCAGGTTCATATGATGGTGCTGATGATACTTTCTTCATCCTCACAAAATCAGATGTAAATGGAGTATCCAGTAACTTATCATCTAAAATATCTTCAGTTCCTTTAAATCCAGATATTGCACGAAGACATTCATCCAAAACCTATAATGGGAAAATGAAGAGAACAAAGGTAGTAAGCACAGAGGCATTACCATATTAGAACAAGTTTTTAGAATAGAATAGCAATTCATAAAGAAATGTAAAAATGGTTTTAGAAAACATAGAAGCAGTTATTCTTGCAGAGATTTTCATTTATATAATTTCAAGTCAGTGACTGCAAGCATAACTAGTCTTTCTGGTTTACTGTTGGATTATATAGGGCAATCCAAACCACTGACTACAAATTTCACCTTAATTTGAACCAACACTGTCAGACCCAAGTACAAGAAATTGTTCGGGTTAAAAACAAGCAAAAGAATATCTTACCTTGACAGCAGCTGTTACAATCTTTTCCCCAATAAAGCCAACACCATCTCCTGCATGTCCCTTCCACATCCTCATAGGAGCTTCTAGAGAAGCTGCCCTCAAAATTTTGGAGACTATGATGGAAACACGTTCCCAACAAGCAGATGCTATGTTGGGGTAACTGTGTATCACAGCTCTTAGAGTCTGGAACAAACAGTTGCCAAGTGTTTTTCTTAAGTAACAACACACAACATTAAAATAAGAGCAGAAAAAAATTAAAGACATTCTCCTGAGCTTTGACCTTTCTAGCAAAGGTGTAAGCAAAACTCACCCCCTAGAGATGGCATACAAATTTACCAAAGTCTTGCGGAATGATAATTGTCTATGCCGTTTTCCTTTTGAGTCCCAATAAATCTAGCATGAGGTGAAGGGAAGGGAAGCTAAGGTTGGAGTTAGCACTACCTTTGATGGTCATGGAGATTAATCAGAGGTATTTCAACATTTTCAGTGGTTGGGATACTAACATTGAAGCCAATTTCCTCAGGCAAGTTCATGAAACTCTTTCAAAGTTTTCCATATTTTTCTCCATTAGTTGATTATAATACAAGCAACGGTTCTTGCATTCACTAAGGGCAACTAGAAATGGGAAAAGTGTTTTAGTATCTTTTTAAAAATCCTTAAATTTCATTATCAACATATAGTTCTAACTGTCTATGTTAGGAAGCAGATTTCTTCCACTTTCTCCGTAAGACCATATTATTGAGTTTGGACTAGAGGATTCTAGCAAGTTTACAAGCAAATACTTCTTGCTCGTCTTGTGAATGTGTGCTTTCCTTTGACTAATTACATCCGAGGCCAGCATAAATCCAAGTTTAAAGCCTTTGTTGGCTGGTAATTCTCAATGATAAAAAACAAGTCCTAAATCCTGATGGTTAAGGGGCTGTGCAGACTAATGTCAAGACATGCCTATGGTCTCAACAGCCTATCATGTTTCTTATAAATATACTAAAAAGTATTGAACAAGTTTAAATAATTGGTGCAGGACAGCTTTGGGGTCTGTTTAGGGTAATATTGAAGTGGCTTTTTGTAGAAACTATTAGAGTCACACTAATACAATTTCTAGGTGTCACACAGAGGATAGAGAAACCTAAGATGCACATCAAGAGTTCTTAGGAGTGGCACCTAAGGGAGATTGAGTCACACAATCAATTGCAAATTGCTGGAAATTATTCATAAATTGTTATTCATAATATCGAAAGTCTACATGCTTATTTATAGAGTTTGAGTAGTCCAAATCCAACAAGAACTTAGATTCCTAAATAAGAAAACTCCAGGTCTATGTAGAATAAGAAAATACCCTGGTCTATAAAAAGACACAAGTTTTGCTTCCTTTGTTGTCAGCATCAATAATGTTACCTGGAGGGTCTCAAAGCATACTGTTGGATTGGTTAGTTGCTCAGAAAGCCTAAAAATAGTGAAAATAACACCAGATCTCTTCCCAGCCTCAACTGCACCTGGAAGAAGGCTTCAAATAGATTACAAGGTCACATTAGACTAAAGTGCGAAAATGGAAACAATGACAATATAAATGGAAGTATTCCAACCATACAAGATGGTTATCAGCACAATACAGAAAGCATCAACCCTGACAGAGATATCAACTGGTTTTACCATAACACTAACAATTAAGAAGATAGGGATGTCTAGCGTGTATAAAGTTGTGAATGGAAAAAATTCAATTTTTATAAACAAATGCGATAGGTGTATGTGCAGAGACAATCCTCTAAATAACATAGCATAAAAAAATCCTGACCTGTGGAAATTTCTTCTAAAAGCATTTGCTTCACCTGTGGTGATGATGGTGAGGTTGAGAAAGCTGCAGTCAAGCAGCTAATAGTGCTAGCCTAACAAAAGATTTTAAAGCACAATACAGAAGTTAATTTGCAAATGTCATTCCAAGCATCCTACCCACACCCCAGAAAGGACAAAATGACCCAAAAAATGGGGGGAAAACCGTTAAAGGATAACACAATCATTTCAGCCAATACTGCTGCATAAGCAGAACTCACCAGCAGACCAGTTTGATTGCTTTTGAAAGGGAACCCATTCTCAACCTTTTCCAATAGAGAAGCAATTGCTCTAGGTAACAACTCTTCGGGCATTCTAGAATATCTGTAGGATGATCACCCAGAAAAAAAAGGGGGTGGGGTTAAGAAGAATACGTAATGTAAGAAGCAAGCACAATGCAAACATGAAGAGACATATTCTATGTTAGAACTGAACAATCCACAATTATTCACTCCACATGTAAGAATAGAGTACATTACAATTTTAACAACAAACAGATTCTCTTTTCGGTACAGTGAACTGACAAAGAGGATATTATCAGGTTTGAATAACCTATAAAGTGAGCATGAAGATTCTAAGAAACACTGGCTTATACATGATAGTGTATCAGATAGAAAAATTCAAAA
Source organism: Salix dunnii (assembly GCA_015731905.1). Taxonomy (NCBI): domain Eukaryota; kingdom Viridiplantae; phylum Streptophyta; class Magnoliopsida; order Malpighiales; family Salicaceae; genus Salix; species Salix dunnii. Next base: position 34,432,983 of record CM027674.1, on the reverse strand, counting down.
CTATAATGACCGCGGGATAGTTTTTAGATGGAAGATTCGTACGGTGTAGATGATATAAGAAGCATTAGAATCTTGAACACGGATGCTAGCAGTCGACTATGAGTTTCACGCTGAATCAAGTGCAGAATACCTACACCAGATACACAAGAGCAGGCTTAATACTAGGCCATGTAAGCAGTAAACCAGAAACATCAGGAAATAACAACAGTGAAGCATATTTACACCAAAATTACTAAACTGCATGGCACACTGCCTCTCTACTACCAGTGTGAAGTTGCATCAGTATCCGTCCAAGGGAACTTGATAGTGCCATAAAAGATCCCCATTTGGTAGATTCTTTGTACTCTGCCACCTGCAGAAAAACAGATGAAGGCCCATCGAGCATAACTACCATGGTCGCCGCAGATGCAATCCGAACCTGGTCACCACAAAACAAAAGAAATGAGCTAGAAGTGTTTACAACATAGTAAAAAATCTGAAAATTGCACCGCAGATAATTTCAAACATCACAACTAAGGTGCCTATAAAAAAATAAGGAACAGACATTAACGATCTTCACAGTTGGGGAAAATGGGAAGGAAAAGGGAAGGGAAATTTTGGGGAATGAAGGAAACTTATTTTCCTACTGTATGCCTGGTCAGCAAAGAGAGGAAAGGAAGAGAATCCAATTTTGCTCTTCTTTTTGTTAATGGATTAAGAAGAAAGAAATAGCATGCTAAGAAGATTACTCTAATACTGTTATATAATTTCTGATTGACAATGTGGGTTTACATGACATCAAAAACAATAGTAAGAATGGGAATATAAATACACTATTCTACATCTAGCCGGAATCTTGAGGGTGTGGGAGCACTTTTTTCCCACTTCCCTCCCTCCCCATTCAGTTCAAAGCAAACATGGTAAATGACCTTACTTGCATGCTCTTTTCATCACCATCTCCCATTCCTATCCTCATCCACCCCACCAGAAAAAAACAAAACAAAAGAAAAACAAGTGTATGACAGCAGAAATTGACATTAAAAAGTACCTTTAAATAAGGGTCAAATAGCAAACATGTCATTAGAGTTGCTTCAAACTTCCTGCAAATAAAGAAGTCATATGCAGTGATCAGACAGGGAAAACTTCAAAAAAGAAACCAAATGATAAACAACACAGAAACAACACAAATTTATTGTGAGAACTAGAGGAAAAAGCTTGACCTCTGTTGCAGTACATCATTGGTAGGCAAAAGCATTGTCCATTGGGCGGTAAATGACTTGGGATCAGCTTGACAAAGATCCTTAATCACAAAATAAAAGGACAAATAGCATCAATGTTATGACTGGAATTGCAAATAAGTGTTCAGCGATGATAGTTGTAGCCAGCTACAACAATTTCATTAACATATTGGATGTGATCTACATCAACTGAAATGAAATGAGACTAATAAATGCGGGCAACCCAATAAAAAGATAAAACATCAAATACAGCTAGATAAATTATCAAGTAAATTTAAACTATGTCTTTCTATGAGAATAAAGAGCATCACTGAGCGCACAAGACTATATTACAGTGATGTTGATATGCAGATTTATAAACAGATGGCCGTTAAAACTTTCAATGCTAAAAAGAATAGCTTTATAATGTTTACCTGTATGCAAACAATGGCAGAAACTCGAACCTTTGAGCTTTGAATACCATCGGTATCTTTCCCTGATACATCACTATCACTGCAATCTGAATCTGATGACATGAAATCAGTTGCAGCAGATTCATGATCAGATAAACACAAAGGATCCTGAGCTTTGGGCTGTTTCATATTTACAACATCTTTTTTGCGCAAGTGTGGAGGCCTATATGGAGCATTGTCTTTTTGTATAGGCTCTTTGGAGTTCAACTTAAGACTTGCTAAACTAAGTTCCTTCTCCTTGTTAACAGTCGGTGAGGCTGTAAATTGTTGCCGACTGTTTATGCCATAAATAAAGAACAATCGTAATGTTGCGACAAAACCGGAAACCTGTAAAAAAACATAATGAAAAATAAGAACCACTCTGTAACATAAAAAAACAACTGAAGCATAGAAAGACAAACAACTGGATCTTTACACCTGAAGAGTATATGGATTAACTTACATGATCATGAAGAGAGCCTTTGGGATCCACAAGAACCAAATGTAGACATTTAAGAAGAGAAGAATAGAACCTGCAGAGAAGAATTGTTAATGTGCTAAGGCTAAACATTAACAATTCACATGAATACAAAAAAAAAAAAGCACTCCTGTTGATTGTAAAGATATGTTGTTTGGGGTTAAAGAGTGATAATCATGGTACCTGGACACAACAATATCTTCAGGAAGTGAGTTGTTGTTTGCTAAGGCATCCATCACTTTCCTAAGCACCTAATCAACAACCACAAAACTTAAGACACTCATTTGTGCACAAACAATCAACAAGGCAAAGGAATACACCTACCTCAATCGTAGATTGCCAAACATCAGCAGAAAAGGAAGGCCCAACTTTTTCAAACACATCACCAAGCATAGTAAACGCAACAGTATAAACCTCCCATAAACTACTATACTTAGACACTCCCTTTCCAGTAGACCCGGCAGACCTTTGGTTCCCACTACTATACAACGAGCTAACCAAATGTGCACGAGAGCAGTCAACAATACGGAGAAGGAATTTCACTAACTGAACATTATCCGATAGCATACATTTTTGCTGATGTTCACTCACAAAATACCTACAAATTTGTATACAAAAACAAATGAAAAAAAATAAAATAAAAATCTAGCAATCACCACAAAAAAACTAACCTTACAGTCGCTATACATTCGACAGCAAGACTAACATTTGCAGTACCAGCTTTTCCAATAAAGAATTGGAGCATTTTCGCATACGAATCAAGTACAACACTCCATGAATTAGAATTTAATTGCAGCGAAACGCGTTGCCTTTGGCATACATCATAAACCTAATTTACAAAATTCAGTTCAATAAAACAAAAACTAACATTAACAAAGATTAAATATTTAAATATTTTTACCAGATGTGAAATGTGAGGGTACACAGAGGTGAAATCTTGTGATGAATTCGCTGCTAATTCCAGTAAAAATATCAAATCAGAGGTAATCTGATAAAACAAGGTGATTCGTAAGTTAATGCGATAATAATTAAGTTGTAAATCAGTTGATTAGTGAGAATTGAGAGTGATGAGTTACTTCGTGAGAAGGGAGATCGGAGGCGGCGGAGAGAAGAGAGGGAGAGGAGAAGAGTAAATCGTGAAGGAGTTGTGGTAATGATTTTGATTCTGATTTTGGACTTCGAGTTGTTAGAGTCTCGTCTCTTAGAGTGAGAAATGCTGTTCTCCAGGTTCGGATTGTCGGCGGTTGCGTCGCCGACGACGACGGTGTCGACATAAAAGCAGAAATGATCAGTGGGCGGGGGAGAGGAGGTGGGAGTGTTTATAGCATTTCTAGTGATGATATAATTTAAATGGGTGCAAGTGTTAGAACTTGTTAATTGAGGTGGCAGTTTGTTCCTCACAGCAGGTATGAATATGAATTTGCAAATTAATTAGAAATCATATTTAAAATTGTAAAATAAAATATAAAATTTTGAGATTAAAAGATAACCTCAATTTAGAATTTTTCAATTTTATAAGTTTTAAGTTTTTGTATAATAAATCATTATTTTAATAAACAAAACATATTTTTAATAAACAAAAAAATAAAATACTTGATTAAACATTTATATTAAAGAAAAAGCTAAACCATATGGCGTTTCCACTGTAGTAACACTCACATTTCACTGTGGATTCAAACAGTGAAATAATTATTTTACACCTCGATGTGCCTTCATTTAAACACTGGAATCAGGGTTATTTTCGGTTTTTTCTATTTCCGTGTATAGTGAAATATCTAAAATGCCCATGAATAAGACAAAAAAACAAGAAAAATCGGCGGGGGTGTCCCGGTCTTTGCAAAATTTAAGTGCATAGTGCAAAACCGGTTATAACCCCTAATAGGACAAAACCAAGGATTTGCCTGGAGGGCTATTTTCGGTCTTTCATATTTTTTTAAAATGTGCAACTACGCATATAACCCTGGTAAGGATAAAATAGTAGAGATAGAGGCAGGGGTGGTTCAGTAATTAACCTTCTATTTTAATATTTATTGTCGGTGCTACTGTTGGCACGTCCCCTGACGCGCCGGAGTGTTTTCAACAGACGCTCCTATTCAACGGCGCGTGAGGTGTTTATACATGACCGAAAATGTTCAACCGGCGTCTCCCCAGAAGCACCTCCATGTCTTCTGTCTTGCGGCGGTGCGCGTGTCTTTCCATGGTGTCCCGATAAGTGACGGTGGCCGGTTGGAATTGGTGATGTCAATTTCTCTCTCCCGCATGGTAAATTGTTTGTAAGTCCCCATTTGTTCCGATTATTTCACAACGGTCCCTTTTCTTTGAATCATGCATTCTGGTTCCGGTCATTGTAGTCAGTTAAGTTTTAATTTGTTTCAATTATATCCTTCAAGTGAAATTAATTATATAATTTGTTTACATTTGAATCCTTATTCTTTTAATTTTTTGAAATGGTTTGAAATCTCATGATATTTTCAGTACACATGTTTTTATTTGTTCAATTTTATCATTTGATTAAAATTTCTTATATATTTTGTTTTAATTTCAACCCTTATACTTTAATTTTTTTTATTTAGGTCCTTTATTGTTTTTAAATTTTCTAGAATAGTCTCTATTTTTAGTTTTTGTTATTTTCTCTCTTTTTTGATGTGATATTTAAAAAAAAATGGAAAATATGTTCTTGAATTTTTTTTTTTTGTCATTGGAAAATTAATATTTCTTTTTTTTCCTTTGTCCTTTCTATTGGTTTTTTAATTATTTTTATTCAAGAAAAATAAAGTTTTTTTAAATTAATAACATCAATTTATTTTTATCATTTATTTCATTTTATTTTTTGTTCTTTGTTAGAGGCTAAGGGCTTTTTATTCTTTAATATAATTTTTTCCCATTATTTACACAATAATAATAATAATTTTAGATTTTTTTTTCTTGCATCATTTTTTTTATAAAGTTTTAAGTTTTTTTATTCCTTGAGGTAATTTAGTTATTTTAATTTTTTTAACAATGGTAGTTATAATAATTTTATGTGTTATAACCATGATATTTCTTTTTTGTCATTGGAAAATAAATTTTTCTTTTTTTTCTCTTTGTCCTTTCTATTGATTTTTTAATTACTTTTATTCAAGGAAACCTAAGTTTTGTTTTTTAAAACTAATAATATGAATTTATTTTTATCATTTATTTTATTTTCTGCTCTTTGTTAGAGGTTGAGTCATTTTTATTCTTTGATATAATTTTGTTTTCCCCATTATTTACACAATAATGGTAATAATTTTAGATTTTTTTTCTTGCTTCATTTTTTTTTATAAATTTTGTGGTTTTTTTTATTCCTCGAGGTAATTTAATAATTTTAATTATTTTAACAATGATAGTTATAGTAATTTTATTTGTTATAATCATGATAATAATAGGGGCATTATTGATTATAGTAATAATAACAATTGTAATTTATTGTGATAGTTATAGTGCTTATACTGTTAGTAATTCTTTTTTTTTTTCCTTTAGGTGAAATAGTTTCTTTCAACTAATAATTTAATAATTTTTATTTGATATTTTAGTTTAATTTTTTTATTTGCTTGTTCGTTAAAGGTGTTATGGTTTTTTTTTGTAAATTTATTTTTTCCATTATTTACGCAGTGATGATAATTATTTTTGTTTTATTTTTATTTCTCTTGCTTCCTTAGAGTTTTTATGTTGTTTTTTATTCTCATGTACTGTGTTTCTTAACGAAGACTATAATTAATACAAGTAAAAATTAATAGTTAAACTAAAAATAGAGATGTATAAATATAAATAAAAAAAATAAAAAACCATCTCAAAAATACTTAAGAAATAAAGAGATCGAAACGAGAAAAAAAATATCAAAAAAATAAAAAATTATATACATTAAAACAAATCAATTTTTTTTTTTATTTCAGCGGCAAAGCGCGGGATGATGGCTTGTTTTTTGCTATTTTTAGTTCTCCGTTAAGAAATATAGTTTTAATATCCATTTGGTATAACTCTAAGTCCATAATGTGACTATAACTAAAATAAGACGATTTGAAGTAATTTTCACAACTAGTAAGAATGCATCTTCAAAATCAATTTCTTCTTATTAAGTGTAGTCTTTCACTACTAGTCAATCTTTATAATGTTATATTGACTCATCCGTCTTACATTTAATTTTAAGAACCCATTTATTTCTAATAGTTCTTCGTCCTCACAGTAAATTAAGCAAGTCCCAGTCTTGATTAGTTTTCATCAACTCTATTTCTTCTTCAATAACTTAAATCCTTTTTTTTGCTTTAAGACTAAAAAAAGCATGACTAAATATTTTTGGCTCTTCATCATCTTATGAAGCAATCAAGAATGTTTCCCCTTCAATCTCAAATCAACAACTAAAAATTGGTTCATGAATGCTTTTACGAGGTTAAGATTGCTCATAATCTTGCTCCATGAGGGTAGAAAAGAAAAAAAAACATGACTTTCACTATTTCTAGGAGGATTAAAAATTTCATCTAAATCCTCTACTAAATGGTTTGTTGTTTAATAATCTAGACTTTTCATTTTATATAATGAAAGTCTTATTTAACCTCATTTGTTTTCGTAAAAATCTTTGTTAAGAATACAACATCACGAAATTCAATCTTTGTCACTCTTCCATCGATTTTTTCACCAAAAAATACAAATCATTTGAAATATTCAGAATATCTTATAAAAATATACTTCTTCCCCCTAGGAATAAGTTTTCCACATTTAAGAGAAGTATTGTGAATATAATTTGCAAACTCCATGGATGGAAATAATCTATATTAGGTTTCACATCATTCTATAATTCATATAGGGTGAAGAAACAAATTTAAAAGGTACACGATTAAGTATATAAGCAACAATGAACATTGTATCTCCCTAAGAAGAAATTGGTAAGGTAGCTTGTGCCATCATGGACCTCCATTTCAAATAAAATTTTATTCCTCCATTCTGCAACACCATTTTATTGTGAAGTACAAGACATAGTTAGTCATTTTAAGGTAGCTATACATTTTGATCACAAAAACTTTTAAATTATTAAGGCAAATATTCACGTACTCGACCTGTTCTTAAAATTTTAATCTTAGTGCTTATTTTATTCTTCACCAAATTTGTGTATCGAATGAAGCAATCCAATGCTTCAAACGTATATGAGATCAAATAAATATGACCAAATCATGTGAAATAATTATAAATATGATAAAATAATTTTCTCCGTGTCTTACTCTCACATTCATTGGGCCATAATTTTTCGAGTGAATAAACTGTAATGGACTATTAATTCTTTTAACTTTGCCAAATGGTAATTTAGTTGTTTTTCAACAAGTCAAAGCTCATAAACGAACAATTCCTCTTTTGTTAATGATCCTAAAGGACCAGCTCATGCTAGTCTATGTAATCGATCTCGCCCAGTGTGCCCTAATCGAACATGCCAAGTTATGTTATTACTATCCTTAATAGTGCTGAAATTTTGAACAATATAAATTGAAGCATTATTATTAATAAATTTATTAACGGTGTTTAACACTATAAAACCATTTAATACAAAACTAGAACCACAAAATATTATCTAGATATATCTTTACATAATAACCAATAAATGCAATATTTAAATTCCAATTGGAGTAAAACAAGAACAAATACAAGATTTCACTGGACTTTTAGAGCATAGAGTACATCACAAATATAAAGTGTGTGACCGCCCCGCAAATCCATTTTGCAGGTACTGATCCCAAGCATCGCAACGAAAACATTATCCCCCATGTATATGTATCTACTTCCTTTTTTAATTTGATAAAATTCCACAAATACGATTTAATCCCTTGCTATGTGGTTGGTTGCTCCTTAGTCTACAATATAAAAAGGAATAAATTTAGCAAGCATTAAACACCTGTTAATGTACAGGTTAGAGGGATGATCGTGGTTAAACATTACCTTTAGCTTAATGCAATCACGAGCAAAATGATCGGGTTTACCATAAATTTTCTTACTTATCGCCATATTTTCCACACTTGCATTTATATGTATTACCATTTGCTTTGATTCCTCTCTTGCTATATTTGGGTCCCTTAACCTTACTCTTCTTATATTTAAAACCATATGTTTTAAGCATCCTAGTCCCATACATAAAAGCCTAATTTATAGGTTTCTCAGTGTGAAATCGATCTTCTTCGAGCTCGACATGATAAGTAATACCATCAAATGTCTTGATGTTATCATCGTAGGTTAGGTTAACATGTATGTGTTTCTAATTGCTTTGGAAATAGCAGATAACTGCTTGGACTTATTGTTCACCAATCATCTTTGCCCAACACCCCGTAATTTACCGATCATATTATACATGACTGTAAGATGTTGCCTCTTCATCTGATTTTGATGCTTCTTGTAACCATCGAATTTCAGGGTTAACTAACGAAGTCTAGTAGTGGAGGTTCCCCTGTACTGAATATTTATTGCATCCCAAACAAATTAAGTTGAACGATGTCTTCCAAAATGCAATATTATATCATTTCTCATGCTACTCAACATCAAAATATAAGCTACATGATCCTTATGTTTATAGGTTTGATATGCTTTCATATCAAGTCCATGCTAAGCAATGTATCCTTACTCAGGTTCAGTCATTGGTTGTGTAATTATTTCTAAAATTTCTTGCTCTTTTAGGAGATATTTAAGCTTATGATGTTAAACATTGTAATTTTTTTCATTTGATTGGTCTCTATGATTCAAATAAAAAATAATACTATTAAATGCAGTCATATTAAACATTATTGACATCAATAACAAATATTAGTGTATAATACAATTTAAATGTCATATATTGTCACTCGATTCTAAATTAAAAAAATAATAATTTAACAAATATAACATATATGAAAAGAGAGTCAAACATTTAATCAATTTTCATTTGTATGGTCTAATTATTATTGAAAATTTAGATGAGTGCAAAATTATAGTTGTTAGTTTCAACTAACAACTCTCATTGATTAGGTTGCATATATTATCATTCTATTAATATCAATTCATTGTTAATATAATATTATCAAATACAATTATATAATATAATTAAAACTTAAATTACATAAAATATACAATTCAAAATAAATAACTAATTATCCTTTAGAAAAAATAAAAATACAATATTAAGAATAATAAATCATCTTATATTGTAGGGACATAAGTAGGGTCATCAATTAAATCATCTACTTCATTAAATTCATTTTCTCAAGTTGTAGTCTACTCAAACCATGGAATGGATTTAGTAGTAACATCTAAATGATTTGCGCTTCTTCTAGGGCGTCATATAACCTTTTCGGTATACTGACGTTCCCTCTCAAGTATCATTTCATCAGTAAAATTGTTAAAATCTAAAAATTTCAAATTATATTCCAGCAATAACTGTACTAACACCCATTCCTCATGCAGAGAATTGAGAGCAATTAACATTCAATGTTTTATGTAGAATTTATAAACACCACTTATAATTAGTTTACTCATCTAATGATACCTATAATCAATGTGCTCTTGAATTTTATAAGCATAATTAATGACATAACTCAATAAAAGATCAATTTGTTGTTACCTATCCACTATTACAAAATATTCTAAAAACACATAAATATTAAACCAAATTTTAATCAAGGCATGTATCATAATTTTTTTTTTAAAATTGCTAATGAAATTAAGAAATTTATTTTAACAATGAATAAACTAACATCATAACTTAAACAATTTACATTAACATAATTTTACTTATTTATTTAATTTAATTTAATTTTTTTAACTAACATTTGAAAATTATTTAACCACCAAATAATCATTTCCAATTTTCACTTCCCATTACCAATCCACATGTTCTTCTAAATGTGTATTTTTTAAAATTAATTGCCAAATGGTAGTTGTCACTTGACTAACATAATTACTTAGATTCCATCACCATTTCACATATAATTAATTGTCACTTGTTTATAAAGTTCATGCTTTGCAAAAAATAACTGATAATATTCGAATAACATTCATATATATACATGTATTTATTATAGGAAAATAATTTTCATGAACAAATCATTTAATTATAAAAATTTATAATCTTGGCTCTGATACCAAATTACTAATATACGCTCAAAAAGAAAAAACTTACTTCTGAGAATTTATTTTCTTATTCTTGGATCAATTATTTCATTGCCATTTCAATTACTAGAATTAAAGTGATATTCTACTGTACAAATATCTTTATGGATCTTGTCAAGTTAATATAGAAAATCGAGATGAAAAGAAAAGAGAGAACTATGTTATTTCAATGATGATGAAAAACTTATCTTTTCATATGAGTTATGTCCCTATTTATATAAGTAAAGGAAGAAGGGGTTACTTTCTCCAATAAGTTCTCCGCATACTTGGACCAAGTCATATAAGTAAAGGAAGGGATTACTTTCTCCAATAACTTCTCTCCATACTTGGATCAAGTCTATCAATATCAGATGATTATTTGAACAAGATTATGACTTTGGATAAAATTATGAAAATATCATCAATAGTCTTGCAGGAGCTTTATGATCTTTAATTACTTTAAAATTTTAACTTGAGATATATCAATATGTCAAGAAAACTCATTAAATTTGAGTTTAATCAAATTGTTAAATTGAGAGACGTGATTGATATCGTAAAATTGATTTTTTTTTTTCTATATACATATAAAAAAACAATATATGATCGTAACAAAACGGGCGGAACGAAACCAAAATTTTTTGACTAGAATATGAATAGAAATTATGGAATTGACCCAAGATTTCAAATAAAATAAAATATATTTTGATTTATTATATTTTATAAACTAAAAAAACATCATCCAGGATGTAACAATATCAACAAATGAGACTCTAATATGAATTACAATTCATGCAAAGTTGACAACCTAAAACTTGATGACAAGTTAATATGTTTAGGCTATATCGAGGTATTTTGAATTTCAAATTAACAAGATAAAACTAATAATCAAATATCATGTTAAATTCATTCTTGTTAACACTAGTCTTAAATTTCAATTTTAATATTGAAAAATTAAAATTTGATAACGAGTTGATATGTTGGGCTTGGATTGACTACCAAGAACATCAAACAAAAACAAAAAACCCACCAATTTCAAATCAAATTAAAAAAAAATGGTGTAAATGCTTTTGTTCAATTTAATACATTATTGTATTTTCAACAATTTGAATACCACCATGCAAAAAATAATTTATAATTGACATTTATAATTCTAGATTATAGAAAATATAAGATCAAAATCAATAATATAAATGACTGGACTATAAATTTTGATCTATTAAACACTAGCTAAATGCCCCGCGTTTCACCGTGGGCAGCACCATATTTTTTTCAATGTAAAAAATCTTAATTATGTGTATTTTTTCATTCTATTATAAATTTAACAAAAATAATAAATTTGTGCATAAATCCTATGAAGTTCAATATTTTTATAAAATATATAAATTTTAAATTGCTATAAATTTATCTGTTTAATAGTTTTTAATGAAATAACAAGCATTAATTTATCATCATCATTAAAAAATCAAGAAGATTTAGATATTTGAATTATTAAATTCACTGCATTAAAATTAGTTCATTTTATAATTCAATTTAAATCAAACAAAAGTAAAATATAAATTCTGAAAATACATGTACTAATAAAATAACAAAAATAAATAGTTAATTTTCTATTAACAAAAAGTCAAAAACATAAATTGAAAATTCATCTCCACGTTATTTTTATTATCATTGCTATAACAGTTAAAATTATTATCAATATTATTATCAAAACAATCAAAATACATAAATTCCCTGAAAAATCATTAAAAAAATAAACAAAAGATTATTATAAAAAAACAATTAAAAAAATCACAAAAATTATCATTATCATTGCGCAAATAGTAAAATCATAAAAATTATCTGATTAAAATAAAAAATAAAAATAAGAGAAAAAAAAACAAATGAACAAAGGGAAAAAAGGAGCAATATTAATTTTAACATGATTACCAGCATAAATTGAAATTTAAGGACTAAACCGATTAAAAATAAAACCCTAATAAAAAAACAAAAATTAAAAGCATAGATGCATAGATACAAATAAAAAATAAACATTATCCAATAATTAAAAAACAAAACTAAATGAATTAATATCAAATAAAAATCTGCAATAATCAAATAATAAATATAAATAGCTAATCTTCTATCGATAAAAAAAATAAAAACATAAATTGAAAATCCATCCTTACATTATTGTCATTATCATTGTTATAATAGTTAAAATTATTATCAATATTACTTTTAAAATGATTAAATAAAAAAAAAGCAGAATCTGTTTGTAAGAAAAGAATAAAAAATTAATAACTGAAATTATTGTTATTATTGAGCAAATGGTAAAATCATAAAAATCATTTAATACAAAGAGCTAATAAAAATAACAGAAAACAAAAAAAAATAAAAATAAAGGGAAAAAGCTAGCAATATTTATTATTGCTATTACTATCAAAACAATAAAAAATATCAAATTATACCGACAAAAAAGAAAAAGAAAAAACATAAACAAAATAATAAGGAAGAAAAAAATTTAAATTATTATTATTATTATGAAAGAATAAATAAACAACAAAAGATCAAACAAAAAAATAAAATAAAAATAAAAATAAAAATTATCATTGTTATTACTGTCAAAACAATAAAAATTATCAAATTATCCTGAGGAAAAAAAAAAGCTAAAAAATATTAACAAAAGGGTAAGTAAGAGAAATAATTAAATAATAATAATGATAATAATGATAATAATATATATAATATAATATAATATAATATAATATAATATAATATAATATTATTATTATTATTATGAAAGAATAAATAAACAACAAAAGATCAAACAAAAAAAATAAAAATAAAAATTATCATTGTTATTACTGTCTAAACAATAAAAATTATTAAATTATCCTGAGGGAAAAAAATCTAAAAAATATTAACAAAAGAGTAAGTAAGAGAAAAAATTAAATAATAATTATATTATTATTATTATTATTATTATTATTATTATTATTATTATTATTATTATTTTTGTGTTAATAATGATCCTAAAAACTTCAACAAAAGATAAAAAAAAAATATTATTGTTATTACTGTCAAAACAGTAAAAATCATCAAATTATCCCGAAAAAAAAAAATCTAAAAAACATTAATAAAAGAGTGAGTAAGAAAAACAATTAAATCATTATTATTGCTATTGTTATTATTATTATGTTAATGCTAAAAAAATAAAACAAGTGAAAGACTAAAAAAATCATAACTTTAACAAAAAATCAAACAAAGAAACAAAATAAAAATTATCATGTGAAAAAATGTCAGATGATGTAAAAATAAAAATAAAAAAAATGAATAAAAAATTAAAAGAAAGAACAAAGGGAGAAAAAAAAACACAAATATCAATTTTCAAATGATCATAGATACAAAATAAAATTTAAGAGCTAGTTTTTTTTGAATAAAATATCACCTCAACAAATAAGAAAACAAAAAAAATTCAAAATCAAAGCTACGATCACAGTTATATATACATGAACAAAAATAGAAATTATTCTAGAAATAATAAGAAATAAAAGGATTAAAAAAAATTAAAAGTATAAGGGCCAAAATGAAAATCAAATATAAAGGGATTAAAATCCAAAATTAAAAGTATAACAACCTAAATAAAAATCAAATATATTATCAATTTCAATCAAAGGGCAAAATTGAAAAAATTGAAATTGTTGTGCCGAATTTATTGAGTTATTTAAACCCAATTCGGAAATTAAAAGAAGGAGGACCGAAGTGAAACATTAACATTCAATTAATTCAATCGAAGGACCCAATTGAACTAAATCAAAACTTATATAACAAAAATCAGGACCATATACAAAATTCAAAGTCCAGGGACTGAAGTGAAAAAGACAAAAAACCACGGGACTCTCCTGCACTTTTACGTGCGAAAGAGAGAGAAAGGTGGTTAGCGGCTTTAACAGGCCACCGCCTCATCCACGACTGTCTTTTGCCTAAACACGCCTCATTTGGAGGAAGATCACGCGAAGACGCACCGAGAGAGACTCCGGTAGCCCATCTCTAGTCACCGTATGACTCCTCATGCGGCGCCTAAACTTGGCGTGGGTCGGAAAACCGCTGGTCGCGTTCTCCGGACATGTTGACATATACTGAAAGAAATAATAAAAAATATAGTCAATTACTGATCTGCCCTTGAGCCAAATGCATGTTTTTTTGTCTTATTAGGGGCTATATCCGTATTTTTCCAATTCTAAAAAATAAAATAAAAATTGAAAGTGCAGCGAACCGGATCGGGTCGGACCGAGGCACGAAATGACCGCAAAGCCCCTCAGTCCAGGCGACGCTTTTTGTCGTTTTCGAGGGGTATAATCGTTAATACAATGTTTATAAATGGAAAAAGGAAAAAAAAAAGGCTGACATATGCGTGTGATGCACCGGAGTGGATATCCAATCCACAGTGCAATGTGTCTGTGTGAACAGTGTCCGCACAGTAAAAAAATCCACGGCAATTATATTTTTGTTAATAGTTAAATACAAAAATTATATTAATACTTTACCCTCTAATTAATTTTTTATACCCTCAATATTTAATCTCAGTTTTTGTTACCCGAATCCAACACAATCTTAATTTAAGACTTTCATTTTAAATAGTTAGAATTTAGAATTATAATTATAATTTTAATATTTATATTTTGATTTTAAATTTCGAGAGTTAAAATTATAAAAAGAAAACATAAAAGATAACCAAATAAATTATAATAATAAAAAAGTTTGAATATCATTAATGAAAGGCAGTAGATGCGGGCTAGTATGGCCCTGATCTGGATCCAAACCATCATCAAACAGGGCCTGGTTATCTCCACCCACCCTAAAATATAATAATAATTTTAGGGTTTAGGGCATTTTCTTGCTATCTAGCCCCGCTATATAAGCAAACTATGTTTAGGGTTTTGTGGCGACTCTTAAACAGGGAAAGCAGGCTAGAGAGAGGGCTGCTGCGCTTTGTGAGAAAACCATGAAGACAATTCTCTCGTCCGAGACCATGGACATCCCTGATGGGGTGAAAATCAAGATCAATGCTAGAGTCATAGAAGTGGAAGGCCCAAGAGGCAAGCTGGCCAGGAACTTCAAGCATTTGAATCTTGATTTTCAGTTGATCAAAGATGAGGAAGGAAAGAGAAAGCTCAAGATCGATGCTTGGTTCGCAACAAGAAAGACCAGTGCTGCTATCAGGACTGCCCTTAGCCATGTGGAGAACTTGATTACTGGGGTTACCAAGGGGTACAGATACAAAATGAGATTTGTGTATGCTCACTTTCCCATCAATGCCTCCATCACTAACAGCAACACTGCTATCGAGATCCGGAACTTTCTTGGCGAGAAGAAGGTAAGATTTTATTCCCGAGTTTTGATTTTTTTTGTTTCACGTGGTATTCTTGGTGTGATGTTATAAGAAATCAGATCACGGCTATGCTGTTTTTTGATAGACTTTCAGTTCCTTGGTGTGATGTTATAAGAAATCAGACCACGAGTGAATAATTGCTGTTAAAGTTCTGTATTTGGGTTCCTGCAGCATGAAATAAGTATTGTTAGAATATTTATGGAAATGCAGTGAGGCTTAGAAAAACCCTGGTAATGTTAATAATACAGCCTTTTGGAGTGTAAAATGAAACTTAGTCTTATGATGATCTTTTTATATGAGTGACTTGAAGTGAGTTTTTAGAATTGATGATGAAGGATGCCAGTTTTTACTTACGGTTCTTACTCGCTAAGTGTTTGGAATTAAATGTGGTGATTTGCTTATGATTTCATTTTACACGGTGGAAAATTGTCAATGCAAAGTTTTGTTGGATTTCTATGCTGTCAAGTTTTGAGGTCTGTTGTGCCAAGTGTATTCAGTGTTCTATTTCAAATCTCATTTGAGTTTTATAATATGTGCAGCTGCAGGTATGGGATAATTGGTTGTTACTGATAGCTGTATTCTAATTAATTGAAATGACACTTGATTTAAGTTTCTGTTTCATGGACATGAGCTATTGTAGATTGGTGGTGTTTGCTATACTGTGACAAAATGCAGACTTCATAGTGTAGATTGGTGTGTAACTGGCTTCGGACATGTTCTGATGTTATTGTAGTCGTTTGCTCCAGGTTAGGAAGGTTGATATGCTTGATGGTGTTACTATTCTCCGATCTGAAAAGGTGAAGGATGAGCTCGTCCTAGATGGCAATGATATCGAGCTTGTCTCACGGTCAGCAGCTTTGATCAATCAGGTCTCTTTTTCTCTCCTGTGTGCGAGTGTGTACATGTGTGTTAGCATTTTTATACATTGTAAAATTTGAACTCATGAGCATTAGCACAGTGTGGTATTCATTTTTTGCGCAATATAGAGTTCTTGCTCCTTTGGATGTAAAAGATGCATTCGAAGTCACTGAAATTACTTTCATGCTCTTACCCACTCCTTTTTGTACAGAAATGTCATGTCAAGAACAAGGATATCCGAAAATTTCTTGATGGTATCTACGTGAGTGAGAAAGGCACTGTGGTTGAGGAAGAATGAGGAGCCATTCCAGTTGCATCAACATGGAGGGAGTCCCATTCACGCTTCCTTTCTAAAATCTTTTGGGTTTTCAAGCATTTTTCAAGTATAACATCTATTGGATATTTGCTAGAGTTTCTGTTCTTAAAGTTTTGTCATGTCATGGGATTGCTTTTGTATTATCTTGCTATGCCCTTGAAGTACAAATATGTCTTACATGATGTAGGCAAGAAGTTAGACATGAGTGGATGTTTTATATTTTATTTATTTGAAGAATCTTATCGAACAACTTGTTATAGAAGTCGTTTTTCTTAAACTTGATGAAAGCTCAGGCAGTTGCGGTTATTTTTGTCGAGATAACAGGTCAATACTTTTTGTAGCAGTGTATTTCGCTCCGGCAGCTGATGGTTCTGTATTGAGCTTATCTTTTCTTTTGAAATGTCCATGTACTATGATGATTCTCACTCGATTTGTTTCCCCTTTTTTCTCTCGCTGTGATGGTGATTAAATTACCCACCCAAACAGTTCATTATCCACTGGTTTGATTTCCATTCTGCTGTGTTTTGGAATCTCAAAAAAACCCTTGAAACCACAAGCTTTTTACTGAGTCTCCGATGATTCTTGGACTAGTCTTAGCATGCCAAGTGAAATGGGCACTTTCTCACTTTACACGGCTGGTGAAGTGGCCACTGTTTGGGTTTTGTGTACTGATTTCTTGGTTGCTGATCTCTCAGCAATCTCTGATCCTGTCGAGTTGCTCTGTCTTATCATCCACCTCTCAATTTCTGAGGTTCACCTATGTTCTCAATGTTTTGAATTTTGATGTGTTGGGAATTGTTTTTATTTTTATTATTGAGCTTTAAAATTTTTTTTTTTATAAAAAATAGTTTAGTTGTGATCCAAAATAAGTTTTGAACGGTTAAAATTATGGTTGAGTTTAAAATTTAATATAATATATATATAAAAAATTCTCTTTAAATAAAAATTAAAATATGAAAAATAAAAATAATAAAATTTCTGAACTAAAATAATAGTTAGGATTTTAAAAAAGTAAAATAAAAAAGGTAGATAATATGAAAAGTTTGATGAGAAAATAAAATATATTTAAATAAAATAATATTAAATAAAACATAATCAAAAGAGTAATTAATTAATTAATTAAATTTTAAAACTAAAAATAGCTGATTTTTTTTAGGCCAAGAATAATTTCATCAAATTTTATAGCTGCAATAATTTCTCTTCTAGCTGGATTTTGTTAATATTAATTACGAACAACACAAAAAACAAACCTACTTGCCGTCTAGAAAAATGAAATAAAAAACCAATAATTTGTCACAGCCAGGACCCACGAGAGGCTCACAAATATTTTTGAAAAGCAGCTATTAGCTGCTTATCATCCACCGGCGATTTAAATGAATGAAATGGGTGTCCTGGCCAACTAGCATGTTTAGCACGGCGCTCCAATGCTTTTTTTTTTTTTTTTTGCTGATTTTTTTTTATATTTTAAATAATTTTTTTTTTATATTTTTAGATCATTTTGATGTGCTGATATCAAAAATAATTTTTGAAAAATAAAAAAATATCATTTTAATATTTTTCTAAAAAAAAAAAAATTGAAAGCAACCACAACCACACTCTTAAATACCCAATAAATCCGAGGATTTATGCAACTGTTTCAGCCATTTAATTTATTACCCAATATTCATTTCACTATTTTGCTTTTAATCTCCGATACAATCATAATCACAATACCAAATATTCTCTTCACATGCGGCTTTGTTTTATCAAGGTAGTTGCGATGAAAAACAGATAATCATGAACCAGTCATTCAAGGATAATGGCAAAGTTTGGCATTTATTATCTTTGCTTTTCTAAAGCAAAGCAGGCGAAGGTTAGTTTATGGTCCTCAGATGTTATTTGCTTATTGTAACCCACTTAAAATCAGTAATGCATTGCATCCCCCTTCAACTGTTGCTATATCAATGAATAGCTGTGAAATAAGAAGCAAAATAGTATTGCATTGATTTTTTTTTTTAGATATTTTTATGTGATAATATCAAAAATAATGTTTTTAAAAATAAAAAAATATTATATTAATAATTTTCTAAACAAGAAATATTTTAAATAACAACAATACATTAAGTTGGCCGCAAGATAATGTCCGTTTGACAGTTTGACTCCCCAGCACAGTGCTCCGACAAGTTTCAATGCCCAATCAAACAAAAGGATGAGGAGCATGCACCTAGAAGACTAGAGGCCTCCATGGCCTAATTCTATTGGATAGGGAGCACGTGACGCCATGATCCCTCTGTAAGATTTGTTTGGCGTCAAGTTGTTAAAATCATTTTTTTAACATGACATAAAAAAATATAATATAAAATTAAATTGTAAAATCATAATTATATTTTTTAATTTTATATTTATAATTTCAGCCAATAAATAAAATAAGAAAGATTTATATGTCCAATATTTGTCTATAAAATTTTAACTAGATCCAATATATAATTTAAAAAAATCATAAAAAATATTATAAACTCAAATTTAAAATTAATTTGATTATTAATATCACAAATTTCATAAAATTAGACTAATTTACTGATTTTACACTTGATCAATTTGATTTTACTGGTTTTTTAAATTTGGTGTCATCTCGTGATTTTAAGAAACTTGAATGTCAGTAGCTACCACAGCCCATAGGTGCCTTGTTGCCGTAAAGCAGAAGGCAACAGCCATCTGGTACATAACATGTTCCATTGCCATCCAAAATTGGCCGACATGCAGCACTTACGTGGCAAGTCAGAAACCTCTTCATGGTGCAATGATTAGCTTTTGTTTCCAGCCATTGAAGGACGGAATGCCGATGCCGAATCTCACCAAAACCACCAGCAGCTCCTGCTATCAAATCAGTCATGGCCACCAGCAGGGGATGTTGGGAGCACTTTTTTTATTTGAATATGGTTCGAGGAGTGGGGCTGAAGGGTTTTTCTTTTCAAATTTCTTCTGGGTTCATCTTTGCACGGTATGCTTATTATCTTTACAGTATTTTATATATTCTTAAAGAGTGTTTAATGAACGGACATCTCGATAATAAAAAAAATCAGTCATGGACAATATATAAAATAACATCTAGCGGTAATGAAAATATATATATATATATATGTTTGTGTGTGTGTTTCTAGGTCCAAAATACTAACTAGACGCAATTATAAAACTCTCAAACCCATATAATTTGTTTTCTTTCTTATCTTGTGTCCCCCATCAAGCTCGCCAAATTTTACAGCGTATTTAACAACAAAATCTAAAATGATTTCAAAGCAAGCAGATCTAATCGCCATCAGAACCAACTTTCAAAGAATGAATAGCGATGGTCCCAGAACACCAAAGGCTTATACGGGCCCTACCCTTCAGAAAATTTGTCCCTAGTGCTCCAAAGAACTGCAATGAGATTACTCCATCCCACTTGTACTGTTCAGTTTCCTTCTGAGCAAGGCAATTCCATTCCTGTTTCCGAACCCTAATAAATTCCTTGTTGCGGGGTTGGAGTCTTAGCAAAATCAACCTGGTGGTCCAAAAACCATTCCTCTATTTACTACTGTGGGCCTAAATTCTGAACTTTCTTCATTTCAGTCCCTCCATTCCACGGAATCACAAGAACTCCCCCTTCATTCAACTTTTGGAACGCCTGTCCACATCTCTCTGAAATCTTTGAGCACCTTCTTTACTTACCTTCTCCTACTACATCCAATAAACCAGTCAGCATTACTGTATTTTTCCCGAGCTGTAATGCTTTCACTGCAACAGCCCTCTTCAACTTATCCACTCCTCTTCACTTTTCGAAACGACAACTAACGCAAGCACCCATGCTCCCAATATCTCTGTCTCTTGGATAAACACTCGAAATATCATGTGTTGTCTTGGAGTATCAAGATGGTAAGAGCTTAGCCGATGAAAGATTTGATTCTGCTTGAATAATGATTGGTGTTTAAATTACGTGGATAGAGTTTATGGGTTGCCATTCCATCATTTTTAGTGGAAAGAATCAAATCAATCAAATCACCTATTTGATTTGGTAATAAAAGTTTGGGAATAAGAATCGGGGTGTAATTTTAGATTCAATTAATGTGTTTATTAATATAATAGTTATTATAAATTTATATAATTATTAATTTTAGTATTAGTAAATAATTGAGTATACACATACTTAATATTAATATATAAATAAAAAATCAAATTAACTCAACAACTTGGTTATCGGGTTCAGTTTGATTGGCATTGAAAAAGGGCAAATCATATGCATCTAATCATTGCCATCCACCTGCACACTACTTAATGCGCTTATTAATCCCATGTCTATCTTGATTAGTTCAACCCTAGCAATCTATGATCGTTACATCCTTAACCTTATCATAATTCATTAAAGAGGCAACCGTGTGGGAGCTTTCATCAACCCCTGTAAATGATACTTTGTCTGGACATGGATTTTAACGCTAATTTTTTACTTTAGTAAGGCACTAAGTGGGCTGGTGGCAAATAACTTCTGCACAGGTTGTCAATTATATTTCTGTTTAAAATGATCAGAATATTTTATTTTGTTAATAAACCGAGATAAAATGATATTATTTTTATATCGATTTTAATTCTGGTTTGTTTCGAAAATTTCAGTTAAATTATAGTCGGAATGTCTTGGTTCCGTTCTGGGTGTGCCGTTTCGGCCTTAAAATCTTCTTTATTTTGATTATTTTGTGATTTTTTTTCTAATTTTGATAGTATATTTGTTTGATTTTGTGTTTGTATTGTATAATTTAAAGTTAATTTATTTTCAATTTTAATTATGCTTGTTAAATTAATTTTTTAATTATTTTCCATATATATATATGAACAGTACAACCCCGAAACGACACACCGAAATGTTTCAAAACCGAAACGTTCCGTACCAATAAAAAAACCAGAACAGCAACCGAAATAGTATTTACAACTTTACTGATGTAAATAGCATGGAGTCTAGATATTACATAATTAATTAAGCAGCCCAGATGTTTTTCTCCAATACTCCTGGCCTAGGCTAAACATTATTGATGATCATGTGTAGATAAGATAGAAAACAGACAATTGAGCAATATTTTTATGGGGGAAGAGACATCTTCTTTTGGGGTGGGGGGCAGTGAATGATAAGGGTCTGCTTTAAAATTGGTAAAAAAGATATATATCAGTAGTGTTGTAAAAGCTATGAAGAAAAAAACAAACCACAAGGACCCCACACAGAGCCGTTCCTTTTGTTAACCTGTGCATGGGCAATAGGTTTCGCACCCAAGATAAAGTAACTGTACTTGCAACTTGAAAACATGGGGCGTAGGAAATGAGTTGTCTGAAAAAAAAGATGGAGATGGTAAAGAGAGTGGTGATATGATGTAATTTCTTACAAACTGTTCTTGAAAACTTGGGGCGTAGCAGATGAGTTGTCTGAAAAACAAGATGGAGATGGTAAAGATAGTGGTGATATGATGTAATTTCTTACAAACTGGTCTTGAAAACTTGGGGCGTAGCAGATGAGTTGTCTGAAAAACAAGATGGAGATGTGATTTTTGTTTTAGAAGTAAATTCATTCAACACGTATATGTTTGGAATTACTGTGGTTGATTTTCTTTTAATATTAAATGATTAAAATCTTTACAAATATAAATTTGATGTTTTTCTCATCTCAATCGCAATTTTTTGGAAAAAAAAACACCCAAATATTAGCCTATAAAACCACCAGTGCAGGAATGAACTTCTTGATGCCTATAAAATCATATCGGTCTATACTTCCACGCAATCTCTCTCTCTCTCTCTCTCTGTGGAGCTAATAAATCCATCTCAGGCCTCGAGAGCATAACTGGTAAGAACTAAGAATCCACGTTACAGAATACACAAGAAAATTCAAGTTCCAAAATGAGAACAGCACTGTCAGAAATATCAGCAAACATCAGCCATCTATCTCCACCGCCACTCCATTCTAGAGCCCCATCATGTGACCCTCAAGTTCATAGCTGCAAGTGGTGGCCTTACTCAAACTCAAATGATTTCGGAGCCAACGCAGCTATGATCCTCATCATTCTCCTCTGTGCACTCATTTGTGCTTTGGTTCTCAACATAGCCATTCGTTGGTTCCTGCGAAGCAATAGCAATAACTCATCAGACCGCCTTGGCGAACTTGAGGAGCAGAGGAAATCCAAAAATGAGGCTGAGGTGGCAACGGTATTGATGGCTACGACACAGGTGTATTCTGCTGGAATGAAGCTTCGTGGGCTGGAACCAGATTGCGCAATTTGCTTGTCAGAATTCTCGGAAGGTGACGGGATTCGGGTGTTAGGGAGATGTAACCATGGATTCCATGTTCATTGTATAGAAAAATGGCTGTCTTCTCATTCTTCCTGTCCTACTTGCCGCCGCAGTTGTCTTGCTTCCTCTTCTTCTTCACCAGAACATGAAAACTCTTGCGCAGGAAATGGCCACGACAGCAACTCATCTCATTCAGCAGAACTTGAAAGAGCTACAGACAATCTCAGCACTAATGAAAACATACCTGTGTAACTAGTTCTTACAAAAAAATTTCTTCTTCTGATCTGATTCTGTAATATTCAGCTACCTGAGATAGACCTTTTTCTGCATTCAATCTCATCCATTTGATTTAGAAACCTCTGAAACATTGCAATCTCTCAAAAAGAATTACAAGGGCCATAGCCAAGTAAGATAACTCTTAAAACAAATTCCAGTCAATGGGATTTCGTTTGTTCCTGGTAAGGACGACAGACATGAATCTTATATAGAACCAAAGCTAATACAGCTCAACTGATGTCTATATCCCTCTCTCCTTAAAGGGTCTCGAATCCGAGCCCCTGTCAATACAGAGTAGTTGAGATACTTATATCCAAAAAACCTGTATGATGGTAAGTTCTTCGACCACTTGTTTCCTTTCAATTTCAACGAAGATGCATCGATAGTTCTACAAGGTATTGAATGTCATTCGGCTGCTTTTGGCTATTGACAAGATTGTGGTCCCTTCTGTTGTCTTTTTCTGAATGGTAAAGAAGCTTAGCGTTCAACTCACTCCCAGCAAAGAATTATTCTTTCATTGCTTTGCTTACCCGTTAAATCCCCTAGTTCCTAGCAACCAACTTTTTCAATGAACTTTCTGTTAAAGGAATATGAGCCTCTTCTTCCCTTAATCATGGTATCTTTCAAAAGCATCAATGCAAATGTGCAAACCTTTCCTTAGGAATTGCTTGGCCGCAAAATTGACTAAAATTCCTCACCCTACTTCAACTACATTTCTCTGGGAATTCCAGTGATGGCAGAGGTGTATGTAGGTGCATAAAAAACGAGTGTTTGCGTATATCCCACGACAAAACTCAAAAGTCTAAGAACATCTCTACAGATTTCATTACTCAAATAAACACAAACAAGATCGGCAAGAAAACAGAGAAAAAACTGAAAGATTGTAGTGATCAAACACATTTTATAAGAGAGAAGGAGAGCAGTTCCGAAGAAAATCAAAATCAAACCAAACAAGCTATATTAATCGGTTTCACAGTGCAAAATATCAAGTAACCTTCGCAGCTTAAAAAAGGTTAAATTTTCAAGTGAAGTCTAAAATTATTTTTTAATATATCCTCTCAAATATAAGTATTTTAGACTTGAAGTTTGCATAGGCTTACAATACTTTGTACTTGGTTTTTAATTAAATAGAATGAGAGTTGTGAGGACCGAATTTGTGATTGCTAGGTTAACAAGATTCTAATACCATGTTAAAAAACCATCTCATCTGAAAGCTCAAGATTTTAGGTGAAATCTCATAATATAATTTATATCAACAATACATTAAGCCATGTGGGGACAACACTGTAGCTCCCCACACATAACACTATGGATGCTTTCCCTTTTTTTTTTTTTTTTCCATATTTTTTTTTCTATTTTTCTTTTTTTCTTGTTTTTTTCTAATTATTTTTTTCCATGAAATATTTTTTTGCCGTTATACTTTTTTTTTTTTTTACTTTTTTGATTTATATATATGAAAAAAAATAATCAGAAAAAAAACATAATTAAGAAAAAAAAGCTATTAAAAAATTGGATCCAATGATTAATCATAGTGCGTTTAAGCTAGCATATATGTTTTTTTTTTTCATCATTTTTTTTAATCCCCGGATCTATTTTTTTTTATAACCAGGGTGTCAGACTAGCTTATGCGTACCTCGACTAAATTTCGGACCTATTTTTTTGTTTTTGCTAAAGTGTTTTCCTTATAGTTTTGTTTTGTTCACTTATATTTTTTTTTATAACCAGGGTCTACGAGTCAGTTTAAGTATACCACGACTAATTCTCAGACCGAATTTTTTTTTAAAACAATATGGATTGCTACAGTGCTTTCACATTTATATATTTTTTTCTTTCACTTAAATATTTTTTTATAACCATGGTCTCTCAGCCAGCTTAAGCATTTTTTGTTTTTCACCTATACATTTTTTTTATAATTAGGATTTCCGGGTCAACTTAAGCGCACCACCACCACTCCCCGAACCAAATTTGCTTTTTGATAACTGGCTTGCACCACGACTAATACCCAGACCAATTTTTTTTTTTTCATATACTTTTTTTTGTTTACTTATATTTTTTTATAACCAGGGTCTTTGGTCTAGTTTAAGTGCACCACGACTAAATCCGAACTGATTTTTTTTTAAAACAATATGGATTGCTACAGTGCTTTCATGCTTATACTTTTTTTTTATTTTTTATGTTTTTTCACTTATATATTTCTTTATAACCAATGTCTCCAGGCCAACTTAAACTTTTGTTTGTTTGTTTGTTTTTTTTCCACTTATATATTTTTTATAACTAGAGTCTATGGGTTAGCTTAAGCTCACCATGACTAATTCTTTAATGTTTTTTAATAATCGGAGTGTTCGGGTCAGCTGATGCGCACCATGAATTGTATAAGTATGTATATACCCCCTATAAGATAAAATACAAGAGTTGGCTATAAGGGTATACTGGTAATTTATTATTTTTTAATTATATTTTTTATCATGATGTTATGGGCGTGACGTCAATTTCAGAGCTCATGCACATTTCGGATGGCGGGTGCAGCGTTATAGAATTTTTAAAAATATATATTAGTTTTTTATATATTCATTTTATTATGTAAATGTGTTTAAAATAATGTTTTGGTATCAGAGATATTTTTAATTTTTTTTTCATTTCTGGCCATAGTACAATAATCATAATACTCTCAAATAAGATAAAAACCAATAATTATCAGTGGGGGTGTCCCAATAATTTTCCATTTTTTAGTGCACAGTAAAATAATTTTTATAGTTGTTCCAAACATTTCATCTTTAACTATACATGCATAAGAAAGAGTTTCACTCTCATTTTACATCACCAAAGATAAACTTACTATGTTTTTTTAACACGTATTGTATTTAATACAAATAAAAATAATAATAAAAATTAAAATTCTAAACTAGAAGCAAAGGTATATAGATATATATAAAAAAAAAAATCTTAAAAAGACCTAAAAACTCAAGGAATTGAAACTAAACTAAAAAAAAAAAAAATTAAGAATAAAAATCAAAATACAAAATTATATGTTAAAAATAAATAAATAAAAATTAATCCCTACAGCAGAACACGGAACACAGATTTATCATTCGTTATTCTCTGTCACAAAACCATAATTCTCCATCACAAAACCATAATGATAAGGGAGGGATGGGAAAAGGTGAAGATAAAACACAATTGCATTTCAATTCCTACGAACAATGGAGGTCCTGATTCATGGCATGCTTCCTTTGTTAATCAAAGTCTACAAGCGACAGAACCTGAAGGAATCCAAATTACTAACTACAATAAATTGCCTGAATAAAACATTGAGCACCATATGAACAAAAACAGAAAGTAGCACACATGCCAGACCTAATAAAAATGAAATAGCAAGCAGTAGTAGAAGAAAAACAATATATGTATAAGCTTCGGAACAGTATAATATAATTAATAAGCACGTGTCATGACTGAGTCTTATAGTTTGGCTCTTTGCTTTTTACCACTCCCAGTTATCTCAGATCCTCTCCCCACTAATGGAACTCAAATGTTTGCTTTGTTCCTTTCCTTTATGCCATAGCCTCCCTTATGGGATGCATGAGTAGAATAATGGGATCTCTTGTGACATCAGGTTTTGTAATTTCACAGGCTAGGAATCTCTTTAACATATGCAATATCAAATATAACAGTAAAAAGAAGAAATTAGGTAAAAAACAGAATCATCAAGGGAGAACATGATATATACCTCCTGGAAAACGCTGAGGGAAGCCAGCATAGATCCTCTAATCCAGGCTATGTACTTTCTCTTTACACTTCATGATCAAATCGTTAGTGATTTCGTAAATTCCAAGTGCTTCCATACTATTGAGTGATGTCTGAAATGTTGGCGTGAGCTGTACAAATCTATATATATCAGGAAATATAGCTGTCATATTCATGTATCTCTTATTTATGTACATCCCGATTGTCATGGAATAGTTGTTAATTCGTTTCCAGAGACAGCTAGTAGGGCTGTACAATGCTGTGTATATATATTCTGTATCAGAAATGAAGAATATGAGGGAATTCTTCCAGAAAAACTCTTTAGATTAACATGAAATCGGACTTCAGGGCAATGGAAAAGTTCTGTACCAGTGGAGTTAACCTGGCCATCAGGTAGCTCATGGCTCTTCTCAATTGATGAGCTACTTTAGCAGTTTCAATTTACTGCTCATAATCGAAGGCCACATGCGCAATCCTCTCCTAAATGTCACAAACAATGTCCTGTTCAGCAGTTGTGGTGAATGAGTGCCTACTCTATGCAAGGCATTTGTTAAATTCGTTCCAGTAAGATCAAGAGTATGAACTGCAAGAGGAATTGAATGGCCTTCATAGATGGGAACTGTGTGACTAACTCCAGCACCAGAATCCAACACGATACCTTGCAAGGATGGAAAATATAGACAAATTTGAAGAGAACGAGATAGAAAATGAAGAAGGGTTCTCTAATATATACAGCCCTACTGCTGTGGCACGTTCACTATCATAAAGGGGTAGCTTTGGTCCAACAGCAACGTGCATTGCAGGAACACCGAACATTTCAAACATAATTTCTGTCATTTTTTCCTTGTTAGGGGAGCTTCAGTCAGGAGCAGAGGATGTGCTTCAGGAGCCACATGAAGCTCATTGTACCAAGTGTGATGCCAAATCTTTCAAACTTCATCCCATTTCATGTCTAATGTGATCATTCAGTCTTCAATTTCGAAATCATATGCATAGCAGATCCTTGAGAAAGGTGACTGTACTTTTAGTAGGATAAATTGATTTGCTCTCATGGTAATATCAAGAAATCATAACTGATGATCTTTAATTTTTAACAGAATTTATATGTGAATTTTATTTGTAATTCGAATCTGAATCCTATTCTGATACCCAGTTTTATTTTTCTAAGCATGGATTAAGATATTATTCCCTCCCACTTAAAAAATCATGCTTTTAAACTAAGATATTATTCATCTCAAAGATGAAAAAACAGAGGAATAAATGATATTATTTAAATTGTAGGATCCATATCAACCACAGCAGAGTCTGAGGAATCAACCTATTGTTTGTGATGATGACAGTGGATTGATTAAGGTGAGGAACCGTATTCTTTCAATAGTTTGTGTCGATTTCTTGCTGCATTGTTACGGAAGCCCTTTCCAGTGCTCAAAAGTAACCCTTCATCTCGATATTTGATTCTACGAATCAGACATGAAACGGGAAATTTCCTATGCACAAAGAGTTAACACAACAACCCACGATCAGCTTATTGAACACAAGATAGATCATGCCAGCAACATTACCCTGTCATTTTCCTTGCTCCACTAGAGCAAATAACATGCTCAAAGGCATCATCAACAACAATCCATATTCAGAAAAAAACTTAGGACTCACTCCTATAATTTCTTTCACCATTCCCTTGGGAAAACGTGAAGCTCCACCATATACTGGCGGGGAAGGAGAGAGAGAAGGGGGGAGGGAGCTGTTGGGTACTGATTTTTTATTTTAATGCGTAATACTGGCTCATGAACAGGGCGTGTGTATAGTTAGCCCACCTTACCTGCCTAGACCTGTATCAATCTTGTGCGACCTTGTTAATGAGCAATGAAATATCAATTTGATGAATGATGATTTTTTTTGCAAAATCCGCTTCACCTCTGCAAGATAAGCCTTGCCAGATTCACCGTTAAGAGAGTTTTCTGCACATCGATGATGACCAGCATTTGATTCCTTCTCTATTACCACAATCTTCAAAGAATAGGAGGAGCATGCTAACTGAGCTTAGCAGGCTTCTGGGCTTTCATTGTTCATCAACGAAGGTTTTATACTGTAACAAAAGACAGCCCTACAATACTATTTACTCGTACCGGGTGAGGTGGGCTAATCACAGATTCAGTGAGCCAGGACGATGCTAATCAAATCTAAAAAATGAGGGCGAACTCTAGGAATATCCACGCATTTCATTTCATTTCTTTCCGTATACATAAGTAAACTTAACATAAAAAGACGGAAAACAAAGGAAAAGAGTGAAAGATTATAGTGATCAAATACATAGATGCTCTTCATGAGGCGATATCTTGGAGACGAGAAAAGACAATCTATATATGATTACACATACCAGCAAGTACATGTTTCATATAGTAACTATGAGGGGGAGAACAAGACCGAAGATCACAATCACGCCAAAACAAGCCATATTACTCGGCCTCACAATCCAAAACCATAATGATAAAGGAGGGATGGGAAAAGGGGCAGGCAAAATGGATTTGCAATCTAGAAGCACTTCCTATGAACAATGGAGGGTCCTGATTCATCATACTCTGCCTTTGATATCCACATCTGCATGGAACAGAAACCAAGCAAATAAAAAATTAAGATCTAAATCCAACTGTCTGGATAAAGATGCCGAAAGCCAAATAAATACATGTTATGACTTGGTTTTCTAATTTGGTTGTTTTATTTTGTACCAATTACCATTACCAATTGTCTTGTGAGTGTTGTTCTCCTGCATGCATGCATGCGTTTCTCAACTAATGGAATATATTATTTGTTCTGTTCCATTCCTTCACCTTTTAGCCTCTTTTTTGCAAGCATGTGATTCTGGTGACCTTAAACTCCTTTGAGCTTTTGGGTCAAGAATTACTTTACCACATGCAACATCAAATACAACAATTAAACGCAGAAAATGGAGATGTGCAATACATACCTGTTGGAAAGTGCTGAGGGAAGCCAGTATAGACCCTCCTATCCAAACGCTGTATTTTCTCTCAGGAGGAGCGACCACCTTGATTTTCATGCTACTTGGAGCTAGAGCTGTGATCTCCCTGCTCATTCGATCAGCTATTCCTGGAAACATGGTAGATCCACCACTGAGCACTATGTTACCATACAGGTCTTTCCTGATATCAACATCACACTTCATGATAGAATTATAAGTGGTTTCATGAATTCCAGGTGCTTCCATTCCAATGAGTGATGGTTGAAATAGGACCTCAGGGCAACGGAAACGCTCTGCACCAATGGTGATAACCTGGCCATCAGGTAGCTCATAGTTCTTCTCAATTGAAGAGCTACTTTTAGCTGTTTCAAGCTCCAGCTCATAATCAAGTGCCACATATGCAAGCTTCTCTTTAATGTCTCTTACAATTTCCCGTTCAGCTGTTGTGGTGAATGTGTAACCTCTCTCCGTAAGGATCTTCATCAAGGCATCTGTTAAATCCCTTCCAGCAAGATCAAGCCTAAGGATTGCATGGGGAAGTGCATAGCCTTCATAGATGGGAACTGTGTGACTAACTCCATCACCAGAATCCAGGACAATACCTGAAAAGTACACCACATAATGAAAGTTACAGGCAACTTTGAAAAGCATCAATTTTTTTTCTGAACGATTGAAAACAGAGAAGAGTTCTCACATATATATGCATCCCATACACACCTGTAGTACGTCCACTAGCATAGAGGGAGAGCACTGCTTGGATGGCAACATACATGGCAGGGACATTAAATGTTTCAAACATAATCTGCGTCATTTTTTCCCTGTTGGCCTTAGGGTTCAAGGGAGCTTCAGTAAGGAGAACAGGGTGTTCTTCTGGAGCCACACGAAGTTCATTGTAGAAAGTGTGATGCCAAATCTTTTCCATATCATCCCAGTTGCTAACAATCCCATGTTCGATTGGGTACTTTAATGTGAGAATACCTCTTTTGGATTGGGCCTCATCCCCAACATAGGCGTCTTTCTGCCCCATTCCAACCATAACACCTGTATGCCTAGGCCGACCAACAATACTGGGGAAGACTGCCCTTGGAGCATCATCTCCGGCGAAACCTGCCTGTTGAAGAAGAAAACAATTCAAAGTTAAATGCATGTTCATGGGAACTGTGAAAGGCTCTTGCAACATTGTGGCCCAAAAGGAAAACAAACTATTAAAAGACAACCACACTCACCTTAACCATTCCAGTGCCATTATCACAGACAAGAGGTTGAATTTCCTCACCTTCAGCCATGGTTTATAGTGATCCTGCAATTCAAGTAGTGCCATCTAGTCAAGGCAAAGAATCAAAGCAAGGTACAATAATATTGAAAAATAACCATAAATTCATCCTTCAATAGAAAAGATTTAATTCTCTATTCATGGCCATGCCAAAACAAAGATCAATGATCCCTACACCACCCCAAAGGTTAATGCAAATCCACGATCAACTTAAAGAGCATAATAAAGAACACACCAGTCATATCAGTCACTCATTTTTCTCAAGCACAACACAAATCATGTGTGCAAATACTAGCGTTCAGAAAATCTCACATCTAGAATCAAGGTAAAGATTTGTCTTAGAACAATATGAAAAATAAGAAATCCAAATTGAAGACCCCAGTAAAATACGCATCAACAAATTGATCTTTCCCAATAGAGTTTTAGTGCAATTTCCATAGCAAAGTCATGAACATAAAGCGCTATACCATTAATAAAAAAATCTTAATTGAGATAAACCCATGATTAATTTTGACTGCTGCACTTTAACAATAAAAGCAGACTTGTCCAAATCACCAAGAAACAAACTTTGAACAAAATGTTAAAATGCTTCGACTGAAAGCAACAAACAATCTGATTCTCTGTTTATTCCAATACCAAAACAAAGGCCAGTGGTCCTACACCACACTAAAGATTTACACAATCCCGATCAGCTTATCGGGCACAAGATAGATCATGCCATCACAATGATCATTCATTTTTCTCGCATGCAGCACAAACAACACATCCAAATACTCATGATCAACAAATCCCAAATCCACAGCTCAGGTGAACAAATGACTTAGCAAAAACAAGAAGTCCAAATTCAAGAACCCCGCCAAAATAAGCACCACATCACTGAAAGACGCAGCTAAGAGTTTTAGCACAATTTGTACAGACCAAAGTGCATGTCTTGAACATAAAATACCTAAGCACACATCTAACGATCCTGATTCCATTAAATCCAGAATTGATCTTGATTTTTAAACAAGTATCTAGACAAGTTTAAGCACAAAATGCTCCGATCATTGCCTGTAAACAGTACAAGGCACAGATAAAATAAATATACAACAAAATCAGCACGCAAAACACCAAAACCTACAAGTACAAAAGATCTAAATGAAGAAAACAATGATCCAAGTAAAACCATCAACAAAAGGCACTAATACTAGCAAGAAAGAATAAAAGCTAAAGCAAACCCAATTCTTGAATAAAGCAGAGGAGCACTATAAACAATTCAAGAAACAAACTTTCTATAAAGAAACAATGTACCTTGATATTCTGATAATACAGAAAACCAAAACTGAGAGCAAAAAAGAAAGAAAAAATAAACCCAAGTTTCTTCTGTTGTATACTCAGTGTGTGCGTTCTATAGAGAATGTGGTTACTGCTTTATATTAGAAGTGAAAGAAATTAGGGAAAAGCTGGAATTTTAGGACTAATGAGATGGGAGTGAAGTGGAGAGGGGTCACCTTCCTTTCTTTTCCTTCCTTTTCTTTCTTCAATCCCAAGGGAAAAAGTGCAGAGAAATAATGCTAAAGGCAAAAGCAAAAAGAGATACGAGAGGGAACAGGTGGGTACTGTGCCACTGGACTGACAGTGAGGCAAGTGGAGGTTTTGCTTGCCTTGCTTGCTTGTCTGCCTTGCTTTACTTTGGAGAATATCTACTGATGCTTTCCATTTTCTTCATTTCTCAACCTGAGATTTTTTTCCAAGTTACATTTTTTTTTTTTTTTAAGATTTTCTTTTATCTACCTTGAGACTTGCCTTGGAAGGTAACATGACGGTTTTTCTTCTTTCATCACCTTATATTTTCAGTTTTGAACCAACATGGTGTAAGCAAAAAAAAAAAAACCTTATCAACACACCAGTTCTGCAGACTTGCTTGTTTAGTATTTATGGATTCTTATGTAGACTTGATTTTATTTTTATATGGATTCACTATGATGTAGACATGATTTATACACACACCCAATTAATGAAATTAAAAACAAAATGTAGCTTAGTTTTTAGTTTATTAAATAGGGAAGAATAATTTTTTAAAAATAATCTTAAATAATTGGTTTGAGTCCATCTAAGTTAATTTGATAAATCTATAATATTTATAATTAAGGATGAGCTAACTAAGTTATCCTACTAAACTTAGATTATAATTCATGAGATCAATATAATTTTATAAAAAAATAAATAATAAAATTCACAAAACCAATTTTTTTTTTTAAAAATCAACATGCATTAAGTTAAAGTAAATCATGATAAATTTTATTTTCTTCAAATTATTTTCTTGTTGTTTTTAAGTAGTTTTAAAGTGTCAACTTGCATTAAGTTAAAGAAAATCATAATAAATTTATTTTCATACTTCAAATTATTTTCTTGTTGTTTTTAAGTAGCTTTAAAGTGTTAAAAATAAAAATATATCATTTTGATATATTTTTAAATAAAAATATTTTTAAAAATATTTCTTTTAAAAATATATATTCATATATTTCAGTGTATTTTTTTTTCATTACAATTGAGAATGAATTTATAGAGTAATTATAAAAAACTAATTTAGTTAAAGATAAAAGCTATTTTATCTCTATTTTATATAATTTTCATATCTGAAAATTAACAATTATATTTAAACGTTCATATTTTAATGATTTCAGTATAATCTAAACAATGCTTTCAAGTCGTGAATTATCTAAACACTTTAATCTAGATTTTTATTGGATAAAAATAACAAGCTTTTTTCTAAACTTGGGATTTGCTTCTCATGTTTCAAACTCTCAACAATGGGCAGCTCATATGACAAAACCTCTATTTAGGCCTGTTGAAAATTCTACCATGGGCTAGGCCTCCTTTAATGAAATCAAGAACTCAATGAGTTCTTGTCAGCAGTGGTCGGGAATAAAACTACTTAGACTAAATCTCTTGTCTGCATCTTTATTTGCCTTCCTTTTCGTCCTGCACTAACACACTCACGCAGTTGACATTCTTCCTTGTTCTCACATACCTATTCTAATGGTCTCACTAAGCAAGCCTAGTCGCTCATAGGTAAGCGGAAGAAGAATGAGGGAAGTGAAGAAGGCCTTGAGTTTCATTTTGACAGTAGAATTTTGGAGGATGGGAATTTTTTGGACACTCTCTCTTGCCATGTCTTACTTTCAGCTGTTTTGGCAAAGGGTATATACCAAAAAGCCTAATGCGTATCCTCGTTGCCCGCCCCAAAGAATTGGGACTAATAAACCCATTTGCGTGATTACTGGTGTAAGCTATGGATTTTAATGGTTTTTTTGGCCTGGCTAAATACGAACATATATGTATTATTCTGGGTTTCAATCATTTTTCCTGTTTGTGTGCTGCTGTTGCTACAGGCTACGTCTGGTATTGGTGCGGCGGCAGCTTATGATCTTTCAAAGGAGGGGTTTTATGTTGTTCTTGGTACTCTATTGATTTTAGTTATGTTCATTTTGTTTTATTTGTGTACGATAACAATGTCAGGAATTGTGAAGATGAATAAATTTTAGTGATTGTTACGAGAAATGATTAGGGAAGGATTCGAGTTGCATAATTGTAATTTGCTAAGTAGTTAGCTTGCTGATATTGTTTAATCGAAAAAGTTGTGATCTTTTTGTATGGATGGGTTTTAATTGTTTGATTGATGAAGTAGAGTAGCTTATTTGTTTCTTTCTGTGGGTTTTGCAATAAGTCTAGGATCTTTGTGTTTGCTTGACATCAAAATTGTACAGGAATCTTGTTTGATGCCTTCGATAGGGGTTTTAAGGCATGATGTTTATGTTTTATATTGAGTGTCTTGTATTGATATGTTAATATTCTAGATGCTGCAATAAATTGACATCTGGATAATGGTCTCTCTTCTAATCATGCTAAAATCATTTTTTCACACCATCTTTGAAAAAAAAAAGATTCTTCTACCAGTTCAAAAACTTCTTGCTGAAACTCGTATTGTATATGCAGTTGGAAGGTCATCCCAATTGTTATCTAAGGTATGTAATCCATGTCGTCAGTGACTGGTCTATTATTTATGTCCATGCTCCACTTTGAAATTTCCTTTTTCTAGTACTTATTGCATTGCTTGTGTGACAGATGATAGAATTGATACACAAACAGAATAAGGATGCCTGTGTAGAAGCTTTTGAGGTTGACCTATCGTCTTTCCAGTCAATCTTGAAGTTTAAAGACTCACTTGAGAAGTGGCTATTAGATTCAGATATGCATGTTTCTATCCAACTCCTGATAAACAATGCTGGGATGCTGGCAGCTTCACATCGTCTCACAGAAGAAGGCTATGATCAGTAATAGAAATAAAACTACTGTGCTGTCAGTTCCTTTTTCATTCCTGGTTAGATTGAGAATTTCATGGTGATAAAATTACCTTTTTTTTTCTTTCCAGGATGATGGGTACAAATTACATTGGTGCCTTCTCTTTGACCAAACTTCTGCTACCACTTCTCAAAAACAGTCCTGTTGGCTCACGGATAGTAAATGTCACCTCCTTTACACATCGAAATCGTAAGGACGTTTATAGTCTCTCAATGAAGCATATTTTTGAGGATTAGATGATTGGTTTTTAGGCATCTTGTTCATAGATTATCAATGGAAGCTAGTTGTCTACATCAATGATTATCTGTCATGTTTATATTGAAGAATGAATTTTTGGAATGACAGTGCTTACTTTGTTACTTGCACAAGGCCTCATTCTGTTTGTATGTGTTTTGTTCTTAAATTTCATTTCATTTCATTCATTTTTTGAGAGATAAAATTCCTTTTTTTCCCTATATATGTAATTTCTATATTAGCAGCATTTCTAGTGAGGAGTGCAAAGCAAAATATATTGTATTGCAATGAAGTTTACACAGATGTTTGATAAAAAAATGTAATTACATCTGCTCTTTTCTTTAGTATTTAATGTCCAGATTGACAAAGAAACTGTTGCTGGGAAGTGCCTCCCGAGATCAAAACAGTATCCATTCTCTCATATTTACGAGTTTTCCAAGCGTAAGCCATTGCAATCACACAATACACAAATGGATTGTGTTTTATCTTGTTTCTAATAGTCACATGTCATTTGTGGTGTTAGTATGTCTCCTGATGTTCTCATATGAGCTTCACCGGCAATTTCACTGGCCAGATGAATCTTGCAAAGTCTCTGTCATGTATGTATTTTTTACTTAGCCATGTTTGTTATTTGGTTATTTAATTACTGCATTCAAACATTAGAGTGGAAATTAATTATTAATTCTATTATTATCAATTTTTTAATGTACTTATGTGTTCCTACTATCCTTTCTTCATCTGTTTGCTAGTGGCTATGTATCCACATATTTTATCCCATGCATACAAATCATTTGTTCTCATTCATAAACATCTCATTTGTCTTAAGGAATATCTACTCTTCTGCTTTAGTGTTTAGATTCCATTTTCATTGAAATGTTCAAAATATCATCTTCTTTTTTAAAACAAAAAATCTCTGTTCATGATTACTTCAAACTGAAATTATTGCTTTTGGTTCTGTTTAATTCTAAGTGCAGCTGATCCTGGAGCAGTGGAAACCAATATCATGCGAGAACTCCCTTCTTGTGTTTCCCGTATGGCATTTATAGCGCTCAACCTTCTGGGCCTTTTGCAGTCACCTGAAGAGGGGGCTAGCTCTGTTATTGATGCTGCTCTTGCTCCACCAGTAAGTTCTCCTGTGGTTACTCTCATGTTTAATAATCCATGCAACCTTTTCTCTGTCCTTGTAGTGATTTTGAACCTTGGGCAATACTATAACCAGTGTTTTACAAGCATTGGAAACTTTTGGTTTGTTGTCACGAAATACTAGCACAAATTGTGATATTTTGGAGTTCCTGTACAATAATGCATGGTATTTAGTTGATGAAAATTAGAAATAATTGTCTGAGAAGAACTTGTCTTTGGAATTTTGTGGTTTAAAGAAGCTGGTATAATAGTGGCTGGTTACTCTGATGTAGAGTGATGATTCTACAACTTCATTTTCTTAAAAATGCTTATCATTAACAGAATATTTGTGAGGATTTTATGTGGTTTTCTAGTTGATTTTGTCACAAAATTCTTCGTACCTCTTTTTTAGCTGAGAACTGCAAGAGTTTGGTCGTGATTCCTCTTGCACATTTGCTATAGAAACACCATCTTGAAGGGCATTTCAAACAGGAAATTCTGTTTCCTCGCCCTTTTCTCACTGTTCATTGTTATAAAGAGAGATCTAATTTATCCGGCAAATTCAAATTAATCTGTCATTGTTTTCAGCACACTGGTCTCTTTGTTCTTCTCAGGAAATATCTGGTGTGTACTTTTTTGGTGGAAAGGGCAGGACTCTGAACTCATCCGCACTTTCACACAATATCAGACTTGCAGAGAAGCTTTGGAGATCTTCAGACGACCTCTTTTTAGAATCAAAAGTCATTTCTGATAGAACATACACTTCATGAACTGTAAGTAAGAGGGAAAAGTACACTTAAACTGACTTCACTCGACCAAGCGGTAGTGACTGATAAAAGCACACTTCGACTACTGCAGGAAGGACTGAGTGGACTGTCAACAGCATATGTAAACTCGCATCTAGAACACCTCGGCAATGAGAGACTAAGCACTATCATGAAAAGATACAAATGTTTATGCAAAATGAATTTTTATTTTTCTGCATAATTCACAAATATAAATGGAGTGTAAAATAGCCATTAATTGTCTATTAAGAGTTGAGGAATACAAGGACAATTGAGATAGATTGACATGTCTCCTGTTTTTGCTGTTTTGAAAGGAGAAAAACTCATTTCAAAATTGTTCCAAAGATATTTTTGATTTTTGTCTCTATCTTATCATTTCAACCAAACACGATCATGTTCTTTCTGTATTTGTCTCTTTCGTGTGAGCATTTACATATGCTGTGTTCGCTTTTTGTAGATATTTAGAACTCAAAAAACTTGAGTAATGCATGGTAGTAAAAATCTCTCCTTCTCTATTCCTTTTTTCTCTTTTGAAGATGGAAGAGTGATTGCATTAAACTTCCTGGAGTGATATAAAAGATACCGGTCTTGAAATGGATGATTGCTCACACGCATGTCGCCCACAACAACTCCATAATGGAAAAGATGAGCAGCTTCTCTACAGGAAGCTGTTGAAACTTGAAAGGGCATTTCTTGCCTTCTAAGCGCTTTATTAAATTTTTTGTAGAGATTCAAAATAAAAACAAGTCATGAACCGTCTTCAAAGGTATCCCAACTATTAACTTTGGAGATTTTTATTTTGAGATTTTGGAAGGAATGGAGTGGGGTTTAAGAAGCGGGAGAGGGGAGGAGACCTGGCCTTCCCTCGTAGCTAAATATCCAGCAAGCTTCCTCGTTGATTCCATAAAATAAAAGCAAAAGATCAAGACACTTGTAACCTTGAAGCACAGGTGATCTCTATCGGTTAAAATTTAAACAAATCTATCGTTTGGTTAAGACTAAAAAATCATTTTAGACAATCAAGTATTGTTTTTTGTTTCAAATTTCAGCAATTGGACATGGTTGCAAAGTGGAGCACATAATTTTTCCATTCAAAAGCTCAAATATCAATTTGTTTTTATTTAAAGCTGCCTCGCACCTTGACAATGACAGCAGTGAAGGGTTTTAAGATGCATTCAACATAAACATTTTTTTTTACTTTTACGTTCATACGTAATCAAATTAGACCATCACGAGCAAATAGAGGAGAGAATATGCACTCAAAGGGAAGGACATTATCCATTGCATTTCACTAGGAGCAAGTCCAACAGGGAGAGCTATTAGTGTAGTTAAAGCTAAATTTTTACTCAATAGTTTCTCTATTATGCAGAGTTATTTCTATAAATTTCACTTGCAGAACTAAAAAAAAAATAACCATTGTAATTTTATCGTTGTGTTATCCAAATTAAAATATACATCAACATAACATCAAACAACAACATAACAATAATGAATTGAGCAATTGAAACAATTCAAAAAACACAATAAAGAATAATATTTTCCAGTCAATCAGGACAAGAAAAACACAGCAAATACCTTCATCAAAATCTAACGAAGCAGACTGTATCTTCGGTTCCTGTCAACTACAAATCTTCTGCCCACTGCATCTTCAGTTTATTTTTTAAACTTAATCTATTTTTTTGGTACAAGTAGGTTTGTTGATCAAAACCAAGAACCCATGTAATAGAAACTTCAAAAAAAAAAAAATGAGAGTAGAAGCTTTGATTTCTAGTTAAACAGCGCAGAGAGCATAGTTAGTGAGGGATGGAGTAGAGTGAGAGGGAGAGGGGGGAGGGGGGAGGGGTGAGAGGTGGGGTGAGGTGCAAGTGATAAGGGCAGGTTTCGTGTGTGTGTGTGTGTGTGGGGGGGGGGGGGGGGGGTAATTAATAAATAATAATATTTAGGAAAAAAGGGTAATTAATAAATAATAATATTTAGTAAAAAAAATAATTATGAGAAATTAATAAATTAGGAATTTTTTGATTAATTAGCTTAATTACATTTATAGTTAGATTTATAAACTGTTTAAATTTTGTGTTTAGAACTGTTGTGCATTTATTCGTAAATAGATGTTTTTATAAGTTTATTAATACTGTAATTTTGATAGAATTTGAGTTAGATATAATGTCACATGGAACAATAACACAATTTATTTTTTTATATAGACAAACTCAAATTTGCCAAACTCATTCATTAACATTTGCAATGAAAGGACAAGTTGCATATTTATCCATAAATTTAGGGACTGGAATGAAGATTTTCCAAACTATAAAATATAGCAAATCTTCCACGCCAGTCTCACGTGATCATAATTGCCAGTCTAGTGTAAAACCCTGCTACAAATACCTTCAGCACTGCCAAAACAGAGGAGGAGAAATCAAAATCATTCAGGCAAAGTTGGGGGTTCAATAAGATGTGGTTTCGTGGGGGACTAGGTGGTGGTGGAAATATTGGGTCAATAGTAAAAGATCAAATAGTGAGGCGTTTCTCAAGAGCAAGAGCAGTGGATGTGAAGAGGATAAACCCTAAGGTTCCATTTTCCGAAGCTGCTTCTATTGCCCAGTCTCTTTATCAAGTCATCAAAGAACATGGCCCCCTCACTGTTTCCAATACCTGGAATCAAGTCAAGGTCACTTTTCTCTCTCCCTTTTAATGTACAAGTGTTAGGATTTGTTATAAATGTGCGTGCCTGTTCTCGTTTAGAATGATTCTTGGTTGATTGGTTTGTTGATATTTTTTATGGGTTTTGTGTGAAATGGAAGAAAGTCAAGTAGTGGACTTAAAATGGTTCAAAAGATGCAAACTTGGTTAGTAATGATATCAGATTCTTGCAAAAGATGGATGCTTTGTTAAAGTACCTCTCATTGTTGCCAATACCTGGAATCAAGCAAGGTCAATGCGTTATCTCTATTTAAATGTATTTGTGTTATGATTTGTCGTAAATGTGGGTGTATGTTCTTGTTTTGAAGAATTCTTAGTATTCTCTTGATTGGTTTGTTAATATTTTAGTGGGTTTTGTGTGAAATGGGAGAAAGTCAAGTAGTTGATTTGAAATGTTTCAAAAGATGCGAAATTGGCTGGTAATGATTCAGATTCTTGCAAAAGTTAGGTGCTTTGTTGAATTTCAGGGAATGTGATCGTAATTATTGTGTTATAATTCAAAAGTATTGATTTTGTGTCCTTGGGTAGATATAGATTATGTAGGCTTGATGAGTTTGAGTTGTCGGCTTCTGCAATGAGTTTGATTACATGAATGTCTTATTGGATGTTTTGGTTCTTATGCATATGCAATTGTAGAATTTATCCAGTTCTTATGCAATTGTACACATTGTTCCCTCAACATATCCAGACAAAGAGATCTTGAATGTTATTTCTTTGACCTACAACACTTGGCTTTTCAATGTCATATTCGTGCCGTGATTGTAAATTTAGATTTAACCAAATAATGGAACTTTTTGCTGTTGATGACATTATGTTCTTTTTGCATAAAAATATTATAAAATTATCAGCCAAAGTGTGCTCTCTGGAAGTTGATGCCATAATATGTTCTCACTTTGCCTGCGAGTTTCCTGGGTAGTTACGTGATTTTCCTAGAAGACCTCCATTCAGGGGACTATTGCTTCACATGTTTTAGTGAACTAAAATATTCAGATAAGCTTCCTAGCTATTGCTGCAAACAAAAGCGAGCATCTTTTTGTTCTTAATTTGAAATAGATTGTATGCAAGCATTAAAATTTACGCAACTCAAATCTATTATTTTGTTTTTGTAACAGTACATAATTAGTTACATTCAGGAAAAGTTACTAAAGAGATATTTTTGTCCATTTGTGGGCTTCACATTTTACTTACTGCTGTATACAGGAAGCTGATATTAGTGGATTAAATAGCAAAACACACATGAAGATAATGCTTAAATGGATGAGGGGAAGGAAGATGCTGAAGCTTTTCTGCAACCCTAACAGCAATAAGTTTCTGCACTGCACTTTACCAGAAGAACCTCGAACTGAACAATCAAATAGTGCACCAGAACTGAGTCTGCAGACCAAGAAGAGGCCTTCCAAGAAGAAAACTTCAGTAAAGAGGAAAAAGCAACACAAGTAGTACTGGTAGGGACCATTGCTAAATTGAGGAATTCTTATTAGAACTCGCAATGTGCCATCTCTTTTTGTGACTTGGTGCTCCATTTGAATGGATGGTTCTTAATGCCTTGCATCTGTTGTGATTGTTCTTCATCATTTTGTTTAATGTATCAGACCTTTTCTATACCGCACCCTGATCCTCTACCCCTTTTCGGAAGATTTTTATATTTCCTTGTTTCTTGATGTTCTAGAACAGCTGTAATAAAGTTGAAAGTTTAGCAACACACTTCTGATTATGCCTCAGTAAGTTTTCAGAGCTTGTGTTTATTAGAGAACTAGCTTTTCTTTCAGTGTTGCCATCTCCGATGGCATAGTAGGCTTGTTTGCTCAGCACTATAGAGTCGGGGTGAAGAAATTAGTCCACTGATGTGGTCGGCAATGACAAAATTCTTCGCCACTAACTCCTGATCTCAATGCCTTAAGTTACAAAATATTTAGGACTATAGCAAAATTTAAAAAAGAAGATAAAATGAGGTTTACGCTTTTCCTTTGACCATTTTAATAGTGACCCAGTGGGATGTATTATGCCTCATCATGTCTTGGACTCTTGCAAACAATTAGCAATGCCAATATTTTTTCCTCTAATTTTTGCATCAAGTACTTCGACAATCCATGAGTTGAAAATTTAATTTTTATTAAATTTGGATAAGGTCATTTTAGTTTGATCAAAACTCGATGAAACAACCATTTGGTATTGTGATAACTTCTGTTTTTTGTTTAACTGTGCCTGCGCCGAAACCTCTGAGAAAAATATGAAAAATTTTAACCTGGCAGCATCACTTTCCCACCCCACTCTTGGTCTGCTTAGGTTTGGATTTATTTTTTTCGGCCAATTTGAATAATAATTCTTTGCTTGAGCATGTGCCGATCGAGTTCGTGGTTTAAGCAAAACCTTTGTGTTTTTTTTCAAAGTGAATAGAGGGTTGTGTTTTACAATTATCCATTTACAATTTGTTTTAATTATGTTCAATATGAAGAAGGGATCCTTGTCATTCCAGTTACACCTTTCCGCTCTATAGTGTATCCTCGGTTCTGTGCCAGTTCACTGTTGTAGCAGCAGCCTTGGAGGTAGAGCTTTATTCGTGGAAGTTGAGTTGTAGTTGTAACTAGAACTGCAAATGTACTCCAAATATGGTGTGTAGAGAAGAAGGGGCCATTTTACATCACCTTGTTTACTTCACTTGATTGCTGTTGACTGCTATCGTCTCAGCATTTGTCTGGGATGAACGGTTGAACTGGGAAAGGTTTGTTGCTATCAAGTGAAAGAGACAAAAAATTCACAGTAAAAGTTTGTCTTCAAGTACTGTCGTCTTAGTTGTTTCTTCTCTTTCATGTATTCTTGCTAGTTGTTACAATACAATAGGTGGTATTCTTATTGGTGGTCTTTTTTTGTCCTGTGGGGAAGAAGCAAGGCTGAGAATA
This sequence comes from Salix dunnii, assembly GCA_015731905.1. Lineage (NCBI taxonomy): Eukaryota > Viridiplantae > Streptophyta > Magnoliopsida > Malpighiales > Salicaceae > Salix > Salix dunnii. The sequence continues at coordinate 34,389,563 of CM027674.1, read as the reverse complement.
AAAAAAATGCTTAGAAATGATGATTCTCCAGCAGAGAAATGCCCAGACATTGGAAAAAAAATTATTATTTTCCTGTACTTGTGGTGATAAATTGAAGAATTGTACTCCCCATAAAGCGGGTTGCGTGTGATGTGATGTGATGTCATAGAAACAGGTCAAGGAAGCAGAACAGTGGGATGAGAAGGGTAGGTCAAACGACAAAAACATAAAGTTGCTCCATTAAGACATGCATGGAAATTGAAGGATGAGAGAGGTGAAGTTCAACTACTAAGTTAGCTGGCTTCTGCATGATTAAGCATGCTCTTTGGAGCAATATAGTCATTGTTTATGAATTCCAGGTAGTTTTTGAAAAAAATGGATAAGATTGATCCTTCAAAATCTGATCCTGGGAAGGGACTCAATCAACTTCTCTTGTCGTTTACCGGCATGCCATTGCCATCATACAACAGCCACTAAAATATTTTCATCAAAACTGGCCGAGTGATTAAAAATAGAAGTTTCTCACATCAGAAGTTCTTGTTCAGGTTTTATGCAGAAAGAAAACGTTAAGAACAGCTGCTGCCATTATGTACTAGTGGGTTTTTCTTCACCTTTCACTTTCTTAAGCATTGTGTTGGGATTAATTTTGAAGTATAAACTCAAAGTTTCTTTCTAGTTTTCCTTCAAGTTTTTTCTATTCTGGAAAAATGAGAAGAAGAAGCCATTTGAGCTCTCTTCTCTTTAGCCGCCAAATCATGGCCTGCACAATCAAACTTTACAAAGCTTTAAAGGTTGTGGTCTGCACAATCAATTCCTTCTGACGATGATTTTCACACAGTTCATTTTGCAGGGATGACTTGATTTTATTGACCAAAAAGAGTTGAGATGTCAATCAACCCTAAATATATAATTTTATCATTTGAGATTTCACTACATGGTAATTGTCTTTTTAGAGTGATTTTCAAAACTTTCAAATAAATCAGGTAAGAAAATTAGAAAAATTAAAACAGAATTCAAAATAGAAATAATAAATCCAAAAATCCTAAGAAAACAATACAATTGGCCCAAATTCCAATTTCTAGACCTAATTCTGGAAGATCTAATGTTCTGATAAGCGAGATACTGGCTTCTCCCAAGAAAACTACATATAGAATCACCTGGAAAGATTGAATGAAACCAATTGTAATCTTCTTGAGTGAGAGAAGTTATGCCAATTTTAACATGTTTTAACTCATGAAAACGACGTGCTTGGATCTACACTACACACCACTCCATTTACCCTCTGCGAGACCCAATGGTGTCATATTTTGGAACGGGAGTGTAAAATGTATGAAAAGAAATACAAGAGAAATGTATGTGTATATATAAAAAGAGTCTATGATATAGGTAAACATGGTGGGTTTTGGTTAGCTTTTAGGACCCAGATTTGGCTTTGAGCATGGCTATTTGATCAATGACGCTTTGTTAAGTAGTGTAGAGCTAGGAGTTCTCTTAAGTTCCGAAGAAATTTATGAAATCAATAATATTTAATCTTATTCTCTCTGCTGCTCATGAAGATTACATGAATAATAGTTTAAACCAAGCAATTAGAAAACTTTGTTGACGCTCTTTCATTATCAAGCAACAGACGTGATAATAATTCAAAAAGGTTGCAGTAACCAGCCATCAAGTCCGGTTGGCAATGGCTTCCGTACACTTTGGATTTGGAGGGATGACCTTGAATATCGAAGGTGGCACTCAACGATGGGATTGACCCTACAGTGTTCCATGCCAATCGGCAGGCCATTGCCACACTTGTGTCGGGTGTCGGCACTCCTTTGTTCTCTTGTTTTATTACTATTGGTGTTTCAATTACCTTATGTATCTTGATTAATTCATGGGTTCTAAAATTAATCATCATATAAATTTTTAATGGTTATTATATAAATAGTCATAGTACTCGAACCTGAAATCACATAAAAAAAATATAGTTTTGTAGCAGGCTCTCTCATGACTCTCAACGAACAAACTGAGGACTCCCAGGCTCTCGGTGAACATATTAAAGAAGAAAGATGGAAAGGCTTCTCTCCAGGCTCTCTCATGGCTCTCAATGCACAGATCGAGAAAGAAATGAGGAATGGCTTCAAGAAACTGACCTGTAAAGATAAAAGAGACAGGTTAGCATGTACGGTGGAGATGCAGTAAGGTATATTTACGTGGACGGTTGTGGTTAAAGGACGCTTGATGTTGACAACTGGTAAGGAGTAAGAAAAAAAGGAGGGAAGACACTATTTCATATGACTTAGCTGGCAAGTTAAAGTCAGACTTAACAAGAAATAAATTGATACAATTCTAATACAACTCTGATTACTATAAAGTCGATGGAAAATAAATAAATAAATAGACTAGAAGGGAACAGATCCGAGAAGCCAGAGAGAAATAGCTTTGAAGCAAATCACTTGTTTCAAGAAGACCCGGGCTACCTCAAATCTGCTCAGAATTTTAGCCTTTTAAATTTAGCCATTGTTTTAGTTTTTTGTTTCAATTGTCTTTTAGTTTTTTTTTTTATAAACCCTAGATAAAAATGCAAAAAAGAAAAATATTTTTTTTATTTACTATTATTCAGTAAAAAACCCGAGAGAAGTTTTTCTCTCACAAAAAATAACAAGTAGTTTTATTGTGAAGTGTTATAACCTTTTAGTCCCAACCTCTTATCTGGAACGTCTACTATATGGTTCATTCCTCTCCTCTCTTGTTGGCGAGGGTGGTGCTGTTCTTTACATCCCAATCTTGAACATATCACGTTTTCTGTTTAGTTAGACTTCAAGTTAACATGTTTTTGCTTTGCTTGCAAGTGGTTAAATGGGGTTGATGCTCTGAAACTCGCTATCACTTTATCCCTGTAGGAGGGAGACTCAATGTCGCTCTACCTCTTCTGCAAGATTTTTGTTGCTGCTCTGATATGAAACCCCATTATTTATTCCATTGATTTTTGTTGCTGCTCTGATATTAAACCCATTATTTATTCCATTCGCCTGCGGAGAACTGGAGATTGTTTCCCTCTTCAAGATCAGTCGAGATAATTGGGCAAGCAATTTGTAACATTTATGAAAGGTGGACGAAAGTAGTGTATATAATAATAATTCTACACACACTCACACACACACACACACACACACACAGATTTGTCTAAGTATGAGCAAGCTAGTAGGAAAATTAAAATTAATGACAAGCATACCAATGGTAAAACTCGATTGAATCGAACTATCCGAGCCTTTTTTACGGGTCAGTGATTAAGCTTTCCCTAGCTCTCATTTCTCTACTTTAATTCTTAATCAAGGAAAACATCAATTTCATGAATTACACAAGTCCTACCATGTTCAAACTACAAAACTATTTTTTATCGTGGAATTAATAATAAATTCAGCTTGTTCATCCATTGATTTTCATGTCTTGATGACCACTTTATTATGGTGCTTGTTAATGAGTTCTGGTTTTTATCTTGATGTCTGCGACGGGAATTAGCACTTTCATCTTTTTTTGGCAATGTGGACATCAATCTTGGAATGCCACATAAAGATTTGATCAGGCATCGATTAAAAACTGACGCCATGGCTCCTGCACACCACCAAAAGCTTCACAAAAATTCTTATTGATTTTTCCTCTACGAGACTTTGTTTTAACAGTTATTTGGCACGTAAGTTTTTCATATCAGTACATTTCAAAATTAAAACATGCACATTCATGCGATCATTGGGCATAGATTCATTCAGGATAGTGGACGTTAAATGAAAACACTGCATGGCCGAGCAGACACATTTCTTTCTCAAAAAATGCAAAGCGAGAAAACCTAAGCTATTGTAATTCCAAACTTTCTAGCAATTTTCAAGCTTTGTCAAGAACAGTAAAAGTGCTGGAAGCAGGAAAAAAAGATTTAAAGAGCAATCCCATGGCACACAAAATATTGAAAACATACGCAGATCAACCAAAATTTTATAAAATGAGAACTCCAGAAAACATCAAAAAACATCGTAGCATCCAGGGTATTAATTGAACACGAACAAATCTACCAGACAAATAGAACTACAACCGCTCACTCTTCTTCAACTACAGTTCCCTTCTCGCTCACATAAATCCCATCAAGAAATTTGCGGATATCCTTGTTCTTCACGTGACATTTCTGTAAAAAGAAAAATCTTTGTCAGAAGAGAAGGAAAATACAAGTGGGTTAGGCATGCAAGTTTCATGTACAATATCCTGCCCACAGGTTTTTTTTTATCAAAGTTCAGTTGATATTCATGCATGTATTTCTACAAACCTGATTGATCAAAGCAGCCGACCGGGAGACAAGTTCAATGTCATTTCCATCTAGGACGAGTTCATCCTTAACCTTTTCAGACCGGATAATCGACACACCTTCCAACATGTCAACCTTTCTCACCTGAAGCAACCATATACAAACAGCAGAATCACCAAACTGATCACAATCCACAGCACTGCTGGCTGGTAAAAACTCATATCATAGCCATTGACAAAATACAATGCCGAATTTTATGAAACCATAGCCAAATTAATATCTTCATATTAGTTTAATCTTTGAACTTATCAAATAAGAAATTTATCAGACAGCACTAATCAGATTAAATTTACCAGCAAACCTTATATACTATCAGTTCGTCAACAGTTAATAAATAAATTGAAAACAATAAATACTCCATTTTTTTCATTTTCTAAATCCAACATCAAGGAAATGAAAAGAGCAATAGAGCATGCATCGAACACTAATAACAAAAGGGGTTTCTTAAAAAAAAGATAAATAATACCTTCTTCTCTCCAAGAAAGTTCCTGATTTCGATGGAAGAATTGGTGTTAGTGATAGAGGCATTGATGGGAAAGTGAGCATACACAAACCTCATCTTGTATCTGTACCCCTTGGTGACACCAGTAATCAAGTTCTCTACATGGCTAAGGGCAGTCCTGATAGAAGCACTGGTCTTTCTTGAACCAAACCAGGCATCTATCTTGAGCTTTCTCTTCCCTTCCTCGTCTTTGATCAACTGAAAATCAAGATTCAAATGCTTGAAGTTTCTGGTCAACTTGCCTCTTGGACCTTCGACTTCTATGATTCTGGCGTTAATTTTAATCTTGACCCCATCTGGGATGTCCATGGTTTCTGAAGAGAGAATAGTTTTCATGGTTGCTGAGCAGAAAGAGACAGATCTCTGTGATTTTCTCTCTCAGGGGTTGCCACGAAACCCTAAATTGGAGAGAAACGTGTTTATATACTGATATCGGATGGGCTGACGAAGATGCCATAAAGCCTGAAGAAGAGATAATGTGTTGGGCTAGGGTGGGAAGACACAACCTATCCCTTTTTTCTAGCCTATATATATTACAAGTAAAATTAGGTATATATTACAAATAAAATTACATTTAAGCAAAGAATTTTCGAAATTTAACTAGGTATCATGGTTTTCGGACTTACCCGAAAGAAATTCGGGTCATCAAAGTCCCATTCACATGTTATCAGATCAATTTGAATAAATTATTTTTATTAAAATGATAATATTTCATTTATTTTTACAAACACCCTTGATATTGCAAATGAGTTTGAAGAAAATTTGAATAAAACTTGATCAATCAAACCAAGTGATTAAAAATGTAGTCAATTCGATTAAATTTTAGTAGGTTAATGTTTTATTTGATTCAACTATAAACTTAATCTGAATTAGGGATTAGGATTCTAGATTTTTAAATCAACTCGTTAGATTATATCGGATTTAATAATTATAATTCATATGTGGTTAGCATATTCTAATATATAAAAAGATTTACATTATAATTTTAAAAATTAAAATTACGTCATAATCTTATCTTAGGAATCATAGTAAGAAACTCTTATTATTCTCATTGTCACCACTTGTCATTTATAACCCTACTTGTGAGAATCAACTATGATTGGAGGCATTTTCCTTTTATCATTGTTCTTTTCCACTTAAAGAACACATTTATGAAAGATTTTAAATTTTAATCTCATTCCAGGTTGATATTACGAATTAAAATAAAAAATATCATTTTGATTTCTTATTATTGATCTCTATTTCTATATTTTTATACTATTTTTTTTTTAATATATTCAAATGACCCTCTAGAGCTTGAATTGATATGTTGTTTTTCTTTTTAACCTTTTTAAGAACAGATTTTGGTATGTCATGGTCATTTTCTTCTCAATATGTGCCAACTAATTTACTACTTTTAGAAGCACACAACACTCCATACTTGTACTTATTTAATTGCTCGATAATATTATTAACCCTTTAAAATATTTATATTATTATGAAATGATAAATTGATTTATTAGATGAGATTATTTGATATTTGAATTTCTCATAATACAAATAATAGTTATATATATTTCTTTTATTACACATGTTTTTTATCCAACAAGTTTTATTTTTGAATATAAACTTATTATGATTTAAAAAACTAGTTTCAATAAAAAAAAATAAAAAATAAGTCTTGATATTTTTTATTTGATTGTATTTAAGACTATAAGAGTATTTAATTTTTAAAAATTGTACAAAAATTCAAAATTTTTTTTTTTTTTTTATATATATATATATATATATATATATATATATATCTTATTCTTATTAAATATTCATGAAAAATCTAAATAAATAATTATGCATATTAATTTTACATATAATTTAATCAGTCAATCTTAATCTTCTGAAGCAGTATCTTCATCCATAACTACCCTACATTAATCATTGAATTAAAATCTAAAACTTTAAGTTATAAACCTGAATTATAACCCTTAAAGTATAAAGTTGAACACGCGTGCATCAATACTCCTTCAATGATGGCTCCAACCATGCAAAAACATTAATCATGACCCATTCATGAATAATTTAAATAATGAGGCGATTTGGGTTTGGTTATTATTTTTAATTTTGTTCATGTTTTTGAAATATTGCGGAAATTAATAAATTATTATCATAATTTTCATAAGAAAACTCAAATTAATTTTTATTTTTCATTTATTTTGATATATGGGTAAAAGGGTGAATGAAACAATGTAATATTTAATCGCAATGCACAAAGAATAAAAAGTAGCATAGGAAATTCAGATACAATAAAAGAAATCAATTTTACTAAAAAAAAAAAAACAAACTAGTTATACACAACCACATTACTCACACTAAATACATCACAGTTTAGGTCAAAATACTGTACAAATCCAGCCCTCCAAACCCCACTTGCATCAGTCCTTGAGTACCAAGCAGTCATCAACTTCATTACCGGTCCAATCCTCCTCTTCTTCATCCTCCAGCATGTACTTGCTGAAATGGTTGACCTTGAACTTCCACTCTCCTTTTACAGGGTCATAAGAAACAAATTCTGCGCCTTGTTCTTCAGCTTTTCTTTTGAGCATCTCCTTGTATCTCTCGATCTTTGGTCCTTCCGTGAACTGACGTCCAGTCTTTTTGTCGACGCATTTTATGTTGAGAAGTGTTACTTCAGCAGGCTTGTTGAGACCCTGCCCAACAGGTGGTTTCTTGCTATCATCCATGTACACGATAACTTCACGGTTATTAAATTGAATAAGGGACTCAAGATCAAGCCTTCGAACGTCTGTTTCAACCAGGAACTTGATGCTTCCATAGCCATGCCTTCCAACCACAAAATCCTTAACATGTCGGCAGAATCCTGGTTTAGCCCTCTCCTTGGCTGCCAGTTCCTGGATACGAGGCTCGGTGTAATAGTCAGAGCTTCGGAGTTTTGGCATTAGTGCCTCAATATCCGCTCCATGCTCATACACAATTGCGGCCTCACCAGCTCTGTGACCACTAATGGTCATGTAGGACTCTTCTTTCTGAGTCGCATTATTGTCATGCACTCCATTGGGTTTCTGGTTTACTTCAACATGGGGAGCTTGCTCCTTGATCACACCATTCTCATCTAAAATTTCTGCACAATAAGTAGGCATGAGCACAACAAGCAAATAAAAATCAAATCCAAGCAGCTAGATCCATATAAGAGAATTCAGAACCCATTGCCCAAAGCAACTTTCTTATAGATAGTTCCGGGATTCTATTTGTCTGAGAGGTTAATAATGCACAAGATGTCCGCTACGAGGAAAAAATTAAACATGCAATAAATGGAGAGAAGCTATGTTTCCATGGAGAAGTGTGCCTGCAGGAGAAAATGACATTAGAAGCCAAGTTCTTCAGTTTTCGGTAGACTTCCTCACATGGAAGTTCTCAAATTGGTTGTCAAATGAAGCTCAAGTTGAAGTTTGAAAATACCAAGCTACCTCATTAAAGATGTTATTAAGTAGTCAAGATGCAACCCCCTTCAACATATACCAGAAACAGCAGCAGCAGCAGCAGTAATTTTCAATTTCAGGAATCCTTCAGCACAAATAAAGAGAGGTTGCAGATTATAAAAGAAACAATATCTTACTCTTTTTATGACCAGCAGTGGAGCTATTTGAGAGACAAGCATCTTCTGATACTGCAATTTTCCAGGTTAAAAGCAGTTACTAGGCTAAATTTCGATTGTAACAATACACACAAAAAAGACTTTTAAAGCAAAAATAATACTGTAATATGATAACTAGAAATGGAAACAGAATAAAGCCTCGTATAGTGGAATAACTGAGTCAATCGCAGTAGCCCACCCAATGCCGGCACACACAATACACATATACAGCAAGTGAATGAAAGACCATATACAGCAAGAGAATGATAGACCTTAAGTAGCATTATTCACTTGGAAATTTACCATTCTCAATTACAGGTGCTGATGCATTCTCTGCACTTGCCCTTGAAGGCCACTGGTCCATAGGACGAATGACCAGAGCTCTTGGGTTTTCCCTCGGAATGAAAAGAGCATCTGCCTTTGGTGTACTGGGAATTTCTTCTTCGTCACTGAAAAATGGAACCTGAAAGCAATAGTTGGGCAAAGAAGTCAAAATGCAACCTCCCCGTCCCTGTAAATCCAGTTATAGCTAAGGCAATCATAACAGCCATTTAAAAAACATTAAATAGTAAATCTCATCACCTTTGGACCATCATGCTTTGGATAATATTTCCTCATAGGCAACCTGATCCTCCTATGTGACAAATGCCTAGAAGGCAATAAGGATGATATTCTAACAGGAGAGGGTTTCTCAACAACCTGATAGAAAACAAAGAACCAGAATCACTGTTATTTCTCCAATTAAATTTTGGAGACACAAGAATGACAGAGAATAACACAGAAGAATAATAAAAATGTGGCATATCTGACGTACATTAAGAGCACAAAAAAGTAAAAATTAACACAACACCCTATAGTTAACAAATTGAGGACAGGTTATAGTTACAGGCATAGTAGAAATTCCATATTGAACCGAAGGTGTAGTTCCAGCTCGACCAAAAGACACTTGAGGCATTGCAGGAAGTGTTCCAAATGGATTTGCAGCAGGCACTGGTTGTACAGCAATGGCATTTTGTGGGGTAAACCTGTTAAACAGAAAAGCATTCTTGTGTACATCATAAAAAAGATGGGTAACAAAATACTGCATACTGAGTGCATGTGTTAAGAACAAACAACAAGCCTGTCTAGTTGAAGCAACATAAGCAATGCAGAGCAGCAAGGAGCAAATGTCTCCTATCCATGTTTATTTGGCATACATGATATGGACATCTATGAAAACATGGGTACAGAAGCACTAGCTATAGGCAGCAAAACAAAGACATACGATTGTCCAAAATTATTTGATACACCAGCAAAGCCACTGTTACCCGCTGCAAAATAGCAGACAAATAATGTAAGCACCATAAACTAAATGCTTAAGAATTAAACAATGAAAAAAAACCTGCTTGTGGCTGACTGAAGTTCAAGGCAAAAAGACCTGCATTCTGAGCTGGCTGAGATGGCTACATATAAAGTGATTGTTAAGATAAAAATTTACCAAATGTACTAATACTTGAACTTAAATCACACAAATATACACATGCTGCAACCAAATCATAACAAACACCACAAATTGCAAAAAAAGGATTTCCAATTGGATGTCTTGTTTTCTATTTTTTTTTTATTCCACATTCACCGGGGTACACAAGCAGAAAAGCCTTGAAATAAATGAGGATCAGAACTGAAAATTTCAGTTGCTTGGGTGGGAATGAAATCTGATTATCCTCACCACCATTATTTATGCTAATAAAATGAAGAAAATAAATATGATGAAAAAGGAATCAGTAGTGTAATTTGTTACTCACGGTCATTTGATTAAAACCCCCAAGGTTTGGAGTTATCTGGGATTGAGTGCTTGAGAAAAGGCCACCAGTAGCAGGGCTACTAAACAAGGAGCTGGTAGTACTTGCTCCAAATGGATTGGACTGCGGAAATGCAGTTGTCTGCCCCATTGAAGGTGTGGTAGATGGGAATGAAAGAGATGATTGAGTGTTATTAAACATATTAGAACCAAATGGTGAAGCATTTCCTTGGCCTGTAGTAGAACTAAACAGAGATGGTGTTGTACTAAAATTAGGCATGCTTGTTGATCCAAAAAGAGAGGGAGATGAACCAACTGAGAATGCAGGTGTTGTTGATGGCTGAAAGAGGTTGGATGATGTTGATGGACCAAAAGGGGAGGCGCTGGTAAATGAAGGTGTAGATGTTTGAGTTTTTGGACCAAATAGGTTTGTAGATGTTGAAGAAAATATATTTGCAGATGTTTGACCAAGTCCAGTTGAAGGAGCAAAAGGATTCACCTGTGGGGTAGACATGCTATATCCAGCCCCAGCAGGAGAAGGAAGCTGTCCACCTGCAATTCAATATTACTGCATTAGTTATTGTTATTAGCAATGAGAATACAAATGTCCAGAAATTTTCAATGTAATCACAAACATATTACCCTTGTCTCCCAATTGATAGTCTTCCCACCTCAGCTCTTCATGGCTTTTATCTTTGTAGGCAGGCAATGCTGATATTGACACTAATTTCCCAGCCTGAGCACCACCTTCTGCCTCAGCAGTTTCTGCATAAGGTGCTGCTCTAGTTCCTGGACGTTGCCCCCCAAACCCTGGCTGGGCAAAGCCAGTGTTTCCAAATGCTGATGTTGTGGGCTGAGCTCCTGCATACCATATCATAAAAATACAAGTTATGCAATGAATAAATAAAAAAGTATAAGCCCTTCAAGTTCCTTTTACTCTAGATGAAAAAATCTCACTATTAAGATAGACCTTGCTGCAAATTGCAAAACAATAGACTTAAAAATGGCTCACCAAAGGGAGAAGGCTGGGCAGGAAAAGTAGATGCAGCATTTCCAAATGGGCTGCTCCCAAAAGCAGAAGTTGATTGGCCAAAACCTGGACTTGATGAAAATGTAAAGGATGGGGAAGATGTAGCCCCAAAGGCAGAAGTGGTCGGAGTGCCAAAGCCAGAACCAGTCAAATTCCCAAAAGCAGGTGTAGTCGCTGAAGATCCAAAAACTGATGTAGTGGAAGTTCCAAAAGCTCCACCAGCTCCAAACAATGGTGAACTGGTAAATGCAGCTCCTGTGCTACCAAAGGCTGGAGTTGCTGTTGAGCCAAATGCTGGAGTGGTGCTTGGGGCGCCAAAGGCTGGTGTGGTGCTTGTGGAGCCAAAGGCTGGTGTGGTGCTCGTGGAGCCAAAGGTTGGGGCAGTCGTTGTACCAAAGGCTGGAGTACTAGTAGAACCGAATGCAGACTGAGTTGGCACACCAAAAGGTGTTGATCCAAATAAACTATTGTTTCCAAACGCTGGCTGTGACTGCTGATTTGTGTTTCCAAACACTGGCTGTGGCTGCTGATTTGTGTTTCCAAACGGACTTGTTTGCGGGGTAGACCCAAAGCCTGGCTGTGGCTGCTGATTTGTGTTTCCAAATGGACTTGTTTGAGGGGTAGACCCAAAGCCAGGCTGTGGCTGCTGATTTGTGTTTCCAAACAGACTTGTTTGAGGGGTAGACCCAAAGCCTCCGAAGGGCTTCTGACCAAAAACAGAAGAACCTGCTAATAGGATCAAATAGGTAGAATGAGAAAGTGCTGTCCATTCATAAAACCAGAAAATAACCAAATTAGATAAAGTTTACTAAAACGAACTTTAAGCATGTGTGCAAGCAACTGTGTGTGTATGCGTGCATGTGTTTGTCTTGATATACAGATGCTAGGAGGCAAGACAGATGAAGAAAGACACTGAAACTTTGACAAGGAAGATAAAAAGAGGCAAGAGATGTCATATCATAATCAAATCTCATCATCTACCAGTTTCGATGATGACAATGACCACAACAACTAGGGCAAAACTACAGCAAGTATTCAGTGCTAAGAAGGATAAGCAATAAACTGTGCAATTAAAACTCTCCTTGAACACTTGCTTTTATGAGAAATGAAAAAAACTCAATATGCTATAACGCTTCCAAGACAGATTTTTACCACGATTCTTGAGTTAGATCAATAATCCATAAATACTTCTGATACAAAAACATCATCTCACTTTGATAGAGCAAAATCATAACCCAAAAAAGATAAACGGTGAAAAAGGACAACCAGTTATTGGAATAAAATTAAACACTTACCACCAAATGCTGATGATGACGAACCACCAAATGCAGGGGTAGTAGATGCTCCAAAAGCTGGCGTTGAGCTACCAAAAGCACTTGTAGCAGTAAATGAAGTTTGGGGTGCACCAAACATACCAGTAGAAGTGCCCCCAAATATGGAACTCCCTGTTTGTGCACCAAAAGGAGTTGTTGGACTACCAAAGGGTTTCGGAGCAAAAGGACTATTACTTACATTACTAGTCTGACCAAAAACTGGTTGCGTCGTCCCAAATGGACTATTAGACGACTGCCCAAAAGCTGTAACGAAACACAAATTTGAACTCATTAGCGCACACACATTACACACAAGAACTCACACAAACAAATAGCCACTGATAACAAAACAGAGCATAGCACGTCAATAATAATCTATCCAACAAAATCCACAACCCGAAAAAATGCAATGGCGTTACTGTAATTACAATCAACTTTAAGTTCATTTACAATCCGTATCAATTCCATGATTCATTCATTATCTCTCTCTCTCTCTCTCTCTCTCTCTCTCTCTCTCTCTCTCTCTCTATATATATATATATATATATATATATATATATATATATAAACTACTCGAAATTGATATCTTAAAAAAAAATTCTCGCCGGAATCGCATTCAAAAAAACAACAATACCAAAAATTATATATATAAAAAATCATTAAAAATAGACAAAAAATAACTTACGATTGCTAGCACCAAACATCCTTCCTTTTACCGATCAATCCTCTGCTCCAAACATCCTTCCTATTATCAATCAATCCTCTAAGTCCTGAATCAAAAGTGATAATCACTAATTACGAATAATAAACGATCGCAACAGAAATTCAAAATTACTAATCGAAAAAATAATTAATTATTAGATTTAAATTAGTTAGGGTTTAATGATTAGAGATACCTTGAACTGGTGATGGAAACTAGAGGATAAATTTGGATATGAAAGAGAGAAAGGTTTGAGCGTGTAAAGAATAGAGATTTGTCTGGCTTTTTTTTTTTTTTTTTTTCTCTTCTATTTTTTAGACTTGGAAATAAAATTTAGAAAAGAATATTGAGGGGTGAAAGGACTTTTATAGGAGTTAAGAGGAAGAAGCGAGTAGCGTTGTTTTCAAGTCAGTATGAGGGTGTGTTTTGTAATTTCGGTGGAGAGCCGCGATAAACATGGGAACCCAACGTCACCTAGGCGGTTTGAGTTTTTTTTTTTTTTAAATGTAGAATTTCATTTAAAAAAAAGGAAAGGAAACGGCAATGAATTTTTGTGAAAAGGTATTTGAATAAAAAATATAAAAATAGATATTTAAGATTATTTTTTTATAAATAGAAATAATAATTAACTTTTTCTACCAATGTTTCAAGAGAATTTTTTAGTATGATATATATATTATTTAAATAAATATTTTTAAAATTATAATTGGGATAAAACATGGTTTCACATACTATCACACATTAGTTATTTGAATGAAATGTCATTGGTAGGTGAGGAGTTGAAGAGCCTATGTAGCATTGTTTATAAAGATGATTATTTCCGGTTTGGTTAGGTTTTTGCCTATAAAAATATTCAAATTAAAATTTTGATGTTTTTACTAATTTTAATTGAAACTGGTTTCAATCACCTAAATCTAGTTTAGTTCGATTCAACTCGATTTTTTATGTAAACAAAACATAAAAATCTATATTTTTTTTGGATTTTTTAATGGGTACATAATGAACTTTCAAATGACCTTATAATTGATGGTAATATTGTTTAATTTTTTTATAAGATTCCAAAGTACATTTATTTTTTGTCATGAATATTCATTTATATTAAATTGCTAATGTTAATCTTGTCTTTATTAAGTTTTTTTTGTCTTCCTAGTATTATTCTTCTCTTTTTTTTGAGTGAGCATGAGTCATATAAATTTAAATAACACTCATAGACAAGTTAAAATTCAAAATATAAAATATTGTCTTTTAAGTTAAACAACAAATAACATTATCATAAAACACTTTTAAGTTAACAAATAAATAAATCTTCATGGTGCACATCATCCCAAAAAAGAAACACATTAAGAACATTGCATTTTCATTTCGTAATACTATTGATATCAAAACTTGTATGTCAAAATCTAGAATTATAACAGGATAAATTAAGTTAGAAGATATAAAACTAAAAACTTATCATTTTATTTTTAACATTTATTTTCCATAAATACCCTAATTTTTGAACTAATTATCACTCGATGTTAGATGTAACTTTCCACCAAATTCTACAAAATAAAAAAAAAATAGACATGTTTGATTGAAAATATGTTAATTAATAAATCATAAAATAAAATGTGTAACTTATAAGAAAAATTACATGATTCAAGATTTTCGTAGATTTCATAATCATCCATTAAGGTTTTAATGTCATTTGAGATTCATAAATGATGTAACTAATTATGACAACAAATAAGTGCTTGAATTATTGTTAAAGATAAATAACTTTGAAATTAGTCGAGTATGCAACTGTTTAAGCTAAAAGTTAATTCATAGGCCATTATATATATAGGAATAAAAGGGGTGAAGGTGTATTTTCCCCCTCCCCTTAAAATTTCTCCTTTTAACGAGCTTCTCTTTTCTTTACATTTGTGAACACATGTATATTTAGTAAAATATATTTTTCTTTTGTCCTTTGTTTTTTTTCTTCTTTATCCCTACATCCATTTTTTTTCCTTTTTGATTTTTTGGTTTGTTTTTTCAAAATAGACAAATATCAACATCGAATCAAAGCAAAAACAAATAATTTAAAAATAGCACGTTAAAAGTTAAACACGTTGAAAAGACATTAAAATTCAAAATCTTTTAAGACAACGCTGAAAAATACTAAAAATAATGTAAATATATATATAAAAAAATATATATATTATGTTTTTTTTAAATACTTCAACAAGAGGGTAAAAAATTGAATAGCAACAACATTCATGATTCTTTAAGAAACATATATTTACAGAGTGAATGTCACGGTTTAACCACCTAAATTTATATATTTGGCTAATTTTTTGTATTCAAATATATAAAACTTTATTAACCATAACAAAGAAGAAAAAAAAAAGTAAAATGAATGAAATAAAAAAGAAGAACATAACTTAGTATATTTTCTTGGTATATCCTCAAACTGATAAATGAGAATTGCTTTCAGTCCTTGCTCACAACGCCATTTTCATCTTCTTCTCTATTGTCTCTCTCCATTATTTTCCTGTAATCATCTTCTTCTTGTTTTGCCCAAGCATATAGAACTTCAAAACAACATTATTTTTAGGTGTGCTAGTTAATGATGTCATTTGAAAAATTTCTTGTCATTACCAAAGAAAGAATGCTCATTGAAAGAAAAGGGATTTATTCATTTTTGTAGTTTTATGCCACTTGTCAATATTCTTGGACTCAAAACCGTATTCCCAACCTTTTATTGATGGTATTTGCAACCAACCTACTTGAATATGAGGGATCACTTTTGAAATGGCACTTGAAGAATACATTTAGGAATGCAGATTGACCAATAATCTGTTTAAGAAGATGTTTAAATAAAAAAGAGATAAGTGTGCTTAAAAACAACTAATCAAAGGTCATAAGCAAGATTTGGTGAAAGAACATTAGTAGAGGAAATGGGTTTTAGAAATCTTGGTGGAGCAAATAGCTACCATCGACGGAGCTATAAATATTTTAGCCACAGAAGTAGGGAATCGTTTGAGCGATCTTTCCATGAGTAAGATTTGAGTCATTATAGAGAAAGTATGTAGTAAAGGAGACAATTGATATTTTATAAATAAAAAGAATACTAATGTAACTTTGATACCACAATGAGTATAGTTTTAGCTTCCTATAATATTTTTGGGTGGCAAATTTTTTTTATTTATAATATCATATGCTATAAAACAATATTTAAAAACAAAAGTGATATCTAGGTTTATCCTTATCTTTTACCTTTAAAATACAATTTGAAAATAAAAATATTCTTGCTATTATATCTTGAAATGATTTTCTTTTGAGTTTGTTGTAGAATATTCTATCTCATTAGCAATGATCACTATGCTTAATGGTTAGATTTTGAAAATTATTTATGAAATTAAAAAAAAAAATTTCTAAGAAATAATAAAATATTTTTTAAAAGAATAATTTTTTTTGATATTTTATTCAAAGAGGTTATGATTTTGAAAATTATCCAACCTTTAATTATATTTAACTTTCCAACATTTCAAAAAGAAATTTTTTAATTCTATAACATTTTTAATCCTCTCATTTTTTTTTTATAAGATTATGGGTTTACCTTCCTAGTTAATTAGGTAAATTATGTTGCACTAGGTTAAGTTCTAATCCACTTTAATTTTAAACTTTGTATAGGCCAAAAAATAGGTGACTAGAATGTTCTCTTAGAGGAGATCGAATTGGTGGTGGTGCAACAAAATGAACTTTAGGGTACCCTACTGTTGGTGCAGTTGGTGGGTTGACTTGGCATGTCAGTTCATATATTACTACAAAAGGCAACATAACATGCATCAGTTGTATGAAAAATGAATTCTGAAAAAAAAAACCATATTTTAAAAAGAAATTGAGTTGATTTTTTAAATAATTTACCTGGAGCTTGTCGCTGATTAGTTTGAGCCATGACAACTTAATTTTGGTTAAACAAAAAAAATATAGGGTTAGAAAACATAATAGGTCTTGATAAATTAAGCGGGAAGTATATAGAGGAGAATAGTTTTCAATGGTATTTGTAGCAAATGAAGTTGCCTCGAGCTTCTTAGTTTATGCGAGCAGTTCTAGCTCGAAGTCAGCTTCGTAACGTGAAAGAAATGAGATTCCAAGGTAATAATAATCATATGCACCTTCTTGCTTGTTTCATTTTCAAGAATCTATTCAATTAGTCATTTTTTTTTAATGAAATCATACGACAACCATTGATTTGTTTTTTATAATGACTTAAAAATATTTTTATGATGTTTGGTTCAAAAGCTTGCTATATGAGCTCAACAATTGATTGGTCACCCTATATTATTTATTATGTTATTTTAATAAACATCGAGTCAGTTTTGTAGTCAAAACATTTTTAATTTTCAAGAATGATAAACTATATTTTGTATGTTGGAGTTTGATTAAAATATTTTATCAAAAATAAAAATGTTAAACATTTATTGATTTCAAAACAATAAAAATACAAAGAAAATACATGTTTCATTGAAATGATGATTTAACTCCAAAACAAAACAATAACTTATGAGACTCCATAACAAAGTTGTTGACAGCATTACACTTTTCTCAACCTCTTCAATAATTATTTTTATCTTGTTAGTGCTTATTAATCTTTGTTGTGCTCATGACAATTTATTATTGATACAATCGATGATAACATCCTTCACAAACTCTACTTGCCTCTTGCACATCAACTTCTAGACTTGATTAATAAAATTCTTGCAACTATTTATATCTCTCATATGGATTATATGACTTTAAAAATGGTGCACTAAGCAATTGTTCTCGAGATCATGAAATTTTTAATGTTATGTTTCATCATGTTCTTTCCTCGACCATAAAAGATGAATCAAGATAGAAGACATTCATCTAGTAAACTTTTTTACAACACACCAATGCTTTCAATACTCAAAGTAAATAACATGTCTACTTTTTGCTATATTTATGAAAAGCTTAATGATGGTGAAGTTAAAGCTATTAATTTTACTTTTCTAATGAATACTGATCATTCTCATTAGTAAACTACATGCATATCCCAACTTTAGTTTTTATATTTTATGATCTCTCATCTTAAATAATTGTTTAAGTTATAGGTTTCTAGGTTAATGTTAAAATGATGTCATTTGTTTTATTTATAAATATAATATACTATGATATTGATTTAAATAATAAAATAAACTAAAATTCTAAGAGTTAAAATTTTAGTTGGGTTAATTAAGTTGATTAAGATTAACTCGAGTTTAACTATATCAATTTTTAAACCGATTAAAATAAAATCTGACCCAAATAATCGAGTACTTATTATGCTTATATATAAATATAAAGGGAAAGAAGAGCTAAATTGAATAGTTTGTGGTATTTTGATAATGAATTTGACACTTTGACTGTTTCAATTACAGGGTTGTTTTTATTTTTATTTTCTTGAGAAAAGTTTAGATAGTAGCTTGTTAACTAATGTTGTAGATATCCAAATTGATTATATATAGTTTGCTGGTCGAGTAGCAATTTTAGAAAATTCAAAAATTGGATAAAATAGAAGTTGAGGGACTGGTTTGCAATTATATATTCTTAAAATAGTCGATAAAAAAGAAGGTCTAAATAATAGAAAAGAAAAGCAGAAGGTCTAAATAATAGAAAAGAAAAGCATCGGGACTCTGCAAGTATGCCATCTTGATTATTCAGTGGGAAATAGAAAAAAGCTTTATCAAATAGTAATATTTGATATGACACACAAGACAATAAAATTCCAATCAGCCTAGATTATGATGATTTTAGAGGAAAACAAATGCAGAATAAAAACAAAAACTTACATAAATATTTGTAATTCTAATTAATTATCCGTGAAGCCAGCGGCTGGAATGATGGCTAATTAAATTTATTTTTGGAATCATTGAGCCTGGATCATCTTGACTTTTGCTCCATGAACTGGCTAGAACTCCAGATCTTTTGAGGAAAATTGAAGATGCACAACCAGCTGGAATACCCAGTTGGTGCGTGGATAATGGATCATCACCGGAATAGTTCTGGCTATTAAAAGCAACGAATACTTCAATGTTGCAGATAAATTATTCATGTTTCGATATAAACAAACATGGCCTGCAATATTCAATCTAGCCGAGCTTGACATTTTCTCACTTGTCCATACATGGAAGTCAGCAGATACCAGCCTGGTTTTAGCATTATAAAAACCAGCTCCTTTGACCCTGGCACGGTTCGATAAAGTAGAGGGTTGATTCAGTAGCAGGAGAAGGGAATATGGGAGCACCAACAGGTGATGGTTTGCGAGGCAGAAGGAAGTCATCGTCCAGGGGACATCACAGGTTTGTTGGGGTTAGGCAGAGGCCGTCAGGGAGATGGGTGGCAGAGATCAAGGACTCGTTACAAAAGGTTAGGCTCTGGCTTGGAACTTTCGATACTGCTGAGGATGCTGCAAGAGCATATGATGATGCGGCTAGGGCGTTGCGCGGTGCTAATGCTCGTACAAACTTTGAATTGCCTCAGCCTGCACCAAATTCTGGTGCTGGCCGTGCTAATCTAGTAGAAGTTGAGCCCTTCTCATTTGAGGAAGTTTGCCGGACGGGAAGTGAAGCGGAAGGGATTCTTGGTGCACTCAAAGCCAAGCTGCTTGATGGAAAGGGATTGCGGGCTCTTCCGTCTGCTACTTGTTCTTCAAGTTTGCAGCCCAACTTGGTGGCGGATACTTCTCACAGAAACGATTCTAAGAGATATCTGGCATCGGCAGCCTCTATTCCTCCTGGAGCTGGAACTCTTAATGCTATTCAGGATCCTGGTACTTCAGGATCTCGTAAGATTGACCTCGTCTTAGATCATGTTGCGGCAGGCCTGTGGAATCAACCATGCCATAGTACTACAGCAACAACAAGCTTGGAATGGCCTAGTGAACCAGCACCAAATGAAGTCGCCTGGGCCACGCAGATGAACCATATTTCTGATCAAGCCGCTGCTATGTTTACCGGTAGCACTACAATTGCTACTTCTGCATGGCCACTTTCTGAGACATATCAACCAAGTGTTGATTTGATGTATTCGAATCCGTGCACCTTTGAGGTGCCTATGAACAAGATTAGGCGAATGATTACAGCAAACATGCCAGCATCACAAATTGATGGATCAGCAGAAGTTATTTGGTCTGCTGAGCAACAATTTCTGCACTATGATAATAGTGGCTGGACCGGTAGTAATAGCACTTGGGATCCCTTTCTCTCGTATCCTCATTCCTCAGCGTTAGGGTGATATTGTATGATCTTGCATGTCCTCCATTGTTACTGCAATTTCTCCCTACCAACTACAGTTACCAGCTAATCATTCTTTTACATGTGCACCATATACTCCCACTTATGTATAGGGCTTTAAGTTCAAGATTTGTTTTTCCAGGGAGTGATCAATATCCGTAATTTGTACTTACATCCAATACACTATAGTATGTTTCACAATCTTTTGTTTAATGGAGGAATTGTATTCCCTCTTCCATGAAGTAAATCTTTCTATCTTTCAATTGTCAAACAGTAGTTTTATATTTTTAAAAAGCAATCCTCTCAGACTGGCAATTCTACTCCTGCAACTTAAGCACTCAGCTTTTATGCTGTCATGGCTCGAGCAATAAGAATCACCTTTCCAGTACTTTCTTATTTTTGAAAGGAAGAGGAATCACGTGCAAGAAATGGTAAGGCTAGCAGGAAGACTAGACTGTAGAGCACTTAGTTCATATGGACAATGGAATAACATCCAGAACTGGCTTTCATATCCACAGTAAATTATTGCTCTAGCATAAGATGCGAAGATTACGATTGATCTAGCATAAGATGCGAAGATTAAGATAATGTTATTTGAGTTGAATTTTGCAGTGCTTCACAGTGATGTGCAATTTTTCGAATTTAAGCCGTAAAATAGAAAAAAGGTTCCATTACACACTGTATGAAGCCTGGAAATGTAAGATGATTTCTCCCTTGAGATCATCGTTGAAACGTCAGCAATATCCGGGATCTGGGGTATAGTATGATTTAGTCCATGTTACTAAGCAGTTTGACAGGGACAGCTATAATGACCCTGCAGGCAATCAAAAGCCAACATATCGGATTGCAGACAATAAAATAACGTCTTGTTGCTTCGTTTGGACTTGGTAACTCAGATGCTAGCTTGAAACGTATCTTTGTGTTTGGCATATCATTTTTGTACCGATGCAGGGACATGATAGAGACCGTGTGAGCCTGACGAGGTTAACTGAACACCATTTTACTATTCAGGATAGTGTTAAAGGCACCAGATCATTGATACGTGGGCAGCGGATGATCAACACATGGCAGATGATACAAGTAGCGGGATGATTGATGCGTGGAAATTAGAGTTAAATCTGGACTGTGGTTATACAAACAATGGTCAGGCAATTAAAAACAATGTTCAGTTTTATGTATTTTAGTTATGAATTGTGGGTTAAATAATGCATTAAATAAAGCTTGTAATGGGTAATTAAAAAGGGGGTTATTACTGGGATCAGTTATGTTTATGTTATGTATTTAAATTCTGTTTGTTTAATGAGAAAGGCATCTTGGAAAATTATCTCAAAGTTGCCGTGTGCACTAGTTTGGTCCTTGGAGCCTTAGAATTCCAGATTTTATTATCATCTTCCAAACACCAAATCACATCCACTAAAAGCCTTTTATTCACCAAACACATCCAGAAAAATCCAAAAACAATTAAAAAACATAACAAGTGGTATCAGAGCATTCCTTCCAGCGACCATGGCTGAAGGCACCAGAGTGTCCCAATTGGCTGAAACTGTTAAGCAATTACAAGGAGCTTCCACAACTATAATAGAAGAACAAACCCAGCAACGGGTGCTTATGGAAAAAATACTACAACAACTCAATAATTTGGCAGCAAATTATGACCACTTAGCACAAGATACCAATCGAAGGAATTCTGGAGAAGGCACGTCTCAAAACACCAGAATTCAGGCTAATCCACTCTTTGAAGGGGATAGGGGAATTCAAGCTAGGACGCTGCGATTGGATTTTCCTCGTTTTGAGGGTGGTGATCCTAGTGAATGGATCCTAAAATCACAACAGTTTTTCAATTACTTTGGGACTCCAGAGGATCAAAAGCTAGAAATTGTTTCTTTTCACATGGAAGGAAAGGCACTTACTTGGTATTATTGGCTTAAAGAGTTAAGTCTAGTAGCAACTTGGGAGGAGTTTAAGGAGGCCATCCACATCAGATTTGGACCGTCAGCTTATGAAGATCCGGTAGGCGCATTTACCAAATTGCGACAAACGGGGAGTGTAGAGGAGTACCAATCAGCCTTTGAAATCCTGTCAAATAAAATTGCAGATTTGAGTGAGGAGTTTCGTATAAGTACCTTCCTAAGTGGATTACGAGATGAGTTGAGAATAATCGTTACCATGTTCAGGCCAAACACCCTTTCAGCTGCTTTTGGGTTGGCCAAATTACAGGAAGAAGAAGTTGGCAGGAGGAACCAACCTGTCCGAAACTTACACAACAACCACACAACATCCAACAACTACATACCAGCTTATCCTAAACAAACACCACTTAGATTACCTGCACCTAATCCATTCCCCAAATTTCCAGCCCCACAAAATACATTTCCAAAACTTCCAGCCCCACAGAATACACCTCAATACAACCAAAACTTCCAAAAAAATTACCTCCTACCTATAAAAAGACTCACACCCAGCCAAATGCAAGAAAGGAGAGAGAAAGGGTTGTGTTACAATTGTGATGAAAAGTATCACATAGGGCACAAATGCAATAGACCCAAGTTATACTTGCTTGAAGGAGTGGAGATTGAAGGGGGGCAGGAGGATGTAGTAGAAGAAATGGAGGAATTAGAACCACAATTATTAACTG
Source organism: Salix dunnii (assembly GCA_015731905.1). Classification (NCBI taxonomy): domain Eukaryota; kingdom Viridiplantae; phylum Streptophyta; class Magnoliopsida; order Malpighiales; family Salicaceae; genus Salix; species Salix dunnii. The sequence goes on along the minus strand of CM027674.1, from coordinate 34,366,404 downwards.
CAGAATTACTAGTTATATCTCTACATGCCCTAGCTGGAGTATCTACTCCTAAGACCATGAGGTTAGAAGGGACAGTTGGGAAAAATTCAGTCATTATTCTTATTGACACAGGCAGCACACACAGTTTTTTGGATGAAAGTGCAGCAAGGAAAATGCAGGTACCAGTGGAGGAGAGCCACTTGGCAGTACAAGTTGCGGATGATACAACTTTCCCTTGCCAGGGTTGCTGTAAGGCAATGGTGCTTTAAATGCAGGGGTGTAATGCAATGGTTAATTTATATCTATTAACCCTAGGGGGATGCGATGTGGTTTTGGGAGTGGATTGGTTGAGGAGCTTAGGCACAATTCAGTGGAATTTTGCCGAACTCACCATGAAATTCATAATCAAAGGGATCCCTATAGTTTTGTAAGGCTTACGGCCTCCTCTAAATTATATAGAAGAGGAACCAAAGCTGAGTAAGACTACTTTGGTGGAAGGAAGAGGGGTTTAGCTGTAGCTCATGGAGGCAGAAGAAACAAAAACTCCTAAAAATCCTGATGAGGCTATACAACAGGTTTTGGGTGGTTTTCAAAGTGTATTTGATGAGCCAAAAGGTCTACCACCCACCAGGGTACATGACCATAAAATCCAGTTACATAAGACAGCCTTACCTACTTGTGTCAGGCCATATCGGTACCCATATTACCAAAAAGAAGAGATTGAAAAATTGGTTAAAGAAATGTTGCAGGCTGGGATAATTCAAAACAGCCAAAGTCCTTACTCATCACCAGTTTTGCTGGTGCGAAAGGCAGATGGGAGCTGGCGTATGTGTGTGGATTAAAGGGCTCTCAACAAAGACACAATTAAAGAAAAGTTCCCTATTCCTAACATAGATGAATTATTAGATGAATTGCATGGGGCTGAATTATTTTCTAAGCTAGATCTAAGATCCGGCTACCACCAAATCAAGATGAACCCTGATGATGTGCCAAAAACTGCCTTTAGAACACATGAGGGTCACTATGAGTTTCTTGTCATGCCCTTTAGGCTTACTAATGCACCTTCTACATTCCAAGGGTTAATGAATGAGATTTTTAGACCCTACCTCCAAAATTTTGTGTTAGTTTTTTTTGATGACATACTAGTATATAGTAAGTCATTAGAGGATCATGTATTGCATTTACAAACTGTTTTAGACATTCTCCAACAGCATCAATTGTATGCAAAACTGTCTAAGTGTATTTTTGGGTGTTCGGAAGTGGAATACCTAGGATATGTGATTGCCAAGGAAGGAGTCAAAGCTGATCCTAAGAAAATTTCAGCTATGGTAAATTGGCCCATACCTACCACACCTAAGGCCTTGAGGGGTTTTCTGGGTCTTACAGGTTATTATAGAAAGTTTATAAAGGGATATGGGGGAATTACAGCTCCAATGACAGTCTTATTGAAGAAAAAATCTTTCGTATAGTCAAGGGAAGCTACCCAAGCTTTCGAAGCACTTAAGGCAGCAATGGTAACCCCTCCTGTACTAGGGCTGCCAGATTTTAATAAACCTTTTTTAGTTGAATGTGATGCATCAGGTGAGGGGATTGGTGCTGTTTTAATGCAAGATGTGAAACCTTTGGCTTATTTAAGTCAAGCTTTAAAGGGTAAAAATCTACTGTTATCTACTTATGAAAATGAGTTTCTAGCATTGGTCCTAGCTATTCAGAAGTGGAGACACTATTTGTTGGGGCATCAGTTTAAGGTGAGGACAGATCAACAAGCTCTAAAATACCTACTAGAACAAAAGGTAGGCACCCCCTTCCAGCAAAAATGGGTGGCTAAGCTATTGGGGTTTGACTTTACTGTAGAGTACAAATGTGGGAGGGAGAATAGAGCTGTTGATGCTCTATCGAGAAGGTTAACTAATGATTTACATGCAGGTACTCACAGTTCTGATCCAGAAAAAGGGGGATTACAAGCAATTACTATTGTTCATTCTAATTGGTGGGCAGGGTTACTACAAGCATATTCACAGGATCAACAACTACAGCAACTCATCAGTCAAAGTCAGCAGGGGATTATTGATTCACAAAAATACAGAATTCATGGCAATCTATTATTTTACAAGGGAAGACTACATTTGGGGTCTCTAAAATACTACCAAGGTATGGTTTTACAGCATTATCATGAGAGTCCCATTGGAGGGCATGCAGGAACACACAAAACACATGCCAGAATTAAAAGAGAGTTTTTTTTTGGAATGGAATGCACAATGATGTCAGAACATATATAAGGGAATGGGATGTATGTCAACGCAACAAAAGTGAGAACATTAAACCCGCAGGATTACTGCAACCTTTACCAATACCCAAGGAGGCATGGGTTGACATCAGTATGGATTTTATAGATGGTTTACCTATATCTAAAGGTTACAGTGTTATAATGGTGGTTATTGACCGTTTTAGCAAGTATAACCATTTTATCCCTCTTTCACATCCATACACAGCAATGAGCACAGCACAACAATTTATGCAGCATATATTCAAGTTGCATGGCATTCCACAGACTATAGTCAGTGACAGAGACACAGTATTCACAAGTTCATTTTGGAAAGAGCTTTTTCGTTTAAGTGGCACACAACAGTTAATGAGTTCAGCTTATCATCCACAGACGAACGGACAAACTGAAGCAATGAACAAATGGTTAGAATCTTACCTGAGATGCTTCACGGGAGATCAACCCAAAGATTGGGCCCGGTGGTTGCCTCTAGCAGAATAGTCATACAACACCTCCGTACATTCAGCTACGGGTTTCAGTCCATTTGAAGTCGTGTACGGCAAGACCCCACCTCGATTACAGCCCTTCGAACCAGGGTCTACTGCGAATCAAGCTGTGGAGGATGAGATGAGAAGCCGAGATTGCATCCTCAACTTGGTCCGAGAAAACCTGCAAGAAACCCAAGTTCGCATGAAACACTTCGCAGACAAAAACAGAACAAATCGAGAATATGAAGTAGGGGATTGGGTTTACCTTAGGCTTAGGCCCTATCGGTAGCTATCAGTAGCCGTGCGAAGAAATTTGAAGCTTTCGGCCAGATATTTTAGGCCTTTTCAGATAATCCAGAGAGTGGGTAAGGTTGCTTATAAGCTAGATTTACCCGAGAACTCAAAGATTTTCCCGATCTTCCACATCTCATGTCTCAAGAAGAAGATCGGAGCTCATTTTTCAGCGAGCCCTAGCTTGCCAGTTGTGATATCTGATGGAGCTTTAGCTCCCAAAATACAGAAGGTGGTAGATCTACGCATGAAGAAGAAGGGACATTACGCAGGAACCGAGCTTTTGGTTCAATGGGAGGGAACAAGTGAGGATGATGCGGTGTGGATCGATGTTGAAGAGCTTCGAGCAAAATACCCAGAACTCGAGGGTGAGTTCTTTTGATCAGGGAGGTAGTTGTTACGGGCGCCAGATCATTGACACGTGGGCAGCGGATGATCAACACGTGGCAGATGATACAAGTAGCGGGATGACTGACGCGTGGAAACCGAAGTTAAATCTGGACTGTGGTTATACAAACCATGGTCAGGCAATTAAAAACAATGTTCAGTTTTATGTATTTCAGTTATGAATTGTGGGTTAAATAATGCATTAAATAAAGCTTGTAATGGGTAATTAAAAAGGGGGTTATTACTGGGATCAGTTATGTTTATGTTATGTATTTAAATTCTGTTTGTTTAATGAGAAAGGCATCTTGGAAAATTATCTCAAAGTTGCCGTGTGCACTAGTTTGGTCCTTGGAGCCTTAGAATTCCAGATTTTATTATCATCTTCCAAACACCAAATCACATCCACTAAAAGCCTTTTATTCACCAAACACATCCACAAAAATCCAAAAACAATTAAAAAACATAACAGATAGTGTCTGAAAGGGGAATCATGTAGCACTCCAAAGTCACTACAGTTACATCCTGTCTCTTGCTCCCTTATGAAAGAACATAGGGTATCGGTTAGTTTAAGGTCTAAACCTTCATCAACATTGGCAGTTTATCTGATTCTGTTTTATGATGTTGTTTCTTTAATAAGATGAATTTGAATCTCTTTTGTCTTAATGATACATAATTAGAAGAGAATTTTTGATATGTTTTTGAAGGTGAAAGGTTGCAGAAACAAGAACAATAGTGTTTAAAGATGTAGAATAAAGACTACACACCAAGTGTTTGATAAAATGTTCCAGAACTTATTTTATTGACTGCATGCCTTAAATACATGGAAAATCTTAACAAATTGTCCTATTAATCTGCCACTAAATGTAATGGACAATATGCTGCTACTAACTAAGCAACAAATCTAAGAAAAACTAGCAATTGACTTTGACGAAATCAAACACAAATTAAAAGCAGACAACCTTACAATTGATTGAAGAGCATAAATAAAATTGATAGGCTAGAGTAAAAATATCATTTGTCTAATACTCCTACTTGATATTTTGACGACAGATTCCAATCTTTTGTCTCAAAGTCTCAAATCTTTCTTTACACGGTGATTTGGTAAAAATGTCTACAAGTTGTTCTTTAGAAGAACAATGAACAATTCTCTAATAAAGTAAAACTTGATTTCGATATGCTTTGTACCTCCATGAAAAACTAAATTCCTTGAGATTGATATTGCAAAACTGTTATCACACATGACTTGGGTAGCTTCAGCCTGCTTATGTCTTAGTTCCTTTAACATTTTTCTCAACCAAATTACTTGGTTGATAGTAGAGGCAACAACAATGTACTCAATTTCTACAGTGGGCTAAGCTATTGTCTCTTGCTTTTTTAAACTATAGGTGAAAAGGCCTTAATTGAGAGAAAATAAATACCCTAAAGTGCTTATTGAATCATCAACACAACCTCCCCAATCACTATCTATATAACAATTAGTTTTGAAGCCCCTTCTGATGATCTTAGACATAAAATACCAAGATCAGTGGTACATTTAATGTATCTAAGTATTCGTTTTGCAGCAGTGAAGTGTGTCTCCTTTAGAGAATGCATTGATCTTGAAAAAAATACTCACAACAAATAATATATCAGGCTTGCTTGCTATGAGATATTTTAGGCTACCAACTAAGCCTCCATACAGGCTTTCATCAACTTTCTGAGATTCATCATCCCTGCTTAACTTAATACTTGTTATCATAGGTGCTCCCATTAGTTTATAGTCCTGCATTTTGAATATTTTTAGAATATTTGAAGCATACTTCTGTTGGCATGTAAAAATATCATGGCTGACTTGCAACACTTCCATTCTAAGAAAGTACTTCATTATTTTAAGATCAAATATCTCAAACATCTTCTAAATTTCTTTTTTGAACCTTTGGATCATTCCAACTTCACTTCCTGTGATAAAAATATCATCTGTGTAAATAAAGATAATGTCATAGGATTTCACATATAAAGTTGCTTCATTTTGACTCCTACTGAACCCAAGTTGAATCAAATATGTGTCCTTTTTGTCATACCAAGCTCGAGGGGCTTATTTCAAATCCTGCAAGGTCTTTTTAAGTAGATACACATGATCCTTTTTGCCTTTAACCACATATCCATCAGGTTGCTTACAAAGATTTCTTTAACAAGAAATCCATTCAAGAAGGTAGAATTGAAATCAAGTTGATGAATTTGCCAAGAGTTATGAGTTGCAATAACAATGATAAGTCTAATGGTATCATACCTTTCTATTAGAGCAAAGGTCTTTTGGTAATCCACTATATATTGTTGAGAATAACCTTTTACCAACAATTTAGCCATGTGTTTGCAAATTGAACCATCCGGATTGAGTTTTATTTTAAAAACCCATTTGACGCCAATCATCTTGTGATGCCAAGGTCTTTCAATTAGCTGCCATATTTCATTTTTTTTATCATCTCCATTTCTATTTCATTGCTCTCCTTCATGCTAGAGATTATTGAGCTTCAGTCTAATTGGTAGGTTCAAGTATTGCCATGTTGCATCTTTGGTGAATGTCCTCCAAGGATCTTGTCCCTCTAATTGGAAAGTCGTTTGTCAATTCATTAGCTTCTCGTTGATACTAGATGGTAAATAGGGGATCAAAATTCATATATATATTTTTTTATCTTTCCAATCCCTTGTTGTTGCTTAATCATTCTTCACATCTCTACTTAGAATGACCTTATCTGTTTGTAGGAAAAGGATTTTACATCCTTTGGTTGTTATCCTATAGCCCACAAGAATGCCTTTTTGAGCCTTGTCATCAAGTTTGCTCCTCTTTAGCTCAGCTATCTGATAATAGTAGATGCCTTTAAATATTCAAAGATGATCCAGTGTAGGTTTAACATCATTCTAACCTTCATAAGGTATCTTGTTTTCTAGTGCTTTGGTTGATAACCTGTTCAGCAAGTATACAAAGGTGTTGTCTATCTCTACATATAGTTTGTTTGACATTTTCTTCTCTAGTAAAAGGCATCTAGCCACCTCTATTATTGTCATGTTCTTCCTCTCTCACATGCCATTTTATTGAGGTGTGTATGGTGTGGTGAACTGGTGCACAATGCCTTTGCTGTTAAAGTACTCAAAAAATCGCTTTGAGGTATATTTAGTACCATTGTCAGATCGTAGGCATTTAACTAATATATCACTTTGATTTTCTACTGGAGGTTTGAATGTTTGAAATATAGTGAACACTTCACTCTTAAATTTGATGAAATATACCCAGCACATCCTAGTATAATCATCAATAAAAAGAATGAAATATTTGTTACCACACAAAGAGGATGTTTTCATAGGTCCACACTTGTAAGTGTGGATGAGTTGAAGCTTTTGGCTGACTCTCCATACTTTTCCTTTAGGAAATTGTGGTCTTGATTGCTTGCTAAGATGACATGTCACACATTTGAATCTCATCATTCAATGTGGGCATGTCTTTAACCATCTTCTTTTGTTTCAAATTTGAGAGACTTCTTTGATTGAAGCATTCAAATCTTTTATAGAAAAAATTTGAAACATCTTGAGTAGTACTAACATAGGCATGATTGGACACCTTTTCCTAGTCAATAACAAAACTCTTGCTTTTCATCTTCACATTGAACATATGTTCTCTAGAAGGATAAAAAATAACGAATTTATTATCCTTAAATTGAAGAGAATAGTTTTTCTCAAGCATTTGTCCAACATTCAATAGATTTTAATTGATTTCAGGTATAAATAGCACATCATAAATGATTTTGATACCTGAACTGTAGGGTTTTGAAACTTTAAATAGGAAAAAAATTATAGGATTTTGAAACTTTGAATAGAAAAGGCATTAATGCCTTTGATGACCTAAGATTAGGTATAAATAAATTAAGGGTATAGTAGTAACTTGTAAAATATAAATAGAAAATAAATTAAGGGTATAGTAGTAACTTGTAAAATTGAAATAAAAAATAAATTAAGGGTATAGTAGTAACTTGTAAAATATAAATAGAAAATAAATTAAGAGAAGTAATTTGAAAATTTGAGAGAGAACAAAAGAGAGAAGAAAGTAGAAGAAGAGAAAAGAGGAAAGGAGAATGAAAAGGAGAAATAAGTTATTAAGGTAATGTGTATGTATTATTATGTAAAAATATTGTTTATTAGTTAAGCTTTTTGTTTGCATTGGTGATTAGGGTTTGTAGATTTTATTTGAATTTGATTAATGAATGAATTGAGATGTTAAGGGTTTAATGTGTTGGATAATGGTTTAATGAGTTTGATTGTAGATGATTTGATAAATGGTGAAAAAACCTTGTTGAAATTTTGGGCTGGAGGTTGAAGATGACAAAAATTCAGTTTGGTCATTTTGATGAAAATTACAGTTTAGTCCCTAAACTTTGGAAATTGCAGTTTGGTCCCTGAAGTGAAATTTGAGATTCTAGACAGAATTGAGGATGAATTATGGACAATATTTCAGTATAGCTATGAATTTATGAAGTGTTCAATTTAGTCATTTAATTTGATAAAATTACAATTTGATCCTAAAATATAAGAAAATTACAGAATGGTCCCTACGTGAAATATTAATTTTTCAAATTGGTTTGATGGATAATTGAAGCTTATTTGATTAACTATTATCATTTTTACAAATTATGTATTTTGAACTAGACTTCGGAAGAAACAATTGTTTTTAGGATTTGCAGAAAAATTGATAGTTTTATTCATATCACATAGGATTATGAGTTGAACTCTTAGATATGTTTGTTAAAGATATTTTACTTCTTTCAATTTATTTTTGACCATGTCTTCTTTTATAGATTCAAATAATCATAATATTCTACCCGCGGTACGTGAGTATGATTCCATTAGTATTCCATTTTTGAATTTCGATGGCTTTTGAGTCAGGTGAGTTGATAATATTTAATATGCATAAAAAATATTATAAATATTTGATTTGTTAGTATTTGGATTATGTTTGTTGATAATATATACGTTAATTACTATTTTTGTTAATCAATTGTTGAATATACGTTTTTGATATGAGCTAATATCTGTTTGTGAATTGATATCTCATTTGATTGATGCCATGAGTTGAGCCTTGAAATATATATATATATATATATATATATATATATATATATATATAATCAATTGTTGAATATATAGTTGGTCGGGGGAGTCACCAACCTGTACGGAATGATCATCCTACAGTACAGAGCCTCATGCTTATTGTATTATGATTTTCTGACGAGATTTACCTATTACATTCTTGTTATGACTTATTTGAGAAACCTTCTTGTAAGAACTTCGAGTCATATTCGATAATATATTTCTCAATGCTATATTATCTCACGCCATGTTTGATTGGACTAACACTTAAGCTTGAGATAACAAATGCTTTTAAACATAAAAGTAGATATGTCATAATTAGATAAAGATCTACAAAAAAGTATAGTAAGTGGATCATCTGACATAATTTTATAGAATAATAGATCAAGTTTAGTTCCAAGAGAAGGTTTGGTCGCTCCAAACTAGAATGATAGCATAAAAAAGCCATGATTTTTTATTCGACTGTTGGATCATAGTCAATTTTTATAGAGGTTTTCAATGGTCATTTTTTCTACAACAACACCTTAAGTGTTGTGTGCACCGTTGAATTTTGAGATATCAAAAATCTCATACTCAGCCTTATTATTTTTCTTGTTATATGCTTTGTTTTGGATTTCATGATTCTTTCCTTTATATTCTGTATTTATTTGCTGTGTTTAGCTTCTATATGCATAGAAAGAACCTTGTTTTGTGTCACATGGTGACATCATGTGTGGCTTGTCTTAAATATTCAAGAAATCCATTATCACCTGCTAAATTATATGGTCCATTAACGATGCATTACCATGTGACACAGAGATCCATTACTTTCCAGAAAGAGATCAACTGGGACGTGCTATCTGCTATCCAGAAGCAGAGATAGTACGGGTGTACAAAGACGATAAGTAAATGAATGGCTGTGGCCCTTCCTTCAGAAAGTTGTCAGTTTGGAATATAGAATCAGGAACAGGTTCTCAATTCTACATTATAAAAGCATTAAAAAAGTGAAGGTGCGGGGGTGTGTTAGGGCCTCAACCAAAAAGTTTAAAGATGGAAACAGTTGAGATATTCAATATCTTGATAATGTAAAAGCATCTCTTAGCGAATCCACACAGCAGTGTTCTTCCTCTTACCTACTCAGCAGCAGTCTACTGTGAGTGTTAAAGCTCTTTCCATTAGTGATGAGTAATCACAATAACTTTTAGCTCAGGATCCCCCATATAAGTTGCTCTTAAAAGAGTGAAAATCTGTCAAGATACATGGGCCTCGTTTCTGTGTTGAATTATTACTAGCCAGCTAGAAAGGTAAGCTCCAGCAACTAAAATAATGGAATGAATGACTGAAGTGAAATTTGATTTAGGTACAAACGATGAATGACTTTAGTGAGATAGAGGGGAATAATTTAAGCTTGGAATACAATCCAGGAAGTGATAAATAGAGGACAAGTAGGTGCATGTAAGAAATGACACAGACATTTGAAAGTAGCACCATTGAAATGGAGGTATGGACAGTGCAAACAATTCTTCTAGTTGCTGTGTCCAATCACTATTCTTTCCGGTCTTTAGGTGAAGACTTGACATTTTGTTCTTGCTCTGCACATTGTAAACGCAAACAGTGTTTGAGCTAAAAAGTTGAGTTTTCTCGTGAGGCCAGGAAACAGTCCCGTGGGACACAAATTGTCCTTTGTTGTATAAAATCTGCAGCATGTTCAATCGAACCTTATTCAGAACAATGAAACAAGATATTTTTCTAGCAATCGAGTGCAATACATTGTTTGAGGAAAACACCAACCATTGCAGGAGAGCTAATGATCTTTTAATTTTCTGAACTAAAAATAAAATTATAAAGATGATATTTAATTTTCTAAAATTTCTCTTGCATTGGTCTCTACAGGAGTACTGGTTAGAAAAAACTTGCACTTGAGTTCAAATTGTTTGTGTGACAAATTATTAGAAAACCTGTGCGCGTGAATCGTTCTGTCATAAACCATTGATACTTTTGTGCAGGTCGCATTGTTGCGAGTGCCACCACTAGAACCGCCAATAACAACATGCAACATCTGATCACCAGGAATCATCCAACTCCATTAACATTTAATGCAGCTCTGAAGTTGACCAGAAAATATAATTATTTTATCGAAAGCTCCTGCATCACAAACTGAGACACGTTCTTGGATGTATAATTCTCTCCCCTTGCACGAAAAGGATGTTAGCCATTCTGTTCAAAAAGATGTAGTATTAGATGCTATTTGCAATAGGCCTCCACTAAAAAGATGCCACTAAGCTATGCTTGGCAAAGCTAATAATAAACTCATAAAGTACACCATGCACCTAGATAAAGCCCGGAAGAAAATGCTAGTGAAAAACTCGTGGTTAATATCAACTGCTTCAACCATCTTCGATGACGAAATCATGCATTGATGCTTCGCTGTTTTGTATGATCTATGATGCTAAATGATTCTCTTGTAATCTCTGTTTGTTGGAAAGTATCAGTAAAAACAAAGTGTAAAGAAGAGAATAAATAGCAAACTATTGTCGATGTTTGCTGCTTAAGCTCTGATGTGATTTGAAGAATTTAATCGTGCTTTCTTCCCAATTATTCCACAGTCCATTTATTTAGAGCAATATCTCTTCACAGAAGCTTGCAGTGTCTGATAGAGGAAATTGGTTAGAAAAGAGAGTGATAGGAAAGGTGTTACTCTACTTCTTTCAAAAGTGCTGAATTCAATGGCTGATTTGAAGAACTGTGATGAATGGAAACCTTTCATAGCAATGATAACAATTGATTTTGCTTTTTCCATCGTGAATATTCTTCTCAAGAAAGTCCTTGATGAGGGGATTAACCATTTGGTCCTTATCACATACCGGCTTTTGATTTCTGCTATTTTCTTGGGTCCTATTGGCTACTTCCGGGAAAGGTTAGCTGACATTCTGCTTATTTTTATTTTGATTTCTTTTACTGTATAAACCTATGGCCCTCCCCAGATTAGTCTATACATGCATGTAGCTAGCTAGCTAGCTAGCTAGAACCAAATGTTCGTCGTCTAGGTTAACGAAAATAAGGATTGAAATTCTTATTGTAGCGTTGTGACACTACTTTTCAAATATTAAAGCGAGAGATCTTATAAATCAAGCTTGCAAGCAGGGGTAGCAGACCAAAGCTCACATTTCGCATCTCATGTTACCTGTTCCTCAGTGCGATTGTTGGGTGAGTATTGTTTAAGCCTTTCCAGTTTTCAATATCCTTGCCACTACTATCATGGAAGACTCATCAACTAAATGTTCCTTGCAGGGCATCACTGACACAGTACTCCTTCCTCATCGGCATTCAATATACATCTGCTTCATTTGCATGTGCCTTCATCAACATGGTTCCTGTCGTTACATTTATAATGGCACTTCCATTCAAGTATCCATAACAATTTTCTTTCAATTTTCATGGTTCCGCAATGTGCTATATTCTAATTTCGCAGTCTTGCAGCTTTAACTTTCCTTGGTTTCTATCTATTGCCTTGCAGAATGGAGACTGTTCATATAAAATCGAACAGAGGAAAAGCCAAAGTAATCGGTGCCCTGGTGTGTGTTGCTGGTGCCATGCTCTTGACTCTCTACCGAGGAGCACCGCTATTTAACAATTCGCCCAGTCAAGCTGTAACTCGAGCCATGGATCATAGCCTAAAGCAGAGCCTAACTAAAAGGGCCGAAAGATGGACCTTAGGTTGTATAGCTTTGCTTGTTGGAACCTTGTTGTGGTCCGCTTGGTTTATACTTCAATCACATATTGGAAGGAGATACCCCTGCCAATGTTCTAGCACTGCAATTATGTCCTTCTTCGGTGCCATCCAGTCGGCTATTTTATGCTTGTCCACTGAAAGAAGCCTCTCCATATGGGTTCTGAAGGGAAAAACAGAAATTATAACTGTCCTGTATGCTGTAAGCATAACTTTCACAAGCTGAAATCCATTGTGGTATTAGTTTCTGCTATGTCTCTTTATCACTGAATGAACCATGGATCTATACAGGGAATGATTGGATCAGGCTTGTGCAATGTGGGCATGGCATGGTGTGTTCAGAAAAGGGGTCCAGTTTTTACAGCAGCATTCAGTCCCCTAGTTCAGATAATGGCCGCCATGCTTGATGTACCTATCCTCCATGAGGAACTCTATCTTGGCAGGTAAACATGTTAACCGTTCTGCCATGAACAGTACTAAATACTGCCTCTCTATATTTAATTTTTTCACAAAAGGGATTTTCATGGGCAGTGTGCTGGGATCCATCTTCGTGATGATTGGCTTGTACATTCTTCTTTGGGGTAAGAACAAAGAAATGCAGAATCACGCAACAAAAGTAGCTCAAGAAGCTGAAGAGACTAAGGAACAAGAGCCACCCTTACAAGTTATCACTGTCTCTTGTGATTCAAGGTGTCCTTGAGGTCAAGTTAAATGATGTTTCCCTTTTCCAAGAAAATCCATGTTTGGTTCTAACTGTACTTTCCTTTTACATTCCACTAACATTCGAATAAATTTCGAAGAAAATATTTTCAGCTTCTCTTTCTGAAAGAAAAAAAAAATGAATGGAGAAAAGAATCGGATAGGAAGCACTCCTTGTTATGGAGGCAAAGGTTGTGTGCAAGTCTCTTCTTCGGTTGGGCTCTATGATTACAAATATACAAACGTTTTTGAAGCATGAAAGCCAAAAAATTAGATATCGGAGGTGGCTAGGCCTGTAGAAAATGTTAACACAACTGTTCTAACACACCAAGTCTCATGGTGGAGAAGAATGCTGTGAAGGCTCTGATATTCGTATTTTTACCAGGTTTGGTCCCGAACCAGGACAACAAGTTTCGAGCAGGCCGATCAAAAGAGGTTAGGCTCAATGTGAAACGGCAAAAACTCACAAAGAGGAGGACTGCTCTGATCTCCATTTTTTCATGTCTCGTTGCACACACTCTACACTTAATGAAGGATTGTCTCTACCTTTATTTTTTAAAAATCAGTTGAAGCACAAGGGGGCCTCAAAGTATGGACATCGAGACACCACTCAAGTGCTGAAGCACAATTAGACTGTTACAAAGTCATCGATCGCCTTGCAAATGCTCTATAAACAAGCAGATTTCAGGTCGGAAAATTACTGGGTTAAGAATTAGGCCTGATTTGGATTAGGCTTTTCTGATGTAATGGATAGCTAACAGTTATTTTCTACTTAAATACTTATATTGTGTGAAGAGAGAAGAGACAAATATTCTTCAAAATCTCTCTCTCATAAAAGAAAGACTCGGAAACTCCATTTAAATAATAGAGTTCTGATTCACAAAATGAAACATCTAATAAGACATGCATGCAACTTATTCGTATGAGGATTATAACCCCAAATCCTTTTTGAAATCCCGCATAGCCCCACGAAGACAAACTTCCAGGCACCAATTAAGATCATGTTTGCTTCGCCGGTGCTTGGGAATATGAACATACATTGTATAACCTAAAACTCGTGATTCTAGCAATTACTAAACATATTAGCTTAGTATCACTGCATGAGTTTCAGTGTCAGTAAAAGAAATATTATGCTCAACATTTGATAGCTTAGACAATACAGACACAGCATCAATCAAGATGTAAACCACACCATATATATATATGATTTTTGGAACTTTATTCTGTGATCATTATAAATACTGAAAACCATAGAGCGTTACTGAAGCGTAGCCTTATTTGAATGTTGGTCACTTTGGAAAGCTACCTTGTCTTTCTTCTTTCCCTTTTTTCCATGCTTATCAGGCTCAAGTCCACGGCGCTTATCAGCATCCGAAATGTCCATTTTAACTCCAGGATCATTTGTGTTGTAGTTGCTACCAAACATGATAGAATTGTTAACAGCTTGGAAATTGCTATTAACCCAAGTCTCTGGTGCCTGATCAGGCTCGCCAAATGACACCCCATCAGGCAACTTGTTGGATTTTTGATCATCCAACTCGCCTCGCATTGTAGCTCCTGTGTTGGTTCCTGCAAGAGTAATGATTCTAATGCCATGACCATCCTCATCATCTACGCTTTCCTGGCTGTGGAGACTTTCACTTGGCTTGTGAAAATGATCAGTAATGCTGTTTGTCATGGTATTCACCATGTCTCTAACTTCACGATCGAGAGGTTTATTCTTGTTTCCGTCAGAGATTGGTTTTGGTTCAGAAGCCATGATCTTGAGGCTGACAAGGTTGGGGCTAGCAAGGAAATATTGCAGGAAAGTTGTAGTTATGGAAGATGGAGGTGGAGCTAGAGGGGTTCCAATGAATTTAAGAGAAATGTCAGCGAGGTTCCATCTGTTGGAAAGAATAAATTAAAGGGAGGGAATAACTTGGATGACAAAACAAGGATTTGATCTATGAAATATGGAAAGAGAAAGGATTGCTTGGCAATGAGTTTACCCTCTACAATATATTATTTTTCTTCTTCGTTTGTGTATGATAAGGCTCTATTCTTGTTCCATTATTACCATGCTACTCCATCTCATGAAGACAATTCTTTTTTTTATTTAAATTTCCCAAAATGTATATATTTTTTTCATATATATAAATATCAAAAAATTGTGTATAATTTTACCTCACTTTAAAAATTAATTGATGTAAATTAATCCACTCTTGAGAAAAAAAGAAAAAAATAATAATTAGGGTTGATTTTAAATTTTTCCTCCAAAGCTATAGGTGCATGCATTTTCTCTTTTTAAAATCAGTCATTTATCAATGTTTCTTTTAAGTAATTGAAAATAAATGAAAAAAGTTTTTTTTTAATTCTTAAAATTTAAAAATTAACAAAATAGAAAATTTTAAAATAATTTGATAGTATCTTATAAAGATTCAAATCATACCACATATATCATTTATATTTAAAGATATAAAGTATAAAATTTATATTTTTTTAATACTGTTTACAATATTGGAAACAAAGAAAAATAAAAATAAAATTAGAAAACCTACAAAAAATTAAAACCTTAAATCAATTAATGTTGACACTATCATATTTCATGTTGCATTTTAAGAGTGTTTAAAGTTGATTTTTTTTTATTTTAAATTATTTTTTTTAATATATTTAGATTATTTTTATATACTGATATTAAAATATATTTTTTAAAAAATATTTTGATATATTTCTAAATAAAAAATATTTTTGAAAACAACTTTAATCATCAAAGAAAATGAAAGGAATAATATATTTTTTGTAATATGCATTATATAGATCTTTTAACTGATATTAGAAGATTTTATCTTGTCAAATTATTTGCAAAGTATTTATTTAATCAATTTGTAAAACTGCAGGAAAAAAAAAAACTGTTTGTTGATTTAATGTCGAGACCTCTTAGGGAGACGATACAATTAAACCTCATGGTGAGAAACGAGATTCGTCTCAAACCTCAAGGAGATAAATTAAAATTAACCCCAAAAAATTTAGTGTTTTGTTAATAATTTCTATATATTAATATTAAAAATAAAATTAAGAAAAATAAATATATTTTTAATAAAAAAAATATATTAAAAAAAGACCTGGGTACCATAAACCGTAATATTATTATTATTACAAGATTATCTAAAACAAATTAAAAATAAATAGAGAAAAGAGAGAATAAAAAAAGAAAAGAAAAAGAAAAATCTGAGCCCACTCGTGGGAGTCATGTCACCAGTTTTTTCCTTCTATCTTCCATTTCCTCATTGCTGTGGAGCAGTGAAGGTTTAGTCTTTATTACAAAATAGAGATTACTTTTGTGTTTGTTCTTTAAGCGAAAGCATTTTCCAGGTAAAAGGTTTCCATTTTTTTTTCCTTTTTCTCTAAAATGGAAAGTTATTGCCTATTCAAGTTGCTTTGCCTTTTCTTTTGCAGTTTTTCTATTGTAATCCTATCTGGGTTTTAGCTGTTTGACGGAATTTCTTGGCTGGTTTATTACTTTTTTGCCTGTCTTTTTGATATTTGATATATTTTTGGACAAAAGACTCAATATTTCTGTTTGATTCTACTTGAGGTGTAAGGATTATGCCTATAAAGATAAACCCTTTTAATCTTTTTGAGAGTTGAGTGGTTTCTAGGGTTTATTTTAGTTACTGAAGATCTGTTGAATGCTTGATTTTCTGAATAGAATCAGATGCAGAATGATATGTCTGGTAGAGATAGCACCACCAGAGCTGGTGCTGGTGATTTAGACCTTGCCGAGGTTGACCTGGAGAAGCAGGATAACAATAAGGCTTTGCCGCAAGTAGGCGGTAATGAGATCTTGTCTGAGAATTCTGGTTTTCCACCAGTGATTGCCATTGCGTTTTCTAATGATGAGTCTACTGTGGCTCATGTGGCTGCCAGCAAGGAAGAGTTGCCTCGTGTAGATTCTCCCAGAAAAGAGTCCTTGTCAAGGACTTCAAGTTTGCACGAGCAATGCAGGTTGCTACTTATACTTCTTAGTTCTTGCTCAAATTATTAATTATCTAGTAATTTTGTTTTAACCCATCATGTATTGCGTATCTTCCCATTTTGATGTTGCTTTATTGGATTGGATTATGACATTAATTGACTATGAAAATTATGAGTCCGCTCCATGTCATAAACTTGTATATTTTCTCCGTTTAAGTCAAAAGTTCCAGTGTGCTTTTATATAATCTTTTTTTGTTGCCACTCCTAGTGATCCCCTGGTATTCATTTAGCGTTGTACAATTAGATACTGAAATCTAAATCTTTATTGGCATATTGGGACTTGATTTGTTGTTTTCCTTAAACCACATTTCAGGGATTGACAAAGTAGCATCATCCAGCTTGTGTTTGTAGTTCAGCGAACCAGAAGTATTATTTGTCTTATAATCTCATCCATCATCATGATTTCATATTCTAGAAGGGATCTAGAATTGTTATATAATCAATTGCTAAGATTAAAGAGAGAACCAGAACCATTAGTGAGGGAAGAACTAAGATGAACAGAGACATGGAACTCATCATATAAGCAATAGCTAAGATTAATTCATTATTCTTCAGAGTTTGCCAGCAGGAGAAGGAAGAAGTTCTCATAGATCTTGGATGCAAATGTAAAGGTGGTCTTGCAAAGGCCCACCGTACATGTATAGATACCTGGTTTAGCAGAATAGGATCCAACAAATGTGAGATATGCCAGTAAGTCAGTCTTTCACCATGTCTGTTTATGCTATGAAGTATGGCACAGAGAGGTTGCTGGATTAACTTCATATGATTTAAACCTTTTATTTCAGGGTCGTAGCTGTACATGTGTCACCTCCAGAATCTCAGCCAAGTGTAGGTATTCTATTACTGGGAGCAAAATTACAATGTATGCTTAAGATAGAGTTTTCCATTTTTATCTGGTCTAAAGTATACATGTATTGTATTTGGAATGTGATGCAAGCTCATACATCTTTTTTGGGGTTTGTCTAAGATAGTTTATCATGTCAGCTTCCAAAATCACAATGACACTGCTGGAAATGTGGGATTTGCTTCTCCAAAATACCCAAGGGCTAAGTTGCATGCTCTTAATAACCTGGATTAGGGATTACAATATGTGGAAGCACTATTTATAGACTGTTGGTTTGGAATTGTAGATTGATGACAAGAACTTTTTATGATAAACCATGTAGTGCTCGATTTTGATATTCTGTTTCTGTGATTTCATGTAGCAGACAAACTACTGGGTTTGGAGAATTGACCCTAACTTTAGACCACAAGATCACAACAGGGTAAGGGGATTTAGAGTGTTTTTTTTGGATATTATGTGATGACTTTGAGTGAATTCATCTTCAAAACAGGGTTGCTTTAGTCCACTTTGGGTGGCATTCTCAATTCTCACTGGAGGCCTCTTGTTGGATGTGCTGATATCCATCACTCTTGGTGTTTCTGCTTTACCTGTTAACATAATAATTGGTAAGCACGTGTATATTAGTTTTCAACAGTTAACTGAAAATTGTAGTATTACGAAATGAAGAACAATCTGCATGCTGATGTCAAAACTATGACACATTACACAGGGGTCATTGTTGTGCTTGGACTTGGAACCGCGCTTCGGGTAGCCCTGGACTTCTGCATTAAGTGGAGTTTTAGGAGACCAGTGCAGAGGGAAGATGCCAATGTGAATCACGGGTATCATACAGCTTTCTAGGTTGGTAAATATGTATAGAATAGAATGAAGATAGAACTCACAAGAGAAGTCTTAATTATTCACCTTATATTTAGTGTCATGTTATGTTTGGCGATGGTTATTGATTATTACTCAAGTGTGCCTATCTATATGACAATACACCATTAAGTTTTGGGAAACTTATTTTCAACTTTATTCCCCTTGAAAGCATGAAAAAAGAGTTACATTGGTGGAGAAATGATATTGAGAGTTGATTAAAGAGATAATTGCCATCGGCCTTGGCCCAACGGGCTCTCTTCAATCAAGATTTGATGTTTAGCAAAATGATTAGACTCCCTCAAATCTTAATGATTTCTTTCGAAGGCTATCGTTATCAGACTTTCTTTTCCAAAAGTTCTGGTGTGCTGCTGGTGAATGGTGAGGAATCAGCTCCATATAAATGCATGTGGGGCCCAATTATATACCTTCAGTCCTCAAAATTCAAGACTTGTGGCTCTTTATTGGGGTCTGGATTTCTTGTCAGCGCCCTTTATTTAAGAACAAGGGCAGTATCATAGGCATGTGCCTGCTAAGAAAATATTCCAAGGGGCTACATATCGGTTTGAACGACTATAATATATGGGTTATAATACCATGCTGAGAATTTGAAATTAATAGATAGACGACTTGGAGAAGTAATCGCAATAGAACTTATAAAAAGTGAAGAAAAAAGAAGGTTAAAAGTGAATATTCCTTGGAAGATAAAGTAAAGGGAATATAATTCTTTTACATCATGTTTAAGACTAGTAAATATTGTTTTTTGAAGTGTTTAGTTTGAAAATATATTAAAATAATATTTATTTAAAATTTATTTTTATATTAACAAGTTAAAGTGATTTAAAAATATAAAAATCTTTTAAAAAAAAACAATTTGAAGGGAATATCAAATAGAGTTTTAATCCCCGCCATCACGGACACATCGAGGTTTACTGTGAACTGGATTAGAGAGCCAGCAGCAGCATTTGGAGACAGAAAGGTTTGTAGTCCATTGCCAATTCCACCAATTCACTAATATATTGTTGTTCTTTGTTTTTATATATACTAGCCAAATGCCCCAGCGTTTTATTGCCGGTGAAAATATATTTTTTTCAACATAAAAAATCAAATATATGAGATTTTTTTTATTATAATATAAATTTAGATGAAATAATAAATTTGTACAAAATTCCTATTAAAATAAAAAAGTAAAATATTTTTACAAAAAAATAATAAGTAAAATTATCATTATTATGGTGCAAACAATAAAATCATAAAATTATATGTCTGAAGAATAGATAAAATAACAGAAAACACAAAAAAAAAAAAAGAACAAAGGAAAAAAAAAAGAGCAATATTAATTTGAAAATTATCTCTAACATAAATTAAAATTTTAGGACTGGATAAAATAAAAATAAATCCCTAATAAAAAATAAAACGACAAAAATTAAAAACAAAACAAAGAGCATAAATACGGATAAAAAATAAACGTTGTCCAAGAATAACAGAAAAAAATAAAGAAATTAATAGCAAATAAAAAATTAAAATAATAAGAACTTAAATGAAAAATAAAATATATAATTAATTCCAATCGAAAAAATAAAATTCAAAAAAATAAAAATATTGAGACCGAAACAAATAAATATATTTAAAAAAAATTGCAATAAAATTTTGTTAAAAAAATTAAAAGAATAAGAATTAAAATATGACTAATTTCAATTAGAGGACACAATCAAAACAAATTAAAACAAACTATATAATTAATTTTAATTGAAGGATAAAATTGAAATAAATAAAACCTTAGGATTGAAATAATTAGACATTTTAAAAATATCATAATGTTTTTTAAAAATTCAAAGAATAAGGACCGAAATGAAAGATAGAATATATGATAAATTTCAATTGGAGGACCCAAACCGAAAATCAAAAAAATAAGGACTGAATTGAAACCCAATATATATAATCAATTTCAATTGAAGGGCATAATTGCAACAAATCAAAAAAACTATATTTAAAAAAAATTATAATCAAACAGAAATCAAAAGCAAAGGGACCAAAATAAACATTAAGAAAACTTGAAGGACCGACCCGTATTTCCACCTGCTCGGAGAGAGAAAAGGGGGCACAGACACAAAACTGGCCACTAGACCTTAACCATCCACCGTAACCGAACATGGTGGCGCACCATAGGACACGGCAAAAACCGGTTTCCTACAGCCGTAAAGACGTGCACGTGCCTCTCAAATGGCATGTGCTACGGGAACACCACGGGCGTGTCCGGACGACGCACCAGCAGTCTTCCGAAAAGAAATATTAAAATAATAGTCAATTACCAACAAACCCTTAGACTTACTCGATAATCACTAAAAAAACATGTGTGGAAAATGCATAATTACCTTCGGGTTTGCAGGCTGTTTTTTGTCGTTTAGGGGAGCTAAAATAGTCGTTTCACTGTGTAACAAATTTGAAAATGCCATCCATGTCCCCTGAAAATTTCAAAAATGCCCCTAGTTTGGTTGTGCATAATTTGTCATTTATGGGGGCTATTTTCGTCGTTTTACTGTGCAACAAATCTAGAAATATCATCCGTGTCCCTTGAAAAATGCGAAAATATCCCGGTCCTAAGGGTTAAATTTTTTTAAGTCCTAGTGATAAAATGATAATTACACTATAGCAATGAATAATGAACTGAATCTGTGTACACAGTAAAACAACAACACCTTTTATCTTTTAAGTAATATATATATAAGTCCACGATATGGTTTAGAATTCAAACCAATCCTCTAACTTACTAAATCTTATATTTTTAACACTGGAATGCCAATTACCTAGCAATCCAATCTCCTCTGATGCCATTGTCATAATACTTTTTATAGCAATAACACTCTACTAATTACTTTCTGAATGCAATATGAATAAAATAACAAAAAAAAATGAGATAATATAAAATATATAACCTATTAAAAGTAATAAAAATATTTTCATTAAAGAATTATTTTCTAACTATATTTCTCATTTATTTAAAGTGAGCGTTGTACATATATTTAAAAAGTACATGTAAATATAATACACACACACTCTTTCTAAATAGGCATCATCTTCACGTTTTCTAGATAAGATTTTTGTTTAGGCATTTTAATTGCATTTTTTATTGGTAGATTTTGCAAACAATTTTGGGAATTTACCAATTTTATTCAAAATTTAAATAACCTATCATTCTTAACCTCTATAAATTTTATATTTGACACTCATTATCTACAGTTGTTGACATTTTCATTATTTATTGAAATGGTCTCATATTCACCTTATCTTTATCTCCATCTTCATGATTGTTTGTTATATATATATATATATATATATATATATATATATAAGAGCGTCAAATGTATAATTCTTTACTCTATTTTAATGGATTAAATAGATATGATATTGAAAGAGATCTTACTTTAAGGGATGACTTGAATACATATCAAAAGATGGAGGACTGAAATCGTACTTGTTTCACACCAACAACATCGCGACAAAACTTATTTATTGATCCAATAAAATTCTTCTTCGGACATGAATTTGACACTTGTTGTTTTGTCATGATGCCATTGGCCAGTAGTTAAAATTAAAGAGGTTAAATAATAGAAGAACACGTGTGTTTCAGACTGATCATTTTAGCTGATCACAGGCCCTGACAACAACAATAAAAGAGCAGGCAAATACACCGAGAGACTGATAGTTTTTGAAGTAACTGACGCGAAGATTCAAACTTTGATTGAATTTCTTTGTTGGGTTTCGGTTAAAGAAAGGAAAACGAAGACAGCATGGTGGCTATGGTGCCTGTGGACTCCCTACCTTTAGGGTTTAGATTCAGGCCAACAGATGAAGAACTGATAAGCCACTACTTGAGACTCAAAATCAACGGTCGTGATTCTGAAGTTGAAGTCATCCCTGAAATTGATGTTTGTAAATACGAGCCTTGGGATTTGCCTGGTAAAAACGAGAAAAAGAAAAATCCTTTATTTTTTTTTTTTTAGGTGGATTTTCTTTGATTGTAAAGGTTGCATCTTTGATATTTTTTGATTGATTGTTTGATTTCTTCATTCCCAATGAATAAATCCCAGTTTTTCCTTACCTGGGTATTTCCTTCATCATTAAGATTCAAAATCAACGGTCGTGATTCTGAAGTTGAAGTCATCCCTGAAATTGATGTTTGTAAATGGGAGCCTTGGGATTTGCCTGGGAAAAAAGAGAAGAAAAATCCTTTATTTATTTATTTATTTACTTTTAGGTGGGTTATCTTTGATTTTAAAGGTGAATTCTTTGATATTTTTTGATTGGTTATTTGATTTCTTTATTCCCAATGAATAAATCCCACTTTTTGCTTACCTGGGTATATTTCCTTCATCATTAAGATTCCTTGAATTTACTAGTAAAAATTATTGATTTCTTAGAATCAGGGTATTTAAGTATCTTTTCTATAATTAAGTGTACTTAGTGTATGATTCTGTTATTTTTAGCTAAATTTGGAGTCATTAGGAATGTGGTTTTTTTTAGGGTGACATGTAGATTCCTTTGTATTGGCTAGAAAGATTATCATTATGTTTTGGAAATGGGGTATTTTAGAATCCTTCCTATAATTTATTGCACTACAGCTTACAATTCTGCTATTTTTAGTTAAACGAGGATTGAATTTGAATGCTGTGTTGTAGGGCTATCTGTGATAAAGACTGATGATCCTGAGTGGTTCTTCTTCTGCCCACTAGATAGGAAGTATCCTAATGGTAATCGTTCAAATAGAGCAACAGATGCTGGATATTGGAAGGCTACGGGGAGGGATAGAACAATAAATTCTCGGAAATCAGCTGGTAATCCTACCTTGATTGGTATGAAGAAAACATTGGTTTTCCACCGTGGTCGTGCTCCAAAAGGAGAGCGTACAAACTGGATTATGCATGAGTATCGTCCCACTGAAAAGGAACTTGATGGTACCGGCCCTGGCCAGGTTACTAGCGCTGATCTCATTCTTGTTATTAATTTGTTCATTTTGACTTGCTATAGTTGGTTGAAATGCTTGGTTTTGATTATCATTCGATGGAAAAACTGGGGAAAATTTGTTTACATGCTGTGTGATTACTTTTTTGTATTATGTTTTTCCCTATTACTGTGCATTCAATTTCAATTGATTTTGATGTACATATGAACATTATACCGGCAGCTAAACTGAAGGAATTCAGTTCTGTCATTAAGTGATGTACATGAAATCTAATTGTTTTTATTTCTTGTTGATTTTTTAAGTTACCAAATTTCCTTTTGTGCTGTATCTATACAGTGATACTATATTTGAAATGATTACCGTTGATTCTTGTTGATGCTGTTTATATCCTCAACTCACTTAATTCCTCTTTTCACCTGGATCAGGGTGCATTTGTCCTTTTTCGCTTATTCAGAAAGCCAGAAGAGAGAACCCATGATGTAAAGTATGATGAGATAGAACAGATTGGATACTCACCTACAGCTGCTAAGTCCTCTCCTGATAACGCATCATCTGATCTAATTCAAGAAACAGCTACATCTGACTTGCATTCAGGAAAGCAGTCAGGAGATATTAAGATGTGGTTGACTGAGTCTGACAACATGACTACTAATTCTGTGATTCCTGTTGATAGCTGCAGTAATAGTCCTGCAACTTCATATATTGAAGATCAAGTGCCAGAAGCAACAGCTGTGGAGGTGAGTACTGGATTCTGTATTCTGGTCTCTTGTACTCCAGTCAAGATAAAACACTATGAGAAAGTTGTTGTTGTTGTTGTTGTTTTCAGGCATATTCACTGCTGGATGAAAGTTCTCTTTTACACGAGCCTGTGTCTTGTGAACTTGATTGTGAAGTTTTCTCCCCAGTGCAATCACGTATTCCAGCAGACCTAGGATGCTACATGGACTCACCTTATGCTAGTGACTTTGGCAATGATCAAAATGGACTTCTTTTTCAGGATTTCTCCAGTGAACGGGATGTATCCATCACAGAATTGTTAGATGACATCTTCAATAACCATGACGAGTGTTCTGGTGAAGAAACAAGTCAGAACAATTTGGGTGTTGGAAGGGAGACTCAATTGTCTGGTCAGATACCACCACCAGCAAACTCTTATGTTCCAGACAATGGTATTTACAGTTTCATGAACAATGTACAGGTAAGACTATGGTCTTTTGGTAGCTTTCAAACCAGCATGTTGTTGAATCTCTCTTAGCTGTCATTGCTCTTAAATGTTAAATCTTGAATTTTCTTATATGGCTGTCTGAGCAATTTGACATGTAGTTGATTTATACTCATTTGTAAAGAACTTCTGAAGCTCTAAAATCTTGATGTAATTTGATGCACACCAGAATGTTTCTCTCATGAGAGTCCCAATGTGGCCTAGTGATCAGTTTTGTAGCAATGAGCTATTACAAATGCAGCCTGCACTTGGAACTTTGCGAGGACCCACTCCTGTTTTTGATGGAGAACTTGGAAGGGGAAATATTGGTTATTTCAGCAATGATTTTGCTGGACAAGATGCTCCATCTGCCACATCTGCAAACTCATCCTTTGGCGCGCTTAATAGTATCGAAGAAGCAACCAGTCATATGACTTTTGTAAACAATGGCAGTGGTGTTAGTGGAACTGGAATCAAGATTAGGGCCCGCCAGCCTCAGGTCCGACCACAGTCAGACGTCTTCACTGCCCAGGGCAGTGCCTCCAGAAGAATCCATCTGCAGTTGCGAACTGAACTTTTGTCCGAGTCAGTTGGAGATTGCAAGGTTAAAGATGCAGGCTACATTGAAGATGAAGATGAGGTGCAATCAGCTGTAACAGAGGTAAGTGCTATCACTCTTCGACAATGTGGAGCTTCTATTGAAATGCACCCATTGACTATTGATTTCATACAATTATTTTTTGCAGGCCACTGGAGATACTGCAAAGCAGACCCTTGTAGCTGACTATCTGCAGAAGGAAAACCCACTTTCCAGTTCCATGACTAGCTGGGAAATTGTTGAAGAATCTTCTACAAATTTGAGGTTAAGGGTGAAAAAGGAAGGAGAATCTGAGAGCAGTCAGATAGCAACATCAGCATTTCCAGTTGCACCTCCTGAAAATCATGGACGCAAATCATTATCAGTTTATATCAGCATTTTCCCCCTCTTAATCTCAATCATAGTGCTGGCTGGAATATGGAGATCCCTTACGACTGTGAAGTTGCTCTGGATACAGGATGGTGCAAGTGATAATTTGTAGTGCATGTTTTCTTTCACGAGGAGCGGAATAGTCCTGTAGATGGCACTTAAAACACTTGGCATATATAACCTAGGTTACTACTAGTGTGCATAAAATTATATGACCTCTTGTTGGTGTAACTTATGTAAGTTTATTTAGTACAATTAGTAGCTCTGATTGTAGATGATGCCTCTGTTGTCTGCATTTAGTAATTTTTAATTCTAGTTGGTTTCTTTGCATTCGTGCATGTCTTTCGAATGCAGTACAAGATCTTAAGATGAAATGGCACAATGCTCATTCCAAGCTTTCACGTGCCCCTACCAAGATTAGGATAATTTCAGCCTTCTATGGATGACATCAATGATAATCACCCATTTACTGACTTTGAGAATGCATGGAAACAGCAGAAAACACAAAAAGAATATGATTAATGTCAATATTTTTATAAATTACTTTGGAATCCCAAGAAACGTAGTTCTAGTTTTTGTTGGATAAGAAAATGGGATTAATTTTTAAAAATTATCAAAAATAGCAAAACTGAAATAATTGTATAAATTAAAACTTTTAGAAATCCTAAGCAAGTCGGAATTGACGGAAGTCGGTTCGGACTTGAAAATTAAAAGTTATGGCTAAAATGTTTTTTTTTTAAATGATAAAATGATGTTTTCGGCTAAAAAAAAGAAAACGGGACTAATTTTTAAAAATGATCAAAAATAGCAAAACTGAAATAATTGTATAAATTAAAACTTTTAGAAATCCTAAGCAAGTCGGAATTGACGGAAGTCGGTTCGGACTTGAAAATTAAAAGTTATGGCTAAAATGATTTTTTTAAAAAATGATAAAATGATGTTTTCGGCTAAAAAAAAGAAAACGGGACTAATTTTTAAAAATGATCAAAAATAGCAAAACTGAAATAATTGTATAAATTAAAACTTTTAGAAATCCTAAGCAAGTCGGAATTGACGGAAGTCGGTTCGGACTTGAAAATTAAAAGTTATGGCTAAAATGATTTTTTTTAAAAATGATAAAATGATGTTTTCGGTTAAAAAAAAAAGAAAACGGGACTAATTTTTAAAAATGATCAAAAATAGCAAAACTGAAATAATTGTATAAAATAAAATTTTTAGAAATCCTAAGCAAGTTGGAATTGATGGAAATCAATTCGGACTTAAAAATTAAAAATTATGGCTAAAATAATTTTTTTTTAAATAATATTTTCGGTTAAAAAAAAATATGCTTCAACAACAAAGCTGTTGAATATTAACGGTCTCGCTAAAACCCATTAACTATGCGAGTTCTTGTTATTTTGACTTTGACACTTGGTCTACTAGAATTCGATTGCCCATGAATTGAGAATGTTCTCCCTTCAACATTTACATATTGTCACGATTCCAAATACTCAAGAATGAAATAAATGGATTTTCGAGGAATCCAAAACCTCCAATTGATTAATTCTGAAAGATGAAAATTGTTCAATACATTTTAATAAGACTGCAGACATTAAATACTAAAGAAAAAGAATAACAAACTACCGGGTTTCTAGGACCCCCAGTATCCCCAACTCTAATACTTAGCTGATTTCCAGCCATGATCTTATTGACTTATTCTTAACTGGTCACAGTACACGTAACCATGACTCAAAATAATAACCCAAATTAAATAACCCGAGACCCACTAAACTCAACCCGAATCCCATTTAATTTATTACTAGACTTGTAACTGGACTAGTTACTTCCCAACTAAACTACCCATGACACTGCACCCAATACAATTACTTTTGCTGCCAACATGTCCCTTCTCTGCAACGACTAGACCTTCATCCTGCATTGATCACCACGTGGACGGCTGGATCTCACTACGTGGACGGTTGATATCCAAAGCAGGACAGCAATCACGTGACATGTAACATTGTCTCCCTCTTCAGAAGACCTTGTCCACAAGGTCTGGGAAATTAGAAACCAAATTGCTGTATTCTTCCCACGACGCCTCTTCTGTAGCCAAGTCACGCCATTTAATCAAGAGCTCCGTGACAGCTCGACCCTTCTTCTTCTTCATCCTCCTCTCCAAAACCTCCTCAGGCTCTGGCCTTACTACCCCTCTCTGTCTGTCGGTGGTAAAGTAACGACAAGCTGATGACGACGACCCAGCTTCTCTTTTAGACAGGAAACATGAAAAACTGGATGGATCTTCGAATCCGCAGGCAAATCGAGCTTGTAAGCCACTAAACCCACCTTCTCCACCACCATAAATGGCCCATAAAATCTTGGGGACAATTTCATATTTTTTCGCCGAGCCACCGTCTGCTGCTTGTAAGGTTGCAACCTC
Organism: Salix dunnii; assembly: GCA_015731905.1. Classification (NCBI taxonomy): domain Eukaryota; kingdom Viridiplantae; phylum Streptophyta; class Magnoliopsida; order Malpighiales; family Salicaceae; genus Salix; species Salix dunnii. The sequence continues at coordinate 34,338,210 of CM027674.1, read as the reverse complement.
AGGTAAACCCAGTCCCCTTTGTTAAAGCTCCTTTCTGTTCTTTTAAGATTAGCAAACTTCTTCATACGATCTTGTGCTTGTTGCAGATTGGCATGGAGGATTTTCATGATCTGCTATCGCGTCTTCAAGGTACGTTCCACCTCTTTCACTCTAGTAGTACCGGCAGTGAATTGTAACAGTTTTGGGGGGGGGGTAACCATACACCGACTCAAAAGGTGTTAATTTTGTAGATGCATGTATGCTAGTGTTGTACCACCATTCTGCCAAGGGTAGAAAACTAGACCATCCCTTAGGTTTGTCCCCCGAAAAGCACCTTAGATACTGCTCAACCAGCTTATTAACAATCTCTGTTTGTCCATCACTTTGAGGATGATAGGCTGAAGTGAAATTGAGATTTGTGCCCTGTAATTTGAAAAATTCCCTCCAGAAAGAACTTGTAAATGTAGGGTCTCGATCCGTGACAATCGAATTAGGCATACCATGCAACCGAAATATACTATTAATAAAAACTTGAGCAATCTTGGCTGCTGTATAAGGGTGGGAAATGGATATAAAATGTGCATACTTAGACAACCGATCCACCACCACCATAATTACACTGTACCCCTTCGAAACAGGCAGCCCCTCAATAAAATCCATTGAAATTTCAGACCAAATCCTAGTGGGTATGGGTAATGGCTGTAGTAAGCCTGGAGAATGTATGTTCTCATATTTGTTTTGCTGGCAGATGTCACACTCCCTTATAAACTTCCTTATGTCCCCTTTCATGCCTGTCCAGTAAAAATCAGCCCTGGCCCTATGTAAAGTTTTATGAAAGCCAGAGTGGCCCCTAGTTGGGCTGTTGTGTACTAGGTGTAGAATCTGTCCCCTCACTTCATCCGATGATGGAATAACTAACCTGCTCTTGTAAAACAGTAGTCCATTTCTTTTCTGATAATGTTTCCCCACTGATTTTCCTTGTTGTAAATTTGTGAGAATGTGCTGGATATTGTAACCTGCTGCATAATTGCCTTTAATCTGCGCTAACCAGTCAGTTCCTGGTTCCGTGATTGCTGTGATTGATGAATTTGTTGTTGCTTGCTCCTTGAATTCCATGTTTCTAGACAATGCATCTGCAACTTTATTATCTTTTCCTGCCTTGTATTCTACCACAAAATCATATCTTAAAAGCTTGGTGATCCATTTCTGCTGAAGTGGAGAGCCAATCTTTTGCTCCAGTAAGTATTTTAGACTTTGATGATCTGTCTGAATTTTGAAGTGGTGACCCAACAAATAGGGTCTCCATTTCTTGACTACCAACACCAATGCCATAAGCTCCTTCTCATAGGTTGATAGCTGTAAAGCCTTTCCATGTATTGCATGACTCATATAAGCTAGTGGTCGTCCCTGTTGCATTAAAACAACCCCCACACCAATACCATAAGCATCACATTGAATAACAAAAGGAATAGAAAAATTAGGTAAGGTTAAGACTGGAGGGTTAGTTACAGCTATTTTTAGATCCTGAAAAGCCCCCCTTGCCACATCAGTCCATTGAAAGGAATTCTTTTTCAATAGGGCTATGAGGGGGGCTGCTATAATACCATAGCCTTGAATGAACTTTCTGTAGTAACCAGTCAACCCTAAGAATCCCCTTAATGATTTAAGATTAGTTGGCAATGGCCAATCTAACATCGCTTCAATTTTACTAGGGTTGGCTCTCACTCCCTCTTTTGAAATTAGGTGCCCCAAGTAGTCTATTTCCTCACACCCAAAACAACACTTAGACTTTTTGGCAAATAATTGGTGTTTTTATAGGATATCCAAAACAGTAACTAAATGTTGAATATGATCAGGAAAATTATGGCTATAGACTAGAATATCATCAAAAAATACCAAAATGAATTTCCTAAGGTGGGGTTTAAAAATGTCATTCATGAGACTTTGGAATGTGGCTGGTGCATTTGTAAGACCAAATGACATAACTAAAAACTCATAATGTCCCTCATGAGTACGAAAGGTTGTTTTTGGTATATCCCTTAGGTGAACCCTAATTTGGTGATACCTGGACCTTAAGTCCAATTTGCTGAAAATGGTAGCCCCATGCAATTAATCCAATTTTCTTGAGAGCAAAAATCATCATGGCACTGGCGCCGGGAGCGATGTCAATAACCTTGCCTCTTTCACTCAAAGTAGGCTCAAAAGTAGACCAGGAAATGCCCATCGCACAGTGGAGCACAACATCATATTTCCTACCAGATGGACTCTGGAGAGCTGCTCCTTCAGGTGTTTTGTAATCAAGAACCTCATCGGCTCCTAAACTCTTGACCAACTCCATGTTACGAGCACCACAAGTTGCTGTTACGTGTGTGTTTCCAAGCTTTACTAGCTGAACTGCATAAAGACCTACACCACCTGAGGCGGCAGTGATCAGAATGTTTTTGTGCTGCCCATTTCCATCAATCTTGATCCCACCATGCTGAGTGAGAGCCTGGTAAGCTGCGATACCCGAAACAAGTAAGCCTGAGCCTGGTTATTAAGGATTGATCTGGTTCGCCCATGAGGGATGAACCCGGTCTACATATCTAGAGGTGCGATTTGGTATTGGTTCACCCATAAGGGGTGAACCTAGTCTATTTATCTAGGGGTGTTACTTATTGGTAACCGCAAGGTAACCGCTAAGTAACTTCTCCCCTCTAGTATAAATAGGGACCTCCCTCTACATAATATATACAAGTTATCCACACAAGTAAAGATAGTTATCTCTGTCAATACATTCAACTTGCTACGATTTGTTAAGACGTTCGTGCCGTGAAACACAACTTTGGTTCTAGTAATCGAAGTGGTCTTGAAGCAAAGATCTAGAAACAAGGAAATGGAATATCTCAAGTAAGTTTTCCGTATTGAATCTACACTTCAGCCGCTGAAACTTCAGCTGGCCTCAGCACCGTCAAGCTCTCCTTTGCCACCGCATACTCAGCTAGTCCACCTCCATACTGCCATTGCACAACACAATAATTCCTATCTCATTCTTCCCTAATGCTGGAAAATCCAAGGCTTCAACACAAAAAATCATCTGAGGAGAAATGGAAGGAATAAGTACTCACAAGATGGCCAAGTTCTGCAACAACTCTGACACCAGTTTTGAAGTTATTTACTTCTGCTCCAACCTCTACAACCTCGCCTGCCACATCCGTACCTGTTAAACCAAACAAAATTGAAAAAAAAATGGTATTCACTAGCACCAGGCCTAAGACAATGGGGGAAAACATTAGCAGGGCTTGAAAGTGCAACTCTTATCATTGACAACAAACAATTTAGAAGACATAAAATACAGAATTTTTGTTCAGAACTTGATATTCACTTGCACCAACAGGATTTCTGGTATGAGTGCATAACATTTAATCGATTCGATTCGTTATATTATCAGATGATCCGCAAACTTAATCAGATAAACATCGAAACATTAGAGATAAGAAGGCAGCTATAGAACTCAACAAAACCATTACACAAACTCTTAAGTTTCAGACGCCACAGACAGTTCTAAAATAATGTTAAGATCACACAATTCGATAAAGAGAGTTATCACAGCAAATAGAAGAAGAAGAAGAAGAAATCACAAATAGACAGAGTGTTTTACATGGTTTAACTATGCTCACGTCAAAGGAAAGAAACTTGCCAAATGCAAGAAATTAATGCTGTATTACCAGGTATATAAGGGAATTTGCGAGGAAAAAGAGGCCGCAGCTTGCCTTTCTGGATTTTCCAATCAATTGGATTCAGACTTGTTGCTTCCAGCTTTAACAAAACCTCATATTTCTTAGGACCTGGAACTGGAACTTCAACATGCTGCAGTAAAAAACTATTTATTTATACAATCAAAATTCAGTCAGCAGTTCATGTTCATCATGACTTTCAAACCTTTATAACTTCGAAACAGAAGTTGGATTCATTTGGAGCTAGAACTTCTCACGGTTACACCATTCAATTTAGATATTGCAAAATTATTAATTCAATTACCTACGTCCGAGAAAAAAGTAAATTACTGTTACAAATCGTTGAGAAATATAGGAGACTAACTTACAAAATCGTTACAAATATAAGGACTAAATAATGATCTAGAAAAACCCTCAAAAGGCGAAAATAAATAAGCCATGAACAACACAGAGAGGACTAACAATGAAATTCCCAAAAAAATAAAAGAAAAGGAAAAGAAAGGAAAATAAAGTAAGTTAAAAAAAAACCTTTAAAGCAGCAGTTCCTCCATCATAAGAATCATACTGAATGGCATGCATAAGCTTCCCTGCCATTCCCATGCCTAACCAGGAGATCAAGAAGTTGATGATGATATATGCTAATTCGATGGAGCAAAAGACTTGCTAATGGTTTTCATGCATTCACTGGATAATTACTGTTGAGGGAGCATGTCCCTTTCAATTGACAAATGCACCCTTTTAATTGAAATGCCAGTGTATTAAGGCTGTTAAAATTGCATATTCATAATTTTATTTATTTATATTTTTAAATTGATTTTTTTTTTAATTTTTCATTTGAATCCCAGGTGTAAGTCAAAGGCAAAATTTGACTAAAATTAAACAAATATTGTGTTTTTCTTACTCAATCAAATTATTTTTCAAAGTCTCCTTGTTGAGTTGTTGTTATAATTATTAATATAAGTTTGTTCAAACCATGGCAGAACTCTAAAAGTCTATTTAGAAATTATTTACTTATAAATATATTAAAATGATATTTTTTTATATTTATTTTGTACAAAATATTTTATATGTAAAAAAGGTTAACATAAATATTTTCTAATAAACCTACAAACTAAATTTACTTATTAAAAAATATTTTCAGCCTGATAAATTATGTAGGATATTTCATTGGCATCAATCAACTAATTAACATTACCTAAATATTTCAATTAAATCATCTTCAATGTTTCCTTTCTTTATTAAGATAGTTACCGCTAATATCTCTCCATTGCAGTCATTATTGTAAAAAAAAAAAAATTATTTAAAAATATAAATTATTGAGTAGAACTATATAATATAATTTATATTATTTTTTAATATATTTTTATTTTGAAACTTACACACATGTCTATATTATTTTATACTTAATTTTTAACAAATAAAATAGAATTGTGAGATTCGAACTAGTGATCACTAGGTCTACATGACTTTACACTTAACTTTTAATAAATAAAATAGGAGGGTGAAATTCAAACTTGGTTATGTAAATAAAATTTTAATAATATATTAAAAGATAATTTAAAATAAAAATTTAAACTATTAATATCGTTTTACATAATTATTCCTAGGATCCAAATGGTGGGCTAAGGCGACAGAAACATGGGCTAACACAGACAATACAATCAAGGAATTTTTTTTTATTTTTTTTAAATATAATGAAAAATATTTTTTATTTAAAAATATATTAAAATGGTATTTTTATTTAAAAAAATATGTATTATATCAACACATTAAAATTATATAAAAATATAAATTTTTTTAATTTAAAATAAAAATAAAAAGTTTTAATTTTTTTCAAAAATATTATAAATCACGATTTCAACCGGAGCCGATGTTATCTGCTGTCGGCTGCTTTGGAGATAATTTTAACAACGTTAAAATCTTGTCATAATTCTTTTAAATATTATCATGTGCTGGCATGACCTCACCGTTGACCTAATAACTCGGGTTCGATCACATTAAAATATGACCTCAGCTTGTTGAGAATGGAACGAAATTAGCCTAACCTTGAACCTAATCCTGCTCTAATTAAGCTAATTTTATATCAAGTTTTACACCTATAAGCGTCACCACTCCTATTTAGATAAAATATATTTTTTATTAAGATATTTTTTTGTGACGATTACTATTTTTATTTTACTAATACTTCATGTTTTATCTTTAGATTACTAAATTTTGAGCACGTAAACTTCCCACCATTGATTATTACTTGTTTAGTCTCTTATATCAAGCCAAGTTTTGTGGGGTGTAGATGCATTTATATACTTCAAAACAAAAATTAAAAACATGAAAATAAAACTTGTTTGTTTTTGTGTTTTAAAAATATTTTTGAAAAAAAAATGTTTTTTTTATTTGCTCTAAATTATTTTTTTTATATTTTTTTATCTTTTTGATGTCAAAATAAATTTATATATATATATATTATTTTGATGTATTTTAAAAAAAAATGAAAAATTGATATCACAATACCAAAGAGGCTTGTAGTGTGAGGAAAGAGGTTGATTTTGTGATCAAAAGATTTACTTACATTATTGATTTTTTTTATTTAAAAAAGATAGTTTTATTAAAGTCTTATAAATATGCTTTTAAAATAATTGAGAATTTCTTTCTCAATTAACACATAAATTGATACAATGATATCATAATTTATTCAATAAAAAAAATATTGCATTTACAAAACATAATCCAATCTAAAATCATCTATCAAAATGATTTGATTAAATCCTTAATTCTATTCAAGAATAATCACACTAAGTAGTTTTTATAAATTATTTCTAGTTTTATCTAATTTTATTTTCGTAATAAAAAATATTTATCAACAAGTACATATAAAAAAAAATATTGTATGAGCTAGGTTCATATAGATTCATAACTATAATTCTAATATCACCTATAATAGAGTTCAAAACTTGAATTAAGGATTAAATGGGTGACCTGTTATAAGTTCTAACAAGAAAAATATTTGAAAGTTTATAATTTAATTAATAAAAAATAAAATAAAATATTTTTTAATTGGTTAAAATTGAGCTTCTATGAGATGTTGTGCCAATGGAAGGCTTGTCACTTTTGCTTCTTTTGTTGTTCTTCCTTTCTGAAAACAACGGCTAGACTTTTTGGACAGATCATCATTACCTAATATATTTTTTCATGAGTGTGGGAGAGTTAGATTCACATTATTTTTAAAAATATTTTTTTATTTAAAAATATATTAAAATATTTTTTTTAAAATAATTTTAATATCAACTTATAAAATGATTTAAAAAAATTAATATAATTTTTTTAAAAAAAATACTTTTAAAACACAGTATTAAACCCTCCTTTTTTTAAATTTTATTTATTTATTATTTATATAAAGGAAAGGAAAATCAAAATCATGCTTTTTACTAGCTTTCACAAGAAAAACAAAATTATAAAGCCAACTTTTCAGCTACGCTGATATTATAAAATGATATTAATAAAAACAAATTTAAAAATTAAATACAACAAAAACATACACATAAATCATCGGAAATTACAACGGCATGTAAAATCTATACAAGCCTACGTGGTCATGTGAAAAAGATATCCATTCATCCATCCACGTGTAAGAAACAGCCCACTTGAGTAAAGAAAAGGAGACTGTTTTTTTTTATTTAAAAGTATATTAAATAATATTTTTTTTATTTTTTTAATATCATACACTAAAATAATTTAATTTAAAATAAATAAATAAACATTTTTCTAATGATTCCCTTGCCTGCCTCAAAATACATTAATTTCTTACTTTAGATAATCATTAGAGATAACCACTGCCCATCCTGACTGTTAAACTACCGAAGAGTCTAGAGAGAACCAGGCCGGACCTCTCTGCTCTCTCCTTTCCATAAATTCTCGCCGTTTTACTGTTTCCTTTCCAAGATCAAGAATATTTCTTAAGCTAAATCTTTAAAATTTGGGGATTCTTGAAGAAAAGAAGAGATGATACTGGTGGCGATAGTGGCGGGGCTGATGGAGGAGTACACGGCGTTGCTGACTAGGGTCTTGGAACATTTGCTTACTGATGCTCCGTTTCCAGGAAGGGTTCGTTTTCTAATTCTGCGTAACCTTCCTTTTGCTTCCTCTTTTCATCACCCTCCTCTGCTTCGAGCTAGCTCCTAGGCTTCTCTAATACTGTCGTGATGTAAATTTATTTACAGGGAGCTCTCCTCTCCCTCCACAACCACCCTCTTTGTTCATGCTTAATTTCTTTTTCTTTTTTCAGCGGTTTTACTTCCTTTTGTTAATAGTGTGAGAGTTAATCAGCTAAGTTTTTGTTTACTTTCTTTTAATTATGGATTTTTGTATGATAATTAGTTGATTTCTCTGATGGACAAATTAGCTGATTAACTCTTGTTGTATGTATTGATTTATTTCCTGAATGTTAGATTGAATCATTCAACTCCTTGAGCTTTCGCAAAATCTCCTGCTAGTTTTCCAAGTCTTGTTTTATCATCAATCTTCATCGTGAGTTATATATCGAACGAGGACTAATTGATCAAAAGAAAATCATATGGAAGACGAAGTGGACGGACTTGATTTTTCCGATTAGGAGTGCAGGGACTAAATTGAAATGTATTCTAGAGTCTATACACCAATTTTATAAATCCCCTTTGATGAACATGTTTGGTAGATGATTGAAACGGAGAAAATTTGTCATTGATCACTCCTTTTAGGGTATGCATGTAATTGCATTTGTGAGGATGAAAAAATAAATAAAAAAAGTATTTTTATTGTGATTCAAAATAAACTATGAAGTGTTTAGTTAAAATCGTGGTTAAATTTGAGGTTGAAAAAACAGTTTTGTGTGTTTGATTACTAAGTTTTTTATTTGTGTTTTTAACGATCCTGAAATAATCGTAAAATATCATTTAGAATAAAATTAGAATTGCGAGATAAAAATTATATTGTAATACTCTTCTAATATATTTATTTATTGTAATTAATTTTTAAATTATTTTAATATTAAAAAAATATTTTTTATAAGAAAATATACATATATATATATATATATATATATATATATATACATATACATACCTCAGCCCCGCCTCACGCCCCTGCCTTATATATACACACCCCAGCCTCGCCCCACATCCCAGCCTTATATATATATATATATATATATATATATATATCTTAACTACTCGTCTCAGTGACCGGTTTAGCTTTTATAACGAGTGAAAAATAGTATTTTATTGCTTTTCACGAAACTTTGTTTTTTCATTTTTACTTCATAAAGCTCATATAATTTTTTTTAACTTTAACATAATTAAATATTAATTTATTTTTTTTCAACTTATTTTTTTTAAACCGGAAATGTGGCGTCAATGCCAAACAGGCACTGGGTTTGGTACACCGTTTTTAGGAGATGGGAAAGATTCGAAGGACATTAACATTTTAATTTCCTTTTTTTAAAATTGAATTTAACACTTTCTCCCCTTTTTATCTCAAATTTAGAAGCATAACTATTTAATGTTTTTTTTTTTAAATATGATTTTATTTAAAGAGGGCTTATTATTTTGTAAGATGGGTGTGGGATAGTGCAACTTGAATAATATTATGGGTTTTGAAATGAATAATAAATTATTAATTTTTAATGACATGAAAATTGTAAGATTTAAACTAGTGATTTCTGTAAAGTAAATCTAAAAACGAACCGTTGAGTTGCCTCTCACCTTAAAGAGGGTTTACTATTATCAAATATTTTTTTTCAAATTTTATTATGTCTTAAAAAAAAGAGTATATCTTATTATTTTAAAGTTTTTTATTTTAAAAAAATGGGTATATGAGTACTTTGAATAAGCTAATTTTAATTTTATTTATTTATTTAGTACAGTAAATCAAAGAGATAGTTTGTGATTTATCTTTATACTATTTTTAAAATTTAAATAAAATATAAGATTTCATTAAATTTATATAATCCAAACATGTTGTAAATATCATTAACATTGTTAAGCAACTATTTCATCTAAAAATTTAAATTTTATCGTGAGGCTTCAAAATATGATTTATATTATTTTCTAACATATCCTCTCAAGTGAAAATCTGGACCTACACTATGTTATGTTTGATTTTTTATCAAATAGAATGATGGTAATGAGATTCAAACTCGTGACCGCTGGGTGAACAAAGTTCTAATACCATATTAAAAAATTATCTAATCTAAAAATTTAAGCTATTAGATGAAATTTTAAAATATAATTTATATTATCCCGTAAATTTTTGCATCTTAAACAGGACACAACCAATCTATGTACTACGTGTGTCATTCGACTTCCTTTCGAAATGAAAAGCTTGGGGGACCATGGAGCACCCATCTATCATATAATTTCCCACCACCATCATCGATGGCTTTTGTTGACAAGCTAATAATTTCACCTTTCCTGTCAATTTTTCCACATGGTGTTCTTGGTTTGTCATATATAATAATGATTTCTCTCTGCTCTCTGAAGACTATTTGTTTGATACCTTATTTCCCACTGCTCTCTAGCATGCCCCAGATCGGTCTGAGATCATCTAAACTGTTCCTTTTCTTGTCGGCAATCTTCCTTGAACCCAACTTGGAGACGAAAATGTCTTTTGGCTTGTCATTGGGGGAAGAATTGACAGAAGGGATCCCTTTCTAAATGATTCGTGACTCAGCCATTTGGCTTGCTTTGAGAGTGTGCAGCTTCGTGAATGATTAATAAATATGGTGATAAGAAACCTCTAATATAATCGATAAGGTTTTCAATACTGTTATTAATGGTGTTTTGTTTTTTTAATTAGAATAAGATGTTTTGATTTTGAAATGTTTTGACGATATATATATTAAAATAAAATTGTTTCATATCTAAAATAAAATTATTTGACATTGTACAATTTAATATAAAAAAATATATAATAGAATGATTTTTCTGAACAAATATCATTATTTTCTTAAAAATCACTGTTTTTAATCTAAATATCATCATCAAACTCGCAAGGTCATTACATTATTTTATTGCTCTGAAATTTTAACATAATATATATAAATACATCAATAAACTCCTTGTAAAATTACATCTCATTCTAATAGTCAGATTAAGAAATTTAATTGATATTATAAAGTTATTCATTATTTAAAAAAAAACACTATTTGGGCGAAACAGTACTGATAGAATGAAACCGGAACGTTTCGGCCGCTATTTAACTGAAAAATCCAAAACAAACCGAAATTTAAACCAAAATAAAAACAATGTTATTTTATTTTGTTTTTTTTAACTGGTACAAAACTAATAACCATGCATATAATAGCTCATTAGTGGTAAGAGCTTGGGCTCACAAATTTATTTTTTTTATAGTTTCAGGTTTGAACTCTGTGATTGCTAATATAATGATTATTAGAAAATGACATAGTCGATAACTTTAGGACTCATAAGATTAATCAAGATACACGCAAACTAATATAATAATCATATTAATAATAAAAAAAAAATATAATCATGAGCGTGGATGATGATCATACAAATATAATTAATATGGACGTAAAGAGTCGTTGATGATCATTTATATTTTAAACGAAGATATCATATCAAAAATGATATATGATCGACAACAAATTCTTCCACGAAAAACAATCTGATCATTAAAGCTCCTCATACCCGATGTTCTTCTTTAGCAACATGAAGCCCTCCTCAGCTCAACTTCCATCGAGATATTTAAAAATGGCTTGTGTGATGGGCTACCATTGTCACAGGAAGGGCTAGAACTATGGCAGGGCACTTAAATATTTTTATCAAGAGCTTAATTTAGCTCTTAAGCTCGTGAATTTAAGGGCCATGCTGCCTAATCAGCCCCTAGTGCTGCAGCCCACTTGCAATTTGATGTTAAAGAATCAAGAACCTCGTCAAAAATAGCTTTTAGGTATGCCTCTTGTTCGCTGCCTCCCTCGGAATACACTTGCAAGTAGCTAGGGTAGGCATCATATACATATATATTATCTCGATCAGGGGATGAAATTATTTAAAAACATAAATTCGATTATGACTTTTGAAATCCTTGCTCGAGGAACACGAATTTTCTTTTTGAAATAAGATTATGTTTTACTTTTGTTTTTAATTTAAATTTATTTTTGAAATTATTTTCATATATTAATATCAAAAATAATATTTTAATTTTCAGAAACAACCTTACCGACGTGCTAAATATCTAAGACAAAAGATGTGAAGGATCCATGGCAGTATCAAACCTATTCCATTAAATGAATTATGTCAGTAATCTTCCCATAAACGTCCACTCGGTAATGGTTATCATCAGACAGTCCGATTCTAACGTTCACAAAGTGTTCTGAGTTTACAAGAATAGAAGAAAGATAAGTCGGTCCACATGTGATTAAATTAAGCTCTTTATTTTAAAAATGATCAGAACAATATCTTTTCTTTCAGATAAAAAACATAATGATAAATCAATAAAATTGAGCATAAAAATTATACATTTTTTATTGTTGAATTTCCCTTATTATATGCTTGGTCAAATATTATATTTTATTTAGATAAGTGGTATGACCATATATAATCATGCTCCTTCACTTCTATCTTCTTCTCTTTTATTTCCCTAAATTTAGAAATTAAAATGAATATTTGATATTTATATCATATTTATTATTTATCAGATAATATAAACTATTATTCATTGAATTTTGGGATTCATTACTAGATTATTATAATCATTCAATAAAAATAAAATCACACACACACATACGTGCGCGCGCGCGCGCGCGCTATATTAGTATTGAGATATGTATACATTATATTTTAAAAATTTAAATGCTCTAAAAATATATTTTTTTGGGTAAAATTTCAATGGATAATATTTATATATAATAAAGTAACTATGAAGAACTCATTTAGATTAGTTTAGTAACCATGGAACAATTAAATAGATATACATGGTTAGTGTGATTACTGGAATAATACCATAATTAAATAGATATAACAGTGAATTTTATTATTTATTGTTATCCCAATTGACATAAAAACAAATATACCTTTTTATTCATAAAAAATATAAATATCAACCCGAAATTAATATTTTGTTTCTTAATTAAGCTTGTAATAAAATACTAAACACTCTCAGTAAATTACTAACAGCCCCTCTAGTTTTAAAACTAATTATTTATTTATTTTTCCATTTCATATTCCTTTTTCATTTCTTTTTATTTTACATTGTTAATTTCATTCATTTTATCTAGTCGGTATATCTTATCTAAAAAAAAAAAAAAAAAAGAATAAGTCTTAGTAAATCTCATCTAGCTCAAAATCTTGACCTGTTTTAGAAGTTTCGTCTAAATTTCTAACTAAATATTCTGATTTTATTCTAGTTCAATAACATTTTTTTAAATAATATTTAATTTTATAATATCAGTTATATCTCTCAATCTGATTATTGGATCGATCTAATGCTTTACAGGGAGTCTTTTTACATATTGTTATAGCTCATGTTAAAATTTTACAACAATTAGATTTTAGAAAAGCCTTGGAAAACTACTGATGATATTTTATAATTTTATTTTAGATTTTTTTATTGTCTTTTATTTTATTATTTGACAATAAATTTATTGGTATTTAAATTTCATAATTTATTTTAATTAAATTTAATCTCATGACTCAAGTGACATACTTGAAAGGTTAATCCAAGTTAACTAGGGTAGAGCCAATATGTTATTGTTTTCAAATTTTTTTTTTTTTATGATTTAAATTATATTTTTATGAGCTGCCAAGATTATCTTTGAACTCATTGAGTCAACGTGGTTATATCAATTCAACTCCTTTTTTTTTAATTGTATTTAGAATTTGAATTGTGTAATTTGAAGTTAGTTTTTTTAAATTTAAAGATCTAAAATAAAATTATATAGACTCTTAATTAGAATTTTAAGAGATTAATATATCAATATAAAAAAAATACTGTACACGTGGGAGTATAACTTTGGGAGGCTTTCTGTATTGATGGTGCCTGTTGTTTAGTGATTTCAAAGACGGTGGAGAAAGGAAAGATTTTAGAATATATGTTATGATCATCACTTTGCATCAAAACCCAGCTTTCTTTCCTTAAGCCCTTCCAATCCATATCAGATATGAGTCATCATATATATTCCTCCGTGTCCATGTCATCAGCAGCCACGTTCTCGACCTCGACCCACAAATCAAGTTTACATAATTCATGTGAGAGGCAGATTAAGATACCATTCCCTTCTCTAAAGAATTATTTTTTATTGTCTTGATTATTTCGGGGGAGACCACATCTTCCAAACCCCAGTGAATTTAAGCCCAAGAAAACCAGCAGCATTGCGATGGAATATATTGCATGCCGATGGAATAGAATTTTGAAGGAAGCGATACCATTACTGCCCACAAAGGAATATCTGGCTTGTCTTTCTAGTTAGTTTAACTCTCTCCTCCAATTTCCTTACCTAGATTTTTATATTTAAGGTGAGAGCTGTTAGCTGCAATGGCTACCTTCTTAGCGAGAGCTTTCAAGTCTTTCCTGTCTTCCATTGCTTACTCTTACTTTTACTTTCGAGAAGATCACACGAGGTTCGAAAATACCAAACACAACATGCCTAAGGGGAGACCACTTTCTTTGCAGGTTCGCTTTCATCATCTCGATCCTTCAACTGGTTTTTTCTTCCTTTTCTTGTTTCTTAGCGGTTAAGGTATCTTCTATATCTTTCCTGAGCTTTCACCACCTTAATTCTCTCGTTCAACTTGCCAAGGAAGAAGGAAAATACAAGGGTTGTCTTTCTGCCTGGATGAAATCAATGTTTTTCTTGTCTCTTGTTTTATTACGTACGTACTGGTGCATGGCGGAAACCTCAAGGCTCTTTCTTGTTTTGCAAATTTTTTCATGCGTCGCAAACTTTCAAATGAAGTTATTTTTTATGCATGTTGTTTTGAACCCAAGTCTTATTTTGTTTCAATCATGAGTACAGACGAATTTAGTTGCCCCCAGATTAATTTTCTGATATATATTGGCACAAACAATCAGTTTATTTATTTAGTTATCAGAGAAATGGATTCAATTCAAGTGCAAAATCTCTTACCAACTAATTATTCTTATAATAATAATAGAACAAAACCCAGAATTTCTTATTTGGTATTTTATTATGTAAGAACTGAAACATGTTTCTTCTGTTTGGTTTCATTACAGAAAAATAATGGAAAGCCAACTTTCCCAAATCCTAACCCTAGGGAACATAAGAATCTTGAAGCTATATCAATTTAATGTAGCTAGTCCAACATGACTTTTCCCTAATCCTAAAGCATAAAGGTTTTGATCGGGAGATCAAAAGGATAATAGCTTACACTTTTGTTAAATCAGAATCTTTCCACAACCGTGTTTAAACCGTGTTCATCTTTTTGCTTTAATAGACTGTGGAGCTCAAAGTCAGGATGTGCTGCACTGGGTGTGAAAGAGTTGTCAAAAATGCCATTTACAAGCTTAAAGGTATATCTAATTTTCATTCCATTTTTTTAATTTATTTCTACGTTAAGAAAATTCGAAGCCTGTCTACATGTGTATGCACGTATTATTACAGGTATTGATTCAGTGGAGGTGGAATTAGAGATGGAAAAGGTAACTGTAGTGGGATATGTTGATCGGAACAAGGTGCTCAAGGCAGTGAGGAGGGCAGGTAAGAGAGCAGAATTCTGGCCCTACCCGAATCCACCATTGTACTTCACATCAGCGAATCACTATTTCAAGGACACAACTAGCGAGTTCAAAGAAAGCTACAACTATTACAAGCATGGCTACAATCTTGCAGACAGGCACGGGACCATCCCGGTGACCCAGCGGGGAGACGACAAGGTCAGCAACATGTTTAACGATGACAACGTTAATGCCTGCTGTCTCATGTAGCTAGCTAGCTAGCAATCGCTCTATATGTATGGAAAGTTTGTGTGTGGCGTTGTTAGTTTTGGTGGAAGGAGTGGGAATATATTCAATGGAAATGCTAGCTTCGTGCACTTGTTTTCATGCCACTGTGCTATCTATCATTGTATAAAAAGATGTCCTTATCAAATATTCTGCCTTCTAGTTTAAATTCTAATTATATTTTTCATTAATTTTTTAAATAATTGAGAATGTATGTGTGTACATGTGCATGCACACGTGTGAGTATGAGTGTGTGTGAAAGAAAGGAGTCAACATTTTTTATTAAGAGTTTTATGAATAAATAAATAAAATTTAAAAATAAAATGAATATAGTAAACATGTCAAACCTAAAACATGTAGGCTTGACAATCAACTAAGACAAATGTACATATGGGTTTAGCATGTCAAAAAAACTTGAATTGATAGTCAATCAAATCCAATATAATATACGTCTGATAAACATGTCAGACCTAAAACAATTAGACTTGACAATTAACCAAGTTCATAAAATATAAATTTGATAAACATTTCAAACCCAAAACATTTGAATTTATTAATCAACTAAGCCCAAAGCAATATGGACCTGACATCAAAGCATTAAAACTCATCTATTACCAAGTTCCAAGGTTTTGACTAATCCTAGACCATCATCTAAAAATCATCATACTCCATCTAAATTATTACTTTATATTGATGTAATGACTTTTGTATATAGATATATACTAGGTCTTTTATGAGATTTATCATACTTATGATTTAATTAAATTTAATTATTAATATGTAAGAGATATTTCTCTTTTATTAATGTCATTGAAAGCACAGGACTATAAAGTCCTTTTATTCTCTAAAAATGATAATTCTTAAGGTTTATAAATATCATCTGAATCATTCAAGTAAGGGCTTAGAGCTTTCTATCTTTTAAGATAACCTCATATAGATTTCAAAGCATTAATAAACTTAAAACTCAAGAATAAACATCTTTTTTCTTGAATTCAAGGCTTTTTTAAGTAATTTATTGTTCTTCCTATAGATATATAAATTTTATCACTAGAGAGTCTATAAATCCCCTCAATTAAGACTAGTCTTGCAAGTACCTAAACTTTTATCAGAATCATTATTTGATATCCTTCACCTATAAAGTTTCTTTTTAATGCATGCACATCTAAAAAACATTGTCTTTTCATAAAGATAATGAACATGACATTAAGAATTGTTATGTCAAGAAAAAAGAAATTGAAATGTTGATAGTTAATGGATACCTTTATCAATTTTTCTTAAAAGAGATGTATGTTGTCTAATAGTGGGCATGGACCTATTAGGTTGTTTAACCCAACTTATATACATGTTTATACCTAATTATAAGCATGAAACCCAAGATATATGTTAACCTATTATGGTTTGCAATTTTTTAAAGTATTAGAGATATTTGTTTTTTTAAGAGTTGGCATTAAATTCATTTATTTTCTTAACACATGATAGCATACTTAAAATTAGGATGTGATCAAGTGATGTAATATAAATTTCATAAACCAAAATATAAAACATAGACCTTTTGGCCAAATTCAAGGCTTAAAAATCCATAATATTCAATACATTATAATATACTTTAAAAATAACAAAAACAAACCCCAAAGACACTTGCATCTTCATGTTAGGTTCCTAGGTCAAATAACTTCAACTCATAACTAAGGCACTTTAACTATGAAGACATTAACGAAATTCCAGACTTGTTCATTTAGGAAATCTTCACTAAAGTCAACTTGTATCCCTCTAGATATACTTGTTGGTGACCTAAGAAATACAATCATGATTGCTCATTGAACTCCGCATGTCATCCATATATGTTCTAAACAACCTTGTTTGTCCTATCAAGTGTGAAACTTCTTGAGGAACAGCCTTATCCTTTCTTTTAGTAGAAAAAGGCTGAGTATTATCCCTCTAAGTTTTAGGGTCAATCATTATGATCAAAGATCTTTAATGAGTGATTTCAGTTTTAGATTTGAAACTTAAATAATC
Organism: Salix dunnii; assembly: GCA_015731905.1. Lineage (NCBI taxonomy): Eukaryota > Viridiplantae > Streptophyta > Magnoliopsida > Malpighiales > Salicaceae > Salix > Salix dunnii. Next base: position 34,320,550 of record CM027674.1, on the reverse strand, counting down.
TTCAAGATATATTTTTCTCCTTTTTGAAAGAGGTATTACATAAGAATAAGGAAATAAAATCTGGTTTACCTAGCTAAAAAAATCTTGTTTGTTGTTAAATTGCTCTCTTCTTGTAAAAAATATAAATGAAGGACATATAATGCCTTATTTATAACCATAAGAGGGGCGAAAACTTACAATATTTATTATGTGCTTTTGGGTGGTCTTCCCAAAAACTTTTTGGTCCCCTTTCCTTAAAAAATCTCTTAGATTAATCAATAATGCCTTTTCTTAAAGAAAAATAAGACTTGTGTTAACCAATTATCTTCATAAATGTTTTTTAAACCTCTAATGCAAGAATACATATTAAAGGTTTTGGGGGGAGGGATTGATGAGTCAACATTTTTGCTTAAGACATTCATAAATATAAATAGAAAGAGTTTTTAAAAAATAAAATGAATTTGATGAACATATTAAACTTAAGCACTATTATCCAAGTCCACATTAATATGGGTATAGGAAACAAGTGAAACCTAAAGCACCCGGGCTTGTTAGTCAGCTAAACCATAGGTAATGTAGATGTGACAAACATGTCAAAGCCAAAAAATTTGGACTTGACAGACAATCAAGTCCAAGGTAGCGTGGGTTTGAAAAACCTACCAAACCTGTACTTAGATTTGACAATCAGCCAAACTTAAAGTACTGTGAGTCTAATATGCATGTTAAACTTATGGAATTTGGATTGACAGTCATCTAAGTACAAGGTAATACAAGTCAGGCAAACATGTTAGACCAAAAACATTTGAGTTTATCAGTTAACTAATTTCAAAGGAATGTGGATCTAACAAGCATTTGAGACCTAGAGGATTTGGATTTAACCATTACCAAGTTTTAAGGCTATATGTTTGATCCTAAACAATCCCTTAAAATAAAATATTGAATGCATAATAAACCGTAATGTCTCTCCATCTAGAATAATCATTCATATTGATGTAGTGATTATACGTGTTTACAAGGTCTTTTAAATGACCCTAACATACTTACTATTTTATTAATAATATTGAATGCATGATAAGTTGTCATGCCTCTCCATCTCAAATAATAATTCATATTGATATAATGATTTTCATATTCTCAAAGATGTATATAAGGTCTTTTAAAGTATCACCATACTTACTATCTCAATAATATCCTATCTTTTTTTACTATTTCATTGTTGATATGTAAGGAATATTTGTTTCTCATTAATATCGCTGAAAGCAAAGGATTTTAAAGTCGTTTTGTTCTTTGAAAACAACAAGGTTTAGAGGATATAAATATCTCATGAACCATCCAAGTAAGAGTTTATAACTTTTTATCATAACTTTTTAAGATAAAGTTATATAGATTCATAGCATTAATTATCTTAAAAATCAAGAATTAACCTCTTTGTTCATTGCATTTAAAACTTTTTTAAATCATTTATTGTTTTTTCAATAACTATACTAACTTTATAATTGAAGGATATGTAAATCCCTGATCAATTTTTTTTTTTTTTACAAGTACTCAAACCTTTACCATAAGCTTTAATTTCTTAAACTAAAAAAAAAAAAAAATTCAATTAATTGAACATATTGATTGATCACTATCATAGACACTAAATAACCTATTATTATTATTATTATTATTATTATTATTATATACACGTGCTTGCGCGAGTTTCATGAGTTAATTAATTATTATTATTATTATTATTATTATTAGATAATACAAGGATAAAATATATTGATTTCAGATATTTAATAACCCCATCACCTAAGTTACTTCCTTGTGGAGTTCCTTACCCTCCACTTGTTGTCAAAATAAGCTTCAACTTTTTTCCAGGAGATTCCCTTACCCTTTTTTTTTTTTCTTTTTCTTGAGGCAGGTTTCCTTCGATTAGAAGGCTAGTCATTCTCACATAGTTTTGACCATTGGATCGGTATAGAATATTGTATCAATGGTGGTAGGGTTCGGAGAATTTGAGGTATGGACCCCATTGCATGGCATGATATGAAGAAAGTGGATTGTATAAAAAATAAAAAATAAAAAATAAAAAATTTATCTTGTTCCCGTCTCCCTGAATCCTAAGGAGAAGGAGAACAAGATTTTCCTAGCTGGTTTTGGAAAACCATTTGCAAACACTAAGCAGTCTCCACGATGGAGACTTTGGATCATCAAATCCTTATCTAGATTGCTATCAAAAAGAAAATACATACCTCATATATTTTAGCAATAAATGGGTGTTTTTTTTTTATTAAAAAAATATTAATAAACAGACAATGTTTTTCTTCTTTTTTTTCTATTTGTTTTCAATAAAATAATTTCAGTTTTATAATCCAGGTTTGACAAGTAAAACTGCGTGGATTAAGCTTATTTTCTTAGTTAAATGTTGTTTAAATTTCATTATTTAGATTTGGGTTGATTGAAAATTAGGTTTAATAACTTTTATTTATTTAATTCTTTTTTATGAGGTTATTAAGGTCTCATACCCTGAATAATAAATTTAACATGTTAACACTAGTTAATCCAAATCAATTTAATATATTTTTATTTTAATATTTTTTAGGAGAAATCATCTTGATTTTTTTAGTTAAATTATATTTTTATCGAATGCATGAGTTGTTTTTAGATTTACTAAATCAACTAAATGACATTTTTTTTTTAATATGAGTCACAGTGTAACACAAGCAACAATCAAATAGTATTCCTAGATTAATGGAAAACAAAACATCCCAAGTTATTAAACTAAGTTATTTTCTACATTATGGTTGTTGATTGGACTAAAGATTTTTGGAATGTAAGAAAATAATATTTAGATTGTCTACTATTTGTTGACACTTTTATTAAACTCGATACAATAACTCAAACTTGAAAAATTCTAACCTAATATTTTACTCTAGCAAACTTGTAAATTAAATTATTTGAAAATTGTTCTAATGCTATAAACTGTATTAGGTTGAATTAATTCTTTTATTTTATTTCATGCATTGATAAATTAAGCTACATGATAAAGATATCATAAAACAATTAAACAAATGTATTACCATGCAATTTGGTGATTGTTTGGGAGGGCAATAACCTTTACTTTTTAGGTTTGTTTCAAAAGTGTGTTTTAGTTAAAAGACATTAAATCAATGTGTTTTAGTGTTTTTCAATTATTTTTCTATATTGATGTTAAAAAAAAAAACACATCTAAATAAGATATTTTGATGTATTTTTTAATAAAAATATTTTGCACCATAATATTACTACTTTTTTGTTTTGTTAATGCTTTTGTTGTTTTCAATTTAACTCTCAAAATGAAAATTTGTTATTTCACTTTAATTTATTTTTTAGTTTAGTTTTAACAACATTGTTTTAATTGATATTTTTTTATTTTGGATTTTTTATAATTTATTTTTATTTTATCATTTAACATTTTATCTCATAGAGATTGAGATTAATGATTTTTGATATATAGTATTTCTAATTTGATGACCTGAGTTACAAGTTTAAAAAATTAACAATGGTTGATATTTTTGTTTTGTATAATATTTAAAAAGTTATGCTGTTATCTTGGTTTTATGACCCAGTTTATAAGTTTAACATGTTAACTCTATTTATTTTTTTAGTTTTTTCTAATTGATTTTTTTTCAATTTTATTCCTCAATATTTGGTTGATTGAGAATTAGACTTTATAATTTATTTTGATTTATTTCTTATAGAGTTATCATTGTTTCATAACTTAAATAATGATTTTGACATAACTCGAGTTGATCTAAGTCAATATAAAATATTGTTATTTTGGATTGGATCAACCCCAGTTATTGTTTTAAGTCAAACTATATTTTTATAAGTTTTTCATGTTGTTTTTAAACCTGTAAAATTAATGAAGTTATATCAAACTAATTCCTATAATCAGTTATTGTGCATTAGGAGATAAATCATTATGGATTACAACAGTATTGTTCAATTTTGGGTCGGTTCGGTTCATTTAGTTCGCTGATTTGCATAGTAAAATAACCACTTTGTTTCTCGAAAAAGACAAAAAACGGGGTGCAGGCTGAAAGGGTGCTACGGTAATTGCACATTTGCAGTCCGATTCAGGTCACTAGTTTTTCTATTTTTTATATTTCTTTGCATAATAAAATAATCATTTTATCCCTCGAAAAAAAATAAAAATCAGCTCTGGCTGGGAGGGGTGCCATAGGAATTTCATATTTTTTGAAAATGACAAAATACAGATATGCCTCCAAATAAGACAAAATTGAAGAGTTGATTGAAGGGATAGACCAGTAATTGACCACATATATATTTTTTATTTTCTCAGATTATAGTCATCGCGTGTGGCACACGCGCCCGACGGTAATCGGCCTCACGCCCTTTTTTAGAGGCGCGTTTGGCCTATTACGACATATGAAAATGTTTTTCCAACATCTTAGTCTATGTTCCAATATGTTCTCTTCCTCATAGAGTGACGCATGTCCTCACACAGTGGTCGGGGATGAGCTGGTTGATAGTTAAACTTTCCCCTTTTCTCTCCTTAATCTTTTTATTTTCGAATTACTTTTAAATCTCTTAATAGTTTTGATACAGAAGATTTGATTTTATTATTTTTGTCCTCGGATTTAAATTGATAATATATTTAGTTTTTATTTTAGCCCTTATACTTTTAAATTTTTATTTTAATTCTTTTATATTTCTTAAATAATCCTTATTTTTGTACATGTTTATATATATGTGCTCTAAGTTTTTGTTTTTAATTTTTATTATTTTTTCTTTTGTTGATATAACATTTTTTTCAAAACTTTTGTTATTAAATTTTAGTTTGTGTTTATGGTCATTTGAAAATTATATATTTTTTTTCCTTTGTTATTTCTTTTGGTTTTTTCATTAGTTTTTTTATTTATTATTTTCACTTCAAATGGTTTTTTTATCCAATATATATTTTTTTCATTTATGTTTTTGCTTTTTTGTTAAAGTTTTTGAGTTTTTTTATTCTTTTATTGAATTTATTTTTTCATTATTTACGCAATAATAATAATAATAATAATAATTTTAGTTTTTTCTTATTTTCTCTTTTGTTAATGTTTTCAAGTTTTGTTTCTTAGGTAATTTAATAATTTTAATTTTTTTAGCAATAGTAATAATAATATTTTTAGATGCTAAGCTTTCAATGTTGCTGTTATTATGATAAAATATGTTGATGTGTTTAATTATATCAAAACTTACATGTATAGATGTTATTTTTTTATTTTTTAACTAGCAAAATCTATTAATTATTTTAATTTTAACTATTATAAAAATTATTTGTTCGACCCACAATATAATACAGGCAATTTAACTAGTATAAACTTAGTATCAATATATAAAAAGTTACACATGTTAAGCATCATTTATATCAACAATATTGCAATACCATCCTTTACACCACAGACCTATCAAGGTCCTCTGTAAAATTCACAAAACTTGGGAAAAAATCATTTTCATTCAAATTTTTTAATCAATCATATTATATAAAAGGGAACTTTTTTGCCAACCATACCCTTGCTTTGTTTCTTTTTATTTGAATCAGTTATAATAATTCTTGTAATTTATTTCAATTAATTAATTAATTCCTACAACATCATAGTAATTAAAATTTCCCTTAATTAATTAATATATTTTTGGAACTTATATGTATTTATGCCTATTTCAGAATTTAATTGAGGTGTTTTTTTTTAAGATTTTTTCATTCAAAAATATATTAAAATAATATTTTTTTTAAAATTATTTTTAACATCAATACACTAAAATAATAAAAAACACAAAATAAAAAATTTAAAATAAAAATAAAAAAAATATTTTTTTTTTAATTTTTTTTAAAACACAGTGAGCTACAACCCTTTATCTATGAGAACAATATGTCAACACTGGCAAAAAAAAAGAAAAAAAAAGAGAGGCTGAATTTATTAAAGTAAGAAAGGGTGGACACTAACCTTTATCTAATATAATAGTTTTTTTATTCTAAAATTTCCTTCTTTATTAATTCAAGTTTCCCATTGTAAATATATATTTTTTAATCTATTTTTCAACTAAGAAAAAAAACAAAATTAATTGTAATAGAGCATAAAATTCATGAAAGAGAAAGCTCACAAATAAGTATGAAACCATAAGAATTAGTAATAAAATAGTTTTGTACTCTCAATAAAAAGTTTCGCAAGACTACATGAAACACAATCTAATTTCTTCCGATTTTCGGTGCCAAAATGAACATTGATCAAAATTGGGTGCCAAAATGAACAAAATTCCTTGATACAAAATAAATAAAATAAACAAAATACCAGAAAAAAAAGCCCCCCAGAGGAAATTTCACAAGAGACCAGAGTTTCCAGTGTCCTTTTGTCTCTCCAATTCCTACAATCTCTCAAAGAAGAGAAGGAAAGGAGACCCAGAAGAAACCCGCTACCACCAAACTACCCAACACAAACTTTCACTTTCTTTTCGTATTTTTCTTGTTTTTGTTCATAAATTTATAAAGGTTTTGTCTTGAATTTACATTCTCCTTAAACCCTTTTGTGGATTCTATCAAATTCTGTGTGTTTTTTGGGGTTTCTATCATCATCATCACCATCACCATCACCACCACCACCTTTTACCAAAAACCAAGAAACACAATGGCCAGTGACACAAAAAGAGGGTCTCTTTCTCGTTTATCACCATTAGCTAGGCCGTTTACCTTGAACAAACCCAATAATTCAAGCTTTAGTCCTTCAAGTTCTGCGCTTGATCGGTCCTTTGCTTATTATCCTCAATACCCATCAGGGATTTTGCAAGGTTCAGCTGATTTTTCAAGTCCTGCCCGTGATTCTTCACTTCAAGATACAAGCTTTGACCCTTCCAGTTCCATGCTTGATCGGTCCTTTTCAAGTTTCAGTTTAGAAGGTGACTCCTTTGCTTATTATCCTCAATACTCATCTGGGGTTTTGCAAGGTTCAGCTGGTTTTGGTTTGGTTACTGAGTCAAAGTCGGACTTTGATGTTGTGCCTGTAACCAAGTCCACTGAACTTGGCTATGAGGCTCACAAGAGTGGTGATCTCCGAGAGACTCTTCACTGGAAAGAAAAGATTGGTGGTTTTTCAATGTTTAATGCTGAATCCACGAAACAAGGTGTGCATTATCGGTCGTGTAAATTAGTTCTCTTCAATGTTTTTTGATTTTGTTATATTACTTGTTATGAATAGTTTAAGAGATTGTATGAAAAGACTGAATGTGTTTTGTTAACTCATTATGGATAAATTCTGAAACTTGCAAGTGAATGAGAGAAAACCTATTCATTCCAGCATGATTTTAGTGCTCTTGATGTTTAATATTAAGCCATGACTTGCTGTTTCTTTTGACAACTTGAATATCTAACTTGATTATAAAACCTTATAAATTGTGTATGGCTCCTAAAATGGCTTTAATAATGCCAGAATTACTAATTGATTAATTGTTCATTATATGACAAGAAAGTCTCTATGGATTCGCCTGTGTAGAACACTGTATGTGATGAACATAAGTGTTTCCATGTGTCTTTTCACTTGATAAATTCTGGCAATGAAATTGGCTATCAAAATGTTTTTATTGGGGTTTCAACATGAATGGGATGGGATAGCAATAGTAGCTTAGCAAAGTTTGGCATTTGGGCATCGCTAGCCTGCTGAACTTTTTATATTGAAGAGAATAGAACCTACATTGTGTTTTTTTTTGGGTTAGATGTAAAATGCACATCACATCATCATCAGTTAAAACCACAATCCGAGGCGGTTGCTTTGGATGATCGTGGAATGCTTGTTGTTGACTGCTAGTATCTGACATGCTAACTTCTCATATTTGCATGGCACAACCCTTCCTTCTTGAGGAAATTAGAACCTTTACACTGTGAAATGAAATCCACATTTTCATTGAGCATTATCCTTTCTGTGCAGTATAATGCATCCCGTGCATGAGATTGAGGGGTTGATTTATTTGTTGATTATGTATTCTTATTGCTCATTTTCCTGGTATATTCTTTCTTCTTAAAGTAGATTTTCTATCATTTTTTTTTTCCGTTGGAGGAAGTAATATTTTCAACTGCTAGTGGGTATGTGTTTAAATATTATCCCTTCTTTTCTGACTAAAGTAGTTTCATTTAATGTTTTCAATTATTACTAGTTTTTTTGACATTTTGTAAAATGTCGAATGCATATTAATGAATGAAATAAGTATCTTTGTGGTAGCTTTAGTTCACAAGCTAGTCATCTTGCCTGCAGGATCTCCTGCTGAAAGATTGAAGCTGAGTCCTGAAACATCTGATAGTTTGTGCAGAAAATCCTCTGGGATCTCACTAAAGGATCATGAAGTCAGACCTAAAAGAACCAGGCCAATTGACTCGCAATGTCTCTCTTTTTCATCAGTGAAATGGCCAATCTCTTTAAAGCTTTCAACAACATCTGATTTGATAAATTACACACCACCATCAATATCTTGGAGCTCCTGTGATGCAAACATTGCTTCTTTTGGGGGAAGCTTATCACAGAAACTTGATTTTCATGCAGTCAAACAGAATGTTTCCCCTTCATCAGATAACAATTCTTTGCCAGCTTTGGTTTCCGAACCATCAGTAGCTAGTACAGTCTATTTACCCTTGAATCATGTGTTGTCAGAGAACCTAGATTCTGATGGACATGGTGGAGTCAGCAAAAATAACCTTCTTAGGTATGCTCAAGCAAGTGTAAAGAAGACACATACTGTTGTGGATAAAAGTAAGGAAGTTTTCCATAATAAAGTCCTGGTGGATAAAGGCAAAGAAGGAAAAATGGGCAAACCTGTCACACAAGAGGTTATGGAGCTCGTGCCAATGGCAAAGTCTAAGCTGCAAATCACTGGTCCCAGTCTTCCTATTGATTTGACTCTGGAAGTGGATAAAAGCAAGGAAGTTTTCCATAATAAAGTCCTGACAGATAAAGGCAAAGAAGGAAAACTGGGCCAACCTGTCACCCATGAGGTTATGAAGCCCGAGCCAATGGCAAAGCCCCAGCCACAAATCACTCATCCCAGTCTTCTTACTGATTTGACTATGGAATCCCTTGGTAGTAAAGAAAGTGATCTTATTGAAAATTCTTATAAAATAATAAATGAGAATGATTCTGATCTGGATTCTCCTTGTTGGAAAGGAAAACTTGCTGCTGAGCAATCAAGTTCTGAAGTTTCTATACCTGATAATTTCCAGCATCTTAAAAGTGAACAAGAAGCATGCAGTAATTTAAATCCCCTTGCGCCTCATTTTTTCCCCAGCAGTGACAAACAAAAAGTAAATTACTGTGGAAATGAAGGTGATGGAAATGATTGTTTATCTTTCCAGAACACGCAGTCCTCTGTGGTTAGTTTATTCTCCAGAGAACAGAGACCACAACATTCTGCCACAGCTGGATCATCTTCTTCAGAACAGAGCAGTAATACTGAGGCACAGCGCTATAGTGGCATGCATGTTTCTAATAAGGAATATGAACTACTCACTGACTCTAGCAGTAGCTCCATGCACAGCTCATCTTGTGTGGTTCTACCATCTGTTGTGGAAGATTACTTCACATCTAGTGGCCAGCTTCTGACTGAGCAGTGTTTTGGTGGACTTGGGAGGGCAATCAAGGATACAGTACCTAATGGTTCAACTAGTGTGTCATTGTTTGCAAGCAAACATGTCTTCAATTCATCGTCCTGTAGAGAAGGTGTTTCTACTGATTTAAGTGAAATATATGGGGGTGCAACCAAGCCTTTGTACCCACCTCCAAGATTAGATTTTCAAATAGTGGTTAAAACAATGAATGAGCTGTCAGAATTGCTTATGCAAAACTGCACAAATGATATAGATTCTCTGAATGAGCATGAACATGATATAATCAAGCGCATTATCCATAATCTTACTCTGTGTATCAGAAACAGTGTTGGAGAACATACTCTTATGTCTGAATCAAGTCATCCTTGCACTTATTGTGGTAGGAAATCAACTCGTCTAAACAAGGTATGGTGTTTCGGTTTCTAAAAGTTATGAATCTGATTTGAGGAGATGCAAGAACTTCACTTTCTTCAGTAAATTATATCTCAACTTCCGATAGCATATTCAGGTTCATAATGGGTTTTGAATAGTTATAAATTTTGTATGTTGCTCGCGGTAGAATTATCAAGGCTGTCTTGCTATAGTTATGTAGGCGCATGGCCTATGTTATTACTAACAATCAAGTTCACTGTTTATTTTCTTGAGAATGACATTTGTTTGATACCTTCATTACTCACATCCGATCATGATTGTTGCACAAAACTTTTCTTATTCATATCAATTGCTGTCCTCTTTCTGTGAAAAATAACTTGTGTTCTTATTTTCTTATTCATATCAATTGCTGTCCTCCCCCGTGAGAAATAACTTGTGTTCTTCCGGGTTATATTTGAACGAAGAATTTCTTTTCTCCTTTTGTGCTATGATTTGTCTGGTATTGCTTTTGACTGCAGTAGATATTTCATCTGGCCTTTCATTATTACATACTGCGAACCTGAATAATATCTTTGGCAGTGCTCGAACATGGAACTTCAAACAAGTACAAAGGCTGTGATGGTTTCGCATGAACTTGGACATCACAATAAGCATGAAAGGCAGATGAGGAGTTCTACTAGTTTCAGGGATAGATTCCTGGATTCTTTAAATGCAAGGAATGATGGATTCAAGAAAAACAAACACATCACTCAGGTACGTATCTCAATTTCTGGAACTTGCAGGTAGAATTTATTTCTAAGCAGTCAAATCTTTGCATTTTTTTTTGGTGATGCAGGTCACTGAGAAGGCTCTGGAAGGATATTATGAACTTGATGAAGAGAACCCTCAAGTTTTGTTCTACAAGAATTTGTGGCTCGAGGCTGAAGCAGCTCTTTGTTCCATGAAGTATAAAGCTTCCGTTTTGGGTATGAAAACTGAGATGGAAAAGATAAAGATGGAAATAAGATAAAATATATTTGTAATTACCTGAGCTCTCCCTTAAGGTCTATCCTGCCTCTACTGTCAGGTTGGCGATTTTATTGTGAAGTTCTTGCGTTGGGAACCCACCTTGCATCCAGATGTATAACCCACCTTGCATCCAGATGTATATACATGCAAGTTATACTGGTTTGACTGAAGTTGTCAAAGCACTTGGCTTTTGTATTTGATACTGCTGGGGTACATGGGCAATTGACTGTTTCATTGACCGGGCTAAGGAATGGAAATATCTTTTTATTTCTTCGACAAACAATTGACCGGGCTAAGGGATGGAAATATCTTTTTATTTCTTCGACAAACAATTGAGCATAGTAAAGACTACTGCCCATATAATCTAAATGCTGCAAGCTCACCCTTTGAAGGAGAAGAAATATCACTAGGCTATAAAACTTGGTATGAAAAGCCCTTGACTGCGTCTTAAGTTTGCGGTAGTTTGATTTAGTGTTGTCTGTGCTGTCGTCTATGCTTTGGCTTGGAATTTTATTTTCTCTGAACTTATTGAGTTCTCTATTTTGACTTGCTCCCATGTCATTGTGACTTGTGATCCAAACGAGAGTTCATGGCTATGGGCCTGGCTCCATATGTGTCCTTTCCTTTAACTCACAGCAGCTTTAATTGAAAGGCTCAAATCACATCGGCTAAGCTTCAGTATTAAAGATCTTTTTTTTTTCCTTTCATTGGCCTAGCTTTGTTCCTCCATGGGCTTCAGAGATAGCGTAAAGAAATTAAGACTTGTCTGAATTTTTGGGTATGAAATAACTAAATTAAGGCACTTCCTAGCTGATTTTTCCTAAACTACAGAACCAATTTGCACGTTGGATACCATCTATTTCGGGAAAACAGACAGTAGAGGTGGGTTCATATCATGTTGTGATTTGCTACTTGTAGGTGGCATTATCTCATCGTCTCATCACCTTTTTATCACATGGGAGTGCCAAGAACCTATTCATCCCAAACATACACTGCAAGGCTGACATTGTTATGCCTAGTGCCACTGAAACATGTGCTTGAGGCTCCAATGTTGGAAGCAAATGCACACCACCATGATTCTTTAGCTGAATAAGATATCAGCATCTGAACCCTAGGTGTAAAACCCTTGAAATGGTGTTGTTTTGAACGAAAAAAACTTATCTCATTTACTGTAGTGTGGTTCCACATTATGAATCGTATTAGTAGAATTTGTGTGCCCGCGGAAAGTACAAGGACAACCCATGTAGTCACTCAGCCACATGGAGAAAAGGGACCAGTTCCTGTAGCGAGGGTGACCTTTAAATTGGCAATTTGTTACCACCATGTACCCAAACTCCAAAATTTGGGAGCATCAGTACTCAGTTTATGATAATGCTCTTACGTAGATGGCCAGAAAGAAAACTATACATCTTCTTTACTCTCTCCATGCTGTTCAGATGGATTCTATTCTATTGGTTTCACAAAAGGTAGGATAAGATGGAAGAAACAGCAGGACGGCGGCTGGTGGTAGGAGTAAAAGAATAGAAAGACAAAAAAAAAAAAAAAAACACGAAAGAGGAGATGCGAGGGAATAGGCAACTGGGGCAGAAATATAGTGCAGTGATTTAATGTTACCTTTGAGCAACAATCTGGGGTTCCCCGCATTGAATGAGGGAGATCATTGCTCGTGTAGGACAAAATGTACGAGCCCCATCCCATCCAGGTGGGTCATAGAAGATTTCTGAGAAAGATCTTTATATTTTATCACTATCTTTTATGCTCTTTATAGTGACAGATTGCTATTAACAAATTCTTACAGAAATTATAAAATTCATTCCAAAATTATTTTAGAAATAAATTTATTTTATATTTTTGTTTTTATCTCGTTAAGCAAACATGTTTTTTACCTTTCTATTCTATATCATAACCAATGACTACCTGCTCTCCGTGTTTTTACTTCATTATCCAAACCGCGAACTTAATCCAATGAAACCCTAACGACTTGACCTAGCTTTTAAACGTAATAAAGATTTAGATTTAAGACTTGAAAATTAGTCCCACAATACCCTAATCATAAAAAAAAGGAAAGAAATCTATACACAAATGTACCTTATCATCATCTCACATAGTATTTTTATATACTTGTTTGTAGTATCAGCTTAAGCCACAATCGGGTTTATTCTTCACGTTATTACTTTATATTTGAATCCAATGAAGAAAAAAAGCTTTTTGAAACGTATCAATCTAGGTTTGGAAGTGGTAAAGATTTAGACTTGTCATCTATGAACATGCATGATGTAAATGCATTTTCCTTTATCTTTACGGCTGTTTTGGAGGGGTCTGTGTGTGCCTATAATGAGATGTTGCTGTCAACACCGCCCTAGCTATATGATTGTGGCTGTTTTCTGGGATCTGCCGCCACCCTTTTCTCACAATTTTGTTAATGCTATGCCGTATAAATTTAGCTGTAAAAACTGATGATTATAGCTTGACTTTTTGCTACCTTTTTTTTTCTTTCCTCTCTGTGGCAGCTACTCAATTCTGCTTCTGCTTCTCTTCTGCTGCTTAATTTCTTTGCCTTTTCCCAAATGTTTCTGCAGGAAAGTATCATTTGATCCCATAACGAAACCGAAAGATAAAAAGGACTGGAACCCCTTTTGTGTATAGCTCTCTCTATTCAATCTTAGCCGTTCCTTCCTTGACATATTTTGATGACTCGTAATCAATAACATGCCAGATTCTTTATCTTGTCCATTTTAACTTTTCAAGGAGTATGAGGGAAAAAAGCATGCCTGCACCTCTCTCTCCTTTCTTCTCTCACTCTTCAATTCTTTCTTCCTCTTTAATATTTACAGCATAGAAATAAAAATAATTGCAGAGAAAGCAAGAGGGTATTTACTCTAGTATTTTGCCAACAGTAATGTATTTTCAATCTTTTTAGTACATCAAGACTTTTTTTATTTTGGATTATTTTTGAATACCTGAAAACTTTATATTTTAAAAAATATATTTTATAAATCTAATTATACAAATAAAATTTTAATTATCCCAAATTTTTCAATATCAAACTATCCCTATGAAAACTACTTTCTTCTTATCCCTTTCTTTAATGTCGTCATTGATTACGGCTACGAACCCTAACCCTACTGCAAAATCCCTTTCTAGCTAGAGTGGGGATGATTCTTCTTCTTCTTCTTCTCTCTCTATGTACATATCCACAGGTTTATGTGTTGGAAAAACCTGGCATCTAGTTTCGTATCATTACTTTATTATCCTTTACGTGTAGCTACCGTTGACGATAGCTTTTGATCTTGTTTGAACCCTTTCAATACCGTTTTCATAGATTATTATAATCTTGTACCACAAATAGTGTTGAGGCAAGCATTTTTGTTTGCTAGGTTAACTCTTGACAAGAAATATTGAACTCCAAACTAGCTAGGTAGGTTAACTTTTATAGTCATATACAGGGAGACTCATTTTTTTATATATATTATTATAATAAAATAGTCATTGTTGTTTTCCATTTTCTAACTTGAGCTAAGTATTCAACACAAGTGGGGCTAAGGGCGTAGGCTATTTAGCAATATTAAGCTTAATTAGTCATCTCTTCATCAGTGAAACTATTTAAATATCAATAAGCTAATATCTTCTACGTAAGTAAATATAAAAAGAAAGAAATCATTTATAATGAAGTTTTCTAGGTTTGGGGTTGAAGCGATGAAAAGCGGTAAGGGATGGTACAGAATAGTGTTAGGGTTGTCTCTCTGAGGCAGCCCTATCGGGCTATATGTATAGAATCTAGATGCTATATGGCAAGCATAGCTGGACCCTATCGAGACTATATTTGTGGTGCACGCAGTTTATGATGAGTTCATGTTTAAAGAGTGAAGTACTTTACTACAAAATCTAAGCTTTATTCTACAGCTCATGTCCACCAAATTTGATACTTGAATTTTGGGATTTGATCGCTTCCTTTTCCCGTTCTTAATCTTATGCCTTTTGTTTTTATACTTTAATATTGTTTTTAGGAGATTTGAAGTTTTTTTAAATTATTCTTTTAGTATTTTCAGATTATTTTAATGCTTTAATATAAAAAATAGTTATTTTTTAAGACAATACTAATTTAAACAAAAACAAAAATACTTTAAAAAATATTTTTTTTATTTTCTTTATATTTTTTAAAAATGGTGATAGGAATTGTAACATTATTTTATTTTTCTGCTATCTTAAAAATTAGCTTAAGATCTTAGATGTGTTTGTATATAATTTTTTTTAATATTTTTTATATGTAAATATTTATATTTGGATTTATGGTTGTATTTTTTATTAATTTGATATGGCCAGATTAATAAGTATAAGAGACAAGTTGAATAAATACAAAATTGTTTTAGTTTTAAATTCCACTTCCTAATTAATAAAGTGAAATGCTCATCATCTCTCGTCCCTTATAATTATTAATCTCGCCATATCAAATTAATTAATGAATTCACGTTTTCTTTCAGCTTTTGCTTCAATTATTGCTTACCTTAATTATGATATGGTTCTGATTGTATCATATAACTCTAGCTATATTATTATTAATTTACCAGCACTCTGGATTATAGATCCGATTTTTCTATGATCATAGTGGCTTTCACAAGAATGTGATTAAACAGTACGTGCACATGGATGGATTACTGACTAATGCCATTGCTGTTTTAACTAAGATTTTGCCTCTTTCAAGTCCACTTATTTTTTTTATTAGCGTAAATGTCCAGATTAAATGTCTAAATTAGCTTGTAGGTATTTCAATTAATCTCACGAACTTTAAAATTAACAATCATATAAGTATCTAATTATCATTATATTAATAATTATAAAACTCGAATATGAGATCATAGGAGAAACAAACATTTTAGTTTAAATATCTTAGTATTATATCATCTACTAGATAGTTAAAACCCAAATAATATTGAACTTGCGTGTGCTGGCTGGTAATGATTTGTCCCTCAAAACCAAGCCAA
Organism: Salix dunnii; assembly: GCA_015731905.1. Lineage (NCBI taxonomy): Eukaryota > Viridiplantae > Streptophyta > Magnoliopsida > Malpighiales > Salicaceae > Salix > Salix dunnii. Next base: position 34,304,593 of record CM027674.1, on the reverse strand, counting down.
AATCTTTGTTGACAATGATACTTTACCTAATGTGAAGCTGAATTAGTTAGATATATATGATTAACGGGTCGTATTTTTCTGGTATTTTCAGCAAATACACCGTTTATTTGCTCATGAGCATTAATATGTAATCAAAAGAGAGATTTAATTTTATTATTTGAAATGTGGTTTACTATTAAATTTCAAAAACGTTTAAAAGAAGATAAAAGGAAATTAAAGTCCATGTAATTGCTCGATTCATCATAAACAAGAATTTGATTATTAATTATATGAAAATAACTTAATATGTTATTTTCTTTTTATATGATTATAATTTTAAAAATATTAATTAATCACAATACACAGCAGCTGTCCTTGAATCTCACTAAAAGGTTTTTTCTTCAAACCTTGATTATAAGGAAAACTATAATTTATAGCTTTTTAATTTTTTTTTTCATATCGCAACCATAAAAATATATAATACCAAGAGCATGCTTACACTATATTTCTGTTTAAGAGTATGGCTGAGGTTGTGATTTGAAAGTGTTTTTCGTTCAGAAATATATCAAAATGATTTTTTTTAAATTATTTTTTAAGATAAAAAAAATATTTTTTTTTCAAAAATACTTTTGAAATGCAGTGTCAAATAGATATTACGAAGTAGGTCGAGTCACCACAAGTGAGACAACTCTTAGCAATATTTTGGACCATCTCATACTGTTTTTATGGCTTCAATTTGGCAAAGAGGTTAGACACAAGCAAGAAAATAGGTAACTTGAAAAAAGAATTGACGACAACATGTTTTAGTTGAATTCATGGGAAACCTAAAATGTCCTGGCGGATTTATGGGGTGACAATTTGTGGTTTATCGTCAAGGATCCTGTAAATTAAATTCTAGATTTGACATATGATTAATTACTACTAATCAAGGAATAGCTTCACAAGGCTATGAATTGATCACCAGGAGTTCTAGATGGTCGGAAAATTAACCCAGTACAGAGCACAAGCTAGGAACACAGTACATATATTTCATGTTTTGTTTACTAAAGCTAGCCACAACGATCTCATATATCCATGGGATGAGAAATGTGCCTCCTAATTCCCTTGTAATCCAGAACCAAAGATTTTAACTTTTACCCCCACAAAAACTTGATCGCATTCTTCTGAAAAAACCAAAACCCACAATTCAATTTGGCATGCAGCTCAACCCCAGTAACCTACATTCAGAGGCATAACTTTGCGAGCCTGAAGTAAATTCTTAGATTTTGTGATACTATTAATCGGACTAGCAAGAATGCCATAAAAAAGGTAGCACCAACAGGTACACACACACACACACACACACACACACACACCTGAGAGAGACTGCATGCATCTAGCTAGGAGCATGGAATAATACATAGCTATTTCTTGGTTATAGATTTGCACCAACAGAAATCAAAAAGATTAATTTCACAGTTCAAGGATATCTCTGTGATTATTTCAACATCTTCATGTAGAGCTAAATCTCACTAGAATATGCAAAAATGAATATTTATGGCTACAAAGAGGACACCTATTATACGAACTTGATCAACAGTTTCAATAATGAAGAGAGTGATATGAGACCTCATCTGCTGTCATCCTCCCCATTCATTCCTCCAATACTGCAATCTAACTTGCAGGCATAGCCAAATACAAGCTGCCATATATATATATATATATATATATATATATATATATATATATATATATATCTGTGTGTGTGTGATTAATTAGACGATAGTTGGAGATATGGCAGTAGGTAGAGGAGAAAAATAAAGTATAAAAGGAAGCAACCATAACATTCGACATGATATATTTCAGATGACATGTGGTGTATTGCAGGCTGTAATTCATGTCTTCTTGTTCTCAAATTAGCACTCTAGTTTTTAACAAGCAAACTACAGTTGTCCTTTTCATCATCGATAAGGGCTTAAATGAAAAGAGCTACAAGTGAATTAGGTCAACACAGAGATTCAATGGGAATGCAATTACGATTGATGTCACTGGAAAAGAAATTAATTTGGTCTGCTAAATCATGAAACTGTGATGAGAATGAGAATCACGCGGCAGACCAAAATATTCTTAAATGAACATGTTTTAAAAGTGGAAAAACTATTAATTCGAAATGAATATGATATAAAGACAGAAAATTACAGTGATAATACTTTATAATATTTTCATTAAGTTTGTAATGAAATGTTTTTATTATAATTATATTTTATTGTCAAGTAGTTTAACCATTGAAAACTCATAAGAGCGTACAAAAACATTATAAAAAATAACATAGTTTGGTGACCGACCATATTATTTTCTAAATATTTTCTATACTATGCAATAAGTTTCAACAAAATAATAATTGTTTAAGGGCAAGTTACAACTTGCAACTTGCAACTCATTAAGTAGTAAAACCATTCTATTAGACTTTGTGGTTATTTTTTAATCAATTAAACAAATGACTATGACTAGTGTTTAGATTATTTGTATAATGATGATTCACGAGGTAATTAATAAAGATTAATTGGTCATAAAGAGCACCTTCTTCAAAAAAAAAAAAAAGGTTTTAAAAAGAGACACTAAGACATGGAAGCAAGAATTAGAGATAAAATAAATAATTAAAGAGAGCAATAAATAAGAGAAAAACACTACCTAGATACCAAGCTCTGTTACGTACGTTGTCTGCTAAACCTGTGGCCTTGTCCAATAAACCAGTAACAAAACAACCACCTAGATATCAAGCTAAGAACAAGAGAGAAGAAAACAACCAATAAATTATATCAGGTTTCTAATGATCTTACAGTACTAAGTTTATGCACAGGATTCAGGAAAGGTTGTTCTACTACGCTATAGTCTATGGTACGTACTTGGATAAGAGTGAAGAAAAGAAGATCAGAGAGAGAATAATTAGTAGCAAATGAGAAAAGATGTTGAAAACTAACAAAATCAGTGAGAAACCTTGGCATTGATACATATTGAGGAAAACGAAACCAGGCTCTACAAAAAGAAAACAAAACAAAACATGGAATCTTGGGCAACAAGGATGGATCTATGTCTGATATGTCTATATCTATTGACATGCACTACATATATTTATACAAAAGTGAAAACGAAAGACAGTACTTGAAACAATATTGGCGGCGGCTAGAGCTAGCTATCTCTCTCAAAGTTTCTGAAGTTTTCTGGATGATGGCTAATAAATCCTTTGAAACCCCCCCAAACTTTCAACAAACCACTTGTGTAATATTGTACGCAGCAATGTCAATTCATTGATAAGACCCTTTTCATTCCTCTTCTATTCATCATCATCATCAACATCATCAAGTAATTAATGACTGGTGAAGGAGGAGCATAATTTGCGGTTTCTGGGGTCTGGGAGGTAGAGAATCAAAGAAATGAAGAAATCTATTGTAAAAGAGGTGATCATTTGTCTAGTTGTCTTGATATGCACCTTCTAGTTGTGTTTCTTTATGGAAAAGTTGAGAAATTTGGACCTCATCAGGAGTCGATTATCAGATATCTAAATCCAAGGACATGGAGGATGGTGGCGATGACGATGACTTCCCTTTGTGGAGAAATTGAGTGGTGGAGGGCGGCATTGCTGCTAGTGGGGTGCCTCTATAGAGTCTAAATTGGTGGAAAGGATGTTGCAAAGACTGTGGAGCGAGTTGAGGCGTAGGCTGCAATGCAATAGAAGCATTATGAGGTAATATTGCTGCTGCTGCTGCTGTTGTTGTTGAGGAAAATTTGTGACCATAGTCATCGGATTGATCAGTAATGGGGCAGTCCATGTTTACACCAAACAGCCTTAGTCTCTTTGCTGCTGCTTTCCCTTGGATCACCGGCACCGACTCATACACCTCTGGCTCTACAGCCCTACCTCCTCCTAGCTGCCATTGCACCATCCCCATGCCAACCTGTTGTGGGGCTGGTGCTACAGCTGGTTCTACAGCTGCTCCTGCTGATGATGGCGCCATGTATAGAACTGAACCAGGAGATGAACAAGGGCTTACCACATTGTTGTAATTACCATAACCATAACCATGAGAACTACCACCGACTTTGTAACAAGCATTTCTATTAGGATTAGACAAGTGGAGGTGGTCCCTTGGCAAGACTGGCACTGTTGGTGGGCTCATGAGTAAAGGGCTCCAAGGGATTGCTGAGAAATGGTGGTTGTTAAAGTAGTGTTGGTGGCGAGAGGGGTAGTCCGGCGCGTCTGGCCGGCGCCTCCAATTAATGTATAAACGATCTTTTCCCAAGTCACCTACCCCTCTTTGAAAAGACACAGTATCACCTGCATCGAGCTTCTTCTCCTTGACAAAACGGCTCCAACCTTTAGTCATAACATAGCTCTGGCTACTGTTCCAGTATGAATACCGGAATCTCCAAGCTTTACCATTCCTATCCTCAAAATTCAGCAAGAGCCCCTTCTCATTCGATGATGAATCTAAAGGAAGGTACTTTTCTGCGTGCTGTTTTGGTATCACAAGGCGATTTAGCTTACCTACATCACTTGGAGTCACAACCTTGTCAAACATGTGCTCCTTTTCTATCACCTGCACACTACTAGAGTCTCCTCGGCCGCCTTCTTCTTCATCATGGACATCCATAAGGTCAGGTTTAGCAGCGTTGACAGCTACACTCTCACTAAATCTTGATGTATCTTGATGTACTTGGTCATACTTGTTACCTAACCAAGAACCCATTTGGTGGTTTTCATAGATTTGGCCTAAAACAAGTTGATTTTTTTGCTGAGAAGAAGAAGATGAATTCGAAGATGAGTATGAAGAAAAAGGGAATCCTTTTCCTCTACTCATTTGATCTCCCTCACCAAAACCTGTCCCAAATTCCATGTCTTTGCTAATAATTATAATAGATCTTGTCTTTTCCTTTGGAAAGATCTAATACTAGCTAGCTTGAAGAGGGAAAGATCAAAGGAGGTTAGCAAACTAGCAATATATAGCACCTCCTATCCGAAAAGAAAAGAAGATGTGGGGCTTGAGTTTGGAGGCAAATCGGTGGATCAGAAACAACAAGCACTAAAAAGCAACTCTTTTCTAGGGTTAAAGATTATTCCTCTCTCATCATAATCTCAATGACAGTCACTGCTATATTCTTTGACAAGCTAAGATCGAAAGACATGAAGAAAACCAACACTAGTTGACAACAAGCTCCTTCGCAGACGTTTCAGAGGGTGCAAGTTCCTATCGTTGGAATGTTAAAAAAACAACCAGATAGATAGATGGAAAATAAGAGTGAAACAAGGGCAGGCACATGTGTGTGATTTTCTTACAAGGGTGGTTCCCTGGAAGCTTCTCAAGTTAGGCAATTTGGCCTTTCTTCCTCGTTCTAAATCTTTGCTGCTGTCTTCCCTGAGAGAAAAAAAATAAAATAAAAATAAAAATGGAGGGGTGTGTTTATATGTAGGGACCTCATGTATTATCCGGTTGGATTCATGTGAGCTTGTCATTGTCATCATCCTTGGTGGTATACATTATTTTCTTAATTATTTCCCATAAGATCCTAAAAAGGCCAGCTGTTTCGAAGAGCATGAGCTTCTAATTGCGATTGTTTTTACCCCAACTAGGAATATTAATTTTAGTTTGCTACTTACTTTATTGTTTCCTTACATGAATCTTCCTCCTAATCTAATCCTATTGTATTAACACCAATCCTACGGCCCATGCTTTGATTAAAGACTGTATTTCCCCCCGTAATCATCGTTGTTCAACCTTATGTTATACTAAGTCGAGTTTTCTTATCTCGACGTGGATGATATGTTTTTCTATACGATAAAGACAAGGAAATAACCATCGAACAGATGCCAAGTGCTAAGATTTTAAAATCAAACAGTTTATTAATCTATTGATCTCGGATTCTAACCTCAATAATTACTAACAGATGCTTATTAAAAGTTTATATAGTTATTAATATTAGGGTTTGTAAGATTAGTCGAGGTACACGTAAGTTAACCTGAACATTTAAATTAATAAAAAAAGAAATAGATTTGATTTTCATGTGCAAAAATTATTCGAAAAACGGCCGGACCAGCTAGTGTTTAGACAAAAGCTCCAACTGGGGTAGTCTTTATATGCAATAAGGAGTGTTATTGGCCGAAATGTTTGTAGGTGAGATATGGTTTAAAAATCTTATCTAACTTTTTGTTCCTATGAGGGCACAGGAAGGGAGAAGGTACCTGGGTTGTTAGGCTTTGACTGCTTTTCGTTTCATTTTAATTTTAATTCCAATTCGTACGGACCACACTGCTGCTGTGGCCAACAGGAGATATAAAGGATGGTATCAAGTTGGGGGAAATAGTTTCCATCGCAGGGCCGCATGCAGTCGCATTGGACCACCACTTATATATATCACCAAATCTATGGCATGCTTAGGAACTGTTTTTCATTTTGTTTTACAGGAAAAATTATTTTTTATTTTAAATTTAAAAACTTTTAGTGTTTTCAAAACATTTTCGGATGTCAAAATTAATTTTTAAAAATAAAAAAATATCATTTTAATACAATCCTAAATAAAAGAATATTTAGCATCCCAAAAACACTTCAACTTTTACACCGTGCTCTGCCTAGTAGACTTGATAGGGTGATCTCAGAAGCATGCTATGTGAAATTTGATTTGGATTGAGTTTCAAGAACTTTTTCTTTTTTTTTTATGGTGATTTAGAAAATAAAAAATTGGGTAATTTTATCTATCATTCTAGTTTATGACAACTCTCTTATATTATTTTCTCACTCGATGTGGTTATTGTAATTTTTTTATAAGAGATATGGTCATTGTATATAAATAAATATTTTATACACAATTACTTTTTAAACAAGACATATAAATTCCTAAGAATATAGAGGTGAAGGGAAGGATTAGATAAATAATCATGTAATACATGATTTATATTAAAATTATATATTAATCACTTTTTAATACTTAAGAAATAATTAAATCATATTAAAGATTATTTATCTAACCTTAAATGTTTTTTACTAAGCTCCTACCTTATTCACCTATTCAGGAATCTCATAAAGCTTACTATATGGAAATAATAGATATTTGAATGATGATTTCATAATATATGTGATCAAATAGACAACAAGAACATTGGTAAACTTGAAAGTTTATTTATCAAAATCAATTTATTTAATGTAAACTTAAAATAACCTAATATAAATAAATAACTTTAATATTTATAAAATAAATATAAATTACATAATGAGATCACCCTTCCATTATATAATATTCTGCATTATACAATGTCTCTAGCAGAAAGGGATCTGGCTCTGTCATTCATATTGATTAAACCTTGGTTGTTAACTTTTATAGTAGGTGTCTCATCATGGTTATCAACTAAATTAATGGCATAATCACTTGATACTATTACTTGATAAACCGATAGTACTTTTATTGCACTTGAACTTGTTTTCTTCTTTGATATATGGTATCTGAAAGAAAATAAATAAATAAATAAATAAACATAATAATTTCATAACAAAACCATAATAATTGGTTGTTACTCATTCATTATTCTAACTCTCTCACATAATGCTTATAACAAGATCATGCTTATGACAAATTCAATTAATATAATAAATTCAAGATTAGTCCACCTTTTATTGTTCATTTCAATCATTTCAAGATCATACTTATAATAAAATCAAGTAATATAAACTTTCCACTTGCTCTTTTACAAAAAGTGATGATTAAGATATTCAATAGGGTGATAATTCGAAAAACCTACCAATATCATAAAAAAAATTCAATCGAATCAATATTTTTATTCACTATTTCAAAGCCATATTTCAATCATTTAATTTCCCTAAAATAATTTCAAGATATTCAAATATTAATCCAAAATTTATCAAGCCAAATAATCACCATAATCAAATAATTTCCAATCTAATCTTATTGGTACACATCCAAATCATGAAAGCATTATTTAATATCACAACCAATCCAAGAGCAATTAAAAACCACCATATAATTCCTATTATTTCAAAAACAAGTCAAAACATTCTCTAAGATGTCAATTTTACCATTTTAAACTAGAACACAATCTTACAAAATCGGTTTCTCATCTATCTCTATATTCCAAACTCTCAAGCAAACAACCTTGATCAAAATAATTTCATCCAACCCAAATTGCATTCAATTTAAATAAACCCACATAAAAAAACTGCTTAATTCGCATTTAATCTCATTATACTTCCTAAAAAAAAAAAATACTATACTCATAAAATTCACTAACAATTCGACCCTAGTAATAAACCTAAACTTTTAGTTATAAACAAGCCATTAAAATCTATATTTTTGCCCCTACAAATTCAGTCTTTTTCCCTATTTAAATATCAATAACCAAATATTTAATTAGGATTAACAGTACCATATATCAACAACTAAACCTTCAAATCTTTCATTGCAACCCCTCCACCCAAATCAATAGAAAAACTTTTCATTACACATTTTGAGGTATTCGAAACGAAACATCCCTTTGATTTTAGATAACGCATCATTATGATTTATCTTACAAGAAAAAAGAAAAGAAAAATTATAGGTAAAGAGGTGGGGGCATGATGCTCCATCATATGCTCCTGAATTGAGAGTCTGGTTGCCATGGGTTGTGGTGATTATTATGCCAAAAAATATGTGCAACCTAGTGTTGCCAATAATGACATCTTAGGAATAAAAATACATTGAGGTGTGTGCCTATGTGAGGAATCAAATTAAACTTAAGTTACAATCTATATTAAATAGAGATTAAATAGAGATCAAACTAAACTCACTTTTCAATAGCACTATAATTATATATATACAAACAAACAAACAAACTCGCCTATAGCAAACTCAAGGCATGTACGATGAACTCACTAAAAAAGTTGGATCCCAATCTATTTTCATTTCCAATAATGATGTGAAATGCATTGGACAAGAGATAGATAAACAAATTAGAAATGAATCCTGTAATGCTAACATGTCTGTCCTTTAGGTCACCCTCTCTCCCACTTGAATTTAATATATTGGACCGTATGTTGCCATAGTGAATGCATGGTACACTAGCTACTCTTATACCATTATTATAATTACACTTCTTCCATGCCCAATTAAATTAAATAAGATCAACTACCACTCGTCATCTCCAAAATTAGGGTGACGTTTGAGTTTATTGATACAATCAAAAAAGAAATCATCACTTGCTGTGATTAACTAGTAATTAATGCTTAGTTGATGATAGTAATTAGGGATTCTTATGACTTGATATAATAAGACCATTTGCCTTGATTACACCTAACTTGAAATTAACTCCAACTTGTCATCTATCTCTCTCGTATCTCAAAAACACACAGCATTTCCCCCCTGGAATTCTTGGTCTAACTATTATTGCTCGTTCCCTTTGTGATTACGATATAGATAAATGTATTATTCATTAAATATTGCAACTTCCTCGTCCTGAGATTGCATTAATTGAGCTCATGTAGACAGCTTATTTGGTAACGTGACTTTGAAAAGGGTTTTTTTCCCATTATTTTTATTGGGATATTAAATCAAATTCAAGTTGCTGCTTTTGGATCGCATGCAAATTTAATATTTAAGAAAGATATTTTAAAAAGTATTGTTATTATAGTGATGGAGTTAATTAGTTTATCTAGGCTTATTAAATGGTTAGTGCAGAGGATTTCATTGGTGGGGGTGTGGCTTGATTTGAGCCATGAGAAATTAATTTAAAAAATGGGCTACAAGGATGTGATTGAACTACCTAAGAAATCTTGATTTAATCCCTTAATTAAGGTTTAAAATTCTATATCTAGCATCCATCCATGTACTAACCTAAACTTGAAATATCTCTTTAACGCAGCATAGAATATGGACAGCTTTCCTCAACCCTTATAGTCCTAAATTCTAAAGAAAACAAACTAGGTTTCTTGAATCTAGGATTATAACCATTAATTATGGGAGAAAATTCTGAAAACTGTGATGGTTTTATTTTTAATCCTTATTTTATAAATTTACTTTTAGAAAATAGATTATGAGGCCATTTATATGCAACAAAAAAATATTTTGATTCGTAAAATCATAATTAAATTGAAAGTTTTTATCTAAATAGGAAAAAGAATAAAAAAAGAAGGGGGGAAATAAAGAAAATCTTGATACAATATGCCTAGTAGCCTAATTTGGACCTAAAAAACAAATTAAATAATATGTGCTGATATTTATCCAAATATGAAGAAATTTTAAATCAGGTCAGATCTAAAATTAAATCTACTTTTTTTCACTGTGTATTTGACTCGTTTGAAGTTTTCCACAATACAATAAAAAGCAATTATATAAAAAAAAATGAGAAAATCATGCCACAATATCACCGTCAATTGTCATGATGAAAATATTTATCAAATTCAAATTGTCATTACATCATGTGTATACCTTGTCAATATTGGTTGGTTTGGTTCTTAAAAGCATATTATGACCATGAAGAAAATGAAAGGGATCTACCTTGTCCTCCAGTGCTACTCGAGGGACTAAAATTCAATAATTGATGTTAATGTAGAACTACAATTTGTCTTTTTGTCCACAAAATTGTGGGATCACTTAACTATTGAACCTCGTGCCATCTTTACAAATAAACGTTGAAGCATAAGACAAGCAAAATTGGTTCACTTTTCACTTGTTTCATGTGACATATTGTGTGTTGATAGCGTATAGTATTCTCAAAGCTGTGTTTTTTTACAGGATATTCTCACATCTAGCTGCCGAGGACTAGCTTCGTGTGTCAAAAATCAAATAAGAAAATTAAAAAAATAAAAAATGATTTCGATGTATAAAAACTAATTCGAAAAGAAACATATCTCTACCCGAAGAGCGAAACCCCACAGACTTGCGATCTTCTTCTTCTTCTATCGCTCTGGTACAACATAGCATATCACTATCTGATGAACACAGGAGGAGCACGCCGGCACACAATTTGGTGTTTGTGTGTGTGTGGGAGGGAGAGAGAGGGTAAAGTGAAGAGAGTGGCAAACAGCGATAAGCAATAGTGAAATGGACAGCAGCCTTTCTACCTAGATGATGATGAATTAAAAAGATAGAGACAAACAAATTAATGGCTTGGAAAAAACTCTCTCTCTCTTTCTATATATCTATATCTATATATATATATCGGTTGAATTAGAAGGTGATTGGTTATATTGGTGTATTAAGAAATAAAAAAAGAAAAAAGAAGAAAAGAAGAAGCATAGAATTGTGTACAATAGTAATAATGGAATATACTACCCATGATAATTAAACTATACATGCAATAAATACATATAAGGTATAGATAAATACAAAAACAATCTCTTTCTATACTCAAGCTAAAGGGGGCAGAGATTCCACTTGAAGCTTGGATCAAAGATGAGAAAAGGGAGCCTGAGATAGAGACTTGGTATGAACATGAGCTAGTTGATCCTTCAAAGAGATGAAATGAACTTAAATATTCTTTTTAGCAACTCTATTATGAAAAAAAAAAATTGATAGCTAAGCTCAACATGTTTAGTACGAGCATGACATACATGATTGAAATATAAAATAAAAGGCACCCAATTTATCCCACCACAAAGTAGTAATAAAAGGGGAATGAAGTTAAAGTTTTAGCAATAATGATCAAATCCATAAAGTTATAGCAATGTCATGACTCATGTCAATAAACCATCTCACATAACAGTATAAGTTTTGAGGTAAAGCTCCAAAATATGATTTATATTATTCTTTAATATATCCTTTCAAGTTAATGTCTTTTGGGCTTGAAACTTGAATACACCCACACTACCTCGTGCTTGATTTTTATCAAATATAATAGGGGTGATGAGATTCAAATTCTTGATTATTGGGTCAACAAAGCTCTGATACCATGTTAAAGAACTATCTCGCCTAACAGTTTAAGCTCTTAGGTGAGACTCCAGAATATGATTTATATTATTCTTTAACACATCCCTTCAAGTGAACATTTTTTTGGCTTGAAACTTGTACAAGCCCATACTATCTTGTGCTTGATTTTTTTTCAAAAAAATAGGAGAAGTGAGATTCGAACTCGTGATCATTAGGTCAACAAGGGTCTAATACCATGTCAAAGAATCATCTCATCTAAAAATTTAAGCTTTTAGATAAGACCCCAAAATATAATTTATATTATTATCTGACAAGTCAAAATCTTGAATTCAACTTTCATGGAGGATCTAACAATAACACACTAAAAAACATGAAATTTACGGACTAGTATCCCCAAGTCAATGATGTCAAATAATCATCAAAAATAGAAAGACATGCAAACAAGAAGGCTTAAGGCAGCAACTTTGTAGAAAACTCAAATATGATGTAAAGGTCATCTTTACACTCACCAAAAAGACGCACCTTCTTGTTTATTAAGTGCTTAACATAAAACCTAAAAGCCTGAAATTCAAAAAACATATTATTTTCAAGACAACTTTTGACTAGACAACATAGGCTTTTTAATGTGCAGAACATGTAATATATGGGATAAGATGAAAGTATGTTTTGGTGCATGAACTCTAGATTGAGCAATGAAAGATAACAAGGCCTTCACCATTCCCACCATGCAGGTGATCATTACCTAGATAAGGTCCTGAGTTCGTTATACTTGCGATGTCAGGTGTGACATGATGATTAACATCTGTATCAGGAAATCAAGTAACAAGAGTGGTCGCATGGGCAATATTAAAAGTCAAATTAGCATTAACTTGAAGATTGTTTACGGACAATTGTGAACATTGTTGCGTTGAATTCTAAAAAAATATAACATAACTGATAATTGATTGACCGAGTACTAGACGACTGGTTTGAACCACCGAGGTAATTACCTTGCTACCAAAATTATGACTAAAACTCTAAAATGAACCATAGCAATTATTACCAAAATTATATTCATAATTTCCATGATTATTGTTCTTCTAAACTCAATGAGAACGAGCTCTATAACCATGATTATGGCTGTAATTATTACTAGTAAACCCTGCCATGATTATGGCTGTAATTATTACCAGACAACCCTGAATGACACTATAAAAGGAGAGCTAAAGGAGGTTATCATGGCGTTGGCAGCAGTGGAGCTGTCACAGCAGGTTGAAGAGAAGCCTTATGAAGAAACTCAAGTGTGAGAAGATGGTTGTGAAGATCGGTGTATAAAACAGGTTTTTATTTGATGAAGATGTTGTTCACCTTGTCTCATGATCAATTTATCTTGTTGCTTCCATGAAAAAAGAAAAGAAAAAAAAAAGGATTGAGAAGACATGGACATATCAGCAGATGCAATATATGAAGGAGGGCATGAGAAAGAACCAGTAATAAAAGAGTACAGTCCTTGGCCTAACAAGTAGGGTTTCGTCCGCATCATCCAGTGCAAAAAAACTAGTGTTTGATAATTTTCAAGAGATTATTTGCTGAGTGTTTGACAAAGGAATGAAAGCCCCATGAGAAATGGAAAAACAGCAGCCATGAGAGGCAGAGAGATAGCAGTAGAGGCATTGACAGTAGCAGCAGAAACATTAGCAATGGCAGCAGAGGAGCTAGGAACCAGAAAATAAAACAAATATAAAGGAAGGAATCAGTGCAGTCATATTAATTATTTACTTTACTGGATTTCAGCTAATACAATGCCAGTATATAGCGTGACAAAAAGATTGACTTCGAACATTGAGCAACCTAAGAAATTCAGCTATTTAATTAGTACCCTCTAAAGAAGTCCTAGCTTGTTTTGAGTTAGTAAAAGTGAAGCATATAATAGGCAGATAAACTTCATAAAATTCTGCTACCCCACTAATTATCCATGGATCATTAATTAATGCTGATAATTTCTCAAGATTCATGGCTATAGGGTCTGCAAGCCTTGTGATAGAGCATCTTTCAAGTTCAATGATTTTGAATTCCAAAGCCAAAAAGTATTTGGTATATGGAGATATTGATTGTTTAAAATTGTGGTAGAAATTATTTTCGAAAATATTTTTTATTTAAAAATATATTTAAATATTTTTTTATTTTTAAAAAATTATTTTTAACATTAATACATGAAAATAATATAAAAATACTAAATTTTTTTAATTAAAAATAAAAATAAATAAATATTTTTTTAAAAAAAAATACATTTGAATTCCCACCTTAGGTAGAGGGGAATAGTTTAATAAATCCTCCATGGAAACTGAAATTCCATGGCCTCTATGAAAAAACAGAAGAAAAGAAAAAGAATGAAATTGATAAGCCATGCATGTCCCAAAAGATTATTATTTTTTGTTGGAAACTGATCAATGCCTATAAAAAATGATAAATCAAGCAATGTGCAGAAGGATGGGGGAAGAGTATCCACTGATGCATAACCTGCTTACAAGAATTAACGTACTCACTTATTACAACACCTTTACCAGACATACATACGTAGCTGTTGCTGCATGTTTTCCTTTTTCTTCATCATCTTCCCCTCCCCACTCTCGAGGACAATAGGGTTTCACTGCTCTTGTGAAAGCAATTCATTAGCAGTATCTGCTGGTGAAGAAAGGATTCCATCAGTTTTCTTCAAATTTCGCCAGTGGATCTGGAAGTGTCTGCCGCGCACATCAAGTTTGAGGGGGGACCCCTCTGATTTCATGACAACAGTATGTCACACAACCACAGAGGAACACAGTCTTTCAAGTTCGAGAGCTAGCTTGATTTTCCTGGATAGCTTTTTCCACTAATAAGTTTCGTTAATTTTAATCTTGTCTACTTGTGCTCATCCAGAATGGGAAACTCCGTGTACTGAGTTAGTTCAATTCATGGTGATCATGGAAGATATTAGGATTACAGAAAAAAATCTAAGAAACAAACAAAAGAAACCGAAGTTCAATGAGGCATGGCCTTGTCGAGATAGGTTTTAGGACCACACCTTAACTCAGCTGGACCACCATGCTGGAATGCTCTACCCTCCAGTTGACGGCTATCTTGTTTTATGTTTCAAAATATTTTTAATTGTGTGCGTGTCTGTGTGCACGCCTGTGCCTGTGTTGAAGGTAAGATTGGATATTGGTTTAGTATACAGTAATGATTCTTTTTTTTTTAAATTATTATTATTATTATCATAGACAATATAATCTATTTTAATTTCATAATTGAGTTCAATTATTGGTAAGATTTGGGTAGCTAATTACCTACGCTAATATTGAAAATTGAACATTTCACAGCTAGCAGGTTGCAAGTTGCATGATCAAATCCAGGGTGTGAGACACTAAACCTAACCAAGTTGGGGATTTTAATTCGGGGGCTCAATGCAAAAGCAGCAAGTTGTTTTCATCTCATGAACAATGCATCGACCATTTGAATCCTAGAAACTATCTGCTCTGTATGCTTGAGCCATTTCAAGATTAGTATATGTATACTGGTATCTTTTTTTTCTTCACACTTTTTTTTTTTTTTTAATTCTTTTGCTTTCCATTTAAAAATTATAGCTTCATTTTATAAAAAATAATGTTTTTTAAACCATGAAATGTCATCGGTGAACCATTTTAAACTTTTTTATTTTTTCATTCACATCCTCTTTCTTTTATTGGGTTTTTTATCGTTTGCGAAATGCTTTTTAGATGTGAGGAACCTTATCCCCTAAGAAGTGTATTTATGAACTCATGTGAATAAATAAAACCCTGGTTGTTTCAGGTTCTTACAAGGGATGTATGTCCTGACTTGAATTTAAGACCTGCTATGTAAATCACAAGCCTTTTATTATCATGGAACGCCCTTTGGAGACCTTTTTTATATCATCATTTTGCAAAACAATGAAATACATCATAAAATAACGATACAATTCACTATGCATTGCAACAGCAAAAACTTTTCTATTATCAATTTAACCAATTCACATTAAATTAACTTGAGATTAAGCTTGATATTTTATTTTGGATGGTTTTACAAGGAGTTCTTGCCATATTTAGAATAAATTTTGACATTTAGTTAATTCTCCAAATGATGTTACATTGGTGATTCTGTTTTAAAGTATTTTGTTGCTTCAAATTATATTAAAATAGGTTTTTTTAGAGAAAAAAACTATTTTTGACATTAATATATCTAAATAATCTAAAAAATATATATAAAAATAAATAGACTTTAAATTACTAGATTGACCCTATTTGAAAAGAAATATGTCTAAGAATAATTTGTTGTTCGGACGGACCGGTTAATATTGTTTTTGAAAATATTTTTTTTAAAAATATATTAACATAATATGTTTTTATTTTTTAAAAAATATTTTAAATATTAGCACATCAAAATAATTTAGAAATATAAAAAATAATAATTTATAACCAAAAATTAAATTAAATTTTTTTAAAAATATTTTTATAATACAGCGATAAATAGACATTTTATTAAGATGGGATGGGGGATCGACTCTCTTTTTGTCGAGAACAGTTTGTTTGTAAATAAAAATAGAAAAATAATTCTATACAAGAGAGCTCCAGCATGGGTTTGAAGGCCCGTTGACAATGTAAAGGCCTACGATGACAGTGAATTTAAAATTATCATAGCTGATGATGGGTAAGCAAATCATAATTAATGTTAATTTTACTTTCAGAAATTTAGATTTATGGGATCCAATAACTAAAGGGAGAATCACTCATCAATGAAATCCTGTTGTGAAGCTTTGGGCTGCGACAATATTTTGGTAGCTAGGCTGGCTCAGGACAATGTCAATTGGGCCAACAAGGGTTTAAGGATCATGTAAACAGAAGAATCACAGGCTTTATTGCATTTTGTGTTTTTACAATCCTAGTTCCATGTCAGAAAAGCGTTTTGACAACCTCGATCACAGCCCTCTCTAGGGTTTAAATCACAATATTCTCCCTCTCTTCTCCTTGAGCACCGTAACAGAGTCACAGAGCCAACAGGATAACAGGGAGAAGAGCAAGAAAGTAGTAATGGATTCATTTTCTTCACATTCAAGTATGGGATCTGGGTCACCCCAAATGTCATCTGAAGATTTTAAGGACCAGTTAAAGAATCAACTTGCACAAGCTTATGCCCAGGAGTTCCTAGAGGTTCACTTTTTCTTTGTTAATCACTCTCTCTCTCTCTCTCTCTCTCTCTCTCTTTATTATCTTATAATGCATAATTTTATTTTATTTTTTTACTATCTTTGGTGGTTTAGTGGATAAATTATTTGGTTCTGCGTTGTTTTAGCTTAAAGGATGACTAAAGGTGATATTGTTTTAGTCGTCAAAGATGAGTTGTATGTCTTTTCTTTCAAAGAATGATTTTTTTTTTATCTGGGTTTTTATTTATTTTGATTTTAATGTGAGAGTTGCGTTCGGTTTTAGGGGAATACATTACAAGGGCTGGGGAGTGATAATGATGTACTTTCCAATTTGTGTGCTGATGATATTTCTTGCACCACTTAGGTTAGGTTTTCTCATTGGTAAGAAGCTTAGTTGCGTGCGCTGGACTGTCTGTGCAATTCTATGTGCGGGAATTGGGAATCAGAAATTACCTTCTGATCATCAGATTAGAATTTTAGATGGCAGTCTTGCTCCTTAAATGAAATGATGAGGGTGAATTTACAGTTTGATCGGTTTAAGCCCAATAGCTGAGCTTGTGTAACTTAACATTTCTATGAAGAGGTTTTACGCTGGCTACCTTATTTACCTGTAATTAGCATTCCGTTGGAGGCTATAAACACATATATCTTGATATTAGTACTTAATTTCAAGTTCATCTCGTTACATAGTCATGTTTCGAAAACTCTGTCAGGTGCTAGGGAGGATTTTGGAGCTAATTTATTCTCGAATCACTTCATTGGCTGGAACTTGTAATCAGATATTTAGGACTTGGTGGTATCACAAAGTTGACTTTAGTGGCACATTTCTTAGAAGCATTTGCTTTCTTGAATTTCTTGATGTCTTGTACTTTACAATAACTTCACTGGCATTTGCGTGTAATTGTCTACATTACTTGTTATTTCATTTTCAATGCAGACTGTGAGGGACAAATGCTTTGCTAAGTGTATCACAAAACCAGGGTCAAGCCTGAGTGGGAGCGAAAGCAGCTGCATCTCCAGGTGTGTGGAACGCTACATCGAGGCTACTGGCATCATCAGCAGAGCTCTTTTCAATGCGCCACGCTGAACTTAAAGAAAGTTGCCTCCAAAGATGCCCTGCAAACGATGGGAACTCTACAGCGAGAGCAGAGATTTTGTATTTTATATTGTATCCCATTTCTAGCATTTATCATGGGAACATATATTTTCTTATCATTGATCTGTAGAAGATATATTCGGTTGAATTCAGCCATTTTTTTGACCAATTAATTAGTTTGGCGTAGAATCTTTTAATAAGCCAAGGGGATTTACATGCCCTTGCAATATGAGAATGTTAAAATAGCGAGTAGAGAGCATCGTAAAGATTACAGGGGTACTGCGATCTCAATGAATGTATAGAATCTATCAGCCAACATTTACTTGAAATCCCTTTACCTGACGAATATACCTCTGCCTTGTACTTTTGAAAAGTTGGAAACCCTTTTTCCATCTCTAAATTGATTTGTGTTGGATCGGCTGTTTAGGGGCTTAATTTATTCGGAATCATCAAACCACTCCCTCCATGGCGCCATTAACATAACTACAACTATCCATCACATAACTAGCATGCTTATAGCCTGTTAACCCGTATCCAGCTCAACCTGAGATCTTCTCCGAGCTTCTCGCTATGATCCCATGGTTTTCCAGCTTCATTGAATACTAAGAAAGAAGTCAAGCTCTTATGATTATTGCAGTCATCTATAAGGTCCAATGTTCCAGATTAAAACAGATAATTTATTGAGAATTTTTACACCTTTTCCAGTATACACTTCCCCTTGACATGAGAGTGCTAAACTAGCAACCTTAGAGCAACGTAAAAAATTACAAAAACAGTGATCTCGATGAATGTAAATAATCTGTCAGCCAAAGCTTCCTTGGACTCTCTTCTCCTCGTCATTTCTCTCTTCTGTTTCTCATACTTCCTCAATCCCTCTTCAAATTTAAACTGATTTGCACTGCGCTGGCTGTAAAGAGCCTTACTCAGAATCATCAAACTACTCCTTCCATTGACATGGGCACCTTCTATGTTCTCAATTCTCATGCTGATTTCGCTCCATTTCAGGCACTCCTCTCTTTCTGTCATCTTGATTCTGGTTGTTATTATGAATCTGGCCAGCTTCTGAGGAAGCAAACTTTCTTCCACCGGTAGAACGCACCCAAATTGCATCACATAAGTGGCATGATATGGCCAACTCTTCTGTACCGATAATGGCTTCCAGCTTGAGAGATTGACAGCTTTGCCTGTCTTCTTGTCCACCAGTATCCAACTCAACCTGAGATCCTCTATCAGCTTCTTGCAGTGATTTTCTTTTGATTTTCCAGCCTCATTGGTTGATGATATGGGAGAATCTAATGCGTCATCATCGTCATCGTCTTTCAGGCCCATCAATTCCAGTTTAAATGGATAATCTAGAAACCATTTCTGTCGCTCGTCAGCGATCATTTCCCAGTTGCTGTCAACAAGTCCATGCTTGAATATATCAACAGCCTCAGGTATGCCATCCAAAATCCTCGACAAGACACATCTGTTCTTGTAATAAACATCAATCAATGACAGTAGATCAGAAGGAGAAGTGGGGGGCTTTAGGTCAGCACATTCAGGCAGTTTCAGGGAGTTGGCACTGGCATCTTCATCATACAAGACAAGTGGGCAGGCGTCCAAGTAGAATTTGTCGAAGCAATCGTGAAAAGAACCTGAAATCAGATGTTCGGCTTCTTCAAGAGCAGTGGAAGGCCACCTGGAATGACACAGCTTTTTCCACAGTCCTTGATCTCGAGCAATGACTCGGAGCTCAGAACATGTACCAGCAACTGAAGCGAGGGCTGAGCCATCTACGCGAGACAAGATATCGGTTAGCAGGTCTCCATTGATGCTCTGGAGATGACATATCAGACGCTCCATCATATCTATCTTGGAATATATTTTTTCTCGCTATCTTTTTGGTGTGGCTGAATTTGGAAATAAAAAAAGAAGAAGCAGTGTCTATTTCTATATAATCTATCAGAAACACTAGAGAATCTACATTTCTATGGCCCTCACGGGTCAAAAAGGCTTGATCCAAACGTGTTTAATCTTTAATGCAAGAGCACCGTGTGGCGTGTGATCCTTGTGTTTCATATGATTTCACAACTTTGACTTAGACCCTTCGTGAGCTGGACTTGCCACCACCAATCAAGTGGTTTAGATGTGCCACTCATGTGCATTCGATTTGACTAGGCACCTGGTGTGAAAGAGACTTACCTTTAATCTTTTGGAAATGTAAGGGCATGTGCTTTTATTAGGAGAGTTTCTTAAGTGCATAGTAGTCTTGTCAAATCATAATATTTGCAATTAGGTCCTTGTACTGTTAAGTTTCTTAATGTGGTTTTGTTATCAACACTCTTTACCTTATATTTAAATCCCTACATTATACACTCGACAATGAAATATCTTAAACTCAACTCAAAAGTTTTTCATTTTAATTAATATAAATTCCTTTAATTTATAGAAAAATAGAACATTTCAATTAAATTTAAAATGATATAGTTACAATAATAAACTTAGCAGATATTAATGTCTTTATATGGAACCATATATTCGATAATTAAAAATATCAATTTCTTGCACTCATAAGATTTAAACGTTAATAAAGTTTATTCTACAATGCATGCATGCATATATACATACATACATACAAAAATCAAACTAAACATAAAAATTTTAAATAATAAGAATAATATATATCCTTGGTTGCTGGTATTTATTTCTAATATTTGGTTGTTGGTCGACCAATTCAGCCTCCCTAACATTTTATTTTGAGAATGAAGAGGCTAGAGAAATACTAATTTTCAAGCTACATCTACCTTTCATAGATTATAAGTCATTTTCTCCTGAGGAAGAAGCAATTATTCCATTTTGAAATTGTATTATCATGCACCAAACAATATTATTATTCTTCATAGATAATTAATTTCAAGATGAGGCATTGAATTAGCCATGAGTCCTCTTCCTCATATGAAGTTTATGGCATAGTTTTGCTTGTTTTTGACACCATAAAACCGCTCATCCACCCACACCATGTCACAATCTTGTTTGATATTATGTTTTAAAAGTGTTTTAAAAAAAATATTTTTTATTTTAAATTAATTTTTATATATATATTCTTATATAATTTTTATGTGCTGATATCAAAAATTAATTTTTTTTAAAAAAATATTATTTTAATATAATTATAAATAAAAAATACTTCTAAACTCTTATCGTAAACTCAGAATCGTAAAATAGTAAAATTGTACTTGAAATTTACTATACAAAAATCATAAAATCACAACTAAAATCATTTAGGTAGAAAAATTATAAGTAAAATATTTTTTAATACAATATAATATAATTATGGTCATAAAATTTTATTAGTTAAAATTTATACATGATTTTAAATAAATTAAAAATACATTACAAAACAATTATATTAGTATATTAGTATTTAAAAAATATTAATTTAAAAAAAAATAGGAGAGAAGGGGGGTGATTTAAAAAAAAAAAAAAAACTAGGAGAGAGGGGGCACGCCTAGCCTAGGGTGAGAGAGGGGGTGGGGATGGGTAGCTTGGGGGACAGACGAGGAGGGGGAGAGGAATAAGACTAGATCTAGGCCTTATGAGGTGGAAGAAAGGATTGTATTTGAAAAAATTGACGGGATTGTAAAATTAAATTGATCTGGTCTAATTTTATGATCTAGATTTATTTTTATAATTTTTATCTAATTTTAACGGGATCTAATTTTTCTATTCGATTTAACTAATTTTATTGTTTTAACTTGTAAAATTATAATTTTACAAGTCAATTCATAAGTTTAACAACAATGACTGCATTCCCAAATAATCCCATAAAAAAAATCAACTAACAAATTTAATAACAATGACTACACTCCTAAATAATCCCTAAATAATCTCATAAAATAATCAACTCACGGGTTTAATAACAATAACTGCACTCCAAAATAATCACATAAAAAACTTCAAATAGAAACCTCTTAGGTGGGCGCCATGAAACCACTTATCCACCAAC
Organism: Salix dunnii; assembly: GCA_015731905.1. Classification (NCBI taxonomy): domain Eukaryota; kingdom Viridiplantae; phylum Streptophyta; class Magnoliopsida; order Malpighiales; family Salicaceae; genus Salix; species Salix dunnii. The sequence goes on along the minus strand of CM027674.1, from coordinate 34,282,465 downwards.
CAAGCTAGGAAACCTATGCTAAGTCTCTCTCTCACACAAAATGTCAACAAGCGAATGGGAAATGTCAATAGTAATCATAAATGCAAAATAAATTGTAAGTTATCCTCGTGATCTCTTACTTCAAGTTTCAAAACTCTCCTGGCCTTGCCTTCTTTCTTCTTCTTCTTTTTAGTTAGCACTGGTTTCAAGCCGACTAATTCTAGATACACCATTCTTTGCCGCTAGAGTGAGCAAAAAAAAATTGAAAAATCAATTAAATTGAGAAATCTAAAAATCATTCATTTAGAAAAATCAAAATATTAAAAAAATTGATTAGACCAATTAGATTTCTAAAAAAATCTGGTCTAGTTTTGGTTTTTTAAGATTAAAACTGATAATAAAACCGAATCGGTTCAAATTAATATATATAGAAAGAAAAATTATTTTTCCGGTCAATTCAATTTTTTTGATATGATTTCAATTTTGGTAAAATGAGAGAAGAGAAAGACTTTGTTAAAGTAAAAAAACAAAAAATAGCCCAAAAAAATTGAAAACTCTTTTTTATTTTTTCAGTTAAAAACTAAACCGAACTGAAACTGATCAATCTAAACTAGTTTTGGTTTGATTTTGAGTTTTTTTATTTGATTATTTTTATAAATAAAACCAGAAAATGAATACCCCTGCTTACTTCTCATAAAAATTCCCCAGATCTTATGTATTGGGCTAACTTATAGGGTTGAACCTGTCTGTTGGGCTATAAAGCCCATAGAAATGGTGTGTTTTCAACAACAAAAATTCAGTTGAAAAAAACCCACAGCAAATACTCATCTCTAAGCCAATTCATGGAGAAATAAAAAGGAAAAGAAAGAGGCATGGTCGATTCTAACTTCTAAAGTAGTAGACCTTTCCTGTTCTATAATTATAATTAAAAAATTGTAATAATTACTACAGAAACTTTGATGACTAGACTTCAACCTACTTATATCACATCTGTCTTTACTATAGTTATATGTTGATCTTGTGTTTTGAACGCCACCAAAATTCTCTATAAAGACGAAATAATTGCCATAGTTTCTACCTTGCTTGAGAGAAAATTTCGAAAATCAAGGATATTCTCTCTGTGGAATAAATCTATGTTTAGTGGGAGAATTCAATATATATATATATATATATATATATATATATATATATATATATTAACCAATGAATTAGAGCGAATCTTATGCCTAAAATGGGCAACCATGAAAATAAATAAAAAAACAATATATCATAATAATTCATTAAATATTGTGATGATATCAAATCTATGAAAACCATACATTATCTTATAAACTAGATTTAGAAATCCCAAGCAGTCTCTTATAAAAAGTTAAAAATAAATTATTTTTATTTTAAATTAATTTTTTTAGTAATTTTTAATCATTTTGATGTAATATTGTCAAAAATAATTTAAAAAAAATTAAAAAAACTTTATTTTAATTTTCTAAATAAAAAATCACTTTAAAAAACAATTTTAATTACATTCTCAATCAGACACTTAAAATAATCTGGGTTTCATAAATTTTAAAATTACAGTTAAACTATAGACATAATTCTAGTTTAATAAACTATATAATTAATAATTGAATGCTAATAACTCAGAACAGGATTAAATAGTAGTAAACTAACACAGTAAAAGAAAGTCATAGATTTTCATCTCGATTCAGTGATCAAATTTAAGATTATAAATATAATTGTTGTTAATAAACTCGTTTAAATAATGTCGACTTTTCTCAAATTAAAACCCATCGTTCTTATCCATAAACAAATTTGGTAGACATTATAGATAAGTAATAGCAATTCAAAACAGGTTTCCCCCTTGAATTTGAAAGATAGTGTCCATCGAGATCATCTTCTCTTATCTTGACTTCTAGTAAATAAAAATAATTTAAAAATACAGAAAAAAAAAATTAAAATCTAACACGACAGAGTCGGCAAACATGACGCCGTAATTTTGATGTATATCTTATAGCCACGTTTCTGCTGTCGTGGCAAGCATCACAGCCGTAGCTTTTGATGTATATCTTATAGCCACGTCGCGGCTTCGCCGGCAAACATGACTGCCGTAGTTTTGATGCTTATCTTATACCCACGTTTTATATATGATCCTCGCCGACGCAATAACGGCTGTAGAGTTAGTGGTATTTAACAAGACCAGACCGGCTAACCAGCCCAAATTGTAGTCGCTCTTCGATCCAACTGGTCAAATCATGCCAACAATCTTGTTCAAAATCCATTTAGCCGCTGTGGTCTAGTGGTAGGTGATTACGATTAAGAGATTTTTTTATTTTTATAGTTTTATGTTCAATTATTTCTAATATAATAATAATTAGAGAATTAATTAAGATGGATGTAAATTGACTTGAATATTTATATTAAAAAAATCCATTCAACCTGATTATATATGTAATCAACGTGATCTAGCATTTGATTTATTGGTCTGATTTGAAAATATGATGAAATCTAAAAAGAGTATGATTTTGGATTTTAAAATCTTCGATATAATCATCTTAATCGAACAAATAATAATTAGTTTTATCAATACCTTCAACATATGTTTTTTAAAGTAGCTTCCCAATAAAATCATTTTGTTGATCATTACGCACTTGTTGTTATATATATATATATATATATATATATATATATATATATATATATATATATATATATATATATATAAGCATAGACATCAAAATATAAGTAAACGAGACAAGAGAGAAATATTTTTCTTCTTATGAATTCTTCTATTTTTTTCAAAGTGTAAAGAATACAAATAAAAGGTTTATTTATAGGGAAAAAAATGAACTCAAAAGTTATAGAAATCTAAGAGACTAAACTCAAGAGTTATGGACATTCAATAAACATAAATATGAATCTATAACACTTTTCTTAGAATGACCATGTATTTTAAAATTTAATATAGGACTTTATATAGATACTTCAAGATCTATATATGAATACTTCATAATTCATTAAAACAATATCAAATTGCCTCATTAAAACACTGTAAAGGAAAACCTTGTGAGAAAAAACTCAAGTGAAGGAAAAAGAGTACAATTTGTATGGACTTCCCCCAAAAAATACGTGTCTTATTATAAATCTTTAAGATGATGCGTTCCAATATTATGAACAAGTTTTTTAAAAGTTGAGGTTGGTAAAGACTTTATAAATAAATATGCTAAATTATCACATGACTTAATTTGTTTGATATCAATTTCTTCCTTTTCCTGGAGCTCATTGGTATAAAAGAATTTTGGTGAGATATATTTTGTTTTGTCTCCTTTAATTTAGACTCCTCTTAATTGAGTGATGCAAACAACATTATCTTCAAATAATATTATAGGACGCAGAATCTATATTTTTTTATTTATGTGTTGGATAATTGATCTTAGCCATATATATTCTCGACTTGTTTCATGTATCGCGATAATCTCTAAATGATTTGATGAAGTAGTCATTAATGTTTGTTTGACAGATCTCCAAGAAATTACAGTACCTTCATAAGTAAATAGATAACATGTTTGTGATCTCTCTTTGTAGGGATCAGAAAGATAATCTGTATCTGCATATCCAATTAATTGTGAATTTGATCCACAATAAAATAACCCCATTTTGGTTATTCTGTGAAGATAGTGAAATATATGTTTGACTCTATTACCATGTCTTTTTTGTGGGAATGAAACTATATCTTGTCAATAAATTTATTACAAAAGCTATATCTGGTCTTGTATAATTTGTAAGATACATAATGTTTCAATAACACTAAGATATGGTACTTCATGACCAATAATTTCTTCATCTTTTTCTCGAGATCAAAACGAGTCTTTTTTTTAATCAAGTGATTGGGCAATCATAGGTGTATTCAAAGAATAAACAGTGTCTGTCAAAGGAAATATATACACATAAGAAAATATATTTCTATATGGAAATATGGCAGATTTTCAGAGACAAACTTAAATGGCAACAGATCTATATTGATGGTAGATTTCCAGGAATAATAACAACAGATTTGCATTTATTCTTTTTAATATTGATTGTATATGATAGGGGTTGAATATCAGCTTGTAATTACTTCTTTTCAAAGCATATAATTCTGTATATATAGGGTTGTAAGGTGTAATGAACAGATCATCTTTTTATGGCATAGAAACTCCTAAATTGTCATGGTATCAGAGCCCTTAGTCTAAGTATCATCTGTCCCGAGTTTTCTTCAAAGTTCTTAGTCTCAATTAGTTTGTGTTCAACATCATATCTTCTAACAAGTCTGATATTTCTTTGATTTGGTTTAATGGCAAGAATTACTCTGCCTGGGCATTTCATCTCAGGATCTTCATCAAAGGCAGGGAGCTGTGGGGGCATATTGATGGCAGCAACCCAGCTCCTGACAAGGACAAAGTCAAAGCCCAATATGTCAAGTGGGAAGTCAAGGATGTACAAGTCATGGCATGGATTTTAGGTTTTGTTGAACCCAATATCCTCTTGAATCTTTGATCATCTCAAACTGCTGCTCAAATGTGGACATACCTGAAGAAAGTTTACAGCCAACAAAGCAATGCTAAAAGGTTTCAGCTTGAGCATGAATTGAGTATTCTTCAACAGGACAGTCTCTATCTCTGAATTTTATTCTAGATTCACTAATCTTTGGATTGAATACACTGATATCATTTATGCTGATTTACCATCTGAAGGCTTGAGTAGTCCAGTCTGTCTATGAAACAACTCAAAGGGATCAATTTCTAATGAAGCTAAGATCAGAATTTGAAGGTACCAGATCTAATCTCATGAACCGAGAGTCTGTCCCCTCCTTGGATACATGTCTCAATGAACTTCTTCATGAAGAACAACGTCTTTCTACTCAATCCACCATGGAACAATAGCATACTACAGTTTCTGTGGCATATGCAGCACAAGGTAGGCCACGAAGTAGGGATATGAGTGTTGTCCAGTGTTTTTGCTGCAAGGGTTTCAGACACCTGGCTGCAAATTGTCCAAAAAAATTCTACAACTACTGCAAAAAGGATGGGCATGTCATCAAAGAATGCCAAATTCGACCTCCTAAGAAGAAGGAGACAGCATATACTGCCTCAATTGGTTCTTCTAGTGTTGGCAGTTTTGTAACACAAACTACTCCTGCTCAAACTCATGCTTCAGCTCCTGTTTCTGCCCAAACCATAACCCCTGAAATGATTCAGCAAATGATCATGTCTGCATTTTCAGCTTTAGGACTCTCAGGTAAAACCCTCACCACATCATCTCCTTGGTATTTTGATTCTGCAGCCTCTCATCACATGACAAACACTGCTAATTCCCTTACTATTAACTATTTATGTGTGCGTCGATTAATGTATAAATATTCCATTATGAAAGATAATCATTATGTAAACAAAGATAAAATTTTGTTTTTCCGAGATCTTTTATCTCAAATTCATTTTTCAATTAGGTTGCAGTTTTTGTGAGCTCTTTAGGAGTACTAGTAATATTTAAGTCATCAATATATACTATAATAATTAAAATTCAGATATTATTTTCTTAATAAAAATGAACAAACAAATCTCATCATTCTCAAACCTCCTTTTTAAGAGGTATTCATTAAGACGATTATACCATATTTGACTAGATTGCTTTAGCCCATATAATTTTTTTTTGTAGTTTAATAGAATAAACACTTCTAGGTTTATTACAAAAGGTTTCAAGCATTGTAAATTCTTTAGGGAATTTCATATGTATGTTTTTATCTAATGATCCACATTGATATTTTACAAATGCATCAATTATACACATATCTAACGTTTCTGAGACTACTAAACCAATTAAAAATCTAAAAGTGATTGCATCTATCATTGAAGAATACATTTTCTCATTATCAATGTCGAATCTGTATGAGAAACCTTGTGCAACAAGTCATGCCTTATATTGTATAATTTTGTTGTTCTCATTTCATTTTCTAACAAATACTCATTTATATCCAACGGCTATAACACCTTTAGGTGTATGGGCTACAGGTACAAATACTTTATATTTTGCAAGTGAGTTTAACTTTATTTGAATTGTTTCTTTCCACATTGGCCAATCATTTCTATGTTATTATTCTTCAACAGTTTATGGTTGAAATTAAAAATCATCACTTCTGGTGATGCCAAAAGCAACCTTAAATACAAATACATCATCTACGATAATTTTATTTCATTTCAAAATCTCTCCTATATGAACATAGTATATGGAGATTTCATTATTTTTAGGTACTTAGTTTTCTTTAGGAGGTCAGTATTAAAAGATGACTTGAACAGAAGATTTGATATTTGTTTTATGAGTTAGGACTCTCCAAGAGTACCATCATCTATCCGTTGGATTTTTTTGTTTTCTATGATTTTTTTTTAGCTCCAATAGGTCTCTCGTGTTTCAGGTGTGATATAGATTCATTTGTTGCTATATTAACCTTATTTCCTCCAAGAATTTCAATTCTAGATTGATCATTTTTAGCACAAATATGAGATTTAACTATCTTTTCACTACTAATGAAAACATCCGGTAATTGATTTGCAATATTTTATAAATGAATTATCCTTTGAACTTCAAGTTCACATTGATTTGTTCTTGGATCAAAATGAGATAACTTCGAGTTATTTCTAGTAATTTCTTATCGTGCTTCATGTATTGAATTTGCTTTCTCTAATTATGAGAAAATGTTCTCATTGAAATGGTAGTCTTCAAAACATGCCTTAAAAAATCATCAATCAAGGGTTCAAGGAATCTAATAATCGATGAAGAATCAAAACCAATATAAATTCCTCTTCTTCATTATGGACTCATCTTAGTCCTTTGTGGGGGTGCTACAGGCATATATACTGCACAACCAAAAGTTCATAGATGAAATATATTTGGTGATATGCCGTAAACAATTTGTAAAGGAGAATAGTAATGGTAAGCACTTAGTATAATTCTAACTAGTGATGCAACCTGTAATATACCATGCCCCCACAGATGTAGGCAATTTTATTTTCATAAATAATGGTCTTGTAACTAATTAAAGTCGCTTAATAAATAATTATGTCAGATCATTTTGAGTATATCCATAAGCAATAGGATGTTCAACATCAATTCTAATAGAACTGTAAAAACTATTAAATACTTGAGAAGTAAACTCAATATCATTGTCCAATCGAATTTTCTTGGAAGGATAATCAGGAAATTGTACTCGTAGTCTAATAATTTATGATATTAATCTAGAAAATGTAATATTTTGACTGGAAAGTAAATAACCATATAACCATTTACTTGATACATCAATCAATACCATAAAATATCTAAAAGGTTCGTATGGTGGATGAATAGGCCCATATATATCTCATTGAATTGTTTCGAGAAAAGATGATGATTTTATAAGAACCTTTGATGAAGATGGTTTGGTAATTAATTTACCTTAAGAACATACAACACATGGATTTTCACTTGGTAAAAGAATTTTTAAGTTCTTTAAAGGATGTCCATATGAATTCTCAATAATTTATCTCATCATTATTGATCCTGGATGTTCAAGTCAATCATGTCAAAGCATAAATTGTTTTAGGTTAGAATACTTCTAGTATATCACAACATTTGATTCAATAGATTTTATAATCGTATAATAAATTCCAGAAGAGAAAACAAGTAGTTTCTCAAGTACAAGCTTCTAGCCTGAAATATGTGTAACTAGAAATATGATCATATATAAAAATATCCTTCTCTATCTTTATTTGCTATTCAGTATGATAACCATTAGCATGTATATCCGTAAAACTGAGTAAATTTCTTTTGGACTCAGATGAATATAATGCATCTTTGATGCTTAGTCTTATGTTATTTGGTAACACAATATTAGTTTTTCCAAAGCTTTTAATCATGTCTGCTAGACCTGATATTGTAATGACATTAACTTTGGTTAATGTCTAATATTCAAAGTATTTATTTTCATTAAGAATTGTTTGCGTTATTGCACTATCTAACAGACATAAATCTCCATCATGAAAAGTTATATCACTATCATTATGTCTCCATTTCTAGTGGTATGATGAATTATTTTTAGAAGAATTATCTCTTCTTCTTTTCCATTTATTTCTTCCATACCTATATTTTTTATTCTTCTTTGTCTTTTGAACAAAAATTTCATTCACTTCACGGAACGGTATAGAACTCATGGGATGAGATTGATAAACTGATTTGCACTGCGCTGGCTGTAAAGAGTCTTATTCAGAATCATCAAACTACTCCTTCCTTTGACATGGGCACCTTCTATGTTCTCAATTCTCATGCTGATTTCGCTCCATTTCAGGCACTCCTCTCTTTCTGTCATCTTGATTCTGGTTGTTATTATGAATCTGGCCAGCTTCTGAGGAAGCAAACTTTCTTCCACCAGTAGAACGCACCCAGATTGCATCACATAAGTAGCATGATATGGCCAACTCTTCTGTACCGATAATGTCATCCAGCTTGAGAGATTAACAGCTTTGCCTGTCTTCTTGTCCACCAGTATCCAACTCAACCTGAGATCCTCTATCAGCTTCTTGCAGTGATTTTCTTTTGATTTTCCAGCCTCATTGGATGATGATATGGGAGAATCTAATGCTTCTTCATCGTCATCGTCTTTCAGGCCCATCAATTCCAGTTAAATGGATAATCTAGAAACCATTTCTGTCACTCATCAGCGATCATTTCCCAGCTGCTGTCAACAAGTCCACGCTTGAATATATCTAAAGCCTCAGGTATGCCATCCAAAATCCTCGACAAGACACATCTGTTCATGTAATAAACATCAATCAATGACAGTAGATCAGAAGGAGAAGTGGGGGGATTTAGTTCAGCACATTCAGGCAGTTTCAGGGAGTTGGCACTGGCATCTTCCTCATACAAGACACGCGGGCAGGCGTCCGAGTAGAATTTGTCGAAGCAACCGTGAATAGAACCTGAAATCAGATGTTCTGCTTCTTCAAGAGCACCGGAAGGCCACCTGGAATGACACAGCTGTTAAAGAACTAACTCACCTAAAAACTTAAGCTTGTAAGTGAGGCTCCATAATATGATTTATATTATTCTCTAACATACCCCCTCAAGTGAAAGCCCTTTGGGCTTGAAACTTGCACAGGCCCACATTACCTTGTGCTTGATTTTTATCAAATAGAATAGGGGTGGTGAGATTTGAACTCGTGACCACTGGGTCAACAAGGCTCTGATACCATGTTAAAGAACCAACTTACCTAAAAGCTCAAGCTTGTAAGTGAGGCTCCATAATATGATTTATATTATTCTCTATCAACAGTTTTTTCCACAGTCCTTGATCGCGAGCAATTACTCGGAGCTCAGGAAATGTTTCGGCAACCGATTTCATGATCGTATAATAAATTCCAGAAAAGAAAGCAGGTAGTTTCTCAAGTACAAGCTTCTAGCCTGAAATATGTGTAGTTATATAAAAATATTCTTCTTTATCTTTATCTGTTATTCAATATGATAATCATTAGCATGTATATTCGAAAAACTGAGTAAATTTCTTTTGGACTCAGGTGAATATAATGCATCTTTGATGTTTAGTCTTGTGTTATTCGGTAACACAATATTAGTCATGTCTGTTGGACCTGATATTGTAATGACATTAACTTTGGTTAATGTTGTCACACGTCGTCATGCGGCGTCCCAAGCAGGGTTTTGTATCGCAGAGAGTTATTGAGGAGTCGCTACCTGACTATTGAGGGTTACTAGGAAAACCTGGTCGCAGTGGTCTAATTAGAGATTCAAGGATAGGGGACTGATTGTGTAAAAGGAAGATATTAGCACCCCTAATACGCCTTACCTGAGGTAAGCTGCATTGCGCATTTTGATGTGATTTTCATTGTTTTGATAGGGCGTATTTATTTATGTGAATAAATCTAGCTTTTGAAATTTTATTATGAACTCATGAACCCAAACAAAATATCAGGTGAAAGATCCATGTAGATGCCTTAAAAGAATCAATTATCGCGGATGAGTGATTGAGTTTTCCGCAGTTTATGCATCGTAAAAAATATTTTGATTCAAAAGAATCAATCACCACTTAAATTATATAATTTTATTTTTAAATTTGAACTAAAAAAAGTTTTTTAATTAATCGAACATGATAGTACAAATAGGAAGACTTTGTTTTGGTTTTGTTGTTGATTCTTCTATGTAAGCAAGGTTGTCAAAATCGTGATTTTGACACAAAATACAAGGGCTTTCCGAAACTTGGATCGTAAGATCGTACCGAAATTTGTCCGTATAAAAATCATAAAATCCCAGCTAAAATCATGTGAGCAGAAAAATTGTAAAATCATAAGTAAAATATTTTTGAATACAATATAACATAATTATGGACATAAAACTTAATTAGTTAAGGTTCATACATGATTTAAAATAACTTCAAAACACATTACAAAACAATTATGTCCCTAAAATTTTATAAGTTAAAAACTAACAAATTTAAAACAAATCTTCAGCAAGAACTTTTCTTGAAGTATTTTCAATATCTATACCATGTTGCCATCCCACATCAAGTCTATTGCCACTGGTAGTTTTTTTGGATGTCATATAATCTGCAATTCATTGAAATAATAAATGTGTTCATGTTAAGTTTTGTAAAGCTCAATTAAGTTGAAGTAGAATATACGGAAACCACAAGAGCAATAAGTCAAACTATATGGCTTAGAAGAATAATAAAAGATATGGGAGAGCACCGGCAAGCACCAACAAGGATCTACAATGCAATAAAAATGATTTAAAAGAAAATTCCACACATTTATCAAACTTGTTCACATCAAAGTTATTTTTTCTTGCTGCTAGTTCATGCTACTTTTGGCATCATTACCGACAAACGCAGGCAATTTAGATCACATTGAGCTGTTCAAGATTTTCTCTTTGAAATAAAAATGATTTCAAGGAAGATTACACACATTTATCAAACTTTTTCACATCAAAACTACTCTTTCTTGCTACTAGTTCATGTTACTTTTGGCACCATTAGCGACAAACACAAGCAATTTAGATCACATTGAGTTGTTCAAGATTTTCTCTTTGCAATAAACATGATTTCAAATAAATATGATCACATTGAGCCTCAATACAAGCACAAAATTTTTCACATTCCCAGTTGACATGGAGGGCTTTCTCAGGCAGGCTATTAACCTGTCCCTTCACAATCCCGAGATCATGTTTATAACAACCTCAATCCTGCAGTCTAAATTCAAAGACCTATTCTATACTTTATAAGTTTTTCTTGTTCACATTCTCAGTTGACATGGAAGACATTTTAGCTTAATATAAAACTTATAAATTCTATTTCTAGGCTTCTACCAAAGCAACAATTTAAAACTGAGAATAAATTCTAGAACATAGACAAAGCTACAACTCATTTAGACATAAATTCTTCTAAAACCGAGAAGAATATTACAGTAAAAAATATAAATTGAGATTTATAAATCAATGTGAACAACTCATTCAAAGCTACAATTGTTTTAGGAATCAAAATCACAAAAAAAGCTAACGGCTAGACAAGCTTTTAACCGTGGTCTGTGATTGATCCATCTTCAAAATCACAAAAAAACTAACGGCTAACCATAGATTTTTAACCATGGTCTGTGAGTGATAATCTCTTTTGCTATGTTTTCATCAGTTTAATCATAAGAAAAAAAAAACTTTGTACCTAGACATGCTTTCCATTTCTGACATTATTGAGCAACAAAACAAAAATCAAGCAACATCACCTCAAAAAATCAAGCTTGCACTAACCTTTAATGGCGACGACGGCAACGGCAACAAAGATAGAAGACCACCTCTGTTGAATTAAAGTCCGACAACTCTTAGCCTCTTACTGGAGAAGACGAATCAAGCGATGAGAGGAGAGGATGATTTGGGGAAGACTGAAGAGAAGGATGAGAAGAACAACTGGGGTCCTGAGGAGGAGATCGGCCGAACTGAGAACTAACGATTTGGGGGATTTTGTGCTAAGAAGATAAGAGAAGATTTTGGGGGTGAGAGCTGACGATTTGGGGGACTTTTTCCTAAGAAAAGAAGAGAAGATTTTGGGGGTGAGCTGCAAATGTAAATGAAAGAATGAAAATAAAAGCCCCGACCCGAAGTCCGAACACCTTAAACTCGTAAAATCGGTCTGATTTCAAACGGGTTTGACTGAGTTTGACTGAATTCGAGTTTTCTTCCCGAGTTAACCAGTTTTCATGAGTTGACTCGCAAAATCTTTTGATTTTCCGACTCAACTCGCGTTTTTTATAACAATGTATGCAAGGGTAGCTTTAAGCATCCTGTTTAGAGATGTAATTGAAATGGCTTTTCAAAGTTTTTTTTAAATAAATTAAAATAATATTTTTTTTTAAAATAAACAATTATAAGTTTAAAAAATAATTTTTTTAAAAAATAAAAATTTGCTGGGGTCACTTTACAAAACAGAGAAGAGGCACCGCCGCTTGACCACATTTGTGGTGTCCACAACTCCACATGATAGTATTGTAAAGCATCCAATGAGTCAATTTTTATCATCATTCGACGGTACGTGGCTGACAGAAAATTTAGCTGCATCATCACCGCTGATGTCGGCAATTTTGAAGAAAATTGTAATAAAGGTTTTGTTAGATTATAAATATCTTATTTTTCAAAATATTTTTCTATTTAAATATAAATCAATATCTCAAAAAAAAAGGTCATTTTTCTAAAAAACAATTCGTAGAAGATTCAAACTCGGAACTTTTATTCGAAAACCTTGCTTTTAAAATCATATAATTTTAAAAACATTTTATATTGCAGATAATAATTTTAAAATTGATATATAGATCCACTAAAATATAAAATTATTATAATTATTATCACAAACTACGAAGCTAATTTGATTAGTGAACTACTTATAGATCGATGGATTCATCTGATTGGTAAATAACTTGTAGATTTGTAGATTAATCTGAATCTAATATTTAATATATATATATATATATATATATATATATATATAAACTAAAATCTAGGTAGATAGTTATCGTGAAAAACTATGAAGTTGTTCTGATTAGTAAATCACGCTTAGAGACTATTTGGAAAACTATTTGAAAATTATTTTTGAAAAAAAACTGAAAAGTTTTTGTTTTTATTTTTTGTAATTAATTTTTATTTTATTTTTAGATCATTTTGATGAGCTAACATCAAATTATTTAAAAAAAAACATCATATTACTATATTTCTAAACGAAAAATACTTTGAAAATCAATATCAATTACATTATAAAAAATACATGTATATCAGTTAATTATCCTAAATCTAATATTGGATATATATATATATACAAAACAATGTTATTTTAAATGATTTACTTGAGTTTAACATAATCAACAACTCTCCTAGATGATTTAAACTCAAGCTCAACTTAGTTTAATTTCTTAATCCATATGCCAAATTGGGTAGAGTTTGGTATAATAATACTAAGATCTATAAATATTCTTGATGAGAAAGAACTCATTGTTTTCTTTGTCAGCTACCACTGCTTGTCCACACCATACATTACTCCTATGAGCACCTCTTTTTATCATCACAGCCACCCCTTTTTTATTATTATCAATCACAACAAGATGCCGTCCTTGTAAAATAGAATTTTCGTGTACATCCATGGAATTCTTATCCCATGCTTCAATTTTCGTGTTTGAATTCCTCTCTCTCTCTCTCTCTCTCTCTCTCTCTCTTAAAATCACAGAGAGAAAAGAAAAGAAATGATGACGCTTCTGAAGTGATGTATGTCCTCGTTTGCTTGCGTCCGAACTCTGAAGATTGGTTGCTTCATTAACTCTGCCAGCTAGCCGAAGACGGATTCTGACGCTGACCACCACTTACCGACTTGATTAGTATGCTCCAACGAATTTGCCAGCGTGATACGCTAGGTTTTTATTTGTATTGAAAATGGATTGATTTTATATATATTATAATTAATTATTTTAATATTTAATTAGTAAAATTTTAATTGATAAAATTGGTTAAAAATGAGGTTTTATCTGCCTGAAAATCATTGAATATTGTTACTATTAAAATTATTTTAATAATTATTTAATCAGTACAATGTACCATTCAAATGGAAGAAATGATGTTAAAATGAGTCATGTGTAATATATTGATTGATTGTTGTATATGTTTTATTTATTTTATGAATTCTTTCATTAGCAAATAATAAAATTATAATCATTAAATTATAGTCGTGGTACATATAAGTTGCCTGGACACCCCGGTTAAAAAAAAAACTCTGTTTAAAAAGAAAAAAAAAATTAGATTTATGCCTAGCTGGAATGCAAACTCTAGACTCCCATGTACAGGCACAAACGTTAACCACTTGGCCAAAGCCACTTCTTTATTCAAACTAGTATACAAATTATACATAATGCAAATTATTAATATTAAAAATCCAAAACTATTTTGTTGTTTGGGAGATTTGAACTCCCGTCTACTTTGCATTGCAAAAACACGCCTTCAACACTCGGCCAAAGCAAGTTCTTTGTGCACTCTTAGTATACAAATATTACTTATATTATTATATAATTTCACTATTCCAATTCACAGTGCATTTGAGTGCAAATGAACAATACCGAATACTATTAAAAAAACAATTCTGTTTTAGTTTATAGTGTAATTTTTGCCTTTAGTAAAGCTTGGTATTTATTTCTCATAATAAGTGTGTTTAAACATTGATTTATATATATATATATATATATATATATATATATATATATATATTGAGTGTTTTGTTTAGATTAGCTTACATGTACCTCAAACAATCATATATATTTAAAATTAACAATCATATAAGCCTCCAATGACCATCATATTAACAATCACATGACTTGAATATAAAATCATAGGAATAACAAATTTCTTAGTCCCAAAGTTTTATTATTGGGACACCTACTAAATGGTTATTGATAGAGCTTTTTTGTTAGGGTGATTGTATGTTGTATTTCTGAAAAAACATCCAAGGGATGGTCCAACACACACACACACACACACACACACTAGTCAATGCCCTCAAGGCTCGTCGCAAGTGACACCATATTTTTACAACACAAAAATATATTAATTATGTAAAATTATTTTATTATAATATAAATTTAGGTAAAATAATAAATCTGTGCAGAAATTATGTGAAGTGCAAGTTTTCTATAAAATATATAAATTTTAAATGGATAAAAATTTATTTGTTTAGTGGGTTTCAACGAAATAACCAGTATAAAATTATTATTATCATTAAAAAAACAAGAAGATTCGGATATTATATATATATATATATATATATATATATATATATATATTGTTTGTTGTGTTTAATTGTTTAATTTAAATTTAATTATAAAATGAACTTATCTTAATACAGTTAATTGAATAATTTAGATATCTGAATCTATATATATATATATATATATATATATATATATATATATATATATATATATATAAAACTACTAATATATTTAACAAACATTTTCTGATCGGTCAAACCGTGAATACTATTTAATTATGCAGCCGTTACTCCATAAATATTAATTATTTTAATTTATAAGATTTATTTGTTAAATTATTATATTAGAAGTATTTGAAAAAAAATATCATAAACTATGATTTTATTTGCAGAGAATAAATAGGCTATATATAATTTAATTTGAATGATAAAATTGAAATAAATCCTAACATTGAAATTCAATAATTCAAAATAAAGCCAGAAATTAAAAGAATTGGGACCGAAATGAAACTCAAATACGTAATTTATTTGCATGGAAGGATAAAATTGAAAGAAATCAAGCTTTGACACCGAAAAGATTAATGATTTATCATAAATTTGCCTAGAAGGATAAAATTAAAATAAATCAAAACTTTGATACCAAAAATATTAAGGATTCCAGGCCAACATGCAAAATTAAAAGAACAAGGACCTAACTGAAACTACATTATATAATTATTTCAATTAAACGACGAAATTGAAACAAATCAAAACTTATATAATTGCAATAAGAGTCAGAAAAACAAATTCAAACATTTAGATACTAAAATGAAATTTGACAAAAAACAGTTGCGCTGACATCAGCTTGCGCAGACAGGAGAGAGAAATGAAGGGGGAAAATTCAAACGACCATTGACACGTCTCCGGATACCATATAGCTACATGTGCTGCACCATGTGGAAGAGAGCATGGTGAAAAATCATTCTAGACGTAGGTTGAATATTTTTGGACGTCGGAGAAAGCCGCACACGCTGTCCGAAACGCAAGTGAGGGCGGAAATGGACGGCGTGTCTGGTGACACACCAACAGTAAACCGGCGCGAAAAAGAATAAAAAAATGCTTAATTATTGTATTGCCTTCCTGCCCAGGCATGATTTTTGTCATTTTCAACGGTCAAAATGGTTATTGTACTGTTTCATGAAATATTAAAAAATGAATAAACCGGTCGGGCGAACCGGACCGAAAACACGTAATGACCGTGAAGCCCCTCAAACTAGACACTTTTTTTTGTTCTTTTAGAGGGAAAAATGCGTGATTACACTGTTCATGGACAAAAAAAGAAAAAAAAAACCTCACGCCGGAGCAAATGGCGAGTCCACAATGCCAATGAGTTTGTGTATAGTGCATCTACAGTGAAAGGGCGAGCTGTTTTAGCTCTTTTACTAATTTGAAAGGCTATTTCAAAATTATTTATGAAAAAACTGAAAATTTTTTATTTCTATTTTTTGTAATTAATATTTTTTTTTTGTATTTTTAGATTACTTTGATGAGTTAATGTCAAATTATTTTTTTTAAATAAATATTATATTAATGCATTTCTTAATGAAAAATACTTTGAAAATTAATATCAATTACATTCTCAAAAATACATATACATCGGTGAATTATCCTGAATCTAATATATATATATATATATATATATATATATATATATATATATATATAATCTAAAACAATGTTATTGTAAATGATTTACTTGAGCTTAACATAATCAACAACTCTCCTAGATGATTTAAACTGAAGCTCAACTTAGTTTAATGTCTTAATCGATATGCCAAATTGGGTAGAGTTTGGTATAATAATACTAAGATCTATAAATATTCTTGATGAGAAAGAACTCATTGTTTTCTTTGTCAGCTACCACTGCTTGTCCACACTCCACACCATACATTACTCCTACGAGCAACATTTTTTATCATCACAACCACCTTTTTTTTTATTATTATTATTATTCTGAAAATAATTTCATCATCACATTCGTCACTTGCACCCGCGAATGCTGACTTACGATATATAACGTCATGAAATCAATCACAACAAAGATGCCGTCCTTGTAAAATAGAATTTTCGTGTTAACATGGAGGATGACCACAACCGCCAAATGCACCCCCATTTTCGTGTTTGAATTCTCCTCTCTCTCTCTCTCTCTCTCTCCATATATATATATATAACATTTGACGATAAACAAGGTAATTTTAAATAAATTTATATACTAATAAAAATTAAATTTTGATTAGTATAAGATATTTTCCATATTATTATGATCAATTTAGAAAAAAATTAATTGAAACTAAATTTTGATCTTAACAAGACAACTTTCATATTGATATGATTATTAAACCATCAATTATCAATTATTATACATGTTTTATTTATGTATGTGTGCGCATATGTAAAATCTCATTTAAAAATTTAAATTTTTAATTTAGAATTTATTTATATTATTTTTTAAATAAAAATTTTTTGAGTTTGAAACTTGCAGAAATCACTATTATTTTGTGCTAAATTTTTCTCAAATATAATAAAGATATAAATTCAAATTTATAATTGCAGGGTCAACAAATATCTGATATCATGAAAAAAAAAAATTAAATAAAATTATAATATATGATTCATATGATTTTGATATCCCACCACATTTTTCTTTTAACTTACTAAAAGAAATCCTGACGCAATTGAAGTGATGTCATTGTATGTCCTGTATTTGCTGGCGTCCTAACTCCGAAGATTGGTTGCTTCATTAACCATGCCAGCTAGCAAACCGCGGATTCTGACGCTGGCCACCACTTACCGACAACTATTTGTCATTTATTTATCATTAATTATCGAACCAAATCCTGGACTTTGGTAAGGCTGTGTATTTATGTCTCAGAACCTGCCTATTTAAACATTGATAGATTTTATTTATTTATTCACAGATATCTAAATCAATTTATATATATCTTGATTAATTCAACGAGTTTTGAAATTAATTATTATATAAATATTTAATGATTATTATTATATTAGTAATTATAGGACTTGAACTTGAATGACTATCAACAATTCCATGAGAGAATGTGTTAAGAAAATTAACATAAAACTATTTTCTAAATTTTACCTTCTTATTTATTAGATGTTTTTAGGGTATTTTTTACAGCAACAAAACCAAACACTACAGTTTCATATTTATTAATTCCCAATTATCATATAGATTTAGTCTGTTATATTAACACTTAAAATTATTAGTTTCTTCTATGATATTTTACTATTTATATATAAATCATTTTACAATAACTTATTATTATGGCACGGTTAACTAGCACGCGAGTTGTCATACATAAGGTCCTAGGAGTGAGTGACATTGTCTTATGTATTTTTATATTTTAAAATAAAATGTGATATATTTTTTTTATTAGAGTCAATCACTCTTTAATTTTGACTTGATTTTTAAATAACATTATAATTTTTTAACAGGACTACTCTTAAATACTATTATAAGTTTTTATTTAAATTTTAATAATCCTTTTTTAAAATATTGTGCATATGATATGAAAATAATAATACTAATAATTTTAATACATAGGTTTTATTACACTTATTTATTTTTTAACTTTCAATCACATATATTTGAGTTAATAAATATATAAAACATGGATAAAAAATGATTTTGTATATACATTTTATATGATTTTGTTTATATATATATTAGCTAATACCCCAATGTCTCGTCGCGAGCGGCACCGTATTTTTTCAACATAAAAAAAATTAATTATGTGAGTTTTTTTTATTATATAAATCTAGACACCATAATAAATTTGTGTAGAATTCTTGTTAACTGCAAGTTTTCTATAAAATATATGAATTTTAAATCAATATAAATTTATCTGTTTAGTAGATTTCAATAAAATAACTAGCATAAAATAATCATTATCATTAAAAAAGTAAAAAGATTGAGATATTTGAATTATTGAATTCACTGTATCAAGATCAATTCATTTTATAATTAAATTTAAATTCAACATAACAACTAAATATAAATTATGAAAACACCCTCAATAATCAACTAATAAAAATAAATAGTTAATTTTATATCTACAAAAAGAAGAAAACATAAAGTAATAATCCATCTCTAAGTTACCATCATTATCTAACAGTTAAAATTATTATCAACATTACTGCCAAAACAATTAAAATCATTAAATTGCCTAGAAAAATAAAATAAAAAAGCAAAACATTTTTACAAAAAAAATAAAAAAATAATGACTAAAATTTTTATTATCATAGCGCACACAATAAAATTATAAAATCATCTAATGCAAAGAAATAACAAAGAATACAAAAAAAGAATAAAGAGAAAAAGAGAGCAATATTAATTTTAAAATGATCAACAACATAAATTAACATTTTAGGACTCAATCAAATAAAAATAAATCCCTAATAAAAAAACATCAAAAATTAAAAACAAAAACTAAAAACATAGATGTATAAACTATATAATTAATTTTAAATGAAAGACAAAATTGAAACAAATAAAATCTTGAGACAGAAAAAAATAATGTGTAATGTTTTTAAACAATTAAAAGAATAAGGACCGAAATGAAAGATAGAATATATTCATTTGGAGGACCCGATTAGAAGTAATTAAAACTTGTATACCAAAATAATAATAGGAACCAAAAGGAAACTAAAAATCAAAGAATAAGGACTAAATTGAAATCCAACATATATAATCAATTTCTATTATAGGGCAGAATTGCAACAAATTAAAATTTATATTGAAAATAAAAGTAATAAAAGCGAAATCTAAAGACCAGGGGCTAAAATAATACTTTCACAAACAACAAGAGCCGCACTGTATTTCTGTGCGGCAAGAGAGAGAAAAGGAAAAAATACCTAAATTCTTCTACCGGAGCTTCCCCGGTCACCTTGATCGGACACGTGCCTGAATGGCACATTTTTCCGAAACACTGTGGGCACGTCCGGACGACGCGTATGCAACGCCTTCGAAAAGAAATAATGGTTAATTACCTATACACTCTTGTATCCATCAATAACCACAAAAAACCATAGAGGAAAATACTGTAATACCCCCAGTCCCGGGGGCTTATTTTTTATTGTTTTTGGGGGTTAATTTAGTCATTTTACAGTGCAACAAATTCAAAAATACCATTCATGTCCCCTGAAAATTACCATAACACCCTCGGTCCCGGGGCTAATATTTTATCGTTTTCAGGGGTTATTTTCGTAGTTTTACTGTGTAACAAATATGAAAATACCATCCATGTTTTCTGAAAATTCAAAAATATCTTCAATCTCGGGGGCTAAAATCTTTTGATAATAGAGGCAAAATAATAATTTTATTATAGCAATTCATAATAATCAGAATTTGTGTGAACAATAAAAGTTCGACGTGTGTTATACTATTATATGATGATGTAATAAATTTAATATATTTAACAGAATTTTATTATGCTTCACGAAATCATAATAGTCACACGCGCATTTATTACATCAAACAACTTTCAACACTGTGCTAAAATCGGCTGGAATGATTTTTTGAGCTGGAAACGATGAAATCATTGCGGCTGAAAGATGAAAACCCTTAAGAACACGCCAGAAAGAATCCATTGCATTGCATTCTCACCTATAAATATGGATTCCATCAGCTTAAGAACACGCCAGAAAGAATCCATTGCATTGCATTCTTACCTAGTCATGTCGAATCTACTACTAGCTGACCTGGCCGCATCAGGAGTGAAGATAATTCCTTGGAGCTACATCCGTCCCATCACCGACCGTCCAAATCTCTCCGATGTTCAGATTTCCCACGCCTCCATTCCTCTAATTGATCTTCACGGCCTTAATGGTCCTACCCACTCTCTTGTAATCAAACAAATCAGCCAAGCTTGCGAAAACGATGGCTTCTTCCAGGTACGTATTGAAACTCTGTTCTTGCTCCTTCCTTCTTTACGTGCACATCCTTGCTGTAGTTACAGAATAAATGTACCACTGCTGTCAGGTGAAGAATCATGGAATACCGGAGGAAATGATCGGTAACATCATGAACATAGCTAGACAGTTCTTCAAATTGCCTGAGAGTGAAAGGTTAAAGAACTACTCCGATGATCCTACCAAGACCACCAGGTTGTCTACCAGTTTTAATGTTAATTCAGAAAAGATTTCTAGCTGGAGAGATTTCTTGAGACTTCACTGCTACCCTCTTGAAGATTACATGCATGAATGGCCTTGCAATCCCCCATCATTCAGGTAACTAAGCAGCACGCGTCTTGGAAACAAGTTTCTCTCTCTCTCTCTCTCTCTCTGTTTTTTTTTTATAAAATATCGTTGGATCCTCACCCTATTTTGGTTTCATGTTCCAGGAGAGATGTGGCTGAATATTGTACAAGTATCAGAGGTCTGGTGTTAAGAGTGCTCGAGGCCATATCAGAAAGTCTGGGGCTGGAAAGAGACTACATAGATAAGAAAATAGGGAAGCATGGGCAACATATGGCTATGAACTACTATCCACCCTGTCCACAGCCAGAACTCACGTATGGACTGCCAGGACATACTGACCCAAATCTAATAACCATCCTGTTACAAGATGAGGTTCCTGGATTGCAAGTTCTGAGAAATGGAAAGTGGATTGCTGTGAATCCCGTTCCCAATACCTTCATTATCAATATCGGTGATCAAATGCAGGTGAAACACTATATAATAATAAAAATTAT
Source organism: Salix dunnii (assembly GCA_015731905.1). Taxonomy (NCBI): domain Eukaryota; kingdom Viridiplantae; phylum Streptophyta; class Magnoliopsida; order Malpighiales; family Salicaceae; genus Salix; species Salix dunnii. The sequence continues at coordinate 34,260,439 of CM027674.1, read as the reverse complement.
ATTTTGAAATCTTAATTAAAAATTTAATTTTTTACATAAGATTACTGATATATTTTCATAATTTAATTAACCTAAAAGTCATGAATTTAAATTTTATTATTTTATGTTATTTGATAAAAATAATCAAATATAAAGTAGTGTATATCGGTATAACTTTGAAACCTAAAGAATTTCCAATTAAAAAAATATATTAAAAAATAATATAAATTACATTTTAAAAACTTAACTAAAATCTATCGTAATTCGCTATTTTTTAGGTGAGAGATTCATAAAAACTTAAAATATTCCCAAAAATATATACTCCGCACCAGTTGAACGATGCTCATTTAAAAACTGTCACTGCTTTTAGGTGAGAGAGTTAATAGAAAGCTTAAAATATTCCCAAAAATATATACTCCGCACCAGTTGCACGATGCATTTCATGTTTATTTTAAGAAAAAAGAAAGGAAAAGAAAACTCTAGTGACGTAGTTGTTGTTTTTTATTACAATCAGGTACTGAGCAATGATCGTTACAAGAGTGTGCTTCATCGAGCAGTGGTGAACAGTGAGAGAGAACGAATATCTATACCCACTTTCTACTGTCCATCGCAGGATACTGTGATCGGCCCTCCCAAAGAGATGGTTGACGACGATCACCCAGCAGTTTATAGAGAGTTTACATATGGTGAATACTATGAAAAGTTCTGGAACAGAGGCCTCGTGAAAGAATGCTGCCTAGACTTGTTCAAGGTCTCTAATGAATGATTCTTCCTGATGTGTTTCTTCTTCTAAGTAGCCCTATTTTATATTAAGATTCATTGGATCTCGTAATACAAAACGAAAAATGGAACAACGAGAAATAAAATCCACCCACCTTTTGAAAATGGGCAAAAAAATCTCAATATTATTGGATATATTGGCCAGTATGATATAAAATAATTAGCTTGGAATAAAATTCAAACCTAATATTTCCTTGACTATCAATATCTTTCTTCTTATAGACAAGTTTTGGGTTGGTCTAAATTTATTTCCAAATTTCTAACCTAAGAAAACACTGTGAATTAGTAAAATAAAATAAAAATAACATAATAATAATGCATTACATTTTGCCGATGAATGGTCTGTTTAGAAACATGATTGAAATTGTTTTTTAAAATATAAATATATTAAAATGTTATTATTTTTTATTTTTTAAAATATTTTTTACATAAATAAATTAAAATGATTTAAGAAAAACTAAAATAATTAATTGAAAATAAAAATATATTAAATGTTTTCAAAAACAGAGAAGTTGCATTTATCTCTGGGGAAAGAGTCGTGGCACTACTCATGTCAATTCAGGGTGTCTGAAAGTCCTTTTTAAAAGTATTTATATATATATATATATATATATATATATATATATATATATATATTAAATTATTTTGATGTGATAATATTAAAAATAAAAAATATTATTTTAATATATTTTTAAATAAAAAAATAATTTAAAAACAACCGTAATCGCCACCATTTATTTCATTTTGTTACATAATCTCAACTTCCAGATGGCTCTACCAGCTGGCACCTTCCAGATGCTTAAATTCTATTTAAAAAAAGCATTATGATCTTCATCTTGGTCATCAATGTGTCGCACCTAATGACGTCTAAAGTATTGACATCATAAACCAAATACCATCCTCGAAACATAAAATCAAACAATGGGATAGTTTTTTAATACAGGATACAGTCAAACTTAAGCTTGGTTGAGGTGGGGTTTTATAAAAATAAGAAGAATTGTTTTAATATGACTCCATTAAAAATTCAGATTAATATCCAATTAAAATTAGTTTATTTTTATAATTATTTTATTGAGTTCATCAAATCTTAACTCGGGTCTTCTATTGTTAAGAAATCATCTCACATAAAAACTTAAGCTGTTAGGTGAGATTCTAAAATATGATTTATTAGTTTATGTTTGATTTTTCTCAAATAAAATAGAGGTGATGAGATTCAAACTCATGACTGTTGGGTCAATAAAACTCTGATACTATATTAAGGAACTATCTCACCTAAAAATTTAATAAGATTATATTATTTTTTAACATTCACTAAAAACATTTTTAATGTTAAAGACATAACTTTAAAAAACAAATTAAGGTCACCCAAGTTAATCCATCAAGCTATCGAAATTCAATCCCTAACAAACCTAACCTAGAAGTACTAAAAAATGATACTAAAAAATAATTTGTAAAAAGAATTATAAATAAGAAAGGTATATTGGCTTCCTCCAATATTATTATTTAGTGTGGTTTTAGACTATTATCCAAGAAACCCTCAGCTTAATTTTACTCTGCCTTGATAATTACATTAGGGTGCTTCATGGAGCAGTGGTGAAATAAAATTAATAGCGATAATTTAAAAAGACATTACAATTCCAATAACAATATTTTTGGTATCGTCATATAAATTTCAGAAACAATAATAATAAAAAAACAGATGATCATAGTTCATGACACGCGTCTTCATCCGTTTGATTTGTTGCTAGCCCAGAATTATTATCACATCTTGAAAAAAATCTCAATCTAGAAAGGTAGGATTGTAATGTCAAAAATGTTGAAAATTAACAAGTAAAATAGACTTTAAAGTCACCGGCAAAAAACAAAACCCATAGAGTGCCTGCCCTGACGTCCTCCCTCTACTTTGAAAAACTTGTGACATAAACTATCATGTAGGTAATTAGTGAAGTATAATAATAATAAAAGTTTTTTTTTAATTATTTTAAGTTTAAGTTTTATAGATAGTAATATAATTGTCATTAAAAACTTATATGATTATTAATTTTATAGTCCGTGAAATTAATTGAGCTACGCGCAAGCTAACCTGAACACCTATAATAATTAAAAAAAAAATTATGAGGCAGTTTTTTTTTTTTTTTAGGTTCTGAATATTTTTATGTTTGGTTAAAATACATAAATGTGGCCTTTAATTTCCCGAAATAGGAGTCATGTAAAGTAGGGAGAAATGGGGTTTTGTAATTACTATTTTAGTATTGTAATTTGGCTATAAATTAGCTTGCAATGTAAGAGTAAAACACACAATAAAAAATACAGAGATAATTTCGTATTTCTAATTCTAACATGGTATCAGAGCAACTCTCAATCTCTTTATGAATTATTTTTTTCGAATCAAATTTTTTTGAAACCCTGAAATCCCAATATCCCTGAAATCCCAGCAACCTACAAACACTTACTATTCACATCAATCCTAACCATTCAAACACAACAATCCATCCCAAATCAAACCCATAAAATTCATCCATTGCCACATTCACAGAAATCATTCACCCCAAATTTTTTCAAACATCCACAGAAATCATTCACAGAACCATTCAAAAACCCAAAACATTCAACAAACAGGAATCCTTCAAATATTTAATCGTTCAAAAACCCCAGAGTCATTCATAGAAATCACCCATTTTCTAGAAATTTACAAACATTCAAACACTTATAGCAAACACTCATAGAAATCAAACCATAAAAACTGGAAATTAATCCCATGAATACACTGACCTCAATCCCGTCCCCACAAATCGTTGTTCCTTCGGACAACTCGGCATTCACAGAGAACATTATCCTGAACGAAACCAATTTTGGGTTATTGTCACAACTTATCAAAATGCGAAACGGAGCTCGAAATAAGTTAGGGTACCTTCCTGGAGCCATTGCAAAGCCTGAACTAGGCGACCCATGGCTGGAATCGTGGGTTACCGAGAATCATCGGGTCAAATATTGGTTAATCGACTCAATGACCCCATCCTTAATGTAGAGGTTTATTTGCCTCCTGACGGCCAAAGAAATTTGGGACGCCGTTTGGTGAAAGTTCTACTATGGTGCCGATGCCACTTGCATCTTCGAATTAAACCAAAGATCCTTCAACACATGTCAAAATAGACATCCATTTTCCATTTACTACATTGAGCTGGTGGCAATCTTCCAAGAGATCAATGGCCGGATTGCACCTCAGGCTTAGACCATCGACGGGGACCTTCAGCACCACTCGGCCATGGCTCAGCTTAGGGTTCACATCTTCCTCAGTGGCTTGACCTTGGCTTTGAGCACACTCGTGGGGAGATCCTTCGCAAGGACCTACAACTCGACCTTGAGGGAGCTTATGCATGTGTTTGGCGAGGACACTCCTAAAAGACAATTATGGATGGGAATAGAGGACATGGCAGCCCCCTGAGGTTCCTTGAGTGCTCGGTGATGGTGACGAGGCACCATCAACCTACAGGAGAGCAGGGGAGGGAGAGATCAGGGGAGGCGCGAATGGATGAAAGAGAAAGAGGGGGGAAATTAGGGCAATTTTTTCCTTTTAAAGCTGACCGGGCTAACTAGGTTGACCGGTTTACCAAAAATATAAAAATACTGGTGGATTGATATGTTCTCATTGCGGTGAAATGAGATATTCAAAACAAAGATGTTATGAAATTATTGGCTACTCGGACTGGTGGGACTTTACAAAAAAACCTAAAAAAAATCCGAAAAACTCTAGTTCATTTGACAAAAGTAGATCCGGCACAACCCATAGTGAATGTGGCTCATCTAAGTATCATCGAAAATGATTTTGCACACTCTGTTATTACAAAGAATAGTACTTGGATTATTGATACAGGTTGATCTCATCATATGACTAGAGATTCCAATAATTTAATATGCCATAAACCCTTTTTATGGACAGCTATATGCACTGCTAATGGTAGTACCTCCCCTATTACAGGGCAATGATCTTTTATTTTAACTAACACTATTACACTAGATACTATTCTTATTGTTCCATCTCTATCGGTTAGTCAAATCACGACTACCCTTGAGTGCACTGTAACGTTTTGGCCTATGTTTTGTGTTTTTCAAGATATTCTGACTCGAAAAATTCTTGGTTATGGTGTTAGACGAGACAACCTGTATTACCTAGAATTAGCAAAACAAAGGAGGTTAAAGCTGAGTCATGCACATTAGACTAGAAATACGGATCAAGCTCAAGCTCTTATTTGGTTATAGCATTGAATACTCAAATATCTTTCATTTGGGTACCTTAAAAAGCTACAACCACATTTATTTTCAAGTTTAAGTATTTTGAATTTTAAGTGTGACATCTATGAACTGGCAAAAAGCCACCGTATTTCCTATTTGTCAAGTTTAAATAAAAATATAGAACCATTTGTAGTTATTCATTCTGATGTTTGGGATCCTGCAAAGGTCTCATCTTTTTGTAATACACGGTATTTTGTTATATTTATTGATAAATGTATTCAGATGACCTGAATATCTCTCCCCTAATATAAAAATGAAGTAAGTAAAGCGTTTAAGGAATTTTAGAAAATAGTGCTGACACAATACCAATAGCACATTAGTACACTCCAATTAGATAATGGTATGAAATTTATTGATCAAGTGCTAGGTAATTTTTTATAGCATCATAGAATTCGTTATCAGACATCCTGCACATATACTCCACAGTAAAATGGATTAGCTGAAAGAAAAAAAAGGCAAATTATAAAAATAGTTTGCGCTTCACTATTTGGTATGAATTTGCCAAAATACTATTGGGGTGAAGCAGTCAAATCCATTGCGTATGTAATGAATCGAACACCATCTAGTGCAATAGATTTTCAGTCTCCTCAATAAAAAAATGGAATGTCTTCTCTCGGTTCCTCACTTTCCAAACTTGGATCCTCGGGAATCTGAACCCTAGTATTCCAAGGGAGTTCTTGGTTCTTCTTTTTAGGGGGAGAGTAACAATGAAGAGAATGAATATATATTTGAATTAGAGGAAATGAGATCAAACCGAGACGATAACATTGAAGTCAGCACAGACCAAAATAATTTCAGTAATGACCCCCTATGTTTCTGGAATTACCATCGCGTACACCATTAACCAAAGAATCAACCGAGAATGTCTCTCCTTAGTCCCCTCAAGTAACCCTAAATCCTATCCCAAATGAGATAAATAAAATTCCTTTCTTAAAAAATAATGAGACTAATAGATAGCGGCAAAGACTAAACCGGGGAGTCCCACAGAAACAGTATGAACCTAATCCCAAATAAAAAACTAAATATCCCATCAGCAACTATATCTCTACCCATAGATTATCGTAATCATATGCATTTACTGTTAAGCAATTATTCAATGTGTCTATTCCTAGTAATGTACAGGATGCATTAGTAGACCTAACATGGACCAAGGCGATGAATGAGGAAATGGAGGCACTACAGAAGAATAATACTTGAGAATTATGTCAACTACCAAAAGGAAAGAAGAAAATTGAGTATAAATGGGTGTTCACAGTAAAGTTGGAAGGAAATGGGAGCATTGATAGATACAAAGCAAGGTTAGTACAGGAGGGAAGGTAACGACTCCAATAGTATATGTGGACGATATGGTCGTAACAGGAGATGATCTAGAAGAAATAAAGGCTTTACAACAGTTTCTGGCATCGAAATTTGAAATGAAAGACCTCGGAAAACTGAAGTATTTCTTAGGGATTGAGATATTAAGGTAAAAAATGAGGACATGTCTATCACAACAAAAATATGTGTTAAATTTAATGACAAAAACCAGAATGCTTGCTTGCAAACCGGTAGATACATCTATGGAAATGAATCACAAATTAGGATAAACAGAAGATTAGGCAGCAATACACAAAGGATGCTATGAACGAATAGTTGGAAAACTAATATACTTATCAAATACTCTGTCAGATATTGCCCATGCAGTAAGTGTGGTAAGTCAGTTCATGTATTCACCAGGAGAAGAACATATGGAAGCTGTGTATCGGATCTTAAGGTATCTAAAAAGTGTATTAGGAAGAAGACTTCTAATCTAAAAAAAAGAGATCCAAGATATTAAAGGGTATACAGACTCAGATTGGGCAGGAAATCAAACTGATAGAAGATCAACATTAGGATATTTTACATTCGTAAAAGGCAATCTTGTCACTTGGAGAAGTAAGAAGTAGAAAATAATTGCAAGGTCAAGTGCAGAAATAGAATACTGAGGTATTACTCATGGTGTGTGTGAATTACTATGGGTTAAACAGGTATTACAAGACCTGGTAATTGATTATGGAATATCTATGGAACTACACTGTGACAATAAAACAATTATAAAAATTGCTCAAAATCCAGTTCAACATGATCATACCAAACATGTTGAAGTCGACAAACACTTCATTAAAGAAAATCTTGATTGAAAAATCATACAACTTCTGTTTATTCGGTTTGAAGATCAGTTGGCCAATATCCTCACAAATGCAATTTTTGGACGGGATTTCTATAATGCAATTGACAAGTTGGGCATGATAAATTTCTAAATTTCAACTTGAGAGGGAGTGTTAAAATATATAAATGTGACCATTAATTTCCTGAAATAGAAGTCATGTAAAGTAGGGAGAAATGGTGTTTAGTAATTACTATTTTAGTATTGTAATTTGGCTATAAATAAGCTTGCAATGTAAGAGTAAAAACACAATAAAAAATACAGTGATAATTTTGTATTTCAAATTCTAACATATTTAAAATTGTATCTGACTTGAAAGGAACTGAATTAATATTTTTTAATATAACATAACAACACTTTTTAATCCATGTTATTACATCCAGTAAAATCTTCTTTGACCATGATCGAATCCGTTCAATGCATGATATTGTAAGAAATATCAATTTAATGTTTACCTTAATATATTAGAGCATGATATATATTGTATTGTATTGCATATAGGTTATGTAAAGAACATTTCTACCTTAGTATTTTACGTACTCAGACATATATTACTATGAGTTGCTACTATATTAACTTGTAATTAAAAAAAGATAGCCTTATTTTGAGGATAATTTGATTTGTATATAATGGCTCATTAGTTTAATTAGATTATTGGCGGATTGAATGCCATATCCGAAACACCTAGCAGTACTCTCAAGTTTGCTGGAGAGATGCACGTGTTTCGTAATTGCATTGAAGAATCCGGATATGTAAACAAGGATTTATGGACAGCGGAGGGCTGGTTCGAGATATTTCCATGTCCATTCAGTTGTCAAAAACATAGTCCACACCGATTTTAGATTTTTCCATGCCCATTTCTGTGGTTAGAAACATTGTTTTCTATCATCCGGAGTTGTTCATGAAAAAATTTAATTTTTTAATTTTTAATTTTTTTATATTTTTATATTATTTTAATATGCTGATATCAAACTGATTTAAAAAAAAAATATTAAGTTGATATATTTCTAAACCAAAACTACTTTTAAAAGCAATCACAACAACACTCTCAAATTGACATTGAGTCTTTCAGATTGATTTGATTACTACTTGTGAGAATATCATTGTAATTTTATTTTGTTAGTTTTCTATGTTTTTATTACTTCTTAAATTAAATATATCTATTTGGATTTATTATGAAGTTAGTTGTATTTGATGTTGATTTTAGTCTAACAAGAATCATAAGATAAGAGGCGTGAACATTAATAGTGGTTTAGTATTAACACGAATGATGTGAAATATTATTTTTATCCCTAATCAATATTTGTAAGTATTATCATGTCAAATCAGGATTATACATTACCTCCTCTCAAGGATGAGATTAAGTTTTAAATATGCTTTTGAAACTTCTAGTAGTTAGAGTTTTGGGTTAGGGTAATTAGAATGTAATTGAAATTGTTTTTAATTTTTTTTATTTAGAAATATATTAAAATAATATATATATATATAATTTTTTTTTATTTAGAAATATATTAAAATAATATATATATATATATATATATATATATATATATATATTTAAATAAATATATATTTAATATTAGTATATGAAAATATCTAAAAATATTAAAATTTTAATTTTAAATAAAAAATAAAAATAAATGTATAAATTTTTAAAATATAATTACAAATATTACCGTAAATTGCATATCACATCACGATTACGGTTCAGCGCCGTCAAAAATATCTCATTGCCACTAAAATCCATGTGAAAACAAATTCACGGTTTTGATATTAATATATTTTTTAAAAATTAATTTAAATATAAAATAATAATTTTTATTTTTAAAATTTATTCAAAAACAAATACAGTGTAAAACAGACTCTTTACTCGGTAGGGTGATAAGACTAGTCACCACATGTCATTCGTAGCCGTGATGGCATTGATGTTAAGTGCTAGGAAATATAATTAGCACCGTAAGCTTTCCTTTATTATGTTTCACTAGGTATGTGCACAAATGCAGTAAAACCAAAAACTTTTAGTGGTAGATTTGGCATAGATGGCATGGACATGCTTCGATTTAAGATTTTGATGGGTGCATGGAAGGCCAAGCTATGAGATGGAATTCGGTTGATCAAGTAGGATGTGGTAGTAAGTGTTTCACCCTAATAATACAAAGGCATACGGGCATCAAATAATGTGGCTCGGACTATTTCCAGAAATTGATGATTTTTTCTTTTTGCCACCCCATTTTGTTGAGGAGAGGAGGGACATGTTGTTTGGTGGATGATGCCATGAGTACGTAAGAATTGTTTCAGCTCATGGTTTACAAACTCTCCACCATTATCAATACAGAAAATTTGAATGGGAGTTTTATATTGAGTAACAACCACTGTAAGAAACTATTTAAATAGTGAGCAAACCTCCTGCTTTGTTTTCAACAAATACACTTAGGTCATGCGACTGTGATCATCAATAAACTAAACAAACCATCGTGCACCATTAAGTGTAGTAATGTTTGCTCATCCCTAAACATCTAAGTGTATGATCATAAAAGGAAATACACTTTTATTCAAACTTGTCGAGAAAGGACTTCGGTGACTTTTTGCTTATGGAGAAACTTCACTTTTAAACAGTAATGGAGAATTATTGACAAATAATTTGGGGAACAAGTGTTTTAAGTATCCAAATGAAGCATGCCCAAATTATTTGTGTAACAACCATATTGTTAAGGCTGAAGTAGAGGCTGAACCGAGGGGCTTTTTCAATACCACTGTTTGTGCTAGTGTACTTGATGAAGCTAGCGTAAGATCAAGATAATATAGCTTTCCTCTTCTAATACCACACCCATTTATCCTCCGTGTCCTGATGTCCTTAAAGACACAATTGTTAGGCCAAAAAATCATAACACAATTTAAGAAGGTAGTAATCTGGGATATTGATAATAAGTTAAAATTGAGTGAAGGCACCACAGGTACAGTATCTAAGTTCAGATTATTTAGAGAAAGGGAACATTCACCAATGACTGTGGTAGGGGTTCTGTTGGCTGTAGAAACAGCTTGGGTTTCAGAGGGTTTTAAAACAGCAGTAGTAGTATCAGATGACATATGATTAGTTGATCCTGAATCAATAATCCACGGACATGAACCAATAGATGCAACAGTAGTTTTGAAAGACTTACTTAGAGAGTCTGATGAAGTATGTAAAGAAGCAGAATCTGATATGGCCTCTTCAGTTTTACTAGTGGCAACACATACAATAGATGTAATAGGGTTGGGGTTACGTTTACTTGGAGCCTTGGTAGGATACCACCATTCAGGGTAGCCTATTAAATCATAGCATGGAGATTTTGTATGTCCTATGCCACCACAATGAGTACACGATCTGGGTGGTCTAGATGTTCCACGATTTTTACTGCCAATATCATAAATTTGGGATGTTGGTGTGGAAAAGATAGCAACAGCTGGTTTGTGTCGACGTGCAGGTAGATTGGGTCGACGTGATAACAGGGCAACAGAATCAGAGGTCTTAGAATCATCATTAGAGAGTTTTTTTCGATTTGCTTCACGACGTACACATGCGTATGTATGTTCAAGGTTCAAACCTGGATCCATGCGAAGGATCTCTCCTCTCACTTGCTCAAATTCAGCATCCAGTCCATTTAGAAAAATGTGAATTCATAATTTCTCAATGGATTTCTTATATGCATTGATATCATCAGGATCCTTCATGATCACTTTGTCACGATAGTCAAGTTCTTGAAAGATCTCAACAAGTTCGCCATAGTATGTTGCCAGTGATCGGCCAGTTTGACGGAGGGAAAAAGCTCGTTGATTGAGAGCAAATATTTGTGTTTCATCAGCTCCATCATAAAATGCTTTGGCTAGAGCACTCCAAATTTCTCGAGCAGTACAAATGCGAATGTATCGCTTCATAATTTCAGAAGTCATTGATATGAGTAACCACCCTTTAACGTTTTGATTCTCAGCATACCACTTGGAATATAAGGGATCTTTAGGTTCAGGTTGAGGAGAATCCCCCATGATGTAATCCAGTTTCTCACGAACTGCTATGTGCATTTCAATAATTTAGGACCAAATATCATAATTGATTTCAATGAGTGTTATGCCAGCATTAAAGCCAGAATTCTCAGTTTGTACATGTATAACTAGAGAAGGGGATTTGGTGGTTGATTAGGTGGCCATTGTGTATCGCCAGTTAAGAATAAGAAAAATAGGGGTTTGTGTTTCAAGGGTTTCAGATAGAGCAAACCTACTCTGATACCATGATAAATTTAATGGGTTCACAAAACTGTTTCTTTCGTTCTGTGTTGTGGCTTTAATAGCCTGTAATACAAGATGTCTCCTATTACAATTCTATTTCCCAAAGGCTATCGGATAAGTGAGATAATAAGAGTTTTACAGAGTTCAATCTTAATCTAACTAGTTTACAATTAGGAACGTATTATAATAATCTTCAACAATTTGTTCATCAAACCCACAGGTCACAAAAACATCACCACAAACTACTTAGCTTCATCAATGATGCACTCTATTGAGGTGCTATCATCACTTCTAATCTCGGACGTGAAAGATGTTCCATCCAACAACATTAATCCTATCTTTGATCTACCAAGACTCTCAGAGCTTGATGCATCTGATGACTCCATTCCTCTCATTGATCTTGATGGCCTCAACGGTCCGAACCGGTCTCACATTATAAATCAGATTGGCCAAGCATGCGAAGAAATATACATTTCATTGTTTTAATTAAAAGTAAAATACATGCTTTTATCCTTGCATTTCTAGTTATTTATACTCTTGCCAAGCAAGAAAACCTAGTGTTATTGTCTTGGCTGTGGATGTTGAGTCTCGGATTTTACAATTTATCTAAATATTGCGCGCGCGCGCGTGTATAATGTTGTTTTTATGATCATATGTTAGGAGTGTTGTTCTAAGAGTATTTATAATATTTCCAGGTGAAGAATCATGGAATTCCAGTGGCAATGATTAACAACATACAAAGTACAGAGATGAAGTTCTTCAAGCTGCCGAATGATCAAAGCTTCAATCATTTGGACCCTGCCGAGACCATCAGACTGACTGCTGCGTTTAACAGCAAGAATCAGAAAGTCTTTGTCTGGAGAGAATCCCTGAAATTTCATAGTTATCACACCGAAGATTATGAGCATGAATGGCCTTCCAATTCTCCATCATTCAAGCAAATTTATAATCATGGGACATATATATATATATATATATATTCCTTTTTTTTACTATTCATCACCAGATCCTGTAATAGGGCCAGCAAAAGACTTTATCGACATGTAGAGTGTTGAATGAGAGTGTGTGGATTGGAGGACTTGCAGCAGCTAAATCCCGACCAGATGTGTTCAATCCTGCTGCGTAATCAGTGTTCAAGAAATGCATGGGATATATTCTACTTAGTATGAAGAAAAATATTGATTAGCTCGTTGTCTAAATGAAAATTATTATCTGGAAGTGCCAATTAAGAGTGCTGTCAGCTTTGTTTGAAAGTGCTATTGCTGAAAAAAAATCAATTTCAAATAAGTTCAATAATCAATAATTTCATGCATTCAAACTAGATCGAGAGTTAAACTAATTAAACCTAGATCATTAACTTTTTAACATGGATTACCTGATCAAATTTATAAATCCCAAGAAATTTTTACCTTAATATATGCTTGACGTGAATCAAAGGGCTGATCCTTAACCTCGAGTAGTATTCAATTTTGAAATATAAACAAGGGAATAAAACCCAAACCTCATAACGCAAACAAGCCCAAAAACTCAACGTAACTAATATACCGGGAGAAGGCTATCCCATTATCCCATTACACACACACATACACAAACACACATATATATAGCCAAGGCTCATTGGACCTGTGAATAATCTAGAAAAATTCTATCTCGAAAAAAGAAAAAAGAAAGGAAAACAACAACGAAATTCTACATCACACGAGCCACCCTTTTGAATCTCAAAGACACACCAATTATGTGTATTACTTTTATCTTTGCTGAAGCTACTAGTCAAAGTGTTTGAAAATATAAATATATTTAATGTATGGACTCAACTTTAGAACAATTTCAGTATATAAATATCAACATACAGCTTTTTTCGCACAGCTTTTTTTTTCGCATGGTTATAATGTAGTAATCATCAATCTTTCACTACAGCTTTCTTCGCACGTTGTTGGCTCTAGGTCACACCAAGATAACTTTAAAAATGTAATCGTCACTTTGTTGTTGTTTTCTAATTCATTGTGGAAATTAGGATCTTAGATTCCAAACAATCTCGTTGTAGTCATCATGCGGGACATCATTTGACTAACCATTTATTGATTAGTTTGACTGAGAAATTTTTAATATTTTTGACTTTAAATTCTTTTTGCAAAATCATCCCGTCGTCTAGAAGTTTTTGTTTTGTTTTGATTAGATATATATTCTTTAACTAAGATGGAAAAAAAATATATATATATACGGAGTCTTGAATAATTTATATAAAAAAAAAATGACATGGAATTTTAAATAATTAACAAAAAAATATACAAACAAATAATTTTTGTGGTCTTGACAAGCTTGTCAAAAAAATATTTTTGGCAAGTACTTGATTTCTTTTAATATACTTAACTTGATTTCATGTTTTTTATGCAACACTTAATATTTTACTGTATTTCGATGAGTGGTGAAAGATATTGATAATCCACACTTGACATATAATGCTTTATTTAGATCCGTACGAAGTCCTATCTTGTCCTTGAGTAATTCCAACTGATAATGGCAAAGAGACTTTGTTAAGGCATCAGCAAGTTGATCATTGGATGAGACATGGCAGACTCGAAGAGCTCTCGATTGAACTCTTTCATCGATAAAATAAAAATCAATGGAGACATGCTTCATCCTTAAGTGAAATACTGGATTTGAACTGAGTTGTGTTGCCCCAATATTGTCACAATAAATCACAGGAACATGAGTAATTGAAAATTCAAATTTAGTCAATAAGGAACAAACCCAACTAATTTCGGAGGCCGTATTTGCCACAAAGCTATATACTGCTTCCGTAGAAGATTGAGCAATAGTTTGTTGTTCTTTTGATGACCAGGAGATGGGATTTTGACCAAGATATAAAATGTAGGCACTTGTCATCACCCAATTTTGGGTTACTCCCCAAATCTACCCAAAAATAAAATAATAATAATAATAAAATAGTAATAATAATAAAATAAAAGAGGTTGGTGTCAGCAGAAAAATCAAGGCAAAAATTTTAGACGTGTTCGAGATCCTGATCGTACTTTTTTTTGTGCCCAGAAATGAATGAGTGCGCAGATTCGTGGCTAATGTAATTTATTATCTGATAAATCTGCGTAAAAATTAAGTCGAAAGATATAATCATATTTTTTTGGGACAATTCGATTTAATTGGTGGCAAATTTAAAAGCATAATGATACGATCGTATTTTTTATACCCGGAAACGAAAAGAGCGCAGATTTACGGCTAACGTAATTTATTGTTGGATAAATCTGCGTAGAAAATTAAGTCGAAAGATATAGTTATATTTTTATGGGCCAATTCGATTCAATCATTGGCAATTTTAAAAGTGTAATTATATTTGAGAGTTAATTTAGGGTCCAATGGAAGGTTTTAATTAAGCGCGATGACTTAATTATACTTTAAATTGGTCAAATTCATCTTATTAAGGTTTTAGCCAATGAGAAATCAAGTTCTTGAATTTAATTTGGGATCAGTCGATGAGATTTAGGATTTTCGGAGAAAGGATTTGAATTTTTAAGCCAATTATGCGAAATCGTGGGTCAAATTTGAACAAATTGAGAGTTTAATGGTCGCTTGTAGGATTAAATCACGCATATCAAAAACCAAGGACCAGAATAAAAAGGTTGCGCGAAGCTAAGTTTAAGATTGAATTTTTGGGGGTACAATTGCATAAAATCATGAGCTTAAATCCAACTAGAGATACAATTAGAGCAATTAAAAAATTGAGGGACTAAATCATACTTTTACCTTCAAACTTTTTGAAATTTGCACTACTTATTTTCCGGCTGCATGCTCTGGCGTGCCCGGACTTAAATGTATACGCGTCTGCCTTCAATGCTCAGCGGTGGCACCCTGCACTAAGTTTCTTGGGCAACTGGAAGGTTTGCATATTTTGCTATAAATAGCAACATGCAGGGACTCTAAGAGGGGGAACGAACGGGCAGAGGAGGGGAGTTAAAAAAACAAGAAACAGGGGAGAGTTGTGACGTGGAAAGACAGTAAGAAAAAATGCAGAGATAGAGAGTTGCAGAGCCATTTTAATTTCGAGTTAATCTTCTTCCCTCTCGCCTTAGGTTTCAGCCCTCTCCCACTTTCATTTTCTCATTTCTACCTATCTCTCTCTTTTCCCTGTATTTTCTCTCGGTTTCTCTCTCTCTCTCTCTCTAAAACCAGACCATCACCTCTCTCTCCTTCGCTCTCGGTTGATCAACGCTGGCAGCAACTTGGACAAGATTGCACCACCTCTGTCACCTCCGGTAACATCCACCACACACCAGCCATCCCAGTAGCAACCCAGGCGACGGTAATGAAGGACAGCCGACGTGATCATGAGTTTTCCGACGCCCATTCCGGCCACCACAGGCCACCATTTCTGATGCCACCACGACCAAAACAACCACCTCGACCTCCTCTACAAAAAGGTATTAACAGGTAAACCATTCGTCAAAGTTCAAAATTTTGCAAGTTACTATTCATCGTCTCCTGCATTTTTCAGCCCCGATTACTGTTCACATGTAGTGAATAGTAATCGATTTGGGCCGGGCTTGAAGTTTGGCCCGATTGCTAGGTGGGTTGGGCTTTCGGCCCGGCTGGGTTGGAAAGCCCAGCCCACTAGCGAGTGGGCTGGGCAGTCCAGTCCACCAGCAATAAAAAAAAAAGAAAAAAAATAGAAATTTCAAAAATAAAAAATATTATTATTATTATTATTATTATTATTATTATTATTATTATTATTATTATTATTATTATTATTTTGAGAAAAATATCTAAAATAAAAATATGATTTTATGCATACGGCCAATACACTAGCATATTTTTTTAAAAAAATATTCTTTTTATTTTAAAAAAATATTACCTTGGAGTTTGAAGAAAAAATATATTTTAGCATGGGTTTTGCAAAGAAAAATTATTTCTCGCATTATTGGATTTTACATCATATTTGTAAAAATCCAAAGGGTATTGGCCAATATTCCAAAAATATCAAAATCTTATTTTTGGTTATTCATATTATTCATTGTTAATATTTTGATAAATAAATCCTAAAGGGGTTAATATCAAAATATACGGTGGGGATAATTTGCGATTATTCACTGTCGGTGTTTGGATAAATAAATCCTAAGGGATCAATATTCAAAATATTCAACGGGGATAATTTGCTATTATTCACTATCGGTGTTTGGATAAATAAATCCTAAGCGATTAATATCCAAAATATTCGGCAGGAATAATACACCACTATCATTCAACAAACACATTTTTTAAAGATCAAAACTATAACAAATCTTAAACAAACCAAAACGTCAAGCAGCTTACCTTAGGTAGGGTGTATTAGGGGTGCTAAAACCTTCCCTTTACGCAACCAGTCCCTTGCCTCAGAATACCTGAAAGACCAGTTTTAGGTTTCCTAGTAATCGTAATACTAGGTGGCGACTCCCTTTTTCCACAAAAAATAAACTTAGACCCGACATTGAATTCCCGCGTTCACGGGGAAGGTCGTCGCGACGCCGCACTTATATTTTTTAGGGTGTGACAGCACTAATGGAGGAGAAGTCATCCTTGTTTCCCTCTAGTCTGCATCCGAAAAGGCATGCAATTGAGCAGGTGATTGGTGATACAGAAGGAGACCAACTTAACTGGTGCTAGATAAATAACACAGCAGACGTTTCACAAGCTTCCAGTGTTCATCAGTTAGTTTGTGTATGAATTGGGACAGTTTGTTGACAACAAAATTGATATCAAGCCTGGTAAGTGATAGATATTGTAGGCTGCCTACAGTGGAGCGATAGTCAACCGGGTTAAGCAGCGGAGTTCTTATGGCAAGAGTGGGAGGAGGACCAAGTAATAGTGGAGTAGCCATAGGCCGAGATTGAGTCATGTTGGTGTGATGGAGGATTTCATGAACATACATGTGCTGAGAGAGCACCAACTCGTGTGTATGAGGCTGGATTTCCACACCAAAAAAATAGGTCAGAGGACCCATATCTTTTAACGAGAATATCTTGGCTAAGGTCTTAACCAGGAGGTGAACCATAGTTGTTGTTGCGACGATGATTTTTCTGTGCTTCGTGCCCCACCATCCCTCGGGATTGGGGGAGACAACGGCGCGCGGTAAAAATAGAGTGATTGTTTAAAGTCCTAAAAATTACGACTATAATTATCAAGAGTCACCACCTAGTATTAAGGTCACTAGGAACCTATTGGCATGTGAGAGTCTTGGTTAAGGGGACTTCTTGTGTAAGGGAAAGACGCATCACCCCTAGTCCACCCTACCTAAGCCAAATTGACCCCTAATTTAGCACAATTAGCTTGGAAAAATTCACTTGGATCTCTAAAAATTTCAATCTTCTCAATTGAGCCTGAATTAAATTCAAGAATTTGATTTTTTTTTATCAATTAAGCCTTTAAAAAAATTAATTTGACCAATTTAAAGCATAATTAAGTCCTTGCACTGAATTAAATTCTTTAGTTGGACCCTAAATTAATTCTCAAACATAATTATACTTTAAATTAGCCCATGATTAAATCAAATTAGCCTATTGAAAATATAATTATGATTTTTGACTTTATTTTACCTCGAATTTGTATTTTCTCTCATTTTTAAGCACAAAAGAGATACAATTTAGCTCCGAAAATATTCAAAATTTTCACCGTTATTTTTTCACCAACACCAACCCCTTTTATTTTTATTTTAATTTTATTTTGGGTAGTAACCCAAAAATTAGTTTACGACAGTTGCATCATCACCAGTAATGATAATGTCATCGACATATGACTGTAGATATAGAGGGTGTTTGGGAGGGCGGTTGCGGTAGCTTTTGAAAGTGTTTTTCGTGCCGAAATGTATTAAAATGATTTTTTTTATTTTTGAAAAATTATTTTTGAGATCAGCACATCAAAATGATCTGAAAACACTAATTTTTTTTATTTAAAATTCAAAAAAAAATATTAATCAAAAGCTATGGCGCGGCGGGTGAAACGCCGCGCCAAATAGCTTCATAAAAGATGACTGTCATTTTTTAATATAAACAATGATGTATCATTCATTGAGTTGTGGAAGTCGACATTAACTAGAAAATTTTATAGCTCAGTGTACCAAGCTATCGGAGCCTGCTTAAGGCCGTAAAGTGTTTTACG
Organism: Salix dunnii; assembly: GCA_015731905.1. Classification (NCBI taxonomy): domain Eukaryota; kingdom Viridiplantae; phylum Streptophyta; class Magnoliopsida; order Malpighiales; family Salicaceae; genus Salix; species Salix dunnii. Next base: position 34,241,793 of record CM027674.1, on the reverse strand, counting down.
TAATTTACAGACAAACTATGGTATGGCTTTGTCAACAAAGGTAGGTGGTTGAACCATGTACACATTTTATTGCAGAGAGCCTTGTAAAAAATGTATTATTGACATCCAATTGTCGCAACTTCCACCTATGAATTACTGCTATGGAGAGGGCAATACAAATGGTTGTTGGTTTGACAAATGGACTAAAAGTCTCAGTGTAGTTAAGGTTGGGTCTTTGATGAAAGCCTTTGGTACCAATCGAGCTTTGTAGCGAGCGATAAAACCATCCGAATTGCGTTTTACCTTGAAAATCCATTTACATCCAACTAAATTAGAGGCTGAATCAGGAGAAACCAAATCCTAGGTTTTATTTTGAATAAGTGTAGTATACTCATCCTTCATGGCATTACGCCAATTGACATATTTCAAAGAAGCTGTAACTGATGCAGGCTCAGGTATATTTAGTGATGGAAGGTGTGCATGGAAGGTATGTTTTTGGATAGGCTTGTGAATGTTGTTTTTTGATCTTATGATCATGGGATGTGAAGGAACAGGCTGAGGAGCAAAGGTAGGTTGATCGGGTAAAGGGGATTGTGATGTGGGTAGGGAAGGGCACGGGGGGTTAGGTTGGAGCAGTGGAGTACTAGCACAATTGTGAATGAAGGAGTCGTTGTTGGAGTGTTCTACAGGGGTAGGAGCCGCTGTTGGGGTGTGCTGCAGGGGTAGGAGCAGTAGATGTTGTCAATATGGGGGTTGTAGTCGTTGGTGCCAAGATGGATAGAATTAGTGGTGTGAAGGACGTGGCAGACAAGGGATCTGATAGGTGTGTAGGTTGTTGAAGTTGAGGATAAGGAAAGGTGGATTCAATAAATTGAACATGATGTGAAGAAAAACTTTGAGGGTTTGTGGATCAAAATAGAGGTATGCACTTTGAGACAACGAATAACCAAGAAAGAGAAGGTTTTGACCGGACATCGAGCTTTGTTAGTGGAGTATAGGCGAAGCCAAGAATAACACAAGCACCTAAAAACATGAAGTTTGGCATAATTAGGTGATCTGTGAAAAATAAGTTCAAAAGGAGAAGAGTAGTGTAAAGTATGAGAAGGCATGCAATTGATTAAATAAATGGCAGTGGAAAATGCAAAAGACTAAAATTTTTGAGGTAACGATGTATAGTTAAGAAGAGAAAGACTTGTTTCTACTATATGCCTATGTTTGCATTTCGATATTCCATTATGTTCAAGGGTATAGGGTGATGATGTCCAATGAGATACCATGTAATTGAAAATAATCTTTGAGAGCAGTAAATTCACCTCTATTGTTAGAGTAGAAAGTTACAATTTGTTGCTTTAAATAATTTTCAACAATGGCCTTAAACCATATAAAAATTGGTTTGACATCAGATTTATGTTTTAAAGGATAGAACCAGGTGTATTTGTTGAAATGATCCACAAAAATCACATAATACTGAAAGCCATCAATGGAATATATAGAAGCAATCCAGACATCAGAGAAAATTATTTTGAGAGGAGAAGTGGACTCTAAGGTGGAAGTTGAGAAATGCAATTTGTGACTTTTATTACATTGACATGCATCGTAGAAAAAAGTTTTTGAGAGGGTGGAGGGTTCCAAGTTATGTTTGGAAATATTATGTTTAGAATAGGAGAGGATGGGTGACCTAATCTGAAATGCCAATTTATTGGTGAGAATTTTGAACTAGAAAATGCACGTGGAGAAGGTATGTTGGACTGAACCCTGGCCACTCATAAACGCCACCCTTCCTTTCACCCTGTGCGCGAACTGTTCTCGTTAGCAGATCCTTCACGAGAAAACACCAGGGTAAGAATTCAATACACACATTGTTTGTGACACAAAATTGATAAATAGAGATAAGGTTTTTTTTAATGGCAGGAACACAAAGAATGTTTTTCAGAGCAAAGAGAGATGTGCCATTTTGTAGAGTGGAGTAGCCACAAAGCAATTTCAGAGTGCTTGTTGTCGGCAAGATTAGCCTGTGGTTGCCAAGGGGTAGGTTTGGTGGTGGCTTTGTGACCAGCAAAAGTATTTTGTGCAATGAACGTAAAGGACGGCCACACACCTAGCAATAGCCAAGGTAAGGTCAAGGATTGAAATGTGGTCGTGGTCTGGAGGAACTCTATGAGTGATTGTGCCAATGTGGTGGCATGGGAGATGGATGTCGACCATAAGAATTGAATGATCGAGGTCCAGGACGGTTAGTGGCTGTATTGGCTGTAGGTGAAAACTGCAAGGGGGCTTTGTGTTCAGCATGTAGAGAGGCTTGAATAGTTTTTCATGAAGTTCATCAAATGTTATGGACGTGTCGTGGGCTTGTACGACACGCACAAGTTCTTTATATTCATCTCCCAGTTCTTCCAAGAAGTCATGATGAACGTATTTGTGGAAGGGAGGAAAACTAAGAATGCTCTGATACCATATAAAGCTTACAGTAGCTTTCAAGAGGAAGACTCTTTAGTTATTTACACACTGAGAGTATTTATACAACAACCTATCACATGAGATTACAATTTACAAACTAGTATTGAGTGTAAACTAACTTATGATAAGGATGACATTTGATTCAAATTCAAAAGCTGTGATCCTGATCTATAGTAGCAGCAACAGCAGTCTCTGCTAAATATCAGGGCAATGCTGAAGACCAGGAATCTCTTTGCCTAACAGAAACAATGACTCATACAATGATAATAGAAATGACAATGATGGCAATGTAAAATTATAATTAAAGATCTACATTATTTTGAAAGTGATTCATAACACATACTAACATATGTATATGTATTTTATATTTGTGTCCTTCAAGATTATTTTACAACTAAACCTCAATGTCAAAAGCTGATTAACCAAACACATGTTATGAACCACACTTAACAATGATGCCATATTTAGAAGAGATTTTGATGGCGACTATGAAAATATTATAAACCGTGTTGTAGAACACAATAATTATCATGATTATGAAGGAAGCAATAGCTGATACGGTGATAATAGAAATGACAATAATGAAAATATAACTTTTAATTCAACCTCAATGTCAATTATAATTTTAACCAAACACTTAACTATATTATCAAAAGTCAATAAAAAATATTCTTTTTTAAACTGTATTTTTCAAAACACAACCATACAAGCAATCACAAATACTAAACATACTCTAAATGACTTCATTTTTTTCTTTCACAATTTACACACTATATGATAAGCCACGAAGAAGAACTGGGAGAGCAATAAGTACAATGGAGGAAGTGCAGGCGCAAGGTCAGGATAAACTTGATTATGGGAAACACAAAGGCATAACGGTTGCTGATAATAACAGGAGGAATTAAGGGGTTAATGGTAGCACGAATTACGCATCAGTTACCAGTCTATTTCCATTATGTTTGCAGTAGAATTTGAATAATATAACCGTTGTAGTGGAACCATTAATTTCGGCTATATCTCCTCACTCTGTGTATTTATAAGCATGGAAGGGGAATGAATAAGAGAGAAGAATTTCCATCCTATTACTATCTTGACAATTGGCTCTTGACTTGGACCATATCACTACAATTATAGAAAAAAGTAATAAACGAGGAAATTGAGTCTTCTTAGAAAAGATCTTGATGAAATTAACAATGAAAACTGGTTTTTCAAATAGCAAACTTGAATTGTTTTAGCTGGAACTTCTAGATCTTACTGTTAAAGATGAGTTGAAGTCACCATTAGACTCTTGACTTGGGATTTTTTTTTCTTGTTGCTCAAGTTCTATTAATCTTCCTATTTAATTATAATAAATAAATAAATTGCATTAATCATAGCATATTGATTTTGTTAAATAATAACATAAATTATATTCTGGGACTTCATCTATCAATTTAAAGTTTTAGGTGAAACGGTTTCTCAACATGGTATCAAAGACTTGTTGACACAGCGATCACGATTCCAAATCTCATCACCTCCATTCTGTTTGATAAAAAATCAAGCACAAGGTGTGTTAGAAAATAATATAAATTATATTCTGAAACCTCACCCATTAGCTTAAATTTTTAGATGAGATGATTTTTTGACAAGTTTATCACACCATCCTTTACATAACATAAGCTCATAAACCGCACCCATCATTTAAATTATTCTGATCCACATTTATAAGCTTGGTTTATATTTTATCATTTTTATGCAAGACGATCCGAAGCTTTACTTTGTATCTCATATTATTAATTATTGTGCATTTAAATATTCGAATTTCATGAACACGTTCATAATTTGAAACTGAATGAAGTTAGACTTGATTTATGTGCAGGAAGTTTTGTCAAACCAATAATAATATGGCCTTGACGCTGAAGTGGGAGTCATTTTGGAACGATATTAAAAGATTAATTATGGAAATTGACAGCAAAATTAAGTATAATTTGATGCAAGACTCTGAAAATTCCCTTTCTAGAACTGCAAATCTTCTGGTCTTAGCTCACCTGCACCAGCATTTCGCGCCATAATTTATGACGCTCATATTGTCTGCTTGCTTTGTGCGTCGTGCCTCCCACGGAGTTAGCTTTTACAAGATGTAAATTTCTTGAAGCTTTTCTTAGTCGACACGTTCATAGTATCAATTATCTTAACAAAACAAAAACTAAATAGCACACTTCTTGTATTTTGCAAAAAAAATATTTTTTTTTATTTTTTTTTATTATTTTAAATTATTTTTAGATTATTTTTCACGTACATATATCTGAAATAATTTATTAATAATAAAAAAATTATTTTAATATATTTTTAAACAAAAAACACTTTAAAAAACAACGTTAACTACACTTCCCATTAATAGACACTATAAATTAATCACCAATCAAATTATAATTCTATTATGAGCACAAATAATCAAATCAAAGAATCATGGTACAAACATTTAGATATCATTTTATTTGTACTGAAAAATAAGCATGTTTTTTTATTAAATTATTTTTTAATATTGAAAATACATTTAAAAAATAAAAAAAAAGATATTATTTTAATATATTTTCAATTAAATTTTAATTAATTGAAGAATGTTGACACAAAGATGGATGTAGCATGTTTTCTAGATAACATTTGGAGGATAAATCCTTCCTTAAAATTGATTTCCCAATGATTTTTCATATCCGCCATTCTATATTTCTTCTGTATTACCAATCAAACGCCAACACGAAGAAAACAACATTGCCTCGTATAGACGGCAGATGAAGTCAAACATAGACCAAAAAGTCCTCCAATATATGCAAGTATACAGATTGTCATTAAAAGCACATGCAATTATGGACCTGCTTGGGATTATTTATTTATTTGATGAAATTAGAAATACAGTCCATCGTGAATAATACGGTTTTCAATATTATTTTTCTTTTAATTTTTACAAAAAAAAAAACAAAATGCATGGGTAACTATTGATTTGATTTAATGCGACTATTGGTTTGATTTAAAATGCCTAGTGGTAATTCGAGATGGTCAAATTATGAGGCCAGGGTTGACCCTTGAAAGGCAAGACAGTTTAATAATAAAACAAGCATCTAATTAATTAAATGCATAAATGTTTTCTAGTTCTAGATGCATGTATTAATATATTGTAGATTTTTTACTTTCCTTTTCTGAATGCTTTGCCGAAAATAGATGGACATGTTTTTTTAATGTTTATTTAAAAATATAATTGACATTATTTTTCAGAAATGTATCAAAATAATATTTTTTTTTATTTTTTAAAATTAATTTTGATATTAGCATATATATATTTTTTTTTCACGTACACCACAGTTTTTCCATAACGCAAGTTTTGTTCTTTTCAAGTATTTTTCTGCTGTAACCTTCCCTTTTTTCTCTTTGCATGCGCGTTTCACTCCATGAAAAAACTCACATCATTTGTAATGTTATACAATAAATCAGTAGTTTGAATCTTCAATATTATTCTCAAACTCTACCTATCACATCGATGTTGTTCTTCCTAACAAATATGTTGTTTCTTCTCCCATCCTCCTCCTCCTCCATAGATGGCGCCACCACCTACATGATCTTCAATAACACTCCTCTCTTCTTTGTCAAATCAATCGGTGCTCCTCTCTCTTTAGCTTAGCTATTGTTGTTGTCGTTGACATCTTCGGGACATGCACACTAGGTGCAACTTCTAATCACCTTGAGGTTGTTATTCCTCTCTTAAATACATAGAAAGTCATATCCTTGAAGTTAACCAGCATCATAGGAGAATGCAAATGAAGTCCAATCTCCTAGGTTACGGGGTGTATACATTTATTAATAGCTTTTTTTTTCAATCTTTATCTCCTCATTTTTCAATTTTTCCCTTTGATAATTCCATCATAATTGAATTTACCAAAACATCAGTGACCTTAAATATATCGATAAAAATACCAGCTATAATTCTATTGCGCGATTCCATTAGTGATGCCATTAGAGATTCTATTTTAACATTTTGATGGCGATTCCATCAATATCTAACTTCTATATATTCCAGTTGTGATTCCATCCTTAATATTTTATTGGTATAACCATTGGTAAAAGTAACATTTTGAGTAATTATTGTCAAATTCAAGCTACAATTGGATAAATTAAAAGCATAAGGATGCAATTTAAAATTGACAAATCCACAATAAAAAAACTCAAATTTATAAGGATTAGTAAAAATAGAACCATTTCATAAATATTATACACCTTCTTATTTGATTTTGGTTGATTAGAAAGACATATTTAGGTGATCGAATGCAACATTTTTGACCATCTCCAAGGTTGAAATTGCCACCATTAAACTCGCAAACATATCCTCTAGACCCTATTACCTTGAAATAAAATAATGATATCCTACATTCATTATCAATCATCTCAACATCTTGTTTTTTTATCAACTTTCATTTATGTAAAAAAATGATTAGGTTGACAACTTCTACAAACAATAAAAATTGAAAAAGTTAAAAATAAGTGAAACACACATTATTATACTATATACTAAAAGAGGTCATGGTTTGGTTACTGTAGCTTGTTAGTGAAATCACTGTGGATTGTAATAGTGTTGGTCAGTTTTTGGGTCGGTTCAATTCGGTTAGTTCAGTTCGTAGTTTTACTGGTATTTATGTATTATTGCACAATAAGTTAACAATAAATGTTTGTAGCTCAGTGGATAAAAAGTATGCCTTAAGTAAAAAGTCACGGGTTCAAACCTTTGTAGCACTTATCCTTACTAAGCTTTTGTTTTCATTTTTTTTCCTCTAAGTCATTTTTATTCGTGCTTGTAATTTTTTTCTCTCTTTTCACGTATGCATTTATTATTTGTTCTTTCTTTTGGTTGCTATTTTTTTAATGTCAAATGATTTTTTTAACTAATAATTTTATTTTTATTTTTTGTTTGTTTTTTATTAAAATTATTGATCTTTTTTCTTTTGATTGTATTTTTTCCCATTATTAACGCAATAATAATTATAATACTAATAATTTTAGTTTTTTTTTCTTTTTTCCTATTCTGTTAATGTTTTCAATTTTTTTCTTGGAATAATTTAATAATTTTTATTATTTTAGCAATAAAAGTAATGATATTTTTAGATATTAAGGCTTCGATGTTCCTGTTATTATAATAAGGTGTGTTGATGTGTTTCATTATATCAAACCTTGCATGTATAGATGTTATACTTTATTTGATTTTTAAAATTTTTTCATTTGATTGAAATTGATAATATAATTGGTTTTCGTTTTGGCCCTTGCACTTTTAATTTTTGATTTTAAGTCTTTTAATTTTTTATAGTTCTTAAATAGTTCCTATTTTTGTACATGTCTATATATATGTGTGCTTTTAGTTTTGTTTTTTAATTTTTATCATTTTCTCTTTCGTTGAGATCATTTTTTTTTTTAAATTTTAGTTTGTATTTATGATCATTTGAAAATTGATATTTCTTTTTTTTTTTCCTTTTTTTTTCTTTTGGTTTTTTTATTAGTTTTTTTTATTTATTTTCACTTCAAATGATTATTTTTAGATAATATTTTTTTTCATTTTTTCCGTTGTTTTGTTATAGTTTTTGGGCTTTTTTATTCTTTTATTGAATTTATTTTCCCATTATTCACGCAATAATAATAATAATAATAATAATAATAATAATTTTTTTTGCTTCCTTTTTTATTACTGTTTTCGAGTTTTTTTTCTTAGAATAATTTAATAATTTTAATTGTTTTAGCAATAATAGTAATATTATTTTTAGATGTTAAGTTTTTGATGTTGTTGTTATAATAGAGTGTGTTAATGTATTTTATTATATAAAATCTTATATGTATAGATGTTATATTTTATTTTTGAACTGGTAAAATCTATTAATTATTTCAATCCCAATAATTATAAAAAATATCTACTCGACCCGCAATGTAATGCAGGCAATTAACTGGTTAAACATCTAAAATCTGTAAAGTGAACCTCCGGAAATTCACAAAATAATTTGGAGAAGTAGCGGGAAACTCACGAATAATGTTGGAAACCTTAAAAAAAATGGTGGAACAATAGCGATGTGTATGCTCCAAACGTCACTATTGCTGGATAAGAATACTAACATTGATTTGGAGGGACATCAGTTGTGTATTTAGTCATATTTGGAGTTGGATTTTCGATTATGCTGGCATTTAATACGTTATTTGGCTTGAAATTATAGGTCACATTCTTTGCTTTCAACAGCTTGTAAATTCGCATTTGGTCTTGTATGAATTATTATTAAATTCCTACAGTAATTGAAAGAGTGGATGATTGACCAAAATACTCCAATTTACTTTAAAAAAATTAGTTTAAATTATGTTAAATGAATGGTTTATTGTCAGTATAATTAAAAATCACAAAATTCTTCAAAATTAATATAATATTAGATAGTGTTTGTGCAAGACCAATATCATGATACTTGATACTTCTGTGTTGTTTCCTCCTATAAATAGCGAATTATAGAACTGCGAACCCCAACATACTCAGATCATCAAATCCACAAGCTTCTGTAGATTGAAGCCAAGTCCCTGGATTTGAATTTCAACCATGTCTCCCACTGTGTTGCAACAAGCTGATGCCCATCACCCTGCATTATCAGAGCCCAAAAATGTTCAATACACCTACACCGATCCCCTTTCAGAGTTTCCAGCTCTCTCTGGTGTTGACGCATCTTTTGATGGCTCTACCCCTATCATCGACATGGAAGGCCTTCTCGGTCCTCAGCGCTCTGACTTCATCAAAAAGATTGGCCATGCATGCGAGAAAAATGGGTTTTTCGCGGTACAAAAATTATATAATTGCATACATTTTGTACTTTGATAAATTAGAATCCAGATGGTGCATATGGTATACTGGAATGTTATAATTCTAACATTAAAATCTACAATCATGATCAGGTCAAGAACCATGGAATTCCAGAAATGAAGATCAACAACATGTTAGACACGGCAAGAGATTTCTTCCACTTGCCAGAAGAAGAAAGGTTGAAATTTCGCTCATCTGATCCTGACAGTATCATCAGGCTGGTTACAGGTTTTCAAGATAAGACCCGGAACATCTTTGTTTCTAGACAATCTTTGAAGTTTCACTGCCATCCTGTTGAAGATTTCAAGAACCAATGGCCTTCGACTCCTCCTTCTTTCAGGTAAATAAACCTTCACATTAATCAATATCATTATCGAAACCTTTTCACTTCAATAGTTTTGTTATAGTATTTCACGTACGGTCAACTTAATTTGACAGGGAAAAGGTTGGTGAATATTGTGCAAGTGTTAGAAAGGTGGAGGTAGCCATACTTGAGGCCATATCAGAGAGCTTAGGCCTTGAAAGAGATTACATAGACAAGCTACTTAAAGGACATTATGTATCCATCAATTACTATCCAGCTTGTCAGGAGTCAGAACTAGATGTCACTCATGGCGTCAGGACTCACACCGACCCAACTTTAATCACTATTCTGATGCAAGATGATGTGCCTGGACTTCAGGTTATTAACGATGATAAGTGGATTGATGTTAATCCCATTCCTGATGCCGTCGTTGTCCATGTCGGAGACATGTTGCAGGTGATTAATTCACTCCATCTACACATGCTAAAGTGCTATAAAATAGAATTCTTATAAATTTCTGAATATGGAATTAGAAAAAGATGCATCAAAGAAGACATTAGCAGTAAATTTCTAAAGTAAACTAATCATAAAAAGGGCTTTTAGATTTTGTTTTATAGCATTCATGAATAATATATGTGCATTATAATGGCTTAAATCCTTATTTGTATACTATATGTTCATCAAAAGAGCTCCTTGGCTATCGATTTCGATTGAATAACCTCCTATTTTTCATTTTTTGTGTCAGGCACTTAGCAATTGTCGATACAAGAGTTTGCTTCATCAAGCTGTTGTGAACTGTGAGAAGGAGCGTATATCCATTGCTAGTTATTGCTATCCATCAGATGATGCGGCGATAGGACCAGCTAAGAAGTTGATAGACGACGATCATCCAGCAATCTACAAAGATTTCACTTACAAAGAATTTCATGAATCCATGTGGCGTGTAAAATGCTCTACTGCCAAGCGTCTGGATTTGTTCAAGGCAGAAAGTGATTAGTACTGACCATTTTCTGCTCTAGTCCTGCTGCTGGGATGCTCGAGATATACAAGCAGTGTTGCTGAATAAGAATTCCTAGCTATTTTGCTATATTTTGACAATATTCACCAATAAATTCTATGTATTGCAATTTTATTTCTCTCTTTGTGTAGAGTGCCTTCTATACTTGTCTATTTATACATACAAAGCATACCCAAAAATATTTATCATTGAAGGAAAATTCACGTATACATGCCCAAAAAATATCGTGATAGAAATATAAATATTAAAAACAAAACAAAAAACGATATTTAATATATAGTATTTCTTTATTTAGCTGAGAAACGATATTTCTTTACATTTTGGATGTAGGAATTAATTCTTAATGCTTGAATAGCACAAAACTTTTTATCAAAAATAAAATATTTTTTGAGAAGTTGGTGAGCTCATTATGAATTTGTGTCTATTAGGGATTTTATGTTTAAGGTTGCTTTCGAAAATATTTTTGTTCAAAAATATATCAAAATATATTTTTTTATTTTTTTAAAAACCATTTTAAATATTAGCACATAAAAATAATCTAATAATTTTATTTTATAATAAGAAATAAAATAAAAATTTATTTTTTAAAATATAATACTAAAAAAAACTTTCTAATAGATTTCGAGGTAACTGGAGCTTCATGAGTCCATAGAAAATGCTTTTAAATCTCTTAACAATTAATTCAAAAACAATAAATTGAAAAGTAACAATCATGTTTTTAATTCTTCGCGCAGCCCTCAAAAACTTCTACCCTTAATTATAGTTAGAGATTTAATAATTGTTTTTTTTTTTCATCTCAAATTGTGTTCTAGTGTATTCTAATAGGGTTTTTGGCACAAGTGTTTTATGTTGATATATATATATATATATATATATATATATAAAAACAATTATTAGCTCTGGTTTCAGGTGATGATGTTCTCTGAATTTTGTCTAATAATAGAATGGGGGTGGCTTGCTCTGACCATATATATATATATATATATATATATATATATATAAAAACAATTATTAGCTCTGGTTTCAGGTGATGATGTTCTCTGAATTTTGTCTAATAATAGAATGGGGGTGGCTTGCTCTGACCAGCACTCCATTTTTTTGCTCCGTCTAATAATAGAATGGGGGTGGCTTGCTCTGACCAGCACTCCATTTTTTTGCTCCGTCCATTGGAGCATATGAATTTCCTGAACCGTAGATAGGTTAAGAAAGAGGGAATAGAGAGATAGGAATATGAAATTGAAAGAGTTAGTGACTGCACTGCTTTTATAAATTTTTAAAAAAAAAATTGATTTTTTTTATATTAAATTAAAAAGCTATTAATTTTAGATTATTTTATTGTGATATGTCAAAAATAAAATAATTTTGATATTTTTTAATTAATTTTTTATAAAATAACCGTAATAACGCTATTAAACCGTTGCTGAATAATAATGACGGCTTCAAAACGCTCGTTTTCCCGTAGTGGTTGCCCGCTCGATAGCCCATCAGACGTCTTTTCTTGACCCTGGATTGGATCAAAATGATTTTTCCGTCGAGCCCTTTTTGTGTTTGTATAAATTCTGACCGGAAGGAATTTTTGGAGGAATTGAAGCAAGATTGGGTCTCAATTTCCAACGCTCCTTTACAAAAAGCAAGAATAATCCTTTCCTTTCTTCTTTTGTGCTTTTGGGAAAGGATAAATAAATATACCCCAATACTTTTTTCCATTCTTTGATTGAGTACCTCAGCAATTGATGTTCTCAATTGAGTCCCCTCAATTAAATCGATGTCGCCCAACTTAAACCCCATCCAATAATTACATTTGCTGTCCCAAATTTAGTTTAATTTATTTTTAGTAATATTTTTAAATCATTTTGATGTTTTGATGTCATAAATCATTTTTTATAAATATAAAATATTATCTTAATATATTTCTAAATAAAAATATTTTAAAAAATAATATCAACTGTAATATCAAATAAATACATAATTTAGAAACAAGGAAAGGGAGTTTAAGGGCGGAAGAGATTGAGTGAGATGGTTTTAGTTATTCCGATGTGCATGGGTGAGATGACTTGGGTTGTGGCCCAAATGGAGTGGTTTTTATTATTATTATTATTATTATTATTATATTTCACTGTGATTGAGCCATGGTACATATAGACTGATTTTTTTAAATAAATAAATAAAAGAGATATGATCAAACAAAACCCTCTTAGATTAATTGAATGAGATCAAATATTTTACCTCAATAATAATACCATAAAATATATTGAGTAATTCATCTTTTGTGTAATAAAAACATATTTGAGTGAAATTGTCAAAATAAATTGTCCAATCTCTTGCTCAAACCCCGAACCCCACCCCCCACCGAACGGCTGATTTCTATTTAACATGTTTACTAAATGATTTTATTTACTAGATTAACAGTTCCAATATTTTATTTTAATTTAATTTCTAAATGATTAATTTACTAGATTAACCGGCTAAACTAAGAGTTTAATAATATGATTACTCTACCTTGCATGATTTTTCTCATAAGATTTTATAATATGAACTATTTAGTTCATATGATTTAAATTAAAAGAGAAAGAATATATATTTCCTGGGAATCAAAATAAACAAAATAAAAATAAAAATGAATTATGGAATTTCTAAGTAATTTTATTTGTTCTATTTTCAAACTTCAAATATTATAATTTCTCAGCTATTCTTTTAATAGGACGCGATCATTTATTAAGCTAAAGTTATGGTGATAATATTGAGCTTCCTTTATCATACTTCAAAGCCGACCCTTCGACAGACATTGGAGGACTTCACATGTGAATCACGAGAGATAGATATTTCATTGTAATTATTTGATTCTTGACTTAAATTCTACTTTAGACTGCATTGACTAATCTTTTTTGCTGGATAGTTAGCTTTTCTAAAAAAGTCTCCTATCATATAAAAACCTTTTTTTTCTAGAAAATACGAAGTTATTTGTTCGCGTACTATGCTGGGTTTTTTTCTATTAAAAAATTAATTGATTTTTTATGTGTTGTAATATGTTATTATAATATTTAATTAATAAAATTATAATATATTAGATCTGTTAGTATTTATTTCATCCTAGAATAAATAGTGTAATCAAAACACAGGAGAAGTAGTTTATATATTTTTAATTGCAAATAACATGGGTAAATTTTTCTTCTCATTTTTTTTGTAATTTTTTTTCTCTTAGTAATATCAGATTTGAAATATTATATATTTTATTTTTTATAAAAACAATATAAAATCCAAGAATTATTTTTTTTCCTAAGAAATAAGGTTAAACAAAAGAGGACAAAATTATAATTAAAAGGCAAAATAATTTTTTTTATTTTATCATATTTAGTTCTCATATTATTATATTAAAACTATTTAAGAGCACTGATCTTATTTTTTTGTTCTTTAAAAAATCCTTGGTAATTTTTTTCTACATATACATATATATATATATATATATATATATATATATATATATATATATATATATATTCAGGTGTTCATATTAAATAAATATTAAAATATATAATTAGTCTCACATATTAATAAGAAGAAAAACATAAATAAATGACAAAAAATAAATAGGTAGACTTAAAAAGAAAATTGACCTGAAAGATTAATAAAAAGAAATTTAAAAACAACAAAGAGAGAAAATAATAAAAATTAATTTAAAAATAACCATCAACACAAATTAAAATGTAAATATTAAAAAAAAATTGAATAATAGTGAAAATAATAAAAATTCATGAGACCATAATTATTGTTAGAAAAAAATAATTTTTTTATAAGATTTATTACTCATATTATTATATTAAAATTATTTCAGAGCAATGACATTATTTTGTTTTCTGAAAACTCTAGGTTATATATATACACACACACACACACACACACACACACACATATATATATCAATCTTAAAATAATTATCAATACAAATTAAAATGTAAAAAAAATTAATAATGGTGAACATAATAAAAATTGGTGAGACCATAATTACTGTTAAAAAAAATCCATAATTTTTTTTTTATTTTATAAGATTTTTTACTCATATTATTATAGTAAAAATATTTCAGAACAATGATAATAAAATTAAATGAATATCAAAAAATATAATTAGTCAGACATATTTAAAAAAAAAACAAACAAATAATCATTATTGTCATAACCTAATTTTGGGTCATCCACCCAAAACTATCCAAAAATCCAAAAATAAAATAAAAGAGGGTCGGTATCGATAAAAAAAAATTTGTGCCACTTCGATTTAATCATCAGCCAATTAAAAATATAATTATATTTGAGGATTTAATTCAGGGTCTAATCGAAGAATTTAATTAAGCGCAATGACATAATTTTATTTTAAATTGGTCAAATTAATTTTATTAAGGGCCTAGTGAATGAGAAATCAAGTTTTTAAATTTAATCTAGCCTCAATTGATGAGAATGGAATATTCAGAGGTCAATCGGAATTTATTCAAGCCAATTATGCGAAATCGGAGACCAATTTGAGTAAATTAAGAGTTTAATGTTCGATCGAGGGTTAAATCATACAAATCAGAAATCAGGAACCAAAATAAAAAGGCGCGCAAAGTTAAGGATGCTCTCTAAATCCTAACAGGGATATAATTGCACAAATTAAAAGTTTAAAATTATTTGGGGATGCAATGAGAACAATTATAGGTTAAAGGACCAAATCATACTTTACCCTCATCAAAGTTGCATGTTCCTACACTGTTCCGACACCTAAACAGTGCAGGAAATGCAAGAAATAACGGCTCTCTGCAACAGGCACAACACGACAACCCGTACTTCTGCAAATGTAGAGGTAAATTACACACAAAATGCATGTCTTCACTCGCCTATAAATACCCGTTCACAGCTTGCAACCAGGGGAGGGGGAGAGACAGTAGAGAAAAAAAACAGAGGAGGAACTGATAGTAAAATAAAACAAAGAAAAAATGAACAAATAATAGACAGTGGAGAGGAAGAAAAACAGAGAAAACCAGAGAGAATCAAGGGAAATTTTTACGTAAAAATTTGAATCTCCATCCCTCTACTTCATCTTCTTCCTCTCGGTTTCCCCTCTCTCGGTCTGCTCTGTTTCGTCTCTCGGCCAATCACTCTCTCTCTCTAAAACCAGTCGGCCGGTGTCTCTCTCTCCCTCGCTCGGCCAGCCACACCAACGCCAGCTTAGGCCACCCAACTCCCCTCGTCTCCAGATGCTCTTACTCCGATAACAACCAGTCCAGTCTCAGGCGAGGATTGGCAGCACAGCCCCTGCAATAGCAAAGCCACCCGTCACCTTTCGACGACCACTCTGGCCACCACACGCCACCATTTCCGACGCCATCATGACCAAAAGAACCACCTCGACCTTCTTTACCCAAAGGTGTTAACAGGTAAGCCATTCATCGCACTCCAAAATTTGGCACTATTCATCTTCTTCATTTTGCATGCGGGGAGTGAATTAATTCACTCCCTGCCAGGTTGGGTCGGGCTGGGTTTGGTGCCCGGCCTGATAATTAAAGGTTATGGGCTTCCAGCCCAAGGCTGTAGTTGGGTCGGGACACTAGCCCGGCCCACACAATAGGCCGTGAGTCCGGCTTTATATAGGCGGGCTGACAGCCCAGTCCAAGGTGAGCTGGGCAGTTAGCCTAGACCCCAAATAAGGTGGACTGACAGCCAGTTCACTCGAAAAAAGGAAAAAATAAATAATAAATAATAATAATAATAAAATAGAAAAATATATAAATTGCAAAAATGGAAAATACTTTTTTTGAGAAAAATATCTAGAGCAAAAAAGTGGTTTTATGCATACGGCCAATACACTAGCATATTTTTTAAAAAAAATTTCTTTCAAAATATATATTATCTTGGAGTTTGAAAAATGTGTTTTACCATTGGATTTCATAAAGAAAAATCATTTCTTGCATTCTTGGATTTTACAACATATTTGTAAAAGTCCAAAGGGTATTGGCCAATATTTCAAAAATATCAAAATATTATTTTTGGTTATTCATATTATTCATTGTTGATATTTGGATAAATAAATCCTAAAGGGTTAATATCCAAAATATTCAGTGGAGATAATTTGCATTTATTCACCGTTGGTATTTGGATAAATAAATTCTAAGGGGTCAATATCCAAAATATTTGACAGGGATATTTTGCTATTATTCACCACTAATGTTTAGATAAATAAATCCTAAGGGGTTAATATCCAAAATATTCGGCGGGGATAATACACCATCACCATTTAACCAACATATTTTTTGAAAGATCAAAACTATAACAAATCATAAACAAACTAAAACGTCAAACAGCTTACCTTAGATAGGGTATATTAGGGGTGCTAAAACCTTCCCTTTACGCAACCAGTCACTTGCCTTAGAATCTCTGAAAGACCAGTATTAAGTTTCCTAGTAACCGTAATATTAGGTGGCGACTCCCTTTTCCAAAAATAAAAAAAGACCCCCACATTGAATACCCCTGCTCACGGGGAGGATCGCCGCGACGCCACGCTCTCATGGAGGGGTGCGACAATTATCATTATTTTGAATGTTTTATCAATATATGACTTGAAGGGAATAAAAGGATAAATCATAATAATTATTAATTTTTAAATAATTATCAGCACATATTAAAATTTGAACATTAAATAAAAAACTTAATAATATTAGAAATGAAGAAAAATTAATAACAGAAACTAATTGCATGTATATATAAATATGGACAAAAATATATATAAAAAAATATAGGAATTAAAAGTATAAGAGATAAAAAAAAAACATATATAATAAATATAATTTGAAGGACAAAATTGAAATAAATCCAAACATTGATACCAATGCAATTAAATAATTTGAAATAAAACCAAAAATTAAAAGAATAAAGACCAAAATGAAACTAAAATTTATAATTAATTTGCATGGAAGGATAAAATTGAAATAAATAAAAACTTTGATACCAAAATTATTATGGATTCCAGACCATTTTAAAAATTGAAAGTTTGAGGACCTAAATGAAAGTACAATATATAATTAATATCAATTAAATGACGCTATTGAAACAAATCAAAACCTATATAATAACAAAAAGGACTTGATAGAAACCATTCTAAGTGTAGGGGCTATAGTGAAAATTGAGAAAAAACAATTGTGTTGGCATCAGCATGCGCAAGCAGGAGAGAGAAAAGGGAGGAAATTTTTAAACGAGTATTGACACATCTTTAGCCATCTTGTGTTTACACGCGCCACTCCATTGGGAATAGAACATTGATGAAAATCATTCTATACGCTTGTTAGGTATTTTTCGACTCCGGAATAGGCCGCATGCGCCGAACAAACAATGCATGAGCTTCGAAGATGGACGGCGCGTCCAGCCACATGCCAAAAGTAAATTGGCCAGAAATAAAAAAAATGGTAAATTACCGGCGTACCCTTCACTGACAAAACATGATTTTGTCGTTTTTGACGGCTAAAATAGTTATTGCACTATGCAAAAAATATAAAGAAATAAATGAATTGGGTAGCTGGACCAGATTAGACCTAAAATGTGTAATTACATTCGAAACCCTTAGTCAGATATCCTTATTTTGTCTTTTAGAGGGCTAAATGCGTTATTTCACTGTACAAAAAGGAAAAAACTCAGAAGATCGAATGAACCGAACGAACCAAGCCGAACCGAACTGAAAATTGAGCGTAATAGTAACCGTGAATAGTAATTTGTGAGAAGATGAACAGTAGATCGGGCCTTGATCTGTTTTAGCTGTAGTAATAATAAAGGTGCACATGTGGGGGCGTTGCTTGATGAGCCAGGCACTAAATAAGACTTGCTAGGGCAAATTGTAACTGTTTATTTTTATTTTTTATTTAATTTTGGCTGATAAATTCATTAAATAAAACCGGATAAATTACTGGTGTTGTGATATTAAATATCTTGATTTACAACACAATTTATAACAACATCATAATCCTCTATATGTAGGAAAGCTAACTTGTCTTTCTCTGTTGTATTATTCATCTTAAATAGCAGATTACAAGAATAGAAAATTTATAATAGAAGGCTGTCTCGTATGCTCTATAAAGAAATATAATAACTATCTAGTAACGTATGTTGTACAACGGAAGACTGGTAGGAAATCATGGAGAGGTAATTGAGGGAGAGAATCATGGTTGACAGATTATACAGATCATATCTCTTCATCCCCCCTCAAGCTCAAGGCGGGATAGGACCGATGAGGAGCTTGTGACGATTAGGTAGAAACTTGGCAGCACATAATGGTTTTGTAATAATATCAGCAACCTGAGCTGAGCCAGACACATGCCGTAGAGAGAGAGTACCACGAGCAAGTTGTTCCCGAACAAAATGAACATCAATCTCAATATGTTTCGTGCAATGATGAAAAACAGGATGCTTAGCCATGTTAATAGCACTGATGTTGTCACAGTATAAGATGGGAGCTGGAAGAGAAAAACCAATGCTTTGAAGAAGATTAAGAAACCACATAATCTCAGCAGTGGTGGAAGCTAACGCACGATACTCTGACTCTGTTGTGGATCGAGATACTGTAGCTTGCTTCTTAGCTCCCCAGGATAACAAATTATCACCCATGTAAATAACAAACCCAGTTGTAGAACGACGATCATCTCTAGAACCAGCCCAGTCGGCATCACAAAAGCCATGCAGGGCAATGAGAGGAGTTTGGACAAACTTAAGACCAATATCAAGAGTACCTTTAAGGTACCGAAAAATATGTTTAGCAGCAATGAGATGAATGTCACGAGGATTTTGCATAAACTGGCAAACATTATTGATAGCAAAGGAAATATCAGGTCGCGTCAAAGTGAGATATTGGAGGGAACCAACAAGGCGTCGATAATAGAATGGATCAGCAAGGAGAACACCCTCATTGGCACTCAACGACATTCTAGAGGCCATGGGAGTGGCAACTGGTTTTGCTCCGTCCAAGCCAAACTTCTGAAGTAAAGAGAGTAGATAACGTGTCTGAGTGACGGTTATAATTGTTTGTGCTCGTTTGATTTGAAGCCCTAAAAAGAGATGGGCTTCACCAAGATTTTTCATGTGGAAAGCCGCTGAGAGATGGGAAACAAGAGTCTGAATTGTTGAAGAAGAGTTCCCTGTTATAAGAATATCATCAACATAAATTAAGAGTAGAATAATATATGAACCTTGACGTCGAGAAAACAAGGATTGATCATAGGGACAACGATGAAAACCCAAGTGCTGCATATAGGTGCTAAACTTAATGTACTATGCTCTTGGAGCCTGTTTTAAACCATAAAGAGCTTTATGGAGTTGGCAGACATGATGAGGTCGAGAGGAGTCTTCAAATCCAAGTGGTTGAGATAAAAACACACGTTCTTGCAAATCACCATTGAGAAAGGCATTACTGACATCAAGTTGTGTAATTGACCATCCCTTGGATAAGGCAATGGTGATAATCAACCTAATGGTACCATGTTTAACGACAGGGCTAAAGGTTTCATCATAATCGAGACCAGGAAGTTGGGTGAATCCACGGGCTACTAGGCGGGCTTTGTAGCGTTCGATGGAACCATCAGACCGGGTCTTGATTTTGAACACCCATTTGCTGCTAACCAAGTTCATGTCAGATGTGCGGGGCACTAAAGTCCATGTTTTATTACTGTGAAGAGCATTGATTTCAACTTGCATAGCCTGTCGCCATTTGGGATCATTAAGAGCTTGCTTATATGTTCGAGGCTCCTGTGGTTGATTGGCAAGATCAGCTAGAAAACATGCAGGAATAGAATGCCTGGAGGACATAAAATCCTTAGGCTTAAGGGATCCTGTTTGAGCCCGTGTGATCATAGGATGTTTTCGACAAGGGGGAGGCTGTAAATTGGCTTCAATTCTTGTAGAAGAGACAATTGGACTGTCTTGAATAGAAGCAGGAAGAGGCGATGCTGGATTGTCATGACACGGTGGATCAGAAAGAGGAGCAATAGCTGCAGAGGAAGGATCCGATGAAACAGATGGCAAATTTACAGAGCGAAGAGGCTTGGGAAGAGCACGGACCTTAAAATCATGAAGATCTGGTTTACAGAACAATTATAGGTTAAAGGACCAAATCATACTTTACCCTCATCAAATTTGCATGTTCCTGCACTGATCCGACACCTAAACAGTGCAGGAAATGCAGGAAACAACGCCTCTCTGCAACAGGCACAACACGACAACCCGTACTTTTGCAAATGTAGAGGTAAATTACACACAAAATGCATGTCTTCACTTGCCTATAAATACCCGTTCGCAGCTTGCAACCAGGGGAGGGGGAGAGACAGTAGAGAAACAAAACAGAGGAGGAACTGATAGTAAAATAAAACAAAGAAAAAACAAACAAATAACAGACAGTGGAGAGGAAGAAAAAAAGAGAAAACCAGAGAGAATCAAGGGAAATTTTTACGTAACAATTTGAATCTCCATCCCTCTACTTCATCTTCTTCCTCTCAGTTTCCCCTCTCTCGGTCTGCTCTGTTTCGTCTCTCGGCCAGTCACTCTCTCTCTCTAAAACCAGTCGGCCGGTGTCTCTCTCTCCCTCGCTCGGCCAGCCACACCAACGCCAGCTTACGCCACCCAACTCCCCTCGTCTCTAGCTGCTCTTACTCCGGTAACAACCAGTCCAGTCTCAGGCAAGGATTGGCAGCACAGCCCCTGCAACAGCAAAGCCACCCGTCACCTTCCGACGACCACTCCGGCCACCACACGCCACCATTTCCAACGCCACCATGACTAGAAGAACCACCTCGACCTCCTCAACCCAAAGGTGTTAACAAGTAAGCCATTCATCGCACTTCAAAATTTGGCACTGTTCATCTTCTTCATTTTGCATGCGGGGAGTGAATTAATTCACTCCCTACCAAGTTGGGTCGGGCTGGGTTTGGTGCTCGGCCCGACAATTAAAGGTTATGGGCTTCCAGTCCAAGGCTGTAGTTGGGTTGGGACACTAGCCCGGCCCATACAACAGGCCATGAGTCCGGCCCAATATAGGCAGGCTGGCAGCCCAGTCCAAGGTGAGCTGGGCAGTCAGCCCAGACCCCAAATGAGGTGGGCTGACAGCCAGTTCACTCGAAAAAAAGGAAAAAATAATAAATAAATAATAATAATAATAAAATAGAAAAATATATAAATTGCAAAAATGAAAAATACTTTTTTTGAGAAAAATATCTAGAACAAAAAAATAGTTTTACGCATACGGCCAATACACTAGCATATTTAAAAAAAAAAATTCTTTCAAAATATATATTATCTTGGAGTTTGAAAAATGTGTTTTACCATTGGATTTTATAAAGAAAAATCATTTCTTGTATTTTTGGATTTCACAACATATTTGTAAAAGTCCAAAGGGTATTGGCCAATATTTCAAAAATATCAAAATATTATTTTTGGTTATTCATATTATTCATTGTTGATATTTGGATAAATAAATCATAAAGTGTTAATATCCAAAATATTCAGTAGGGATAATTTGCATTTATTCACCGTTGGTATTTGGATAAATAAATCCTAAGTGGTCAATATCCAAAATATTTGACAAGGATATTTTGCTATTATTCACCGCTGGTGTTTAGATAAATAAATCGTAAGGGGTTAATATCTAAAATATTCGGTAAAATTTAAAACAAAACTCAAACTTCTATACTGAAAAAATTAAAGGATTTAAAACCAAATTTAAAATTAAAAAAAATAAAGATTAAAATAAAATAATATTAGATGACAGTTTAACGCAATGGACAAAATTGAAAATAACTGAAATTTCTATAGCCATGTCATCTATAAAATAAACACTGGTCCACCCAAGATTGAAGAGCCGTGGAGAGATTTTGGCGTTGGCTAGCGAAGACCAAACTCCTATGATATTTGACTTCATGTTGTCCAAAAACAAACTACTCTCTAAAGCCTAATAAAAAAGCATACAAAAAATATGAAGAAATGTATGGCGAGAGAGCTGATTTTTGGTGGGTGGGTGTGTACAGGTAGCTTTGTACATTTACTAAACAACAATGAACAGCAGGACCAAAGAACTTATGGGTGATAATCATCCAGCAATTTATGAAGATTTCGCCTAAAGAATTCTACACAACAATGGCGTCCGCATACCACCTTACGTTCCAATATTTTTATTTTTATTTTGTTTTCTAATTTTAATAAATAAAATTAAAGTTGCTGTCCCAGTCATAATCTTTGATCTTCCCTTTTCTTTTCAAGATGTTGGTTTGAAAGAATTTGATTTCATTTCCTGTAAAAGAAAACATGTATATTAATAAGTTCTTTTCTCAAGATAGGATTGATGAATGACTCTAAAATAGGCCTTAAGATGATTATGTTGATCCAATTCATATTATTATAATTAATACTAAAATTATTAAATAAAAAAATAATAAAACAATTTCCAAGCTATTATTTTTATTTGGGGATTTTCTTTTCTTTTTTGTTAGGATGTTATTATAAACCAAAATAAATCATGAGTTATTCAAAATATATACTCGAAATTAAACAAATAAAAAAAAATGTCTTTCAAGGTTTTAAAACAATTTTAAAAATAACAAAATATATATTCAAATATGTATTTTAATTTCAATAAAAATAAAATTTTGGCTAAGAACTTCAGTTTCTTCTCCAAAATTTAAATCATTATATTTAATTCAAATATGTATTTTAATTTGAATAAATTTTTTTTTAAAAAAAATACCTCGGTATCTTTGAAGCAATTCAACACTTATGACTTCCTTTTAAAAAATTATTATGTTTTAATGAATATCTTTTTATTTTATTGATGTTTATAATTAATTATAATAATGATTTTTTTTCATGTAAAATTATGTAAGTGAAATTAATGGAATAAATGTTCATGTTTGCATATTATCTAATAATCAAGTTCTATTTAATAAAAAAAAAAAGGTTCACCGACTCAAAATTTACAAGTGTAAGATAATTTCAGTCACTTTCAAAACATTCCTGGCCAATATTCGCTCGGTGGCTATCGAATGATGACAAATTAATTAATATATTGAATTTGATTATATATTTTAGGCTATTATAAATGGTTATTGTATTTTCCACCTTCACAAACTGTTCGAGATTATATACGAAGAAGATAGAAAATCATTGTTCACTCGGTGTTTGATACATAAAATGTCAAGGATTTTTGTTGTGTGTACAAACAATAATGATATAATCCAATATATAAACAAAAATAATAATGTATAATGGTGGGATCCAATCTTAAGATGCTCGAAGAAAAGAGAGAGCATAAATGTTGAATAATTCTACAGCTAATCTTAGCTGGACATGCATGTTCGTCATCGTCTTTATTTATTAATTTCCAATTTAAAAAGGAGATATAGTATTAAAATAACTTTCCTTCCAAATCTTAACTGGACATGCATGTTCGTCATCGTCAGGTATATTTGAGAAAGTATGATAAATAATTATTTCTAAAGATATAGGAATAATAATTTCAAGTTTGGTTGGATTTGATATTATTTTTATCTATAAAAATAAAAAATAATTTATTAAATAAAATTATGAATATAAAAGAAAAAAGAAATCAGTCCTATAGGACTGTAATTTATTTAGCTTTAAAAATATAAATTTTTCAGGAACTATTTTTTATTTATTTAATTCTTCAAGAAAATCAGTTTTTTAAAACGGCTATTTGTTTAGCTTTAAAAATACTATTTCATCAAAAACTATATTTAATTTATTTAATTCTTCAGAAACTTCTTATACTCGTTCTTTAGAAACTATAAATATATTTCTATGAATAAAAGTTAAAACAATTTTACCATAAATAATTACAATAATTAAAAGAAAAAATATTAAAATTGATATACGCCATATAATAATCATGCTCATATCGTGTTATAAAAAGAATAAATAATTAATATATAAGGACATATACATTAAAAATATAATTAAAAGAGATAAAAGAGAAATATTTTTTTATTATGAACTCTTCTATTTTTTCAAAAATACTAAGAATACAAGACAAACGGTCGAATAAAAGTATAGCTAAAGATTGGTTCAGTCATGTTGGAAAAGTATTTTTGGATTTTCTTATAATCTTGTAGTTTTTTTTTTCATTTTTAAAAAATATATTAAAAATAGGAAATCAAAAAAGAATTTTGACATTATCTACAAAATCTTTTTGAAGAAACTTATCGGTGATAATCATGCAGCTATGAAAATTTTGCCTAAAATATTCTACACCACAAAGATGTTCAAATACCACCTTACGTTCCAATATTTTTATTTTTATTCTGTTTTCGAACTTCAATAATAATAATAAAAAAAAAAAAAAAAAAACAGTTGCTGTCCCCATCTATCATCACCTCTTCGACATGTAGATAGTAATTAAATGCTACATAAAACAAGTGTTCCCTTGTGTCTTATTATTGACAATAATCTCCAGCTCCAGCTCCAGCTCCTATAAATGTGGTGACGTGGTCACAGAGTTAAGCATTCCATCAGAGGCCAAAGACATCACAGTCCTACTGCCAAGAGAAGTCTTACCCATCCTGCTGCGGAAAGGATTACAGTCCTAGTAGAAGTATAACTGGATAAGATTTGTATATATATATATATATACGTGTAAACTCTGCCGATAATAATAAGAATCGTGAAACAATTTTACTCTTAAATTCTTCACTTATTTAATAAATTTGAATTTGTTTATTACATAGATTTGATAATTAAATGAATTTATTATGCTTAAGATTTTATTAAGGACGTAAATTGAATTAGTTTAGAGCACCATAGAATTGATTGGTAAAATCTATAATATTATTGGTTTAGTTTACATTGTCTCAATCTTTGTCAACTAACACTCTAAGCATATACTCTTAGGACCCGAACCTGGGCATGCTTCCAAATTCAAACCAAATGACTGCCTAAGTAGCGGTGAAGAACAAATGTCTGCTCTCTTACATCAGCTGTTTTTTTTTCAAGGTTCAGGTTTTGAATCTCGTTATTATATGTTTTTAAGTTATATTTTCTAGTGTGGAATTTAGTAATTTAACTTGTTTTAATATGATAAATTTCTGTAGATACAGTAATTAAAGTACACATAATCTGATATAGACACATAAAAGTATAGAATGTCAACTCTTTTTTAATTTTTTAAGATTAGAATTTGTAGTTGTTTTGGGTCATGTTTTAAAGTATAAAATCTAATGATTTAATCAGAGAAAAGGGTCATGTTTTATAAAAGAAAACACAGGCACAAAAAATTCAAAGATTTAATCATAAACTGACTTGAATACTCCAATTAAAAAAAAAAAAGAGTATATGATGGCTACATTTTTTTGCCTATAAAACCCAAAGTCAACAATTTGTTTTGTGGTGTCGTGTAGCAACTAAAAAAATCTGGTCGTCATGTTTACGAAAGTGTCATGATATCCTTTTCCACATCGTGGTGCACGTGTCAGCAAATGACAGGTGGAGGATCACTGTTGATCGATTCTTCTTTTTTGCCCCTTTTCTCTCTCCTATAGTGGCGTAATACATGCCAATCCTTTATATTTATGAATATTTCATTGCAGTTCCTTTTTTTTTTACTTTTTTATTTTCTTTTTTATAATTTCATCCTTTATTTTTTTTAATTTTTTTATGAACTAATTAAATAAGGTTGAAATTATGATTGAAAATATTAAATTCAAAGAGAGATGAGTAAAATGTAAATTGAAAAAAATTGTGGATTATGTATTTGATTTTAAAACCATAGACAAGTTTATCAAGATTTTTAAAATATTTTTAGGTGGAAAATTAGTTGTTTACTCATGATATCTTCTCTCTGATTTTTTTTTTTTATATAAAAAAGAGGATATCAAATCCAACTAGATAAGATTCTCAAGTGAGATTGCCATCCGTCCTCCACAGCAAAGATTATTGACATTGGAGGCATTGACTTTGATTGATTTTACTTGTTTACTGATTTTGCATGAGAAGTTTGATTTTATTAGTTTCTGTTATAAAAGAATAAATAATTAACATAGAAGAGCATAGACATCAAAACATAATCAAAAGAGACAAGAGAGAAATACCTTGCTTAATATGAATTCTTCTATTATTTCAATGTGTGTAAAGAATACAAGATAAGTGGTCTATTTATAGGAGAAGGAAATAAACTCAAGGGTTATGGAAATCCAAGAGTTACTAAAGAGTAATGGATATTCAATACATAATAAATATAATTTATTATGAATTTATAACACTTCCCCTTGAATGACCATGTATTTTAAAATTCAATGGAGGACTTTATATAGATATTTCAAGATCTATATATGAATACTTCAGGATTCATTAAAACAATGTCAAATTGCCTCATTAAAACCTTGCAAAGGAAAACCCAGTGGGAAAAAACCTAAGCGAAGGAAAAAGAGTACAATTTGCATTGACTTCCCCTCAAAAGTACATGTCTTACGACAAATCTTTAAGATGACGCATTCCAATACTATGGACAAGTTTCTTGAAGGTTGAGGCCGGTAAAGACTTTGTAAATAAGTTTACTAAATCATCACTTGATCTGATTTGTTTGATAACAATTTCTCCTTTTTGTTGGAGCTCGTGAGTATAAAAGAACTTTGGTGAGATATGCTTTGTTTTGTCTCCTTTAATATAGCCTCCTATGAGTTGAGTGATGCAGACAGCATTATCTTCAAACAATATTGTGGGCCTATTTCCAATGGCTGACAATCCATATTTTCTCTTAATATGCTGGATAATTGATCTTAGTCAAATACATTCTCGACTTGCTTCATGTATCGCGATAATTTCTGAATGATTTGATGAAGTAGCCACTAATGATTGTTTGACAAATCTCCAAGAAATTGCAGTACCGCCATAGATAAATAGATAACCTGTTTGTGATCTTCCTTTGTGAGGATCAGAGAGATCACCTGCATCTGCATATCTAATCAATTGTGAATTTGATCCATAATAAAATAACCCCATTTTGGTTGTTCCACGGAGATAGCGGAATATATGCTTGACTCCATTCCAATGTCTTTTTGTGGGAGTGGAACTATATCTTGCCAATAAATTTACTGCAAAAGATATATCTGGTCTTGTATAATTTGCAAGATACATAAGTGCTCCAATAGCACTAAGATATGGCACTTCAGGACCAAGAATTTATTCATCCTCTTCTGGAGGCCGAAAAGGGTCATTTTTCGCATCAAGTGATCGAACAACCATAGGTGTACTCAAAGGATGAGCATTGTCCATATAAAAACGTTTTAGGACTTTTTCTGTATACATCGATTGATGTACAAATATTCCTTTTGAAAAATGTTCAATCTGTAAACCAAGATAAAATTTTGTCTTTCCGAGATCTTTCATCTCAAATTCATTTTTCAAATACATTGCAGTTTCTGTGAGCTCTTCAGGAGTACCAATAATATTTAAATCATCAACATATACTGCAATAATAGCAAATCCAGATATTATTTTCTTAATAAAAATACATGGACAAATCTCGTCATTCTCAAACCCTCTTTTTAAGAGGTATTCATTAAGACGATTATACCACATTCGACCAGATTGCTTTAACCCATATAAAGATTTTTGTAATTTAATAGAATAAACACTTCTAGGTTCATTACAAAAAGCTTCAGGCATTGTAAATCCTTCAGGGATTTTCATATGGATGTCTTTATCTAATGATCCATATATATATGCTGCAACTACATCCATTAAACACATATCTAATGTTTCTGAGACCACTAAACCAATTAAAAATCTGAAAGTGATTGCATCCATCACTGGAGAATAAGTTTCCTCATAATCAATGCCGGGTCTCTGCGAGAAACCTTGTGCAACAAGTCGTGCCTTATATCGCACAATTTCATTGTTCTCATTGCGTTTACTAACAAAAACCCATTTATATCCAACGGGTATAACACCTTTAGGTGTATGGACTACAGGTCCAAATACTTCACGTTTTGCAAGTGAGTTCAACTCTGTTTGGATTGCTTCTTTCCACATTGGCCAATCATTTCTATGTCGACATTCTTCAACAGTTTGTGGTTCAAATTCATCATAACTTCTAGTGATGTCAAAAGCAACCTTAAATGCAAATACATCATCTATGATAATTTTATTTTATTCCAAAATCTCTCCTGTATGAACATAGTTTATGGAGATCTCATTATTTCCAGGTACTTGGTTCTCTTCAAGAGGTTCCTCTTCAGGAGGATCAGTATTAGGAGATGATTTGGACAAGGATTTGATGTTTGTTTTATGGATGAGGACTCTCCAAGAGTACCATCATCTATTCGTTGGAGTTTTTGTTTTCTAGGATTTTTGTTTTTGGCTCCAATAGGTCTTCCTCGCTTCAGGCGTGGTATAGATTCATTTGCTGCTATGTTGACCTTTTTCTCTTCAGGAATTTCAATTCTAAATAGAGCATTTGCAGCAGGAATATGAGATTTAACTACCTTTTCACTACTAGTGAAAACATCCGGTAATTGATTTGCAATATTCTATAAATGAATTATCCTTTGAACTTCAAGTTCACATTGATTTGTCCTTGGATCAAAATGAGATAACTTCGGGTTATTACAAGTAATTTCTTCTCGTGCTTCAGGCACTGAATTTGCTTTCCTTAATGATGGGAAAATGTTCTCATCAAAATGACAGTCTTCAAAATGTGCCTTAAGAACATCACCAGTCAAAGGTTCAAAGTATCTAATAATAGATGGAGAATCAAAACCAATATAAATTCATATTCTTCTTTGTGGACCCATTTTAGTCTTTTGTGGGGGTGCTACAGGCACATATACCGCACAACCAAAAATTCATAGATGAAATATATTTGGTGGTATACCATAAGCAAGTTGTAAAGGAGAATAATTATGGTAAGCACTTGGTCTAATTCTAACTAGCGATACATCATGTAATATAGCATGTTCATAGATATGTATAAGGAATTTTGATTTCATAAGTAACAGTCTTTCAACTAATTGAAGTTGCTTTGTAAATGATTTTGCTAGACCATTTTGAGTATGTACATGAGCAACAAGATTTCAACATCAATTCTAATAAAAATACAAAAACTATCAAATACTTAAGAAGTAAACTCACCAACATTGTCTAGTCAAATTTTTCTTGATAGGATAATTAGGAAATTGTGCTTGTAGTTTGATAATCTATGCAATTAATCTAGCAAATGCAATATTTTGAAAGCAAACAACATGTGACCATTTACTTGATGCATTAATCAATACCATAAAATATCATAAAGGTCCACATATCTTTTCGAATTCTTTCAAGAAAAGATGGTGATTCTATAAGAACCTTTGATGGAGATGGTTTGAGAATTAATTTACCTTGAGAATATGCATCACATGAATTTTCACTTGATAAAAGAATCTTCAAGTTCTTTAAAGGATGCCCATATGTATTCTCAATAATTTATCTCATCATTATTGATCCTGAATGTCCAAGTCGATCATGCTAAAACATAAATTATTTTGGGTCGGAACACTTCTGGTGTATCACAATGTTTGATTCAATACATTTCATGATCGTATAATAAATTCCGGAAGGAAAAGACAAGGAGTTTCTCAAGTACAAGCTTCTAGCCTGAATACATGCAGTAATATAAAGATATATTTTTCTATCTTCATATGTTATTTCAATATGATAACCATTAGCACGTATATTCTTAAAACTGAGTAAATTTCTTTTGGACTCAAGTGAATATAATGCATCTTTGATGCTCAATCTTGTGTTATTTGGTAACACAATATTAGCTTTTCCAGAGCCTTTAATCATGTCTGCTGGACCTGATATTGTAGTGACATTAGCTTTGGTTAATGTCAAATACTCAAAGTATTTATTTTCCTTGAGAATTGTGTGCGTTGTTGCACTGTCTGCCAGACATAAATCTCCATTATGAAAAGTCATATCACTATTTATTATATCTCCACTTCTGGTGGTATGATGGTTTACTTTTAGAATGATCTCCTTTTCCATACTTATATCCTCAATTCTTTCTTGTCTTCTGGACAAAGGTTCCATTCACTTCAGGGAATGGTTTAGAACTCATAGGATGAGATTGATGATTTTTCATCAAAAACTCATTATTTCTTTCAATCACAAAAAGACATGAAATTAATTTCAAATATCTTTTGAAATTATGCACTCTATATTGTTGCTGCAGGACAATGTTTGAGACATGAAAGTAGAGAATATTTTTTCTAACATTTGATTGTATGTGATATCTTTACAACACAATTTCAGTTGTGAGGTAAGTTTAAAAGGAGTAGAATTATATTCAATAATCGATTTAAAATCTTGCAACTTCAGGTGCATCCAATCATAATGACTTTAAGGAAGTATGATAAATTTTAGTGGTCATATCTTTCATTTAGATTTTGCCACATAATATTTCATTCTTTTATGGTCTCTTAAAGATTCATAACTTCCAGATGAATCTCGACACCAATGTTTCATGACAAATAATTATTTCTAAAAATATCAAGAGTTATAGATTCAAGCTTTGTCCTTCAAGATTGTTCAGCTTCAGAAATACTAGTTCTTCAGGAACTGCATTCAATTTATTTAATCTTTAAGGAAAAATACTAGTTCTTCAAGAACTATATTCAATTTATTTAATCTGTAAGGAAAAATACTAGTTCTTTAGGAACTGTTTATATTTATTTAATTCTTCAGGAAAATCATTCCCTTAAGACTATTATTTGTTGAACTTTAGAAATATTAGTTCGTCAGGAACTATATTTAATTAACTTAATTCTTCAGGAACTTTTAATTCTAGTTCTTCAGGAACTATTTTTTTAATTTATGTATTTCTTCAAGAAATTATAACATTAGTTCTTCAGGAAATATTTTTAATTTATTTAATTCTTCAAGAACTTATGATATTCGTTCTTCAGGAACTTGTAATATTAGTTCTTCAAGAACTTGTTTTTAATTTATTAATTCTTCAGGAATTTGTAATACTCGTTCTTCGGGAACTATAAATATATTTCTATGAATAATAGTGAAAGAAAATTTGCCAAAATAAATTAAAATAATGAAAAGCGATAATATTAAAATTGATATAAGTTGGTTAGAGTATCGCGCTGATAACGTGTTATAAAAGAATAAATAATTAACATAGAAGAGTATAGACATCAAAACATAATCAAAAGAGACAAGAGAGAAATACCTTGCTTAATATGAATTCTTCTATTATTTCAATGTGTGTAAAGAATACAAGATAAGTGGTCTATTTATAGGAGAAGGAAATAAACTCAAGGGTTATGGAAATCCAAGAGTTACTAAAGAGTAATGGACATTCAATACATAATAAATATAATTTATTATGAATTTATAACAGTTTCCAAGTTTAGTTTAATTTATTATAGAAATATATATTTACTCGTAAAATCATAAAATTATAAGATTTTAATAGTTTCCAAGTTGTAATTCTGACAACTTTGATTAAGATTATTAATAATTGATTTATTGAAGTTAGAGGCATTAACTTTGACTGAGACTCCTAACTTGGGCACCTGTTTACTTTTCCAACAAACAGCCAAAATCTGTAGATGAGAGAAATGAGGACGGTACTAATATTCACATTTTCTGGGGACGGCATAGACAATTTAGTCATTGAGCAGTGGAGAGCAAGCAATCCCAAGATGTTATAAATAAGGGTACGCACACAGACTTTGATCATCACATTCACAAGCCTCACACATAAATATAAAAATTGTAAATTTGTGTGGTAACCATGCCAGTAGCTTCTGATCACCTGGCGTCATTATCTGCAGGGGCCAAAAAAACTCCACAAACCTGCACCGATCCCATTCCCGGCGTCCAAACTGATCTCTATGGGCTTGAGCTTTGGGAGAATTACGTCCCCATCATCGATCTGGGAGCCCTTCATGGTCCTCGTCGCTCTGATATTATCAAACATCTTGCCCATGCATGCCAGCAATACGGTTTCTTCATGGTAGTCATCTATATATATATAAATAAATCTCTTTATATTGTTTGGTGATATAGTACTCAATCGATTTTTTTGGTTTTGTAATGAAAAATGTCTATTACAGCTATTGATTAATGCGCCAGCCATTAAAAATGGATATAGGAATCATTAAGCATTTTCTACTAATAAATTTTCATATATATAACATCTGCAGTACTTTTTCTTAGAGCATCTATATAAACACCCACCGGCCCTATATTGTTGTCTGTAAGGCTATTTATTGTGTTCTAATTCATAATATGTCATATTATCAGGTGAAGAACCATGGAATTTCAGAGAAAATAATGAATAACGTAATGGGCACAGCAAGAGAGTTCTTCCATTTGCCAGAAGAAGAAAAGATGAAGTTACAATCTCCTGGTGACTTTACCAGTCCAATCAGGTTTGCTCCCAGCATCAAGGACGATGATCAGAATATCGTCGTCTCAAGGGAGTCCTTGAAATTTCTTACCGATCCTCTTGAAAATTACGTGAATCTATGGCCTACATACCCTTCATCCTTCAGGTAATATACAGATATAAGAATACAATAATTTTGTGTTTTTCAACTGCGCGCTGGGATGAATTTATAAAGTTTTGTGGTATTTCATTAATTGCTCACAGAGAGGCTGTGGCAGAGTATTGTGTGGCTGCTAAAAGGGCAGAAATAACACTAACTGAGGCCATATTTGAGAGCTTAGGCATGAAGAGGGCATCTATGGACCAGATACTGGTCAAACTTGAACAGAATGTGTCTTTCAACTACTATCCAACTTGTGAAAAGTCAAATCTAGGGCACACTGTTGGACTACGTGGCCACAGTGACCCTTCTATAATCACAATGCTACTGTCTGATGAGGTTCCTGGACTGGAAATTTTTCAAAATGGCGAGTGGATACTTTTCAAGCCGCTGACTAACACCTTGAGTGTCAATGTTGGTGACATCTTACAGGTCATTCCCCACCCACCCCCCTGTTTACATTTCATTTTACGCTGCAATAATAAAATCTGGAGATGGTCTAATTTATTTTTTCTTTATCAGGCGCTTAGCAATGGTGGATATAAGAGTTTGCTCCATCGAGTTGCTGCGAGTTCCGACACCGAGCGTTTATCGATCGTTTCAAATTGCTATCCATCAAAAGATACTCAAATAGGACCTCCTGAGGAACTCATCGATGATGATCACCCAGCAATGTATAAAGATTTCAGCTATAAGGAACTCTACGACTCAATGTGGACACTAAGACCTCATGATTCTACCCGCTTGGACCCATTCAAAGTTTGTGCTGATTAAAAAAATGAAACAAAACTTCACTGATAATATTAAAAGTGAAGCTCCATGAAGCTGCCATGGTTTTTAGTAAGTAGCTGTAATAATATTATGTGAGATAAAAATATACGAGCTTCGTGGGGCAGTTTTTGCTCAAATTTATTGTTAATAACGACAGAAACCTCCACAAAAATGCCCTAAGCGAATTGGGGGGTGGCTCTTTCATTCCTTTGTATTGCTTTTTATTTTTTCTCCTGTAATTGTTTTATCACCTATGAAATTTATATGGTTTTTTTGTTGGTTATAATATCATCTTCATCATGGGAAATTCCAAGAGATAAATAAATATCACCAATATGGTATTTTATTGGTTATATATCATGTTGATGAAAATATTTTAATTTCAATAAAAATAAAATATAAAAAATACCTCAGTATCTCTGTTGCAAAGCTTGTATCGCCTAAGCCCCCCCTTTTCGAGGTGTCACAATTGCAAGGACATTGAAAAAAGGCCAATAAAAAGCTTATGATGATTATAAATAAAATTTTAAAAAAAATCAAGATATTTAATCTTGTTAGATTAAATATTTATTTTGTTATATATATTAAATTTATTTATAAAAATTATTTTTTATTCAATAAAAAAATAATAGAAATAGATATATACAATAAATTAACTTGATAATAAATTATTATGCTACGTTGCACGTATTAAAAATATAATGTAAAACGAAATATTTTTCATTTTCTAAAATAAATTTCATCTATATAAGATATTAAAAAATTCAAAAACTAAATAGACCAACACCATTATAGAAATTCTCTATCCAAAAAAGGTTAAGTAAGAAGAAAAAAAACATAGATAAGGGATATCAATTGGAATATAAATTTATTAAAAACAATTTAAGAAAAAAATACATTAAAAAAGATATCAAGTAAATATTAGAGAAAACATATATCCCAAACATTATGGCTTAACCCTTCAAACGAGTGCTTTAAGTCATGAACTCAAACATATTCAATAATTTGTTTTTTTTCTAAAATTTATATTTAACCTTAAAAAAAACTAAAAGAGGGTAAAACAATAGTCAAAGAGTTTGGATCATTGCAAGGAAAAGCTCAAACTTATTGGCAGGCCTACAAGCCCATGCTTGGGGGAATGAGGTCCTGAGCTTGAATTCATTTTTTTAATTTTGATATTTTAAAGGGACAGGGGACAAGTCATTTGTTCTTATTTTTATATATAAATATGCAAGCGACGTGGCAAATAATGTGTTATTCGCTAGCCCAGATTTGGACCACCCAATGGTGATTGAAAAATGAGAATAAGAATAGTAATAAATTAGATTATTGGTTTGATTACCTATTTAATGTTTTTAACATAAAAAATATATTTAAGCATTGCTAATGTGTTTTCTAATAAAAAAAATATTTAATCTTGACTCAAAATATCATATATATATATATATTGATGGTATCTTTTTTTAATCATAAATTTTATGAAATACCCATTTTAATTTATAATGTTTTGTTTTTTTAAAAAATATTATTATAATAATATAAATCTAAATATATGGTTTGGTTCGGCCTCATCCAATTAGGTTGGCCCAACAAAATTGAAGTAGGCTACTGACGGTCGAGGGAAATTATGGGTCGTTGATGGCCCAACTCATTTCTTTTTACTAAACTCGACCCCATTCCAACCACTTAGGTTGTGCCATAACAGGTTCAGCCCAATTAACGTTCACTTTCCACTAAACATCACGGAAAGGAGAGTAGAGAAGAAAATGAAGTTGATGGTTAGTTGGTGTAGGGGAGTTTTGTGTGAAGAAAAAGCTTTGTTGATGTCTTCAATAATATCGATGGTGGTCAGAGCTCACCAAAAAATGAGGGAGACATTGATAATGTCAATGAGAAGGAGGAAAGGGTGAAGGTAAGGATTAGGGCCGCCAGCTGTGGGTGGCTTAGCTGTGTAGGGGGGTTTCTCTGATGATTAGGGAAGCAGTGGTGGTAGCAGTGGTGGCATAGGGGATGTCTAATGATTAGGATAGTAGTGGTGGTTGGAGTTGGCCGAAAAAAACCAACAGCCAAAGAAATAGAGGGGAGGGGGGGGGCTTGAAGTTTGTTTGTTTTTTTTTAAATGGCTTCAAATTTATAAGTAATGGAAAAGGGTAATCTCATTTTTATTTGTGTAAACTTTCAGCATTTGAATCAACACAAAAGCATTATAAGTGTTGACTCAAAGTATATATTCTAACCTATTAGGTTTAGCAACTCAGGTTGTCTGAGTTGTCAATTTTATGATGTTTTCATTGTGTGTTTGGTGTTAGTTGGTCAGAACTGAACATACAACGTGATAGACAAACATCTTAGAATCATGTTCATATAAGTTTTATCAAATTTGGTGATTGATAGGGGAATTAAATGCACATGTATAGGAGGTAAAAAAGTTGTCAATTCGAGTGATTTTGGAGAATACAATGAACAGATCTAGACATCGTGTGATGTGGTCACTGTGTTAGACCAATCAATACGTCCTCTAACCTTTCTTTTTCTTCTTTCTTTTCTTTTCACCAAACACAACGTTATTTTTGTGATTTACCCTTGTTGCCCCTAATTGACCATAACTTTTAAATTTGTGAAATTTTACCTCTTTTTAGAACTTCAATGGAAGCTTTGAAATTACATACCTTTTTTTTCATTTTGATATTTGGT
Organism: Salix dunnii; assembly: GCA_015731905.1. NCBI lineage: Eukaryota > Viridiplantae > Streptophyta > Magnoliopsida > Malpighiales > Salicaceae > Salix > Salix dunnii. The sequence goes on along the minus strand of CM027674.1, from coordinate 34,205,179 downwards.
ATTATATTTATGCAATTTGATCCTGAATTGGCTTTAAACTTTTATTTTTTTCAATTTCACCCTTGATTATGACAGATTAAATCTCTATAATTCGATGTTGTTTACAAAACAGTCATTGGCTTCAAGTTTATCCAATTTAGCTCCTAATTCCCCTCAAATCTTTGATTTTACCCCTAATTTTAGTTATTTGACTTAATTTGGTGTCCTAAACTTTTAGTATTTTCAATTAAAATTAAACCAAACTTGTACTCTCAAATTGAATATTTCACCAATTAAGCCCCTGATAAAATTAATTTGATTTATTTAAAGTATAATTTGACCTAAAATTAATCTTTAAACATAATTATGTTGGCGTGAGCTGTACAAATCTCCACACATTAGGAAAGTAGAGCTGTCATATTTCCTATTTATAAGCATCCCGATTGTTATGGGATGCTAATTATCTTCTTTCCTAAAGCAGCGACGTAGGACTGCTGTCAATGTATATATATACTGAGTATTTCTAATAAGAATTAACAGAGAATTCCTCCCAGCAATCCCTCTTAATTATCATGGTATCAGAGCAAAGATCCTTTTCTTGATTTTTCTGCAACAAGCTGTTGCTGTGACAGCACCATACGATGATGGAAACATCAACAGATTTGGTTGATCAGGAACAACCAAATTCGACTGGAAACCTTGAAGATCTCTTGACAAGAATGACTCAAGCCTTAAACAAGAACCCAAAATCCCTCCAAACTCAAACTCCAGCAGTGATGTATGATACAACTGCTACACAGATTGGTATCAAACTTGATGGTACCAATTTTGCTTTATGGTCCCAAATTGTTGAGATGTTTATCTCAGGAAGAGACAAGTTGGGATATATTAATGGTGATCTACCACAACCAGAACCTCATGATCCTACGTTTAGGAGATGGAGGACAGAAAACTCTATTGTGAAAGGATGGTTGATTGGCTCAATGGATCCATCCTTAGTCAGCAACTTCATCCGATTCTCAACGGCAAAATAGGTATGGGATTCAATTTCTACAACCTATTTTGATGGGGCTGATACATCTCAGGTTTACGAGTTAAAGAGACGCGTAACTCGAATGAAACAATCGGGAGAACCAATTGAAACATATTACAATGGTCTTCAAGGCCTATGGAGGGAGATTGATTTTCGTAGACCAAATCCAATGGGGTGTGCCGGTGATATCCAAAAATATAACTCTCTTACAAGAAGACCGAGTGTATACATTCCTTGATGGGCTAGATGACAGACTTGACAAGATCAGAGGTGATGTACTTCAACTCAAACCATTCCCAGCTGTTGAACAAGCTTATGCTTATGTCCGAAGGGAGGATACCAGGCAAGCTGTCATGCTCTCGAATAATGGAAACACTCTAGCCACTGCTATGTTCTCTAGAGGAATGAAGGGAAGGCCTCAACGACAGCACACACTCCAAGTTGCCAAACCTGGAAATTCGTCAACAACTGGTGGAATATTGCACTCTGCATCACAGAAGGATAAAAGACAGGGGAATGAGGGAGGTAATGGCTGCTCTTATTGTGGGAACATAAAGCACACCCGTGAAACATGCTTCAAATTGCATGGCTATCCAGAATGGTGGACTGAACTCAAGGGACGGAAACAAGGAGGAGCTGTTGGTGGTACTGGACGAGCAGCCATGATGAATGCAGAACAAATAAGTGCAGAACCCAAGCTTTCATTTGTTCCACTCAAAGAATCACAAGCTGAAACCACAACAGTAACTCTCGGGAATCAAGGTAACAATTGTTGTTATGACAGTAGTGCTTTACTGACCTCTAAAGAATGCAACAATAATGATTGGATAGTGGATTCGGGAGCAACAGATCACATGACATTCAGTCCGGAAGATTTTGTTGAAACAACGGAACCAAGATGAAATAATATATTCAATGCCAACAGGGTTATGTATCCAGTTACAGGGGCTGGAACAGTAAACATATCATCTTCAATATCACTTCCTAATACTCTATTAGTTCCATGTCTTTCGAGTAAATTAATTTCTGTGGGACAAGTCACCGAGGAACTTAATTGTGTAGCACTAATGTATCCAAAATTTTGTTTATTTCAGGATATCCTCACGAAGGAGATCATTGGGCGTGGTACTAAGAGAGAGGGGTTATATTATATGGATGACTTCACTTCGGGCATAGTTAATACTATGAGTCGAGCACTTGAGGCAAATAAAGAACAAATTTGGCTTTGGCACTACCGGTTAGGACATCCATCGTTTAGCTACATGAAATATTTATTTCCGAAGTTATTTTCCACTTTGAAAAATTCAGATTTCAAATGCGAGACTTGCATCCTAGCAAAGAGTCATCGTGTATCTTTTCCGATTAGTTTGAATAAAAGTGATATTCCTTTTATTTTAATTCACTCCGATGTTTGGGGACCTTCTCCCATTACAACTATTTCCGGTATACGATGGTTTGTGACTTTTGTGGATGACTGTACTCGAATGACATGGGTATATTTGTTGAAACGCAAGGATGAAGTATTTGAGGTGTTTCAAGCATTTCATGCTATGATTCAAAACCAATTTTCAGCCAAACTCCGTATTCTTCGATCCGACAATGGAGGGGAGTATATGAATAGAGATTTCGAAGAATATTTTCGAAAACATGGACTTCTTCATGAAACCTCATGTAGTCAGACTCCACAATAAAATGGAGTGGCCGAACGGAAAAATCGACATATTCTTGAAACTGCTCGCTCACTATTGATTGGAGCAAAAGCACCGGGACGTCATTGGGATGATGCTTTCGGGACTGCTGTCTATTTATTGAACCGAATGCCATCTAAAGTTTTGGACTTCAAAACTCCATTGCAGGTTCTATCCCAGCATGTGAACCTTCTATCCCTACTTCTTATACCACCAAGGGTATTCGGTTGTGTTGCATTTGTTCATCTGCATAAAAATCAACAGACCAAAATTGAACCTTGTGCCGTCCGGTGCATGTTTTTGGGATATGGTCCAAATAAGAAGGGCTATCGGTGTTATGATCCAAAAACAAGACGAGTATATGTATCAATGGATGTAACCTTTGTCGAATCGGACAACTTTTATTCCTCACAAATATCAACTTCTCCTTTCCAGGGGAAGACTTGGGATGAAGAGGAGAAGTTGTGGGATGATCTGACTTGTCTCCATCTAGAGGTTGTGAAAGATGTAACTAAACTACATCAAGGGGCTATGGCTGAATTGAATCAAGAGGCTGTAAGTGAAGAAAGAGCTGTTGTGACAGCAACTTCAGAAGTGGCTGTGATAGAAGCCGAAGATTTTGCTGAAAGAGAGCAAGAGTTTCCAGAAGTGGCTATACAAACTGAAGGAGAGCAAGGTGTTGCATCGCATATTCCAAATAAACAGACCCCTCTCTTTGATGTACCCGACAATGACAGCCCTTCATCTGAGGATATTCTTGAGGTAACATCTCCTACACTATCTTCCAGCAATATTTTGGATACCCCTGTCAGTTATCACTTACCTTTCAAGCACAATCGGGGCAAACCCCCAGCTCGTTACTCAGCAGATGAAGAAGGGAAACGAGCGAAGTATCCAATCTCAAATCATGTGACTACACAAAGACTCTCCGACCCTCTCAAAGCCTTTGCAAATAGGTTGTCTTCCTATAAAGTTCCGTGCGGAATCCAGGAGGCATTGAATGATGAAAAATGGTCTCAAGCAATTCAAGAAAAAATGGGAGCCTTAAATAAAAACAGAACATGGGATCTTGTTTTACTGCCAAATGGGAAGAAAACAATTGGGTGTAAGTGGGTGTTCTCCATCAAGCATAAAGCAGATGGCTCCATTGAACGGTATAAGGCGAGATTAGTGGTCAAGGGGTATACTCAGACATATGGAATAGACTATCAAGAAACTTTTTCTCCAGTAGCAAAACTTAATACTGTTAGAGTGCTGCTATCTATGGCTGCAAATTTAGATTGGCCTTTACATCAATTTGATGTGAAGAATGCGTTTCTTCATGGCGATCTTGAGGAAGAAGTATATATGGATATACCTCCTGGCTATACATCACCGGCTCCCAGAATTGTCTGCAAGTTACAACGGGCGTTATACGGATTGAAGCAATCACCCCGTGCATGGTTTGGTCGATTTAGCATGGCTATGAAAAAATATGGTTTTCAACAAAGCAACTCAGACCATACTCTCTTCCTAAAACAACGACAGGGTAAGATAACTGCTTTAATAATTTATGTAGATGACATGATTATTACAGGAGACGATACAGAAGAGATCTACAAGTTACAAAAGTAGCTAGCTACAGAATTCGAAATGAAGAACTTGGGTGGACTTAAATATTTTCTTGGAATCGAAGTGGCCAGATCGAGTCAAGGTATTTTTCTTTCACAAAGAAAGTATGTACTTGATTTACTAAGTGAAGTGGGAATGTTGGACTGCAAACCAGTAGACACTCCAACTGTTCAGAATCAGAAACTTGGAGAGTACCCTAACCAAGAACCAACTAATAAGGAAAGATATCAACGACTGGTAGGTAAGCTAATCTACTTATCACATACTCGTCCGGACATTTCATATGCTGTGAGCTTAGTCAGTCAATTTATGCACTGTCCAAGTAAAGACCACATGGATGCAGTCATTAGAATTCTTCGATACCTGAAGTCTGCCCCGGGGAGGGGGCTTATGTTTTCAAAAAATGGTCACTTAGACATTAAAGGATATACTGTCGCTGATTGGGCAGGAAATGTGTCTGATAGGAAATCTACATCCGGATATTTCACATTCGTTGGGGGCAATTTGGTTACATGGAGGAGTAAAAAACAGAAAGTAGTAGCACTATCAAGCGCTGAAGCTGAGTTTCGAGGTATGGCTAAGGGGTTGTGTGAGCTCCTATGGATAAGAAGACTAGTCTCAGAAATTGGGTTCATCCCTAACTCAGAAATGAACTTGTATTGTGACAATAAAGCTGCAATTGAAATTTCCCATAACCCAATCCAGCATGACAGGACAAAGCACATTGATATTGACCGTCATTTCATTAAACAGAATCTTGAAGAAAAAGTGATTCGGTTTCCCTTCGTCAGATTAGAGGACCAACTCGCGGATATGCTTACAAAAGCTGTCTCCAACAAAAACTTTTATAACTCACTTGACAAGTTGGGTATTAGAGATATTTTTTCACCAACTTGAGGGGAAGTGTTGGCGTGAGCTGTACAAATCTCCACATATTAGGAAAGTAGAGCTGTCATATTTCCTATTTATAAGCATCCCGATTGTTATGGGATGCTAATTATCTTCTTTCCTAAAGCAGCGACGTAGGACTGCTGTCAATGTATATATATACTGAGTATTTCTAATAAGAATTAACAGAGAATTCCTCCCAGCAATCCCTCTTAATTATCAAATTAAACCTCAAATTGGCTCGTGATTAAATTAAATTGGCCTATTAAGAATCTAATTGTATTTTTCAAATTAATTTTTATATAGAATTGTCCGATAATAATTTATTTTGACCTTAACTTTTTTTTTATTCTTGGGCCTAAAAAAGATACGCTCGAACTATTGCCTCTACCAAAAATCTCCAACTTGATTTCTCCATCATACTAGCTCTCTTTTATTTTTCACTTTTGTTAATTTTAATTTGATCTTAATTTCTTTATCAGGTGGTAGCAATTGGCAATACAATAGTTTGCTGCTTCAAGTTAAGTTATTTATAATTCTGGGAGAGAACGTTCATCCATTGTTTCATTTTGCTTTCCATCAAATGATACTAAAATAGGACCTCTCAAGAAACTGATCAATGATGAGCACCTAGCTATCTATAAAGATTTCACGATTGAAGAATTCTACTCTGATATATGGAAAGGAAGTCGTCTAGATGATAGCCGTTTGGATCAATTCAAAGCTTAATATTTGAATTGAATGCCACCAATTACAGTAAATATTTTATTTTGTATTTGCTAGAGTATCGTGAATTTGATATCTAACATGAAATTTTACTAGTTTTTTTTTATATATATAACTAGATATTGAGTAACAAATAATGTAATTTATATAAGAAATTAAGTTTTTAAATTAAAACATTTCTTCAACATAAACCTGTTTGAGAGTATGTTTGAGAATATGATTGAGGTTGTTTTCTAAAAAATTTTTTTATTAGAAAATACATTAAAATTATATATTTTTTTAAAAAATATTTTTTTATATCAGTATATCAAAATGATCTAAAAATATCAAGATTAAATAAAAAAATATTTTAAAATACAATATTAAACAGATACTAATATAATATCTGATGGCAAGGTGGCCAAGGCCCCCTCCCACAAAGTTTTCAAAAGTTTCAAAATACATTTTTAACTTTTTAACTTTTTTAGGGTACTTTTAGAAAATAGTATCATCTATAGATATGTCATGCCTATTCTTGTTTAAATGGCTTGTGTGGACCAAGTTTGGCTCATAGTTATCAATACCGTTCCGGTCGCCGTTTTGGTTTTTTGATTGGAACGAAACGTTCTGGTTTCGGAGCGTTCCGGCGTGCCGTTTCGATGTCGTACTGTTCACATATAATTAATTATATATATATGGAAAAAAATAAAATATTAATTTAACAAGCATAATTAAAATTTGAATTTCTTTTTATTTAAAATATTTTGGTGTTTTTAAATTATTTTGATGTATAGATGTCAAAAATAATTTTTTTTTAAAAAAAATAGATTTTGAACCCGGAACGGCACGCCCGGAACGGAACCGAGGCGTTCCGGCCGGAATTTCGAATTTAAAAAAAAAACCTCCAAAATTTCAAATTTCAAAATTTAGGAAAAATAAATTCATCTATAAATATTCACTAAACTTGAACATTTTTCTTCATCATATTTTTCTTCATCGTTTTCTTCTTTAAACCAGTTTTCTCATTGTTGTTATTTTATTTCATTAAAGTTCATCATGAATCATTTTGATTTTTATGATGCTTTTGAGTTTGATGATGACACTCCCATGCTCGCCTTACAAGTTGCTACTGAAGTGGTTGCTGGAGTGGAAGCGATAAATCAAAGGCGGAGAACAGAGTCTCGTGGCTCTGTTTCTAGATGTAATATCGTCAATCGAAATAGAAAGGAAGGTGAATTGAGGCTGTATAATGATTATTTTGTAGAAAATCCTAAATTCACGGAAAGTCAGTTTCGAAGGAGATTTAGGATGAGTCGTCGTCTTTTTCTTCACATTGCAAATGCGGTGGAAACTCACAATCCATATTTCAAACAAAAGAAAGATGCAACTGGTGTTCTTAGCTTATCTTGTCTTCAAAAGGTAACTGCCACTCATAGGATACTTGCATATGGTATTCCAGCAGATCTTACAGATGAATATATATGGATTGGGGAAAGCACTGCATTAGGAAGTCTAAGAGCTTTCGTCAAATCAGTTGTTGAGATTTTTGGGGATTGGTATCTAAGAGCACCAAACGAGTCCGATATTGGTCGGTTATTATCAATTGGCGAGCAGCGTGGATTTCCAGGGATGTTAGGGAGCATTGATTGCATGCACTGGAAACGGGAAAAATGTCCCATTGCATGGCATGGGATGTATACTGGACATTATCGGGAACCTATTATAATTCTAGAGGCGGTGGCTTCACAAGATCTTTGGATATGGCATGCCTTTTTTGGAATGCCTAGATCTCTAAATGATATTAATGTTCTTGATCGGTCACCTGTCTTTGTTGCACTTGCTGAAGGTCGTGCTCCTCCTGTCAATTACACAGTCAATGGACATGAATATACAATGGGATACTATTTAGCTGATGAGATTTATCCAAATTGGTCAACCTTTGTTAAGACAATCCCAAGGCTGTTAGGAGAAAAGAGAAAATATTTTGCAAGTAAACAAGAGTCTGCAAGAAAGGATGTGGAGAGGGCATTTGGGGTGTTACAATCACGTTTTGCAATAGTGCGTGGGCCTGTGCGATACTGGGATGAAGAAACTCTTGCAAATATTATGAAAGCTTGCATAATAATGCATAATATGATTATCGAGGATGGAGCAATGATGGTTGAATTTGATCATGACAGCGAAACTAGTTCTTCTATATCAGTATCACATGAAAAAACACCAGAACTACACGATTTCTTTCAAACTCATAATCGAATCAGGGACAAAGCAATGAATTCACAACTCCAAGCCGATTTGGTTGAACATTTATGGGAACATTACAGTAATGAGTAAATAATCATTACATTTAAGCTACTTATTGTATGTTTTTCAGGTATTTGTATGTTTTTTTAAGGTTGTTGTATTTGAAGTTATCTAATGATATTATTGTCATTAAGTGTTATAAGAACTTTAAGAAACAAACTAAATTGATATCAATTTTATAACACAACACAATATATTTATAGCAAATTAAAAATAATTAATTAAAAATACATTCCATTAAAAATAATTCAATCAAATAAATTACAAATTAAAACCTCTCTTTGTCATAATTTCTAGTTTTCTATTTTGAAAATACACCGCAGAAATTGGATCCATACACGAAGTATCCATCCTCATGATTTCATCCTCTTGCTTCTCTTGATTTTGTTTAATTATTATAGCTTGCTGCTCTAACATTGTTTGTCTAGCTTGATTTTTTTTATCCTCAACTTTCTCCACAGTATCCTTGAATTTATCTAGGAGATTTGTTATATATATCTCCTCAACTTTCTCTTTTCCTTATCTGCGTTTAAGTCGTTCATTTGCAGCTTTCCTACCAATTTGTCTATTTTGATAAAGAAATGCATCACTATCTTCTCCTAAACTAACTGAATCTGGGGTTGATGGATTTGAAGAAGCTGGACTTGCAATTCCGTGACTTTTTTGTTTCTTATTTGACTTTTGTTGTTGACTTGTACGCTCAAATTTCCATTTGGATTCTTTTCTTAAGATAACCCAGCAATGTTCTAGTTGAAATCGTTTGCCAAGCAATGAAGCATACATTTGACGAGCATCATTAATCTGATAAAAGAAATTCAACACATTAAACTATGTTAGAAAAATATAAGAAATAAATACGCCGCTATGAAAATAATCAAATAAAAAAATTATCCTTGATTCTTCAGTCGTTCCACTCTGTTAACGGTTTTCAATTTGGGTAAGAAAACCAACAAATTTTCCAACTTCTCTATTTATTTCATGCCATCTACTTGAGATGCTTATTTGGGAATGATTATTTAAGTTTCCCCCGTTCTCGACAAAGTAAGCATATACTCGAGCCCAGAATTGTTTTGTTTGTTGATCAACTCCTGTAATTGGATCTTTACTTGTATTTAACCATGCAAAAATAAGTAAACAATCTTCTTCTTGTGGGAAATTTTTAGTTCTTTGTGATTTTTTATGAAGTTGAGTAGAATCACTTGGTTGAGACATAATATCTTCAGACTCATTTATAAGAAAGTTTGTGAATGAGTTTGGTAAATTTGAGTCCATCTAACAAAAAAAAATTGTATTAATTCATATATACAAGAAAACAAATAATAAGATAAAAGAGTGAAAGATAACTTAAAGCATTGACAAAAAAGAGGTAAAATGCAGAAGTAAAATTGAATGGACACCCCTAGTATTACATTCCAGAAACAAACCTTCTTAAAAGGAAAGATATTTAAATGTGGGACACCAAAGAATAACATTTTAGCTTGTATAATTATGAAGAAAACAAACTCCACGTTGCATATTGCTTGATGGGTCTTTCGACCAGTTGGAAAAACAACAGATCATCAAGTTTTAGCATTCAACAGATCCCAACAGGTCTCTACACATAAAAGTATGGCCCTTTCTTTTACTCTCTCTCTCTCTCTCTCTCTCTCTCTCTCTCTCTCCAAGCATGCACCAGCAGCTCCTATCTCCTTAGGATTATTTATTTGTTAACGCAGTGCATCACACTAACAAACAAATGCTTAGACCCTGTTGGTTTGCACCGTACATAAAAACACGCATTTACTTTAGTTATGTTCACCATAATTGATCTGTTTGAAATCTCACTAACACATATAATCCACAAAATATAAAGGTAAGACCTCTCTCAATATACTTTACCTCCGTTTACACAGAAACTACTAGCAACGGATCTCATAACCAGTTTGCCAGCCATTAAAATTCCAACGACCACCAAAAACAGGTAAATTGCAAATCAAAATCTATTATATTCAAATTATCATTCAGCAAATATCCAATTGCTTCTATTTTTTCAAGAAAAAATATCAACTCTGTAAAGCTGATGGATTAATAAAAGCCGTGTCTTATTTCATCCGATCGATCTAAATCCAGTATCATTCAAATAAAAACACTAACAAACTTCACTAACCAGCCAATTCTGCACCAAAACACACACGGACACCAACAAAGGGTTCTAAGAATATTCTACCAGTCATTCCAATGATCCTATTGATCAGTTGATGTGACGATATGGCTTATGAGTTCCCATTTTCCAATCATCTCACAACATCAGCAAGAATGGATCAAGAGGAAAATAAAAAAAACTAGCCAGAAGCGACAACAACTCGTCGATAGAGAGAAAAAGAATCAGAATACGGTGTTTAACAAAAAGTAAAGAATCACCTTGGCAGTAAAATTAATATGCGCTCCTTATATCATGATTACAAGACCAAAAAGAGGGCGAGAAGCTGAGGAAGACATTAATTCCAGCTACTCCTGCTATTGATTAAAGATCGACAATCTATTTGCCAAGGGAGAGCCTTCTTTTCTTTATATATTTATATACTGATATATGAATTTCCATCTCCCTCTCTGTTTTTTTTCCATAAAATACACAAATCATGGAATTCCATGAAACCGAATTGTCTCAGGCATAAAATCAAACACTTTCATCGCATCATCACAACCCCACATTTCCTATACATTCCCACCAAAGCATTGCCCACAAACACATCCAAAACCAAACCTAGCTTAATCTAGTAACTGAGGTATGTACTCTTATTTTCAGTATTATTTGATCAGAAATTGGAAGGATCTTGTATACGTGATTATGGGAGTCTACAACTTATTTTTTTCCAGCACATCTAGTAGAAGTCGATTTCAGTAGATATGTCTAGTGTCAAAGAAAACCCCCAATTGAAAGCACACTCGAAATGAATTGGAAATCAGTTAAAAGAATATCAAATTGAAGAACCCATAGTGGCGATTCTAGCACTCAGAACCATGACAGATCAATGTTTCCTTAAATCCATAACAAACAACAAAAACCCGTCTGTCAAAACCATAATCAAAACCCCAAATCACCGCATCACATTTCATATCAAAACCCCAAATCATAACCCAGGTTAATAGATAGAAAGGAAAAAAATCTAACCTTTTTGTTCGGCTTCTATTCTTCTTCTTCTGTTTCTTCTGATCAACAAATGCTTCGAGAAAAAAAATTGCCGTTGTTCTCTCTGCCTTCTCTTCAGTATTGAATGAGAGAACTTGCAGCGTCGAGCAACATATATACCCAATGGCTGAACAGTGATTGCAACGGTAACAAATTGTACTATACCTTCTCTTTCGTCTCCTGCCATATATAGCAATTCGAGGGACCATGGTTATTTTTAGCTACGTGTATACCTATCCCCTTACAGTGTATACAGTAATAAAAACATGCTAAATATATATTATTTTATTTATACCTCTTCATTTAGCTTCACCGCTGCAGTTGCCCTAACGGTCGAGGGAAATTATGGGTTGTTGATGGCCCAACTCATTTCTTTTTACTAAACTCGACCCCATTCCAGCCACTTAGGTTGTACCATAACAGGTTCAGCTCAATTAACGTTCACTTTCCACTACACATCACGGAAAGGAGAGTAGAGAAGAAAATGAAGTTGATAGTTAGTTGGTGTTGGGGAGTTTTGTGTGAAGAAAAAGCTTTGTTGATGTCTTCAATAACATCGATGGTGGTCAGAGCTCACCAAAAAAATGAGGGAGACATTGATAATGGCAATGAGAAAGAGGAAAGGGTGAAGGTAAGGATTAGGGCCGCCAGCTGTGGGTGGCTTAGTTGTGTAGAGGGGTTTCTCTGACGATTAGGGAAGCACTGGTGGTAGCAGTGGTGGCGTAGAGGATGTCTAATGATTAGGATAGCAGTGGTGGTTGGAGTTGGCCAAAAAAAAAACCAACGGCTAAAGAAATAGAGGGGAGGGGGGGCTTCAATTTTTTTTTTTAAATGGCTTCAAATTTATAAGTAATGGAAAAGGGTAATCTCATTTTTATTTGTGTAAACTTTCAGCATTTGATTCAACACAAAAGCATTATAAGTGTTGACTCAAAGTATGTATTCTAACCTATTAGGTTTAGCAACTCAGGTTGTCTGAGTTGTCAATTTTATGATGTTTTCATTGTGTGTTTGGTGTTAGTTGGTCAGAACTGAACATACAATGTGATAAACAAACATCTTAGAATCATGTTCATATAAGTTTTATCAAATTTGGTGATTGATAGGGGAATTAAATGCACATGTATAGGAGGTAAAAAAGTTGTCAATTCGAGTGATTTTGGAGAATACAATGAACAGATCTAGACATCGGGTGATGTGGTAACTGTGTTAGACCAGACAATACGCCCTCTAACCTTTCTTTTTCTTCTTTCTATTTTTTTCACCAAACACAACGTTATTTTTGTGATTTACCCTTGTTACCCCTAATTGACCCATAACTTTTAAATTTGTGAAATTTTACCTCTTTTTAGAACTTCAATGGAAGCTTTGAAGTTACGTACCTTTTTTTATTTTGATATTTGATCTTATATTTATGCAATTTGATCCTGAATTTGCTTTAAACTTTTATTTTTTTTTCAATTTCACCCTTGATTTTGACCGATTAAATTTCTATAATTCGGTGTTGTTTACAAAATAGTCATTGGCTTCAAGTTTATCCAATTTAGCTCTTAATTCCCCTCAAATATTTGATTTTACCCCTAATTTTAGTCATTTGACTTAATTTGGTGTCCTAAACTTTCAGTATTTTCAATTAAAATTAAACCAAAATTGTGCTCTCAAATTTAATATTTCACCAATTAAGCCCCTGATAAAATTAATTTGATTTATTTAAAGTATAATTTGACCTAAAATTAATCCTTAAACATAATTAAATCTCAAATTGGCTCGTGATTAAATTAAATTGGCCTATTAAGAATCTAATTGTACTTTTGAATTTAATTTTTATATAGAATTGTCTGATAATAATTTATTTTGACCTTAAATTTTTTTTTATTCTTGGGCTTAAAAAAGATACGCTCGAACTATTGCCTCTACCAAAAATCTCCAGCTTGATTTCTCCATCATACTACCTCTCTTTTATTTTTCACTTTTGTTAATTTTAATTTGATCTTAATTTCTTTATCAGGTGGTAGCAATTGGCAATACAATAGTTTGCTGCTTCAAGTTAAGTTATTTATAATTCTGGGAGAGAACGTTCATCCATTGTTTCATTTTGCTTTCCATTAAATGATACTAAAATAGGACCTCTCAAGAAACTGATCGATGATGAGCACCCAACTATCTATAAAGATTTCACGAATGAAAAATTCTACTCTGATATTTGGAAAGGAAGTCTAGATGATAGCCGTTTGGAGCAATTCAAAGCTTAATATTTGAATTGAATGCCACCAATTTAAAGCCGTTTGTAAATATTTTATTTTGTATTTGCTAGAGTATCGTGAATTTGATATCAAACATGAAATTTTACTAGCTTTTTTTTATACATATATAACAAGATATTGAGTAACAAATAATGTAATTTATATAAGAAATTAAGTTTTTAAATCAAAATATTTCTTCAACTCGAACCTATTTAAGAGTATGGTTGAAGTTTTTTCTAAAGTGTTTTTTTGTTAAAAAATACATTAAAATTATATATTTTTTTAAAATATTTTTGATATCAATATATCAAAATGATTTAAGAATATCAAAATCAAATAAAAAAAATATTTTAAAATACAATGTTCAACAGACACTAATATAATGATCTGATGGCAGGGTGGCTAAGGCCCCCTCCCACAAAGTTTTCAAAAGTTTCAAAATACATTTTTAACTTTTTAATGTTTTTAGGGTACTTTTAGAAAATAGTATCATCTATAAATATGTCTGCCTACTCTTGTTTGAATGGCTCGTGTGGACCAAGTTTGGCTAGCCAAATATTTTTTAAGAGCTTAATCTTTCTTTTATTTCATCGTGTCGTGGTAAGGATGATGCATTCAATTACAGAATAATATAAATTATATTTTGAAATCTTATTAATTAGCTTAAATTTTTAAGTGAGATGATTCCTTAACATAGTATCAGAACCTTGTTGACCCAACGGTCATGAGTTTGAATCTCACCACCCCCATTCTATTTAATAAAAAAATTAAGCATAAGGTAATATGGGTCTATGCAAGTTTCAAGCACAAAGAGTTTTCACTTGAAGAGGTGTGTTAGAGAATAATATAAATCATATTTTAGGATCTCACTTATCAGCTTAACCTTTTAGATGAGATGATTCTTTATCACACTCTTTCCTCCAAATTGTGGAAGCAAATTATCAATTTACAAAGAAAACATTAGGCCTAATAATACGAAAAAATAAAATTCAAGATGTTGGATAAATGAAAGGTTGAATTATGTGCATGTTTGGAAAGGTAGTTAAGGTTGTTCTTGAAAATGTTTCTCGTTTAAAAATGCATTAAAATAATATTTTTTTTATTTTTTTTAATAATTATTTTTGACATCAGCACATCAAAATAATCTAATAACACTAAAAAAATTTAATTTAAAATAAAAAATAAAAAATAAAAATAAAATCATTTTTGACATTAGTGTTAATAAACCATCTCACCTAAAAGCTTAAGCTGATAGATGAGGCCCTAGAATATGTTATATTATTCTCTAACACACCCCTTCAAGTTAAAGTCCTTTGGGCTTGAAACTTGTATAAACCCACATTACCTTGTGCTTGATTTTTTTATCAAATAAAATGGAGAGGTGAGATTCGAACTCGTGACCGTTGGGTCAACAATACTCTGATACCATGTTAAGAAACCATTTCATCTAAAAGTCTAAGCTGATAGGCGAGGCCCCAGAATATGTTATATTATTCTATAACACACCCCTTCAAGTTAAAACCCTTTGGGCTTGAAACTTGTACAGACCCACATTACCTTGTGCTTGATTTTTTTATCAAATAAAATGGGGTGGTGAGATTCGAACTCGTGACCGTTGGGTCAACAATACTCTCATACCATGTTAAGAAACCATCTCACCTAAAAGTTTAAGCTGATAGGTGAGGCCTCAGAATATGTTATATTATTCTCTAACAATCAACACATCAAAATGATCTAATAACACTAAAAAATTTTAATTTAAAATAAACAATAAAAATAAAAAATATATTTTTTTAAAAAAACCACTTTCCAAACATATTTCTAAACATCCTCTATGTGTCGTAGATATCAAAATAATCAAAATTAATTTGGACTTTTCTTTTTTCTTTTTAAAAAGATTTATATAGCACGATAGTGAAGGCCACATTGGAAATTGTTTTAATTTCTAACAAGAAGCTAAAATAAAAACTGGCAATTAATAAGAAAACTTAAAGAAAAATAAAATTCTACAAACAAACATAAAAGATAATTCAATTTTTATATGCTCTATTTAAAGAGATGGTCCATTCGACAGATTAAATTGGATTAATTGACCAACAAAGTAAAATAATTAAATTCATGAAAATACTTAAAATCCATTAAGTAAAAAATATATTAAATTATTTAGAAAAGTCCCTATTCCAGCTCTCTGCTGCAACTTAAATTTTATTTTTATTTTTGACTTGGTTTCTTGCTTGCTGTATTTGGCCATCCTGACTTTATATTTTCCTTCATGTCATGTTAATTATCTAGAGGTCGAATGTTTGTTTGCTACGTGGATTCACAGATGAGGTTACCAGTCAAGCCACCCCAAATAAAATATTGCAATTGGACCACCTAATCTTGGACTTGGTGGAGCAATGAAAAGGTATAGATTTGTTTGTTTACTATTAAATTTTAGTTTTTATAAAAAATAAATTTTAAAAATTAAAATAGTTCTTGATGTCTCTATGAAAAATATATTGAAAAACATTTTCTAACTATATCATCAAAAATAAGCTTGGAAGTAATTTGATTAAAAAAAATCAAGTTTATAAGAATAATAGGGACCAAATATGAAAGATTAAAAACTTTAAGGATGATGCAATTTAAAAAATATCTAATTTTAAAAATTATTTAAATAACACAAATAGAGACATGTCTGATAAATAAATAAATAAAATATTAAAAGATGATGAAATTAAAACAAATTTTAATTTTATAAATTATTTAAAATAAAATAAATAAGAATAAAAAAAATATATGACCATCAAAATATTTGAGATCAAGCTTGTTAGCTGATAAATAAGAGTGATAGCAAATTGTTCATAGACACTGTCTTGTCTTCTTAGTCAAAATCAGAACCAGAACTTCCATGGATAAACATATGGCAACCTCAAGCAATGAAGAAGACTATCATCTCCAGTACGCCTTGCAACTTGCAAGCGCATCAACTTTGCCTATGGTTTTCAAAGCAGTAATTGAGCTAGGAGTTCTTGAGATCATAGAAAAAGCTGGCCCTGGCGCCATGCTCTCGGCTTCACAGATCGCCTCTCAACTTCCCACTCAAAACAACCCAGATGCCCCTATTGTATTAGACCGTATCCTGTGTCTTCTGGCTAGCCATTCTATTCTGACTTGCTCTCTAGCCACCGAGAATCAAGATAGTGATCAGGTTCAAAGGTTATATGGATTGGCACCAGTAGCCAAATACTTTATCAAGCAGGAAGATGGAGGGTCCTTGAGTCCCTATTTTCGTGTTATTCACGATAAAGTCATCATGGATCTCTGGTAATATTGGATCGTCTCCAAAACTATACATATTCATTTCTGATTCTTTTTTATGAAGAGAAATATTAAAGGGTTTCGTTTATAATATTTTGTATTGTGTTGTATTGAAACAAACAGGTACCACTTAAAAGATGTTGTTCTACAAGGAGGGGCTCTATTTCAGAAGGCTTACGGGATGAGTTCCATGGAGTATGTGAAAAAGGATCCAAGATTTGGTGAAGTATTCGGTGGCTTTGTTAGAGGTTTCAACCCTTTATTTATGAAGAGGATTTTAGACATATATGATGGATTTGAAGGTCTAACATCTTTGGTGGATGTTGGTGGCGGCGATGGTTCTGTCCTTAATATGATCGTCTCAAAGTATCCTGCTATTAAGGGCATCAACTTTGATTTGGCTACAGTTATAGAAAATTCACCGTCCTATCCAGGTACTGATTTTGTTCTCATCTTATAATTGATTTTTCTTTGCCCTGCTCTTTACTGAGAATGATGACCTCTCTGACTAGATGCAGAAACAGATGAGCTGAGCTGAGTTAGAAATTGTTAAATTTCTATTGCAGGTATTGAGCATGTTGCAGGAGATGCAATTTTAACCATTCCTAAAGCAGAAGCCATTTTCATGAAGGTTAGGTTTGATGGCATTCTGTTAAAATTAAGCTTCAGAATATATATTGTACTGACAGTCACAAAATATTTTTGAACGAAACAGTGGGTGTCCCATTTCTTTAGCGATGACAACTTCTTGAAAGTACTAAAGAATTGCTATGAAGCTCTACCAGACAATGGGAAGTTGATAGTAGTGGAAATGGTAATTCCTGAAATCCCTGATACCAGTACTGCAGATAGAAGCTTGCTGCAGAACTATTTATTCGTGACAAGCATGAATCCGAAGAGAAACGAGAGGACAGAGAAAGAATTTGAACGTTTGGCCAAAGTTGCAGGGTTTTCTCATTTTCGAGTTGCCTGTTCCGCCTGTACTTTCTCAGTTGTTGAGTTCATTAAAAATAAGGCAACTGCTGGTGCTGATGACATAGCAGCGAAGTGAATTGCTTATGTTGTTACAGATATATCTATAGGACGTGTGTCAGTAAGTCCAGTCGCCACTTTCCTAAATTAGATCCAAAAATTATTCAAACTATGAGTAACAATGTCGAATTATGAATAATAAGCCCAGCAGGGTTTTTCTTGCTGTTTTCAAATTTCTTTCGTTTGAGATTTTTAATAATAATGTCAAATAAATAATTACTGTACCAACTACTACCGGATCCAGAAAAGTCTTCGGTCTAAAGTTCTAAAGTTCTTCATTTTGAATAGAAAAACAAGTGAATAGACACCAAAACAGCCTTAAAATCTTAACAAATCCATATTAACAACTCCCGAACAGCCTCTCTAATCTCTTAAGATCATGAAATTAAACAAATCCATAAGAAAATAATTTATTTGATCTATTTTTTCTAGCCTTGTAAAGATGAAAACCACTTCCATAGAATTTTTCTCTTAAAAGATGAGTTCAAAATGGAAAGAAGTAAATAGAGCTAGGTGTGTTCGAGACCTACTTCAAGGAGATCAAAATGGAAACCTCTACCCATTAAACAGACAATCATCTCCAGTATGCTGTCCAACTTACAAGTGCATTGGTTGTGAAAGAGGTAAATAGATCTAGGTGTGTTTGAGATCATAAAAAAAGCCGGTCCTGATGCCCTGCTCTCAGCTTCAGAAATGGTGTCTCAACTTCGGACTCAAAACAACCCGGATGCCCATATTGTGCTAGACCGTATCCTATGCCTACTCTCTAGCCATTCTATTCTCACCTACTCTTTGTCCACCAAGAATCAAGATGGTCATTTCCAAAGGTCATATGGATTAGCGCCTGCGGCCAAATACTTCACCAAGAACAAAGATGGAGGGTCCTTGAGTCCAAATTTAGCTGCGACTCAGGACTGAGTCATTATGGATATGCGGTAAGAATCTTCCTTAGTGTTCATAATTTATTTTTCTGTTGAGCTGAGGATTGCTTTAGTGTCTATGACGTTCCTTACTATTTTACAATGAAATAACAGCAGGTACCACTTAAAAGATGCAGTTCTGGAAGGATGGATTCCATTTGACAAGACGCGCGGGATCAATACTGCAGGGTATTTAAAATAAAAAAAAATGTTTGGTGGTGGTAGTGGTTTCGATCTGGTAAAAATGGATTCGATTATTCAAGTTTTTTTAGTTCTCTCTCATCTCGAAATAATTCTAACCAGAGATTGAATCCAGAAGCTTAAAAAATATACCAGGAAATCACTAGTTAGCAGCTCTTATGGAGCAATTTCTTTAAGAATTTAACTTTGAGAAAGAACTTTTCAAAAGCACTCTCATGCTCAACAATCTCCAATTCTCATTAGTTGTCCCTCTCTCCTCTTCCGATGGTCACCGTTAACAAATCCTACTAAACCTTAAAAGTTATTCACTGTACTCAAAATCCAAAGGCTGCTACTGGGTATTCATTTAGAACCATGCAGGTAAAGGGAAAGAAATTATTAGCTCGAGTCATTGTGCCGATTTTGAAAGATGTGGTATTCTGTTTGCGTATGGTTTCAAGTCAGAAAAGCAATCGATTTTGATGGACTTTGACTTCCATGGCTCTTTGTTTTTCTATGATAAACGACGAGGAGGATATCGGACTTGAGGAAAATAAATCTGGATCTCTGGGGCCAGGCTGCTTTCTTTACGAGTGTGAATGATTTTGATGACTTTAAGCTTGGACCATGTGAATTGTAGGAGTACTTCTTCAGCTAATTCATTTTCTCTTCATTTCGTGAATTGGTGGCGGCCACGATGGAATCTACATCAATTACTCGAGTCAATCAAAAACAAAATCGGAGCCCTGTTATCAAGATAAGCAGGGGAAGCAATGCCCTGCAAGGATGGATGGAAGGCAAAGACAACATTTGTTATCAAGAGTTCCGTTTTAGATACGGCATGGCTCTTAAAGATAAGTTTTTTGACACTAGGTCCTGTAGTATCTTTTTTTGACAGAAACACCCTTATGGTTTCAATTTAGCAATTGGTATTTATGATTAAGGGTGTGTTTTGGTATAGTGATAGCTTTTGTAATTGCAGTTTTAAAAAATATATTATATATTTTTTTTCAATTATATTTTTTTCTTAGCCAAGATTTTAAGAGATAGTTTTTAGTAGGATATGCAAAACTGTGACATTTGTTGATTAACTAGACAATTTCAAAATTGTATATGAAATAAAATTTAGTTCCTACCAAGGTTGTCAATTTTGTTTCGTTTCGGCCGAAATAGCCGAAACATCTCATTCCAGTTAAAAAAATCAGACAAAACGAGATCATTTTTATCTCGGTTTAAATTTCGGTCTGTTTTGGATTTTTCAATCAAATACCGGCCAAAATATATTACTATTACTTCGTCTGTGCTGTTTCAGTTACAATAAATTCATTTTACTTTTCAACCCTTAAGCCAACACACATCCCAAGTTAACTAGATGTCATCGACCTCTACCATAGACATCGTCCAGGTAAGCAAGTTTTCAGATGGCTTCCTGATTTATATTTATAGACATAACTTTTTGTCTTCTCATCTGTTTATCCGATATGGGATAACTTTGAGCATTCAAAGCCATAAATTGTAAAGCCACTTTGAGAATCCAGAGATGTGGGATAACATAATATTGATTTGTCCAGCTGGATAATTGTCCAATCGTAAATATACAATAATTAATTAATTATATATGAACAATACAACCCCGAAACGACATGCTGAAACGTTTTGTACCAATAGAAAAAATAAAATATCAATCGAAACGATATTGACAACCTTGATTCGTACTACATTGAATCACACCCCAAAAAAAAAATATTTTCACTTAATGATATTTTCACCCCAAAAAAGAAATTAATCAAATTATTTTTATTTTTAAAGCTAGCACATCAAAACAATTTAAAAATTAAATTGAAATCAAAAAAGTTTTTTTAAAAGAACATATTTTAAAACGCATCCCGAAACATCTTCTTAGTTTATTAGGCAACATAAATCCTACCTTCTACAAACAACCCAATAGTGGGGTATATATAACAGTTTTCTATTATACAATTAAAAGAGCTCAAGCATTCACTGTAGACACACACTCAAGTTTATTATTGATTGGAATAGTGAAATTACTATTTTACCCCTTGATGAGCCTGAATTTTAGCCTTGGAATCAGAAATATTTTTTACTTTTTACATTTCTGTGCATAGTCAAATAACTGTAATACTCCCTAATAAGACAAAACCAAGAGTTGTCTGTAAGGGTGTCACAGTAATTTCATATTTTAATGAACAATAACATATATGTGTAAATAAGTATACACCCCCATAAAAAGACAACACAAGATTTGACTATAGGGGTGTTTAGGTAATTAACTATTTTTTAAATGTGAATTTATTCTAGAATGAACAATAACATTAATACGTAAATACATATATGCCGCCATAAAAGACAAAATTTACGAATCAGTTGTGGGGGTGTTTAAGTAATTTACTATTTTTTAAAAAACTATTTTCTGCCGAATACTGCAAGCGCATTCGCTGAACACGCTGATGGTTTTTGGCCCCACGCCCCCTTTATGCGGCACATACAAGCAATTTAGGCGATGAAAAATGTCCATCCGGCATGTCACCGGATGCACCTCTGTGTCCTTCACCTTATGGTGGAGTGCATTGCGTTACATGGTCATCAGAAAGTTGTCAGTTGGCGGTCAAAAGTTGTCGGTTGTCATTACAGGCGAAAGTGCTTGGCAGTCCCAGATGTTGTTGGTGTTTTCATTTTAGTCTCTTATCTTTTAATTGTGTTGTATGGTCCTGACTTCTACTATAAAAGTGTTGATTTGTTTCAATTTTATCATTTGATGAGAATTGATTATATATTGTAGTTTCATTTTGGTCCACAAACTTTTAATTTCCAGATTGGTTCTAAATCCTTAATATATTCGGTATCAAAGTTCTGATTTGTTTCAATTTTATCATTCAATTGAAATTGATTATATATTTTAGTCTCATTTCGGTCTTTAGGCTTTTAATTTCCAATTTGGTTTTAAATTCTTTAATTTTTTTGGTATCAAAGTTTAGATTTGTTCCAATTTTATCTTTTAAATGAAATTTATTATATAATTGTTTTTCTTTTCGGCCCTTATACTTTTAATCTTTGATTTTATTGTCATATTTTTAAATGAAATGATTTGTATTTTTTTCCATGCTTATATGAATATGCTCTTAGTTTTTTCTTTTAATTTTAATTATTTCCTCTGTTAATAAGGTTGTTTTTTTTTAATGTTTAACTCTTAATTTTTATTGTGATCATTTAAAATTTGATATTTATTATTTTTCTATTTTTTTTATTCTTCAAGTCCAATAATTTTTTTATATTTCTTTTTTTCATTTATTTTCTTTTTAAATTGCTTTTCCATTAATATTTTTAGGTGCTAAAATGTCTAATTATTATAGATACGACATTCAAAATAATTATAAAAATTATTTGTAAGTTTTTTTCTTATAAATATGTGAGACTAATTATAGTTTTTAATATTTGTTTAATATATATATATATATATATATATATATATATATATATATATATATATATATATATAACCTAATTTGTATTTGAAAAAAATATACTAATTTAATATCAGTGTTCTAAAATACTTTTAGTATAATAATATGAGGAATTAATATTATAAAATAAAAAATAATTTATTTTTTTAATAATAATTATGGTGTCATCGATAGTATGACCAATAATAATTAGAATATTAGTTATTTCTAATAATATTTATAATGACAGCTATAATAATTATGATAATTTAACAATCATGATAATAAAAATAAAAATAATAATTGAAATAATTCACTGGTTGATGTTATTTTTCTTAAAGGTTGACTTTTGCAGTTTTTTATGTATGATATTTCACATCTAATATCACATAAACAAAAAATATATGAAGTCACACGTAGATGAAACAAATGGAAAAATTATGACAAATTATCCACAATGAAAAAATATACGAGCCAATTGCCCTCCACTTTGCCGTAGCCATAAATAAATTTTTTAACATACAAAAAATTGTTAATGGTTTTGGATCTTTTTTGTAGTCATAATAATGATAGAAATTATTAGATTATTATGCTCATTGTGTTAATATTTATGGCTTTGATGATAAAAATAACAATAACTCATAAAAAATAAAATATTAGTGATATTATTTTTAATAATAATGGTAATTATAATTTTTGATTATGTTAATAAAAATAAGAGTATTGATTATCGTGATGATTATTGTGATAATAATTATAATGATTATAACAATAATGGTGGTGACAACGATAATACTGCCAATAATAATCAAAATATTGATTATTTACAATAATTATTATAATGGTAGCTATAATAATTGTGGTAGTTTAATAGCAATTTAACAATTATGATAATAACATTGAAAGTAATAAAAATAATTCAATGGTCGATATTGTTTTTGTTCAAAAGAAATTATAATATTTTTATGAATAATATTTTAGATCTAATATCATGTGAATAAAAAAAATATGTGGCAACACATAAACAAAATGGATAGATAAATTTTTCCAAGTTATCTACAATTAAAAAATATACAAGCTACTTTTCTTGTGTTTTACTATAGCCAAAACCAAATTTTTTAACATGTGAAAGAAATATTAAGAATCCAATATTTGTTTTTAATAATGCTTTACATCTTAATGAAATAATTAACATACACAACTTTTGATTATTTAGTTTCTTTTGAATTTTCATCTCATTGTGGATAATTGTTTAAAATAATGATAATGGTTTTTTTAAAGATAATTTTTCTAGAAAAATTGAGATTAATTATAAATTTTGATAAATGTTTAATATTAATGCCTTAGGAATATATATATATATATATATATATATATATATATATATATATATATATGAACTACTTTTTTTAGAAATATCAAATTATTATAATTCCAGTTCTCTAATATCACATAAAATATAAAAATAAAAAAAATAAATCTTAAAAAATAAAAACAAATACTTTCATTTTTTTATAGCAATAATGATAGTTGCAACGATAATATAGCTATTGATAATTAGAATATTTCTTATATGTACATGCTCTTAGTTTTTGCTTTTAATTTTAATTATTTTCTCTGTTAATAAGGTTGTTTTTTTATTTAATGTTTAAGTCTTAATTTTTGGTTGTGATCATTTAAAATTTGTATTTAATATTTATTATTTTTCCATTTTTTTTATTCTTCAAGTCCAATAATTTTTTTATATGTAATAATATTTGTTTTTGTGTTTTTCATTTATTTTTTTTAAATTGTTTTTCTATTAATAATTTTAGGTGTTAAAATGTCTAATTATTATAGATACGACATTCAAAATAATTATAAAAATTATTTGTAAGTTTTTTTCTTATAAATATGTGAGGCTACTTATATTTTTTAATATTTGTTTAATATTAACGTCTTACATTATATATATAACCTAATTTGTTTTTGAAAAAAATATACTAATTTAATATTAGTGTTCTGAAATACTTTTAGTATAATAATATGAGTAATAAATCTTATAAAATAAAAAAATAATTTAATTTTTTTAATAATAATGATGGTGTCATCGATAGTATGACCAATAATAATTAGAATATTAGTTATTTATAATAATATTTAAAATGACAACTATAATAATTATGATAATTTAACAATCATGATAATAAAAATGAAAATAATAATTGAAATAATTCACCAGTTGATATTATTTTTCTTAAATGTTGACTTTTGAGGTTTTTTATGTATGATATTTCACATTTAATATCATATAAACAAAAAATATATGAAGTCACATGTAGATGAAACAAGTGGAAAAATTATGGCAAATTATCCACGGTGAAAAAATATACGAGCCAATTGCCCTCCACTTTGCCGTAGCCATAAACAAATTTTTTAATATACAAAAAATTATTAATGGTCTTGGATCTTTTTTATAGTCATAATAATGATAGAAATTATTAGATTATTGTGCTCATAATTTTAATATTTATGGTTTTGATGATAAGAATAACAATAACTCATAAAAAACAGAATATTAGTGATATTTTTTTTAAATAATAATGGTAATTATAATTTTTATTATGTTAATAAAAATAAGAGTATTGATTATCGTGATGATTATTGTGATAATAATTACAATGATTGTAATAATAATGGTGGTGACAATGATAATACTGCCAATAATAATCAGAATATTGATTATTTAAAATAATTATTATAATTACAGC
Source organism: Salix dunnii (assembly GCA_015731905.1). Classification (NCBI taxonomy): domain Eukaryota; kingdom Viridiplantae; phylum Streptophyta; class Magnoliopsida; order Malpighiales; family Salicaceae; genus Salix; species Salix dunnii. The sequence goes on along the minus strand of CM027674.1, from coordinate 34,179,913 downwards.
TATAATAATTGTGGTAGTTTAATAGCAATTTAACAATTATGATAATAACATTAAAAGTAATAATCTAAATAATTCATTGGTCGATATTGTTTGTCTTAAAAAAATTACAATATTTTTATGTATAATATTTTAGATCTAATATCAAGAAAATAAAAAAAAACAAAAGTATGTGGCAACACATAAACAAAATGGATAGATAAATTTTTCCAAGTTATTTACAATTAAAAAATATATGAGCTACTTTTCTTGTATTTCACTATAGCCAAAATCAAATTTTTTAATATGTGAAAGAAATATTAACAATCCAATATTTGTTTTTAATAATGCTTTATATCTTAATGAAATAATCAACCTACACAACTTTTGATTATTTAGTTTCTTTTGAATTTTTATCTCATTGTGGATAATTGTTTAAAATAATGATAATGGTTATATATAAAGATAATTTTATGGACAAATTGAGAATAATTATAAATTTTGATAAGTTTTTAACTCTAAGGCATTAATATTAAACACTTATCAAAATTTATAATAATTCTCAATTTGTCCAGAAAAATTATCTTTATATATATATATATATATATATATATATATATATATATATGAACTACTTTTTTTGGAAATATCAAATTATTATAATTCCAGTGCTTTAATATCACATAAAATATAAAAATATAAAAAAACAAATACTTTCATTTTTTTATAGCAATAATGATAGTTGCAACAATAATATTGCTATTGATAATTAGAATATTTTTTTCCCAATAATATTCATAATAGAAGTGATAATAATTATGACAATTTAGTAATCATAACAATAACAATGATAATAAAAATCAAAATAATTCATTGGTCAATGTTATTTTTGTGAAAAAATAACTTATGTGTTTTTTTATGTATGATATTTTAGGTTTCATATCATGTAAAAAAAATATGCCCTGCATTTCGCCATAGCCAACACCAAATTTTTAACATGTAACAATGTTGTTAATGATCCTATATTTTTTAAAAATATACTTTCATTTTCATAATTATTTTTGTACAATCTGCGATTAAATAATTGTAAAAATAGTTTTAACAATAACAACATTCAATCACTTTTAGTTAGAAAAATAAAAAAAAATTCTAACAAATTTTATTAATTATAATTTTACTAATGAAATTTTAAAATAACCAATTATAACACATACAAAATCAAAATCAGTTTTTTATGCAGGAAAAAAGCCAAGCGCAACGCAAAAAATGGGGCGATTAAAGAATTGATTTTAGAATTGATTTTTAAAGAATTAATGACTATCATAAACTCAAGGGAATAATGCTATGTTTTACGAAACAAGGGGAATCAGGTTATTATATTCTGGATAGATAATAAATGCTATTCTGTGTTCTGAACTCGTGATTAACTAAACAAGCTGGATTTTCTCATATTCAAGCTTTCCATGCTTGAGATTTTTCTGTGGCGGAGTTCTATAAAAATAAAAGTGAAATGCTATTGTGGGTGCGGTTCAGTATCTGATGAGCAATCTCTTATGGTTAGCACAAAGAGCCCTTTAAACGTGTGTGATTGTGAGTGTAGGTCTTGGATTTTGATGACGCAGTAATCCTGCATTAGTTAGGTCTCAAGTATTGAAACATGTTGAAAGTATGATGAATGTATTACAAAATTAATGGATGTTGAAATTATCAGCAGATTAGCAAGATTCTTTAGCAAGCTAATAGCTTATCTCCTAGTCTCCTCACACTGTAATTGACGGTTGTTAGAGAACAATATAAATATATTTTGGAGTCTCTATTAACAGTTTAAATTTTTATATGAGATAATTCTTTAACATGGTATGAAAATCTTATTGACCCAACAGTCACATGTTCAAATCTCACCATCCCCATTCTATTTGATAGAAATCAAGCACAAGATAGTGTGGGTCTATGTAAGTTTTAAGCTTAAAGAGCTTTTATTTAAAATGATGTGTTAGAAAATAATATAAATTATATTTCGGGATCTCGTCTAATAACTTAAGTTTTTAAGTGAGATGATTCCTTAACAACGGCAAGTTGATGTACACAAAAAGGGTTCAAACCAGTTCTAGCTTTTTTGTAGATGATTCTAAACCTGATTAGCAAGTGCCAAGCCAAATAGTAATATCAAGCAGGACAGATTCTATATTTCCTCCCAGCACCATCGATCGACTTTCGAAAGAGATGATTGCAAACAAAGATCATTTGGTAATCGTGTAAGAAAAACAAGCACATAAAATACTTCCAGATTTGTATGTTCATTTTATCAAAAGATAAAGAAAATGCAGAAAACGTAACCCTGCAGTATATCTTGATATGATACTTTCTGGATGCCTATTGAATGCCTATCGAAATCGTATTAACAAAATTGTCCCTGGATTCTCTCGCTGAATGGAAGAGCAACTAAAATTGCCTGAAACCATTTTAGCCATATATTCCAAACCAGAGGCAGTAACAAACAATCTAGCAAGGAAAACCTAATGGAAACCTCTATAAAGAATGAGGAAGAATGAGGGCTATCATCTTGAGTATGCTTTACAACTTGCAAGCATATCAGTGATGCCTAGGCTTTTGAAATCTGCAATGGAGTTAGGTGTGCTTGACATTATAGAAAAATCTGGTCCTTCTGCCCTCCTCTGACCTACTCATCAGACACAAAGAGTGAAAACAGTCAGTTTCATAGGTTGTATGGATTAGCACCTATGGCCAAAAACATTTTGAAGACACAAAATGGAGGATCATGAAGTCTCGTTTTGGCTATAATTCAGGATGAAATCAACGTAAATGTGGGAATATATCTTCATCGGTACATTAATTTTTATCATTCTTAATGCTGTAGCTGTGTAGTTGTTCATAATGTTCTGTAGTATCCTACAAGGAAATAACAAGTACCACTTGAAAGATGCAGTTCTGGAAGGCGTGATCCCATTTAACAAGGCACACGGCAATGTTACAGAGACTGTTAGAAATAAAGAACCTGAAGAACAAACAGTTACTGTTCAAATCAGCAACTGAGTTCTTGCGTAAAACCCAGAAAAACAGACACTGTAGCGATCAAAGAACAACAACCTCTGTTTTTCTAAAACCGTGGGACACAAGGCAATTCAAGCGCAGACAATTTTGCTTGGAAAATTTAGGAGCAGAATCATAAGGTTACTGCCATCCCTTGAGTTTATTTATAGAAGAAAAAAACTGAATACAAAGATAGAAATTCCAGTCCATTACAATCTCTTCTACTGAACTGGAAAATAAACAGAATAGGAAAGAAAACTAACTAGCTAAATAGGAAAATTATGTTGCTGAGATCAATACAATTTGATCCCTAATGAAAACATAAACTTGATAATTAAAACACTCCTAATGATCTTCAATTTCTTCAATTGTAGTCTTGGAATCAATGTCTTCAATCTTCAATCTTCAACACTCCCCCTTGGTTCCAAGACTGCATAGCTGCACATTCCAACCTTCACTCTTAAATCTTCAAACCTGTCTTTAGTAAGAGATTTGGTAAACAAATCAGCCAATTGCTCTTTAGTAGGGACATATTTCATCTCCAATTCCCTTTCAGTTTGGAACTGTCTGATTGCATGAAACTTTATCTTCATGTGCTTTGTTCTGTTATGGAATACAAAATTTTTGGAGATTGCGATGGCAGCCATGTTGTCACACATTAAATCTGTGGGATTAGTTTGTTCAAAACTTAACTCTCCCAAAATTTTCCTCAACCACACTAGCTGATTTGCTGCAACATATGCAGCAATATATTCTGCTTCAGCAGTGGAATGGGCCACCACTGTCTGCTTCTTTGAATTCCAGCTGAAGATTGTTCCACCCATTGAAAAACAGAAACCAGAGGTGCTTGTCATCTCTTCATCACTCCCTACCCAGTCACTATCTGAAAAACCAACTAGATTAGTGATATTTGTCTTGATGAAGTTCATCTCGAAGTCAAGTGTTCCCTTCAAATATCGCAAGACCCTTTTTGCAGCAACAAAATGGATTTGACTTGGGTTTTGCATAAATCTTGACAAGTAGTTGACTGTGAACACTATGTTTGGACGTGTTGCAGTCAAGTAGAGAAGACTTCCAATCAAACTTCTATAAGTTCTTCCATTAGCCTGTGGGGATCCATCATCCTTTGACAGTTTTTGACCTACTGTCATTGGTGTGCTGACAGGTTTGCAATTGTTCATTGCAAACTTGTCCAGAATCTTCATGGTGAAGTTCTTTTGGCACAAAAAACTACCTTGCTGTGATTGTCTGATTTCCATACCAAGAAAGTATGATAGCAACCCAAGTTCATTCATTTCGAACTTGGTCTTCATGTTGAGCTTAAACTCCTTCACTAATTCTTCTTGATTTCCTGTAATCAGCAAGTCATCAACATACACAGACATAATTAATATATTATCAGCAACCTTTTTTACATACAGAGTATGTTCATTCATGCTTCTTTCAAATCCCAAGCTTAGAAGATAGTCATCCAATCTGCTGTACCAAGCTCTAGGAGCTTGTTTCAATCCATACAATGCTTTCTTCAATAGGTACACTTGGTTTCTTGATGTGTCCACTTCGAAACCTTAAGGTTGCTCAATATATATCTCTTCATTTAATGTTCCATTTAGAAACACAGACTTGACATCCAACTGCCACACAAGCCAGCCTGTTTGTGCAGCCAAGATCAACAGCAGTTTGATGGTGTCCAGTCTTGATACAGGTGCAAATGTATCATAGTAATTGATTCCTAGTTCTTGAGAGTATCCCTTCACTACAAGCCTAGCTTTGTGCTTGTTTATGCTTCCATCTGCATTCAATTTGGTTTTAAAAATCCATTTTACTCCAATGGTATTTTTATGAGAAGGTCTGTCAACCAATTTCCAGGTTTCATTTTTCTCAATCATCATCAATTCTTCTTTCATTGCTGTCATCCACACATGTGAATTCATGGCTTCTTCCACATCAATAGGTTCTGTTTCAGCAAGGTTACATCTATTATAAATATCACTCAGCATTCTTGTCCCTCTAACTGACATGTTTTCGGGATCTTCATTTTCAGCAGTTTCTATTTCACACTGAATTTCAGTGTTTGATGTTTCATCCATAGTAGCATCCCAATTCCATACTTTATCTTCATCTACTTTTACATCTCTAGCAATTATGGCTTTATTTGTTTTCAAGTCATATACTTTATAACCACTAGACTTAGAGCTGTATCCAATCAAAATCCCAACCTCAGACTTTTGATCAAGTTTCTTCCTTTTAATATTAGGTTGCAAAACATAACAAGGGCTACCAAAAATTCTTAAATGCTCAAGATGGGGTTTGAAATCATACCAGCATTCAAAAGGTGTTTTCTCCTCTAGTACTTTAGTCACCATTCTGTTCAAGAGATATGCTGATGTGCTTACTGCCTCAGCCCAGAATTTTAATGGCATTTTCTTCTCATAAAGTAGACATCTTGCCATCTCCATCAAGGTTCGATTCCTCCTTTCACTTACCCCATTCTGTTGAGGGGTATATGGAACAGTTAATTGATGCTTGATTCCTTCCTTTTCCAAGTAATCTTCAAGTTTTTGAGAGGTGAATTCCCCTCCATTATCAGACCTCACCATCTTCAGTTTGCATCCTGTTTCCCTCTCAACAGCAGCCTTGTATCTTAAGAATACATCAGTCACTTCACTTTTGTTTTTGAGAAAATATACCTAGCAAAATCTGCTATAATCATCCACAAACAATAGGAAATATCTAGCACCATTCAAAGATTCAGTTTGCATTGGTCCACATACATCTGTGTGAATCAATTGAAGTTTAGAAGTTGCTCTAAGTGTGCTGCCATTAAAGCTACTTCTGGTTTGCTTTCCCAACTGACATGCCTCACATACATCACCATGTTCCTGTATTTTAGGCAAACCTAAGGCTATTTGTTGCTCAGCCATCTTCTTCAAGGTTGCATAGTTAAAGTGTCCCATTCTTTTATGCCACAACACAGAATTTATATTGTCACAGATGCTTATGTTTGTAATTTTTTCTTTCCAATCAAGGCAGAAGCTTCTGTTAGTCATCTTAACAGAAAATAGTGTTTTCTCATCACTATCTTTGATTGTGCATATGTTGTCAATGAAAAGTAAAGAGTGCCCTTCTTCAAGCAATTGCCCCACACTAACCAGATTTTGTTTAATTTCAGGTACATATAACACATCATCAAAAGTTCGTGTACCTGACAGTGTTTCAATTTCGACATCTCCTCTGCCTTTGACTTCAACATATTGTCCATTCGCAACTCTCACTTTGGACACATATTTTGAGTCAAAATTATTGAAGAGTTGTATATCTGCATACATGTGATTAGTGCACCCACTGTCAACAATCCAATTTGGTTTTCTTACTTCTATTTGGTTGCAATTGTGTTCTTGAATGGTCATGAACAATTGCTCTTCCTTGACTTCTGAGGTATCTGCAATGTAGGCTTATTTCCCATTTGCTGAGTTGTTTTTGCAGTATTTTTGAATGTGCCCAAATTGTTTGCACTTTCTACATTGTGCATTCTTGAGCCAGCACCATGATTCAAGGTGATTGTTCTTGTGACAATATTTGCAGGTGGGGAATTGTTCTTTCTTGTCCTTCCCTCTTGAGTTGTAATTATTAGCAGAATTGTGATTATTTTGCCAAGTCTTTGTCTGCCATGTTTTTCCAGTATCCCTCCTTACCTCTTGATTGTCTTTGTAGGAATTCTGGGAACGATGAACTCGTGGTCTTCCTCTGAAACCTGCCACGAAAGCCTCTTCACTTGCATTTTCATGCCTAAATGCTTGCCTTTGCTCCACTGCTTGAAGAGCATTGATCAAGTCTTGAAGACTCATCTCTGTGAAGTCTTTAGAGTCTTCTAAAGAACAAATTTTGTTCTCAAATCTTTCAGGTAAACTGACGAGAACTTTTTCCACCACTCTTGAGTCCTGAACATCTTCTCCCAAAAGTCTCATTTGATTGACTAATTTGGAGATACTAGAGGAAAATTCTTTGATTGTTTCTGTCTCCCTCATCTTCAATCCTTTGAACTGCCTCTTTAAGTTCAGAATTTGCATTCTTCTAGATTTTTCGTCACCTTGGAATTCAGCTTTCAATTTATCCCATGCATCTTTAGCACTTTCACAAGCCATTATTCTTGTGAATATCTCTTCACTTACTGCATTATGGATGCAGGTAAGTGCTTTGAATTTCTTTGCCTTCTCTTCATTGAAGAACTTGATTTGAGCCATTGTGGGATTATTGTTCAAGGGAGTTGGATCCCTATTATTCTCCACAACTTCCCACAAATCAAAAGCCCTGAGGTAAGTTTTCATCTTCACAGCCCACACACCATAATTTGAGCCTGTGAACATAGGTGATTTTGACGAGAAAGCTGAGGAATCCATGTCTGTCGATGCACTCTGATTGATCTTCCTTTTTCGAAGATTTTCTGGGGAAAAGAACTGGGATAGTAATTGACAATTACTGTTAATTTCGTATCACTTAAAGAACAAATCAAGCTTAATTTCTTGATTCAATTTTCTGGTCTCTCGTGTTTCACTCACCTCCCATTCAAAGTTAAATAACTTTGAAAATCCTCACTTTTTGATTCTCTCGTGTTTCTCTCAATTTCCCTTTCTAAGATTTAAATTTGCTCTGATACCATGTTAGAAATAAAGAACCTGAAGAACAAACAGTTACTGTTCAAATCAGCAACTGAGTTCTTGCGTAAAACCCAGAAAAACAGACACTGTAGCGATCAAAGAACAACAACCTCTGTTTTTCTAAAACCGTGGGACACAAGGCAATTCAAGCGCAGACAATTTTGCTTGGAAAATTTAGGAGCAGAATCATAAGGTTACTGCCATCCCTTGAGTTTATTTATAGAAGAAAAAAACTGAATACAATTCCAGTCCATTACAATCTCTTCTACTGAACTGGAAAATAAACAGAACAGGAAAGAAAACTAACTAGCTAAATAGGAAAATTATGTTGCTAAGATCAATACAATTTGATCCCTAATGAAAACATAAACTTGATAATTAAAACACTCCTAATGATCTTCAATTTCTTCAATTGTAGTCTTGGAATCAATGTCTTCAATCTTCAATCTTCAACAGAGACAACTCTGGAGATACATGATGGTTTTAAAGGTCTAAAATAATTGGTGGATGTAGGTGGCAGTGATGGTTCCTTCCTTAACATGATCATTTCTAAGTATTGGGCATCAACTTTGGTGTGGCTCAGTTATAGAAAACTCACCATCATACCTAAGTATTAATTTTGGTTTTGTTATGATCCTTCAATGGATCACTTACAACGGAAATTATTAGCTTTTGTTATCAAATGACAAGATTTTTTAAGGTTTTTGGTTAATTTTTTGTTGCAAGTATTGAACATTTTGAAGGAAATATGTTGAGTATCCCAAAAGGGGAAGCCATTATCATGAAGGTGAGGTTTCACACGAGAAACATTCTGTAAAAAATAAGCTTCAGATTGTACTAAAGGTAACATCATAATTTTGAGCGAAACAGTGGGTAACCCAATGCTGTGATGATGAACACCTATTAAAACTAATGAGGAATGATATGAAGCTTTACTGGACAAAGGAAAAGTAATTGCGGTGGATATGGTAGTTCCATAAATCCCTGATCCCAGTGCCGCAGATAAAAGCTTGTTGTACTTCCAATTGTACATGGCAAGCATGAATGGATAGCTAAAGGAGAGGACACAGGAAGAACTTGAAAACTTAGCCAAAGAAACAGGGTTTTCTCATTTTCGAGTTTCTTCTTTTACTTGTATTTTTTCTCTGGTGGAGTCCATAAAAAATAGTTGAATCGCTCTTATGGTTGCATTTCAGCAGCTGATGTCTCCTACACTTGGCAATTCTACGAGGTGTGTAGGTATAGGTGTGCGATCTCGTGCAGGAGTAGCTCTGCATGACTTAGGTCTCAAGTGTTGAACTGTACTTCAGGTAAAATGAATCATCAATAATGCTGAAATGTTGAGCATAATGGAAAATTAATGAAACCTTAATTATCAGCAGGCTTGCAAAAGACATTAAGCAAGCCAACAGCTGACTCAATGGCGATTGTGTATCTATCTGCCAATACTAATATTTTATAGCATGATAATATTTTTCATTCCATTTGACTAAAAACGGGAGTTGGCAGACGGAATGCCAATGATGTCTCTTTAACCTCTAGCTGCTTTTTTCCAGCAAAAGTGCAGTACAGAATTAAGAAATTTGACAGATATAAGACTACAATCAAATTAAACTACCTGGAAAATCCAGCAATCATCTACACCCTATTTTTGCATAGTATTCTCAAGTCTGAACTTGGACTAAATAAAGTCTCAAGAGAAGGGAAAAAAAAAAAACACATGGCAGCCTCTACCATTGAAGATGACTGACATCTCCAGTATGCTTTGTAACATTCAAGCAAACCAGTGCCGCCTTTGGTTTTGAAAGCAGCAATGGAGATAGGTATGCTTGATATACAAGCTGGCCTTGGTGCCTTTCCCTCAGCTTCACAGATTGCCTACCACTCAAAACAATTTCCATGCTAGACCATCTCCTTTGCCTTCTTGCTAGCCATTCTATCCAACCTTGCTCTCCAGCCACCAAGAATCATGATAGTAAAGTTTAGAGAATATATGGGTTGGCACCGGTAACCAAATAGTCATAAGAAACCAAGATGGTGAATCATTAGTCCCCCTGTATTTGTGATACAGGACAAGGTCATAATTGATATTTGATAAGAAATCTTGATTGTAGTTGAGCTTTTAAATTTTCTGGAGTTATTAGTAATAGCTAATGTTAATAATATTTTGTACTCCCTTCAACAATAAAAAGTCGATAACAATAGGTATCACTTGAAAGATGGTGGTGGGGGTGGTTGTGGAGGATTCCAGTCTGACAAGGCGCAAAGGATCAAACCTGTGGGCTACTTGAAAAGGGTTGAGCACATGTTATGGTGAACTATTCAGCGTCGCCACGAGAGCTTTCAGCCCAGGATTATGGAGAGAATTCTGGACGCATGTAATGGTTTTGAAGGTCTAGAAAACATGGCGTCAACTCGAGAGCAGTTCTTAAAATTGCTATAGAATTGATAGGGAGCTTTGCAAGACAATGGAAAAATTATTGTACAGGGTTTCCTCGTATTCGAGCTGCTTCTTGTGCTTGTGTTGAGTTTATTAAAAGATGTGATTGATTTGTGATTAACATCAGCATAGTGATGTAGCAGCTGAAGCGCCTAAACTTTGCAAGTCACCACAAACACATTCTACAGCATGAGTACGGCTTTCTACGAGGAATTATTAAAAGGGAATTTGTAAGCAAGTTAGAAGAAGTCATAACCCAGCCAAAATTCATAAAACCAGTTATTAATCAATGAAAAAGAATTACAAAGTTCAAAGCTGAAGCTAAGCCACTCCAATACAACTTACACTCACCCAGTCTGAAGGTTTACTGTCGTTCTATCTGAATGGTCACATGAGTGATATTGTGTTCTCTCCGAATGTAATCTATGACCTTGTCTAGTACCATGTCAGCATCAGCATCAGGCTTGATCATAACATGGCAAGCCAACAAAAACTTCCCAACAGTTATTGCCCAAATGTGCAATTCATGAATGGCAACCACCTCATCCATCTCGCAAAGACCCTTCTCAAGCCTAGTTGCATCAATCTCCCTTGGTGTACTTTCCATTAGAACCTCTAGAATATTTCTTATCATGCCGATTGTTGTGCCCAGCACAATTACCGAAAACACAAGGGTGCATATCAGATCAATAATCTTCCACTCTGGCTTATACCATATAATTGCCCCACCAATCATCACCCCAACACTCTGAATTGAATCTCCCAATACATGAAGATAGGCCCCCTGAACATTGATATTTCGCTGCTTCTTTTGTTTACTCCCTCTAGTTTTATTGTCAACTTCTGTGTGAGTACTAAGCAGAGGCTCAGCAAGATCTTCTCCACGTGTATGATGATGCTCATCATTGTTTTCATAGCTCCCCTCATGATGGTAGTGACTATGAGTGGCTCCACTCAACCTGAGGTTATGTGTATGATCATGATCCTCATTGCCGTGGTTATGTGTATGATCATGATCCTTATGGCTGTGGTTATGTGTATGATCATGATCCTCATTGCTGTGGTTATGAGTATGATCATGATCGTCATGGCCATCATCACTGTGGTCATGATTGTGCCCACCATGCTCATGACCATGCCCGTGACCATGCCCATGACCATGGTCATGACCCAACATGAGTGCCATGCCAATATTAACCAGTAAGCCAACAGTAGCAACAGCAAACATGAGGGCCCCTTCAACCTCACCTGTTTCATGAATAAGTCTAACAATAGCTTCATATACAAGGATTCCTGCAAGAAGCCATATCATCTGGATAGAAATAAGAGCACCCAGTATCTCAATCCTAAAATATCCATAAGTCCGCCGTGGCGTTGCCTCCCATCCAGATGCCCAGATTGAAAACAAGGAGATTGCAAAAGCTGCAACATCTGATAAAAGATGAGCTGCATCGGTCAAAATTGCAAGACTGTTGGCTTTTATGCCTCCAGCAATTTCAACACCCATGAAGAGAAGACAGAGCCCAACTGCCCACCCAAGTTTCTTCATGGATGTCCCTCGCTCCTTTGCATCTTTAGAAACAGTTTGTGAATCTGAAAAACCACACGATGCTCCTGCACAAATCCTACTGCCACCCAGGCTATTCCCCACAGCTGGAACATCTATGTTTACTTCAATTATACGTCCATGTTCTGAATTTCGCACATCCATCTGAATTTAACTGACAGCAATAGCAAAAAATAAATGAATATTAATCTAGAAATGCATTCAAGCACAAACATATCTCTAGCAATTATGACTTCCTGCATCTAATATTTTTTTGGTGGCTCTATTCCATTAAGGAATACTCAAAGACACACAGGGCTTATAAGATGCTTGTAAGACATTATATATCAACTAGTAATAAGCATCCAGGTTGGGAACTAAATGGTAACATCAAACAAGTAAAGGCATCTGTAGAACCAAACCTAATGACCATTGACCAACCATTAAGTAAACTTGTATGTTAGTAGACACGCCATACAGCAGAGTCTTATAAATGAACTCAATCATCAACAAAGAGCAAACTAGCTATCATAAATATTTAACTTAACAGGGCTTTACCTTCACACAGTATTCTTTCTTCAATCACTACAGACCTTAAAACATAATCATTGATCAACCAAGACTCCATAAAAAGAACTAACCTAAACACAAGCACGTAACAAAATCAGCCCTTGAAAATCCAAGATATCAAACCAAATCCACCATCGAACAGACATGCTTAGAATGAACACAAGATCATCCCACCCCAAACCCAAAACCAACTAAAAACAACATACTTTTTGTTCAAAGAAAACAAGACCTCAAAAACCCATGATCCAATTCAGACAACGAGCACAAAACAGGCCTAAAAGTGGAATGAACAGCAAAAATGCACGAACCCATTTACGAATAGCACCCCAAAAGTAATAAATCAATAAACTTTGATCCAGAAGATAAATTCTATTTTAAAGATCCAGAAGAAAATCCAACAAAAAAATAGATTCCATGTCCATAACTAATTCCAGTCAATCAACAATAAAGAAAGACAGCGAAAGTACCCTTGGGTAGACTTAAATTCTGAAGGTTTTGGTTTTGGCAGAGATGGTTTTTCAGCTTCGTATGAATGCTCTATCTCTTAAAGATGGATAGAGCACACCACATAAGGTACCTTTTTTAAAGAAAAAGTTTGTGTACTTTTCTAGTATTTCATATAAATAAAAAGACCATACCAACCTCCCTGATTCAATGGTGTGTTTTTTTCCTTTTGGATCCATTGAATATGCTGATTCCATCACTGAATAATGGATTTTTGTTTTCTTTGTTAATTATTGATTTTAAATTAAGGATTGTTCCCTTACACTTTCTTCCAAACTTCTGGCATCATACAAATTCTAAGTTTTTTTCCAAATAATTTTAAAAATATATTAATATATTGGTATGATATATTTAAAGAAATATTCCTTTTAAGATTTTAAAATTTGAATATTAATGAAATATTAACAAAGGAATATTTTTAATCATTCAACCAGCATCTTGGTATTTGATTTTTGTTATAAATGAAAAGACAATATAATCAAAAAAATATTTAAAAATAGAGCATCAATTTAATATGAGATAATTGTTTGAAACTATAATAATAATTTAAAAATTAAAACAAATTATTCAAAATCAATTAAAATACATGCTTCACTGTAAATATAAATTATGCAAGCAGGTCATTCCCTTCAAATCTTTTTATATTTTTAGTAATCAAATACCTAGCTATTAGTTGGCAATATTGAAAATCTGAATAAAAGCCAATAAAATTAATTGTTAAAATTATTAAATTACCAAAAACACTTGACTGTGAGATCTACCTATTTTTGTAAATGATAATTATGATTTAGAAAAACATTAAGTCATGTTTTTCACTATATTTCAAAAGTATTTTTAATTAAAATTATTTTTTATTTTTTTATTTTAAATTAAAAAAATTAATATTTTTATATCATTTTCATGTGCTGATACTAAAAATAATTTTTAAAAAATTAAAAAAAATAATATATTTAAAAGTACTTTTAAAATCAATACTCCATGTTAAGGAACCATCTCACCTAAAAACTTAAACTGATATATGAAGTCTCAGAATATAGTTTATATTATTCTTTAACACATCCTCTCAAGTGAAAGTCATTTGGGCTTGAAACTTGCATAGACTCGCATTATTTTGTACTTGATTTTTTTGATCAAATAGAATGAAGGTGATGAAATTTGAACAATTTGTGACTGCTGGGTCAACAAAACTTTGATATTATGTTAAAGAATCTTCTTATTTAAAAGTTTTAACTAATAAATAAAATTTCAAAATATAATTTATATTATTATCTGACACTCTATACCAACACTAAATCATTTGAAACCACATATTTTCAACCCATAAGTTAATTAATAATAGAAGTGAAAGCTTTAATATTTAAGTGCTTCTGTGGTCAAGAAAATATGAACCACAAAACTAGACTAACAAATTTCATTTCAGCCGACAGTCGAAACATTATTGGAAAGAAGGAGAGAGAAAAAAACATGTGTATTATTTGGTACAGATTTAAGTTTGTATCTAGTATTATAATATATGGTGTTTCTCAATTATTATTTTTAATTTTTAATATTATCACAATTAAAATATTAAAAAATATTAATTTTATATTTCGTGCACCCATGTAGCAGAATAAAGTGGCTGGCAACTTTTGATTTCCACTCCAATATTGACTTTACAATAAGGTTTCTTATGGCTCCCTGTGATTGCTATCGCTGTCGAAATTTATTTGCTAATTATTTTTAGTTATATATTTTAAATTAATAAAAAATATATATGTTTTTATTTATTTTATCTAGCTTTCTCGTATTACCTTATCAGTTTTACAGAAACAACAATGTTATGTCAGGTTCAAAGAGTGGGCCACTCCACTGACCACGGACCTTTCAATGCCACTGTACATGTCCCCCAGTGTGACTCTGACCGATGCAATAAAGAAAATAGCATTGTGGTTTGCTTTCACAAGAATATACATCCAAATCTTATGTCATTCAAAATTCCTGATTACCGGGACCATCTCTAGATTTTAATGACTTTAACATATTTTTCTAATATTTTTTAAGGACTGGGATGAACTATTATTTTATATATATATATTGATGGATGGTAACCTTGTGCTTAAAGATTTGTTGGAAGTTTTAATGGAGTGACAAAACTCAAGCAGTGATGAAGACTGGACAAGGTATACATGAAAAGATTGCTACCTTGTCCAGTCTTCATCACTGCTTGACTGTTGTCACTCCATTAAAACTTCCAACAAATCTTTAAGCACAAGGTTACCATCCATCAAATGGGGATGATTGAACATGAAACAAACCTCATGTAACACAAAACGAACATGTTAAAACCAATTCCAGCAGAATGAAACAGTCTGATTATCTCCTTCGAAATACAAACTTTCAGACATGCTTAGATTTTCGAATGAAACTCTAGCCATCCACTAGATTGTAAAATGTATAGCCAAAGGGATCAAGATTGAAGATACAGAACATGAATACAGATCTTTCCATAAATTGCTTCTACAAATGATCATCAATACAGATATAACAAAACCAAGGAAAAAGTAACCAAGTGAACTACAAGACAACTTTCTTTTTAGGTTCAAGAATAGGAGGATCTACATCGATCCCCATGTTAGCTGCAGTGCCTGCTATGATTCTCATTGCTGATTCAATGGTTGTGCAATTCAAGTCTGGAAGCTTTTCAGTAGCTATGGTGCGTAATTGGTCAATTGTGACCTTGCCCACTTTCTCCATCTGTGGATCTTTAGAGCCTTTCTCCACTCCTAATTAAGAACAATCTATGTTACAGCAATGAAAATTGAATGGCAGTTGATATAACATACACAATCATCTTGCAAAACTAGTACTCTACAATAACAAACTTGTCCATGAATTAAATGAACATAACCTACACTCACTTTGGGGGTGTTTGGGAAGCCACCCAAAAGCGTTTTTGGGTGCTTTTGGTCCTTTTTTTTTTTTTTTTTTGAATTTTAAAAACAGACGGTTAGTGTTTTTAGATCATTTTGATGTGCTGATATCAAAAATAATTTTTAAAAAATAAAAAAACATCATTTTAATGTATTTTGGCACGAAACACACTTTGAAAAGCTACAACAACAGCTCTCCCAAACACCCTCTTTATGCAACACCTATTTGAAGGAACCAGTCAATATATAATTTCTTGTTCTTTCAAAATATGAGATTCTTAATATATTAAAAAATCTAAACCAACGCGAAGCCCAACTGAAGTGATTCTTAATATATTCAATAACTATGTTGAAGCCCTAAGCATGAAACCTGCATATTTCCTGACGTAATGTTAGTAACTCCTCAACAGATACATGGCCACACAGGTCTGAATTTTTAAAGCCTGATAGGGAGTCTAATTGTTTATTAAAACAACAACAACTAGGATCAGTAGTCAGAATTCTATTCTAACTAAGATAAAGAAAAACAACAGTAAATATTATGCACATCAACTGGGCACAAATTATATACACGTGTCCATTTTCAGAGTTGAGCATTTGCTACTCAAGTCAGAGAGAGAGAGAGAGAGAGAGAAGTGGCTTCATAATACAAAGAAACACAAATTTTGGTTTCACTTCAACAAGGACTGGTTGCACCCAAGAAGAGTTTCAGTTAAATTCTTCTCCGGGCGAACACCTAATGATAAACATTGAAGCAAAAAACAAAGACAACTCTGGCATCAGCAGCAGTTACAAAGAAGTTACATGGGTTAAGGATGAAAACGAATTGCTATGGATCAGATAGGATGAATGGTAAAGTGAAATTTCAATTATTGTTAGAAACACCGTGAATCATGTATTACTAGTCACCAAAGGGGGGGAAACATGGAGTCTTTGAGGTAACAATTTTAGGATTTCCCTTCCACAGCTCACTTTGCTACAAAATAATTGATCAAAAAAATCATTTAAGCTCTGATTGTTATGAGTCTCTTTACAATAGCTTCCAAAATAGAGTCGGGCAATTTGGTCAAATATACAATCCTCCATCAAATACCTAATAGAGCATAAAAAGGGGGTTCCAAAACAAGGGAAGAATTCATGTCCCTGATATTTGAAAAAGCTTCACAAAGAGGTAAGCACTCTTGCGCTGCAAAATGAGAGACTTTTTCTAGCTCTAGAGTCCCAATCCCAAATTAATCAAATTTCACAAGTATTAATACTGGAAGTCTGGAACTCCTTTTGGTATTAAGTAATCAAAGAGAAACATAACCCTGTCAAATATGAATGACTTCACTTAACTGCACAGAGAATGAGTCACAACATCACAAAATATTAACCTAAACACCAAGAAGATTATAATGAGAATATTAGCAAGTGTATTTTCTGCACAAGGCTACCACCAGCTCTCACAGAGTTATTACAGCCTTATGTGTGCATGCTACACTCATACCTGTTTCTCTTTGAGGAGCCTTTCAATGGTTTGATCATTTAACTATCTGCATGCAACCTATCCATTCTACTATTCACATTATATAATTTGTTTTAGAGTATCACAAATGACTCACCATATAAAACTTGTAAAGACATTGTTGGGAATTCAATAATTACTGTTATTCATTCATATTTTAGCACACAATTCAAGTAGTCTAGATTCTTTCAACACCCTTGAAATATCAATTGACCTCAAGATTTAGGCATCATAATAACTTTTAAAAGTAGGAAATCAGTACAGAAACAGAACAAGAACATGATTAGAGGAGAAGAAAAAACCAAACAGTTGGTCCATAGAATCATATGCAGGTATACCTGCAGCCTTGAGCAACAAAACTGAAGCAGGAGGTGTCTTCAAAATAAAAGTAAAGCTTTTATCCTGAAAAATAACACCATAACAAAATCAAAACAAGAAAAACCATAAAACCCTCAAAATCTCAACCCCATAAAAAATAACAAAAATAATAATAATTCTCACATCATAAACAGTAATCTCAACAGGAATGACATAGCCAGCTTTATCTGCAGTTCTCGCATTATAATCCTTACAAAAAGCCATAATATTTACACCCTTTGAACCAAGTGCTGGTCCTACAGGTGGAGCAGGAGTAGCCTTCCCTGCCTCTAAAGCCAACTTTATCAATCCAATCACTGTAAGCACACAAAAAAAATCATCACAAATCAACCCAAAAATTGAGACTTTACAAATAAAAACATAAAGGGATATTTTTTTTTACCTTTCTTGGCCTTTCCACCAGGCTTTGGAGGGGCCATTGCAATAACCGAGAGCCTTCTTGGAGCTGTTGAAGGAAGCGGAGAGTGTTTCTTGTCAAAGAATTGAAGAGAAATATTGGGGTTTGAAGATAAGCTAATGGGAGAGGCAAAAAGAGAAGAGGATAGCTTGATGTTAGCATTGTTCTTTGAAGAAGGAGAAAGATGAGAAGTGAAGTGATAATGGGTTGTGAGAGAGAGAGAAGAAGAAGAAGCCATTGTTGAAGAGAGAGCAGGGTTGAAGGAATTCACGTTTTGGATAAAACTTGCCATGTCCTCCTTTCTATCTTCAACTTCTGCTTGGGCTGAGCTTCTTGTTTCCTGTCTTCAACTTCTGGCTTGACTGATCTTCTTGGGTCCAAAAACTGTATTTTGATTCGAAACCTGCCTGAGACAATTCTCGAGCTTTCAGACCTGCCTTTCAGGCCTCTCATAGATTAAAAAAAGAACAAAAGCCCACCATAATAATTGCAGCCATATATTGAAAGTATTGTTAAAATTATTTTAAAAACTATTTTTTATTTAAAATTATATTAAAATATTTTTTTAAAATTATTTTTAACATTATTACATATAAATTATTTAAAACTACAGAAAAAAATAATTTAAAATAATAATTTTATTCAAAAATATTTTTAAAACACAATATCAAATAAACACTGTTACGGCAGGTTGCTGCTCTCCTATCTCTCAATAAGCATCCACCACCATCAACGGAAAATTGTTTAGCTCAATGAGAATTTATAGGTAAATCTTATTTATCATTTGATACTACAAATCAACTAACTGGGTAAACGCAAATCATTTTATATGATCACATTATTAACTTTAAAATAAAGAAAATAATAACTAGAGTTAAAAAAGGATTAGAGATAAATAATTATTTTTTCTTGGAAAACTAAATAAGATAGGATAATGTACATAAACCTTCTCTAGTTATTTGTGAAATTATTTTTATTATAGACAAGACCATTAGGCCGGCAACTAGCCATCTTGATTAATAATTAATGTTGATCGATTGATTTTTCTCCTTTTTTTATGAAACATGAAAAGTCATACATATTCTTTCGTGTTACACGATGAAAACAACCATATATCTCCTTGATATAATTATTAATGTTGGCCACGACATGGTCGTGCAAGAGATTTTGTTTTTTTATTTTTATTTTATTAATATGAATGTTTCAATCAGTTTATTAATATCTTAGTTAATGCTACAAGTTTTGAAATTAATAATCATATAAGCTTCTAGTGATTATCATATTAGCAATCATATATCTCAAATTTAAAATAAATAAAAAATCCTTACCACTTAATCTCCAATTTAGATTTTGTTTTTTTCCTACACCTTCTACTGGGGAAATTCAATGTGTGTTGGGATTTGTGGTTAAGAAATTTAGATTGAGTAGCTAACAATAAATAAATTATAATTGGCCATCACTTCTTCTCCTTCCTTCTCCAATTGAAAAGCTTGTTTTATTGCTGATATTTTAACCCCACCATGGCTTCTAGTATTTTTTTACTTAACAAGCATCACTTTTATTACATCAAACGTTAATTTGAAAGTGATATTAGCGTTTAAAATTTATGTCAAGATTTCAAAAGAGGGAGATAAAAAAAGGCCATGGATCGAGACTTCAATTAAGAGCACAAACAATTTCTTATTAATATTTTCATTAAAAAAATATAATGACCCTTGAAAAAGAATTGATATTGATTTATAAAAATCGTTCTTAACTTGTCATTATTAACAAAACATTTAGCATATCAACACATGCAATTGTTCTTTGAGCTGGACGAAACCAAATATCTTTTCCATAGGTAATTCACTCACTGACCATTGAAGTTGCCCTCCGTATCAACCCTACCCTAGGTAGTGGCTTCCACCACTTCTTCAGCTTCAAACCTCCCTCTACCTCCTCTCTCTTACGCGCGCGCATACACACACAGAGAAAAAAATGGGGATTCCATTTGTTGCAGTGAAGATGCCAAAATTTTTCGGTTTCAAATTACTGGTAGGGTTTCTCACTTTCATCAAGCTGGTGTTTCTATTGACTCTCAACAATCTACGAATTTCCAGGCCACCTCGACTGCTTTACAATTCCGATCAGGATCAAGATTCCACAGAGGGTTATGTTCTTTTAATTGATGAATTTTTCCCATCACCAATTCCAGTCCCAGTTTCCACTCTTGCAAGACTGATCAAGAACAAGCTTCAAGTGATGGCATACAGCAGTTTACTTGAAAGATTAGGGAAGCTTGAAGATGATCAAGAAAACGTGTGTCCTGTTTGCTTGGAATGTATAGCAGGAAGAGATGAAGTCAGAAAACTCTGCAACTGCTCCCATGTGTTCCATCTAAAATGTCTCGATAGTTGGGTGGATCAAGCTCATGTCACCTGCCCAACCTGTAGGTGCATTCTGTTTCCAGAGAAGATGGGTGCTGCTGCAATGTATTTACTAGCTTTTCAAGATTCTCTTGTGGATGAACAAGGTAGCTGAAGTAGCAGAACCATATGTGGGACTATCCCAGAACTTTCTCTCCATCTGTAAATTAATTCTTTGCTTTGATCTGATTTATGCATCTTGGATGTCTCTCTCTCTCTCTCTCTCTCTCTCTCTCTCTCTTTCTCAGCCTATCGGATTTCCATTATTTATTTCCTTCTCCTCACTAAATTATTTTAAGGCTTTGAGTGGGGTGTTTAGTTTACACAAAGGTCAACTATATCACAGATCGAATGAACTGGCATGAATATCCCTTAACATGTCCAAGAACTCTAGCACTTTTGAAATCATCCAAGCTTTCAGAATGAATCTAGTACTGTCTGTTGTTAGTGAAAAAGTGTTGTCCAGGAATTTTCAGAAGTGATGAGCATACAAATTTAGTTTACAGATAAGTAAACTTAAAATATAAATATTTAAATCATAATAAAATAACTGAGACTGTCTTCTAGAATGCATATCAAAATATATCTTGAAATTATACTTAATTTAAAAGTATGGAAAACATTTACATGCTTGTTAAAGCTTACAATTTGACCTAGCTAGTTGAAATTTTATTATTTTACTTTATCAAAGATCAATTCTTTATCCATTAAGCTTTCATTGTTTCGATAAATCTCCCAAAATTCCAGCAATATAATATTTCTTTATTTAACAAGGTTGAATGAGCACAAAGAAATATAAACTTAAAATATCTTTTAACAAGAAAAGGGTGAAAAATTGGATAGGTTGTGTATAAAAACTAACTAAAAATATTCTTATTCAACCCTCATTTATAATGAATTTTAGGAATTAAAACATATGAAATTCTTTCCATTAATAGTTTTAATTACCTTCTATAAATCAGAATTAAACCTCACAATATTTGGTTGTAAAGAGTTGCAAAAATTATCCAAGTTATGAAGAGTCAATTTAGCAATGCAAACAATGAATTAGAGAAAATAATTTTTCATGGTCTAGGCCCAAGCCAGAAATTAAGCTAGCAAAAACTATTTTTTTTATAACATAAGAAGTTATATTTTTCATGGTCTAGGCTTGGCTCTTATGCACATCTTCAGACAGAACTTGCTTCTTCTAACTTGCCGCAATGTCTTTCTCGGCAATGATAACGAGCCATTACTTTCAGAAATCGGATTCAATCCCCTGATTAGCCCTCCAATATTGGCTGTTTGGCTGCGAAGCCCCAGAAGCAGCGGAGTCTGGCGTTTCACCTAAGTGCGGCGTGTACTGTCTAGGAATAATCATTCTTGAAACCATTTCAGGAAAATTTCCTTGTCAATGTCTTAACAATGCCAAGGGAGGGACTGGTGTTGCCCAGCCGGTGGAATCTGCAATTTTCGACGGGAGAGAGACTGATTTTCTTGGTCCTGAAATTGCAGGCTCGAAAACCTCACTTTGGAACACACCACAAAGTATTATTGCAACCTTCACAAACCTGTGCACCGCCTAGTTTTCTGTCTTGTCCGCACGGTGCCAACTTTCATTATCAATCACATGTGAGTGCCTGACTTTTTTAACCAATCACAGAACGAATCACAATAATTAATAACTTATTTTACAGGTTAAACACAATAACACAAGTCCATATTTTTTATTTTAAAAAAAAATGCTAGCAGCCAAATCTTTGTTAATTTCTAAGGCCTGACACGGATACAAATCCCATTGGGTCCCCCCCCCCCCCAGCAGATTAATTCAAAAATATAAATTATTTTAATTTATTTTATAATTTAATTAAAATTAAAAATTAAAAATTAAAAATATAAATTATGAAAACACCTATAATAATCAAATAACAGAAATAAATAAATAATTAATTTTCTATCTCCAAAAAAAAAAATTGAAAACTCATTCCTACATTATCGTCATTATCATTACTATAAAAAGTTAAAATTATTATCAATATAATTGTCCAAACAATTAAAATAATTAAATTACCACATAATTAAAAAAAGATACACATTTTTACAAAAAAAAAAAACACTAAAATTGTTATTATTATTGCGCAAACAATGAAACCATAAAATCATTTAATCCGAAAAAATGATAAAAATAACAGAAAACACACACACAAAAAAAAGATAGCAATATTAATTTTAAATTAATCACCAATATAAATTAAAATTTAAAGACTAAACTGAATAAAAATAAAACCTAATAAAAAAAATAAAAAAAAAAGCATAAATGTATAAATACGGATAAAACATAAACATTGTCTAAGAAGGAATTAAAAAACCAAAAGAATTAATATCAAATAAAAAATTCAACAAATAAGGACCAAAATAAAAAAATAAAATATATAATTAATTTCAATCGAAAGATAAAATTGAAACAAATAAAAACCTTGGGGCCAAAACAAATAAAGGTATTTAAAAAAATACAATGTAATTTTATTTAAAAAAAATTAAAAGAATAAAGAACAAAAATAAAAGTAGCATATATGACCAATTTCAATTAGAATAAATAAATTTGATTTTAAACTTTTTTTTAAATGAAATACTATTGGATTTATCGGCTATGTAGTAAAAATAATGTCTTGAATACTCAAGATTATGTAAATTAAGATGACAATACTCTTATAACTTTCCACCTAAATATTTCCTTTAGTTCTCATAGTTGTGTTTATTTTTGCTTTGAACAACTCTTAGTTTCATGAGTGGTTTAGAGAATTTAGCCATTTTTCAGAATTCTAAAAAAAAAAAAACAATATTTATTGCTCATATAGGTTATATTCATTAAGAGTGTTTTGTTATACTCTACTTGGTATATAAAGATATGAAAATCATTAAGAGTATTGTTTATCTTTTTATCACACTACAACTAACATCATTTTAATCATAATAATAAGTAAGAAATAATAATTTGTAGGTGCTACTAAGATGCTATATAACTTAATTTTCTATTTGAACCTAGATCTTATGATCTTCAATGTGATTATCATCATTATAATCTTTTATTTTTAAATGATTTAAGCATATTTTTCTCAATTAACTATATATAATCTCTCTCAATAAATCTTTGGTTAGTGAATCCATAACACTTTCCTTTGAATTTACATAACAAAAATAAATAATTCTATTTAAGAATAAATGTTTAATTCTATTTAACATTATATCTAGAATATATATGATAGACTTACCATTATACAAATTGTTTTGTGTCCTTATAATTAAATATTGATTGTCATAATGAACATAAATTATAAACATAATGAACATAATTATATATTGGACTATTCTAAGAAATTCCAAAACCATTTGGCTTCCTCTCCAACATAATCAAAAGTTAACACTTTGATTTTATTATATTGTGATACATGATGTTTAAAGGATTTTTATAAAGAACTATTATATCAAGTGTAAAGGCATGTGTACTACGGATTTTGAATTCTTAATGTTGGATATACAATTGGCATCACTACATCCTTATAGTAATGTTAGGTAACCTGTATAATATAATCCATAATAAGATATATCTCAAATTTTAAAGTATCTTTTTAATTGCATTTAAATTATCTATACTTGAATTACTAATAAATCTACTTAGTTTACTAATCAAGTAAGAAATATCAAGTCTTGTTATATATTTGTCAATAATTTTATTAACTTTTATCTTTCTTTTAAACTTCATTTATGGTACAATGATTTATTTTTAGGTGGGAGACCGCTTATTCATAATAGATTCATTATTACTATTGACTATCTCTTTCTAATATAAAATCTTGGAATATGTCTATTCTCTAACATAGTGTTTTGATTATTTTTGTCATTATACTCATTTTAAGATCAATTTCATAATATTTTAACTAATGATAAGCATTTGACCTAACATCAATCAAGTTTTTTTAGTAAATGATTTTTTTTAATTGAATCATAACAATCTCTACTAGGGTTATTACTTTTTTTTATACTTGTTTACTTCTTTAAATAGAAACACATCTTTAAAGAATATAACTTTCATTGATTTCATTATAGTATTAAGATGAATAGCCTTGATACTTGACTTGTGTATAAAAAATCAATATGCAATACTATTGTAGTCATATATGATAAATACAAAATCTATAGTCTTACATCATATCCTAACTTTTTTTGGATATAAAAAAGTACCACTTTTACAAGACACCCACAATTCATACGGTTTATTTTCTAACCTTTTTAGGGTACTTTGTTAAGTATATAATTGGTAATGAAAATTCCTTACTTATGATTTTTGATCACGTTGACTTAAAAAACAATAGTAGATATCGTTATTTTTGAGATTTCACTAGTAAAGTGATTAACCTCATTGATATTAACAATCATTTGCTCTCATGAATTACTTTGATGAGGCTTTTTTGTGCAATCTCTCACTAAATGCCCCTATACTAGTGTAGATAAATATATTGAATTTTTGTATTAATATTTTCTCCCTTTATAACAAGCCTTGTCTTAGGAGCTATACTAGAAAAGTGAGCTCTTCATTCAAATAACTTATTATCCTTTTTCTATCTTTCTCCTCAAGATGACGTCTTCAACTCCCATTTTCTTACTCTTATGCTTAATAGAACTCTTAATTTCTTTATAATATAGTTGCATTTTTCAATAATAACAACTACTTGGAAGGGTTCACTTATAACCATACCCTTAGCAATGAGTTGAAACTGTTGAACTTCACTCATAATAACCCTTAACTCAACCATTTTGAAATCTAAAATTCTCCTAACTATGATTTTTTTTCATATCAACATCTATAACCATTAGCTTTTTCCGAAGCTTTTCATAGTATCTTTTCACTTTTGAATGACTTGTACATGTTATATTATATATTGTCCAATGTATTAAAATGTAGCTCTTGCATACAAAATCAAAATGATTCCATACATCCATAACTTCCACAATAATGGAATCAAATTCATTATTTGACAACTTTTATGTTTCTTTCAAAATAGTGTTCTTGATACCACCTTTTAAAGTTCAACCCATTAAACTTTTTAGATTTTCCACCAAGAACAATAAAAAAATTATGATAATTTTTTTTTACCGAAATAGTAGTTATCCTCTTATTATATAGAATTTTAGAAATCAAAACTAACAATGTTTTGAGCAAATTTTCCAACAAAAAAGTATTGTTGTTCACATATAGGAGAATAATAAATGAAATGTTTATTTTCCTTCCTTTTTTTTCTTACAAGTATAAAAAGAGTAGTAAAATGAAGATCAAGTTGGTAGATAAAAAAAGAAAGTAAAAACAAGCCTGCACATCTGGCAATAATAAGATGGAAAAAAGAGAGCATGACCAAGGACATTACTTTTGTTGCAAATGAAAATGAAAAATCACATGACCTAATAAAACCTATTATTTTTACTTGGTATATATTTGATATTGTGGTAGAAGGTATTTTTTAAAAGTATTTTTTATTTGAAAATATATCAAAATTATTTTCTTAACATTAATGCATCAAAATCATCAAAAATATTAAAAAATATCACTTTAATATTTTAATATACTAAACACAATTTTAAAATGCATTCATACGAGATTCCAAGCCAAAAAAAGAAAGAAAGAAACAATACTTAACATGCCTCTAAGGACTAAACAATTGAATTTTTGAGTGTATGAATACTTGCAAAGATAAGTTAAAAGATAAATTACACCAATGTTGTAAATTTTGTGTCGTTTTGGCATTTAAAAAAAATAAGACAAAACAACATTGTTTTTATATCAGTTTAAATTTCGGTCCGTTTCAGATTTTTTGACCAAATACCAGCCAAAATATGCTAGTATTATTTTGTTTGTACCATTTCAGCCTTAGAAAAAAAATCATTCCCGTTGCCTCATCTCCCACCATGAATTTGGATAAAAATAAGGTTTCTCTTGTGGGTCATTGATGTGATCATTTCTCACTTTCTTGCTTTTTTCCATTTAGCAGCATCAAATTGATTTTTTTTGCATATATATAGACTGTTGAATAAAACTATATATATATATATATATATAGACTATTGAAAAACTATATATATATATATATATATAGACTATTGAAAACAAAGAGTTTAAAAATTTAGTCTGGGTCTCAAGCAGCAGTTAATGAGGACTTATTGCCCTATCGCAATTCGTTGCTAAGCGGGACTTACACCTCTACGTCGCCCAGTCACTATTTTCTCACTAATGATATATATATATATTGTTTACAAGATATATTGAAAATACGAGAACTAAAATCAAAACAATAAAAATTAAAAAATATATATATTATAAAAAAAATAAAATTTTTTAATCAACTTTGATTTTATCAAAAATAATTTTTTTTCATCAAATAATTAAATTGAAACACCCCTGGCACCTCGATAAAAAAAACAATTTAAAAACAAAAAATTAAATAACTATTTTTTTTTGTGTTTACCTATAGTTGTAATGGACTAAATAGTATAAGATTTTTAGAGATGTTTCTAATTTTGAGATTATGTTTATTTGACTTTGCGTTTGTATTATATAATTTAAAGTTAATTTATTTTGAATTAGAATTGTGTTTGTTAAATTAATATTTTAATTTTTTCATATATATAATCAATTAATTATGAAAGGTACAACCTTAAAACGATACGTCAAAACGCTCCAAAACTGAAATATTATGTTTCAATTGAAAAGACAAAACACTTAACAAAGCAAAATTGACACCCTTGATATACACACATTATTGATAGAAACACTTCACTAACAGGAATTTGTAGTTTATAATCTTTCAATGTAGCTTGTTAAAAGAGTGATGATTTTAGCAGGCGTCCGTAACCAAAATTTTATTTTAACAATTATTTCCTTTTAATATTTTTGTATACTGACATTGTCAAAAAGGATTTCTTTTTTTCTAATGTAACTATAGAACGAGCTATAAACCTGCGCTCCACCGCTAGAATTTTGTTTTATCTAGTTTTAACATATATAATTTCTTGTTTTGTATTTTGGTTTTTTATTCTTTATTTTTGGTTTAGTTTCAATCCTTTGGTTTTTAATTTTTTATTTGTATTTATACACCTCTACTCTTAGTTTAGATTTTTACTTTTTATTTTTCTTTGTATTAAATGCAACTTGCGTTAAAAAACATAATAAGTTTAGCTTTGGTGGTGTAAAATGAGAGTGAAACAAAACATGTGCAATATCCTTAATAGCCTCGGATTTAACTGTTGATTTTTATCTTATTAAAGAGTAAGCTGGCCCGGACACCTGGTTATAAAAAAAAAGGATAGCCTGGTTATAAAAAAAAAATACAAGGAAAAAACCAAAAATACAATGGGAATATATATATATATATATATATATATATATATATATATATATATATATATATATATATATATATATATAAGTGGGTGGGGATTTGTCATAGTGCACATAAGTTGACCCTAACACCTTGGTTATAAAAAAAAAAAAAAAACAAAGCATAAGCGGGAAAGCATTGTAGCAATTTAAAAAAAAATGGGTTTGGTAATTAGTCATGGTGCATGTAAATTGGCCTGGACATCCTGATTATCAAAAAAAATATATAAGTGGGAAAAAAATAGAAAAAAATATGAGGAAAAAAATGGGTTCAGGGATTAGTTGTGGTGCGTGTAAGTTGACCTAGACACTCCGGTTATAAAAAAAAACCAAAAAAAATGTATAAATAAAAAAAAATGTAAAATAAAAAATCCAGATTAGTTGTGGTTTGCATAAGTTAGCCTAAACACCCTGGTTATTAAAAAAAAAGATAAACTAGTTAAAAAAAATACAAAGAAAAACATTGTAGCAATCTACAGTGTTCTGTGAGGAAAGTTACAGTGCTTTCCCCACACCATATATATATATATATATATATATAGGAAAAAAAATAAGAAATATCAATTTTCAAATGATTATAAACACAAACTAAAATTTAAGAATAAATTTTTTGCAAAAATTTTTTTATCTCAACAAAATTAAAAATAATAAAAATTAAAAATCAAAACTAAAGTCACATATATATAACCATGGATAAAAATAGGGACTATTTAAGAACTATAAAAATTAAAAGAATTAAAATAAAAAATTAAAAGTTTAAGTGCCGAAACAAAAATAAAATATATTATCAATTTCAATCAAATAAAAAAATTGAAAAAATCAAATAAAGTATAACACCTATACCTGCAAGATTTGATATAACGAAACATATCAACACACCCTAGTATAACAACAAAAATATTGAAGCCTTAATATCTAAAAGTATCATTACTATTACTACTAAAATAATAAAAATTATTAAATTATACCAAAGAAAAAAAATCAAAAACATTAACAAAAGAGGAAGTAAGCAAAAAACTAAAATTATTAACAAATGGGAAAAAAAATCAATCAATCAAAGAAAGAAAAAGCTAATAACTTTAACAAAAAATGAAAAAAATTATTAGATAAAAAAATTATTTGATATGAAAATAAAAATAAAAATAAAGACTAATAAAAAACAATCAAAAGAAAGAACAACGAAAAAAACAAAAATATCAATTTTCAAATGATACAAACACAAACTAAAATTTAAGAACAAATTTTTTCAAAAACATGTTAACTCAACAAAAGAGAAAATAATATAAATTAAAAATCAAAGCTAAAAGCACATATATATAAACATAGACAAAATAGGGACTATTTAAGAAATATTAAAAAAATAAAAGAATTAAATAAAAAATTAAAATTATAAGGACTGAAATGAAAACCAAATATATTATCAATTTCAATTAAATGATAAAATAGAAAAAATAAAATCTTTTGTAACTTAAATATTAAGGATTTTAAAAACAATCCGGAAATTAAAAGGATAAGGAATGAAATGAAAATTTAATATATAATCAATTTCAATCGAAGAAGACAATTGCAACAAATCAAAACTTACATAGCATAAATAAGAACTATACAACACAATTCAAAGATAATAGACTAAAATGAAAAGGCAATAAAATCAGGGGGTTGAAGTGTAGTTTAGGCTAAATGAGAGAGAAAAGGGGGGAAACGTTCAACTATCCACCAACTTATCTTTGAGCATACCATCCACCGACTTGTCTTTGAGCATCTTTTGAATCCACCGCCAAACCATGAGGAGGAGGTCACCGAGGAGCATCCATTGAGATGTCAGGTGGTCATTTTATACCATAGAAAGATGCCGCACTCGCCACCCAAAAAGAGCGTGAGGCTGAATGCTGTCGGCTGCGTGTTCTACACGGGCCAACAATAATCCAAGAAAAATAAAAAAACACATATGGTCAATTACTTCAACACCCTTAGAAACCAACTCTTTAATTTTGTCTTATTTTGAAGCATATCCGTATTTAGCTATTTTTAAAAAAATATAAAATTCTCTTCGTACTCCTCTCGGCCAAAGCTGATTTTTATTTTTTTCGAATGATAAAATTATTATTTTACTATGCAAAGAAATATAAAAAAATCAATAAACTGGTTACCAGAATCAAACCGAAAATATATAATTACCGTGTAACCCCTCTCAGCAGGGCCTGATTTTTATCCTTTTTAGGGATAAAATAGTTATTATACTATGCAAAAATAAAACAAAAATCAGTAAACAAATGAAATGAACTGACCCAACCGAATCAAAAACTGAACAACATTATTATAATACACAGTAATTCTATACACAATATAAAATAACTCACTCTAGATAATAAATCATGGTTCGTTACATCTACCCTAGCCAAGGAAGACAAATCAGTAGGTGGGGAATTTTTTATTTTTTTTACAATAACCCTCCAATTTGTATCTCTAATCAAACAAGGCTTTCAAGTTCAAAATATTGCAATTGCACCAGCAAACTATCAATAACAAGGCAATTTGGTCCTCGATCCTTATTCTACATGATAAATATATCATTATTAATTAAAAAAAATACAGAAACGAATATCATTTCAATGTCTTGTCCTAGGAGATTAGTCAATGATAGTGAAGAAGATGTTCTTGTTTCCTTCTAATGCCATCATTCAATAAAACAAATTAAATTACTTTTTATATAAAAATCTATTAAAATATGCATCAACATTCATAATAAACCAAACCACATGACAACATGACTAGAATGTGGGGATGCACCCATGAGCTGTCCCATTTACTGGCAGTAAAGATTGTTGTACCATTTATTTAATAAATATTTTTATTTTTATTTTCTATATTAAAATTTTAGTATTTTTTATTATAAATATATTTTAGAAATTTATCAAAACCATACAGTAAAAGTTGCTTGTTTTGTTCATTCATGAGTATGCAATAAAAATCTAAAAATTATTTTTATTTAATTGAAACGTTTGGATGTGAGATTTTGTGGAAAGTGGACGCCACGATCTCAATATAAAATTGGCGAATGCCTTTTCAAATCTCTTACGAAATCATATATAATAAATAGATCGTTTCTTATTAAAAAGAAATCACATTGTTTATTTCATATACCTTTAGAACTTCTGGAGTAATTGAACTTGGTCCTCCGGAGGAGAATGAAGCAACTCGAGGAGATACGTGTGTGAGAGAGAGAGAGAGGGCGCGTGCTTTGACCTGTTCACAGTCCTTACCTAGCTTGTCTGATGCCGGAAATATCTGTCCCTGCTTCATAATCTACTTTGACACATGGAATCCACTCGCATAACTCAGTCCTATCATCGTGAAATTGTGCAAATATGAGTCCACCACCTCCTGCTTGAAACACAGATCTTGAAGCAGAAAACATACCCTGTGTATCTGATTTTGTGAGACAAAGTATGATTTTTCCTGCTGCTAATGTTTCATTTAGACTTCCAGGCTGACAATCCTGGCTGAAGATATGGAATGTTAAAGCTCACAGGATGTAGGAAGAAAATAATAGTTCTTCAAAGAATACAAAAAGGAAATGATCTTGATAAGAAAACATTTTATCTGAATACTTGAGCTGTAAGAAAAAGTTTTGTAATATAATTTATATTATTCTTTAATATATCCCCTCAAATAAAATCTTTTTAGTATTTAAATTCGTGATCATTGAGTCAACACGGTTTTAATATCATGTTAAAAAATCATCTCACCTAAAAATTTAAATTATTAGATAAGTATCTGTCAAACTGTGGAGGCTGAAACTATGATGAGCCAAGGTGGTGTATTCACAATTGTCTGTGAGATAGGGCCAGCAATTCCTGCTGAACAGACTACTGTGATTCCCTCCGAAGTTGCATGGAAGGAGCCAATTGCAATTGAATTACGCATGTCGACATAAGAGAACAAAGGAATGTCATTGCCAATTGACACGGATAGGATATCTGCTCCATCATGTATGGCTTTGTCAAATGCTTTCAGAAGATTTGCGTCGGTGCATCCTCCATTTTCAATGTTCCAACAAACCTTATACATTGCTAAGGGAGCAAGAGGTGCTCCTCCTCTTGCTAAACCTGTTGCCAGTCCTTTATGTCACAAATATCAAATTTATTTTGTATTTTCATTGATTTTCCAAGGAGGAATTTAGTCCTCTAAATACATGTAATAATTCCTAATTTACAGTCTATCATCCCTTATTTATAGTCTGTAATAAATACAAGATTTTATGTTATAATTGAGTTGCCATATACTGTTGATTTGCTTTCCATATACACTGACATCCCCCCTCAAATTGATGCTGGCCAATCAAAAAGCATCAATTTGTCAATCATGAGTTGATGTCGAGGCTGAGACAAAGCCTTCGTAAAGACATCAGCCATTTGATGCTTGATGGAAATATGAGGGAGTATAAGAATATTATTATCAAGAGCTTCACAAATATAATGACAATCAACTTCAATATGTTTGGTGCATTAATGAAACACGGGATTAGTAGCAATCTAAATAACACTTGTGTTATAAGCATGAAGCGATGTAGGATTGTGCTGACGAAAACCAAGTTCTTGTAACAAATCCCGAAGCCACACAATTTCAGAACATATGGTAGACATAGCTCGATACTCAGATTCTGTGGAAGATTTTGAAGTACAATCTTGCCTTTTGTTTTTCCATGAAATTAAAGCATTTCCAAGAAACATATACCATCCCATAACAAACCGATGTGTATCCATACATCCCGTCCAATCTGCATCACTATAACCTGTTAATTATAATGAATTGTCGACAGGAAAAAATATCTCTCTCCCATATGTGCCCTTAAGATAATGAATAATTCTCTTGACAACAGCGAGATGAGTTTGACGAGATACACCATCCCGTAACAAACCGATGTGTATCCATACATCCCGTCCAATCTGCATCACTATAACCTGTTAATTATAATGAATTGTCGATAGGAAAAAATATCCCTCTCTTATATGTGCCCTTAAGATAACGAATAATTCTCCTGATAACAGCGAGATGAGTTTGACGAGGAGTTAGTAAAAACTAACTAACTTGTTGTACTGTAAAAGAAATGTCTAGCCGAGTAATGGTTAAATAATTCAAATTGCCCACCAATTGCCTATATATGGAAGGATCAAGCAATAAATCACCATCATTCTAAAAAAGTTTTAAATTAATCTCAAAAGGTGTAAGAACACTATTTCCTGATTCAAGACAGGCCAAAAAAAGTATCTCCTGGGTATATTTGTGCTGATGTAAAAATATCTCGTCAGTCATAGAGTCCACCTGTAGGCTAAGAAAATAATGAAGTTCTCCCGGATCCTTCATATGGAATGCAATGTTAAGAGAACTCTGTAAATTCTCAATGATTATCCACATATACTAGAAGAGCAACAATATCAGTCCCAGTATGCTGAAGAAAGAGAGAGGAATCATATTGACCCTGAATAAATTGAAGATCCAACAAAGTAGTGCAAAACTTTTCAAACCATGCTCGGGGTGCCTGTTTTAGACCATACAGAGAACGTTTCAACCAACAAACTTTATCGGATGGGTGAGTAAACATACCTGGAGGAGGAGTCATATAGATCTCTTTTTTCATATCGCCATGTAAAAATGTATTTTTTACATCCATTTGACGAAGTGACCATCTCTTGGAAGCAGCAATTGCCAAAATAGTTCGTATGGTCGTCATTATAGCGACAGGTGCAAATGTCTCCTCATAATTAATACCATATGCTTGAAAATTTCCAAGGGCAACTAACCGTGCTTTATACCGTTCCACAGACCCATCAAGTTTTAATTTGACATGTATACCCATTTGGTTTGGTTCCACGAGGACAAGAGACAATATTCCATGTGTGATTATCCTAAAGAGCCTGAAGTTTCTCTTTCATGGCTTGTGCCCAACAGTCTTGGGTAGAAGCCTAAACATAAGTTTTAGGCACAAAAGTACTATCAATAGTAGTTGTTGAATATCCATACCTGTTTGAGGCACGAGAAACTCGATTTGATCGTCTTAGTTGAGAGGCATGATCAGATGTCGGTTCTGTGTTTGAAAAGGGTAAAGTGGATGATGGATGACATCTTCGATATACAATTCCTAGCTTAAAACGTTCAAAGACAAAAGATGGACTATCATCATCAAATGTAGGAAGCTGGATACGAGTGGATTCTGTAGAAGGACAAGAAGAGAAAAAATTATGATTTTCAAAGAAAATCACATTTCGAGAGATATGAATTTTATGAGCATTTACGTCATAACACACAAACTCTTTATGAGAATTATTATATCCTAGGAAAGCACAACGAGCAGCTTGGGTTGAAAGTTTATTACGTTCAGTATATGGTAAGTGAACAAAACAAACACACCCAAAAACATAATTAGATGAACGGCTGTCGACAGAGCTTCTGCCCAAAATCAAGTAGGTACTGAAGAATCAATTAATAAGGTGCAAACAACATCTAAAATATGACGATTCTTATGCTCAGCAACTCCATGTTATTGAAGAGTGTGAGGACAAGATTTTTGAGAAAGAATCCCTTTGTTTGTGAGATATTCCTGAAATTCTTTGGATACATATTCCCCCCAGAATCAGATCGTAGAATTTTAATATGAGTAGAAAATTAATTTTCAACAAATGCAATGAAAGCTTGAAATATTAAGAACACATCAACCTTAGACCGGAGAAAATATATCCAAGTGAAACGACTAAAATCATCAATAAATGTG
Source organism: Salix dunnii (assembly GCA_015731905.1). NCBI lineage: Eukaryota > Viridiplantae > Streptophyta > Magnoliopsida > Malpighiales > Salicaceae > Salix > Salix dunnii. The sequence continues at coordinate 34,145,392 of CM027674.1, read as the reverse complement.
ACAAAATATTTATACTGAGCATGAGAGAGAATAAGACTCATGCCCCACACATCAGTATAAATAATGTCAAAACATTTAGAAGCACGACTACCATGTGAAGGAAATGATAATGCTTTGTTTTTGCCCAATTTGCAAGAATTACAATCCAAAAATTACATTGAAAAAGAATTTTTATTCCCCAAATATCCATGTTTTATAAGATGAGTCAATATAGTAGAATTGAGATGCCCCAATTTCTTATGCCAAAAATGAGGATTATTAATGACAATAGAATAAACATAAGAATTAATACTAGAAATAGAAAATTGTATTGGAAATAAACATCCCACTTTAGGCCCCTTCTCGATCACCTTCCCCAACACTTGATCTTGCACATAACAACCATTATGATCAACTAGAATTTTACAGTTATTTTCTACCATTTGCCCAGTAGAGATTAAGCTTGTGGATAATTTCGGTGACACAAAAATATTTTTCAAATAAGAACCCAAATTACCTATTGATGAAATCAGAAGATTATTACTATTTGCCACCTATATATGTTGATTACCCATATATTTTTGCACATTATACAACCTATTTTCACTACTGGTCATACGATTCGATGCTGCCGAATCCATTAACCAATATTTATCATTTACCGAAACCATATCTGAATTAAATTCAGATTTCTTTCCTTGAAACCCAACTAGCAAATCCTGATTTTTATTATTTGCTGAAATCACATAATTAAATTTAGCTTTCATACCTTCGAACCCAAATGCCGAGAGAGCAGAGACGATCATCTGCTGCATCTGTTGCGTCATATCTAGTGTGAGAGTTAACGATGAAAAGCTCATCATCGACAAAGGTTCTGGCGTCGACAATGAGACAACTGCAGCGGCCATTAAAGTAGTACCCAAATTCATTTGACCAGCAAACCCTAGCCCTTGTCAATTTTATGGTTGCAGACGACATTCCTTAATCACATGCCCTTCTTTCTTACTATAATTGCAGAGTTTCTTGCTGTAATTTTTAGCAATATGCCCTAATTCCTTGCAATTAAAACACTAAACACCCACACTCCTCTGTTGTCCTGAGTCAACTCGTCGTCCCCTTCCTTAAGCCATATAAGCCACATTCATCCCAGTGATAGTGTCCTGAGTCAACTCGTGTTGAGTGGCGAGTCATTGTTCTTCCCGTAACAATTCCCCCAAACATTCATCCAAAGTGGGTACTCAACTTCGATTAATCAAGCTAGCTCTTATAGCCTCAAATTCTGACCGGAGCTTCATCAAGAACTGCTCCCTCTAGCTCTCAGCATGAACAAGGTAAAGTGCCTTTAAACTCTTTGGTACTTTAGAGTAAATTATGCCAGTATATTCATTCCATAGATTCAGAAATCCAGTGTAGAATTGTTCAATTAAGAGATTACCTTGTTTGTAATTAGCAATACCCATTTCAACTTGAAATTTTTGAGATGAATTGTTCTAGGAATAGATGCGTTGGAAGTAGTCCCAAATCTACTTCCCTGTGCCAAATGATCGAAGGTTGTTGATCATATGGGGTTCAACAGACCCCAGTATCCAAGAGAAAATTTTTGCATCCTTAGTAGTCCATGCACTCAACTTCTCTGGATCAGTTGGAGCTAGTGAAGATCCATCAAGGTGCCCTCATAATTCTTTTCCTTTAACAAACATTAGAAATTGAAATTCCCAATTGGCATAGTTTTGGCTGTTGAATTAAGTAAGAAAAGCCTCTCCAGACATCATAGGAACCCAAAAAAAAAATTACCAAAATACTGATGAAATTCAGTTTGTAAACTGAACAAAATCGAAGGTTTAGATCTGAATGATTATCTCTAATACCATGTCACAAATATCAAATTTGTTCTGTAATTTCATTGATTTTACAAAGAGGAATTCAGTTCTCTAAATACATGTAATAATTCCTAATTTACAATCTATAATCCCTAATTTGTAGTCTATAATAAATACATGATTTTCTGTTATAATTAGGTTGCCATATATTATTGATTTGCTTTCCATATACACTGACACTTTATAGCTTGCTTTCGCAACCAAATTACCAGTTGTTATGGAAGCTGTATGAGTGCCATGGCCATTTCCATCCCGCAGCGACATGAATTTCAGTTTTGTTTAAGGTGTTTGATCCTGAAATCCTTTTATGAACCAGCGTGCCCATTGATCTTTCTATTGCAGTTGTATGACTTGAAGTGCTCACCCTTCTGACATATTCCTTTCCAACGACATGGCACTGGTTTCATGCCTTCATCATGAAAACTTTTGGATTATGTCCACACTCTTCCAGAGTTACGTACCAACCTAATTTTCAATGAAAGAATTGGAGCAGCTAGTGAAGAGAAAAAAAAACTTGAATCAATAACACTAATGATAGTACCTGTCGCGACGGTTATTTTTTTGCGCTTCGCACCCCGTAATCCCCTAGGATTTGAGAGACGGCGGCGCGCGGTGAAAATAGGGTGGTTGTACAGCAGTAAAAATTACAACTATAATTATTAGGAGTCACCACCTGGTATTAAGGTTACTAGGAACCTAATAGTCTGCGAAAGTCTTGGGCAAGGGAACTTGCTGTGCAAGGGGAAGATACATTACCCCTAGTGCACCTTACCTAAGGCAAACAATATTTTTGTTTGATTTGCATTTTCAAAAAAAAAAATTTGTCCATGGGTGTACTTTACAATGTAATTTTACACCACACTAAAAGAAAACCTTTTTTAGTGTCTGTAGGTGTACTTTACAATATAATTTTACACCGAGAAAGCTAAAATAAAATAATTGTTAAATTATTTTTGATATTTTGGCCAAATTCCAATGGATAATCATAAACCAGTTACGATATCCAATTTTTATTTTAAAATAAGAAAAAGATGCAACATTTTTTTTATGAAAAATATGATGGAAGGAATCTGGCCGTATGCAAGAAAACAAATATTTTTTTTATTTTTTTTTAAATGCATTTTTTTTGTTTTAAAAAATAAAAAAATTGGGGTGGCCTGGCCCACCTAAATGGGCAGGCCCAGCAGATGCTGGACTTGGGCCCGGCCCAGCCACCTGGGCTGGGTCGAGAGAGGATGGACCAAAGGCCAAAGGAAAAAAGAAAAAAAGAAAAACAAAACACGCGAACAGTGCAGTTAAATAATTCACTACTCTTATGTGAACAGTAATTGGTGGTCGGCTGACCATGAGGAGATGGTAACATGCCACTGCCATCAAGTATAAAGAGAATGATAATGTAATTGATTCTCTGTGTATATTTCATTAATTGAGAAGAGCAACGTTGGTAAAAATTATATACAATGGGATCCAACTTATCAGGAGACATTCTAGGAAATAAATACTCAATCTCATGGATTAAGCATATCTCCTCATCCCCTATTATATCTCCTAATTATCTGGGATCTCCTAATTATCTGGGATTCTTTCCCTCAGTAGGGTAAAGGGGATCGAGGTGGTTCTCCCTGTCGTAGTGGCATCGAAAATGGTGGCTAGTGGTGACCGTGAGGAGCCTTCGAAGCTACTAACCTGTTGCTGGCGAGTTGTCCCTGCTGCTGCTACTGGCCGGAGCTGGAGAAGAAGAGTTGGTCGAAAGATGCTGGTGTCGAGGAAGGAGACTAGGTGGTAGTCGGTGGTAGAAAAATCCCCACTGCCAATGAAGTTGGCCTTTGTTGATGGAGGAGAAAGCTGGAGCTGCAACTGTATTTGTTAGAGAGAGAATGACACCGTTGGGGAGAGAGAGAGTCGACTGTGGGAGAGAGAGAGAGGAGTTGCTGGAGTAGCCTTGCCGGAGACCAGGAAGGATAGAGGTGGTGGCTGATGGTATGCTGGCACCGGCAAAGAGAATGCTGAGCACTGCCAAGGGAGAGAGAGGGGGGGCTGCTGTCGCCAGAGTTGGGAGGAAGATGGGTGGCTGCCACTGCATGTGTATGATTTCCCTGTTTGTTTGTGTACAAACTTTCTTTCTCCCTTCGTTATGTAAATTTATCTCCTCTTCCTTCTACAAGTTTCTCTCCTCTGTTTTATCTTGTTCCCAGTGTTCAAATTTTCTCCGTGACCAGTTTTTTCCCACAGTTTTTTTCGTCTGTCCCCAAAATTTTCTCCCCCGGTTTTTTTCAGTAATCAGCCCCCGTAATAGTGAAAAATTTCCCTAGTTTCTAAATCTTCTTCCCCCTTTTTTCTGAGTAAATATGCTCCCTTTTATAGGCAACATGCAGCATGGTGAGCATGGGGGAAGTGTCCCGAAAATATGGGGTTAGGAATGGTGTTACAGAGGGAGTGGTGGCAGCATGGTTGCAGGTGATGCCTTGACAGTTTTTTTTTTCTAATATCATAAAATTGACTGAAAAAATGGGTAATTACAAAAAGAGATTTTTTCACGGGAAGAACAATGTTTTTATCTCCAAGAACATTATTTTTTGGTATATTTTAGGAAATAATCCAGAAATTAGGTTATGGCAATACCCTTGGCCTGTGTTGCTTTATGTTAACAGATTTTGTGCACAATGATGATCGAGACCAATGATAGGTCCTTGGATGTGTAGCTGATAAAGTCTTGGAGATTCTCCATCAGGAGGCAGGAGAGAACCCCATCATATGGTGCGTCTTTCCGCTCATTTTAAGAATATAAGTTCCTGGTCGATCATTTGACTGAACGATCAAGCGCTTTGCACCCATATCATATTAATCTATATTTGACAGAACAACTTCCTTGATCTGGATCAAGCAAATGGATTTAAATGTGGATATCCTCCTGGTAAATAACAGAATATAGTCATTTCTACGCTGTAGAAGCATATCAGAAGTCAGGATCAAGCCCTTACTGAAAGTTTGCCGAAATTCAAGTTGGGAATTAGCTAGCATCTAGTGTTTGGAATTTATCTGCTTGAAGAGATGACATTGCTCTGATTCTTTCGGACAGTCATATTCTGCTACAATCAACAGAATTCATCAGTGGGATTCTGGATGCAAAATAAAGGAAACTTTGAATGAACAGAAATAAGAAACTGTTACTTTATATAGTATAGATGGAATGATGAATCTCATCGGAAATAAGTATTTCTTAGTTTACATAACTATAAGGTTGTAAGAATTCTGTTCTGACAGACAAGGGACTTCTCACAGAATGCACCCCATCAGTCCATGTTATGCTCCCAAAAAAGTACCCTGTGTTCACCTGGTGGGCTGTAGTGACTGTCACAGAGAAGGTGAGCTTTTTAGTTTTACGATCGAAGACTAAGGCATTAGGTTTCACTGATACACTGGTTCCAAATGGAGGCTCAATCACAGCTCTGTAAATGGAGTTAGAGGCTCCTACATTGGTAACAGTTCTGGTGAGGGTAATAGAATTTCTAAGGTTTGGTATGGTTATGGAAGGCAGGTTAACGCCCAAAATGGATGATTCTTCACTGGGGCATACTGTCGATTGTCCTGTGAGCCTAGATATAGCAGTGCTGTTATAGTCCATGGCACAAAGGTAGTTAATGTAGTCAGCAGTACCCATGTCGTAAACAAGACCTGGGTCAGCTGCACCATTTGGATTTACAATGCCTCCTCCAAAGTCAAATGGATTGGCCAACTTTTGAGGAGATCCCTCAGCAAATATAGGAAAACCTGATGGATGATTCCTCCACGCTGAAACAAGATTTTTGAAGATATACAGTCTGTGAAGCCTGCTTATATGGTCTTTAAATTGCATCAAATTGAAAAGGATAGCAAACTAATACCAGTTGTGACAAGTGCAGATCTAATGGCTGCCGGTGACCAATCAGGGTGTATAGTTTTGACAAGAGCCACTATGCCTGCAACATGGGGAGCTGCCATAGATGTACCAGAATGCATGGCATATCCATCATCCTGGAATCGATCAAGAGGCGAAGTAGCAGCCAAAATGCTCACCCCAGGAGCAGCTATATCTGGCTGTGCCATGAGAAATAATGAATGATATTATTCAACATAATGCTATGCACATTTGAAAGTAATGGATATACATATAGGATTTGTCACTAGTTCATTATAATCAAAATTTCCAGCACAGCTCAGTTCAGAACGGAAAATATTATGCTGGATGATCTTTATACCCCTACCAGCACAAACACACGCCCCTGCACTTTGCACTCGTACCAATAATAAGAAGTGCAGTATACCTTCAGAATTGCAGGAGCTTTTGAGTTGGGCCCTCTAGATGAGAAAAACGCCACCTTTGCCGACACAGGCTTGCCCACAATTGTTTTAGAAGCGCTCAACTTCACTATAGGGAACCTTTGTAGTACAAATCAAACAGACATGGTTTAAGGATCCATGGCAATCAATCATGGAGGTAGGGAAATGTTGATGATGATTTTACCTGGTAGAACGAATGTAATAGAGTATCCGAGTTCCAATCTCGTAGTCGACTTCGATGCAAGGGAATGCATCATCAGCACAGGGATACAAGTCATTACTGGGATTCTTGGCCACAATCAAGCCCACTCCACCAGCCTCCTTCACAACTTCTGCAGCACTTATTACAGCACTTAGAGTCATTGAGGTGAAGCAGAGAACCACCTTTCCAGATACCATAGAAGGTTTAACTGAGAGCGATTGACAGACACTGCAAGCAAGACAAATGAGACAATTAATTCCAACTGTAACGCATATTCTGAAATTACTGCAAGATCATGTTTGTTTAATCCCATAGCTTAACTACCCTGCAGAGTTGGGGTCCAGTCCCTTGGCCTCCGGGTAAATCAAGCTTCTAAAACCAATTTCCTTTCCTGTAAATGTGGCCTCACCCTGCACGATTTTTGTGAAAAAAAACAAAATGTTGTATCTGATCTGAAATCATTGGTTCTATAGCTCAAAATCCAAAATGCAAGATTTCACAATATTGAAGGTATACCAGGAACGTTTTATTATTCCCTAGTGTTATAGGAGTAAGAAATGCTCGATCAATGGTGCTTGCTGCAACATTTAAGATCCAAGGTGAAGTATTCAGCACTGTCTGAGAAAAAGGACCAGCATTTCCAGCTGAACATACAACAGTGATTCCTTTCGTGACAGCATGAAAGGAACCAATAGCTATGCCATCACGCTTATCAGTATCGGAAAATAGAGGAGGAGGATACCCAAGTGACAGCGATAACACATCAACCCCATCATGTATGGCTTCATCGAAAGCTTTCAATACATCAGCAGCCGAGCACCATCCTCCAAGAACATTCCAGCAAACCTTGTATATTGCCAACCGAGCGCGCGGTGCACCACCTCTTACTGTTCCAAGTCCAAGGCCTTTGTAGCTAACATTCTCAACAAAACTACCTGCTGCAATACTGGCTGTGTGAGTCCCATGTCCATTTGCATCTCTCGGGGATAAGAATTCCTGGTTGGCAGATGTGTTCAATGGCTGATCATAATCTGCAAGAAACCCATCAACAAACCAACGGGCTCCAATGATTTTCCTGTTACAATGGATTCTGGGCTTAAATCGCTTCCCAGATTCACAAAAACCTTTCCAACTTGATGGGATTGGTCCAAGTCCTTCATCACTGAAAGATTTAGACTCAGGCCATATTCCTGCTTCATCAGATTACTTATTCAGAATTCATTTTATGCATAAGCAAGAACAGAGAGAAGCAGGAGAGAGAATGAACCTGTATCAAAGACACCTATGATAACTCCGTCACCCATGCTGCTATTGTGGAGAGCATTAACACGAGAATGTGAAGAGAGGCCTAGGAAATCCCAACTCCTTGTGGTTTGTAACTTGTGGAAACTGTTTGGTATTACTCGAACAACTCCAGGCAGTTCTAAAAACTTGCAGTGTATCAGAATATAGGCAGGCAAACTAGAACATCATCATATCAGCAGTGAGCTACTGAATGAATTGCATTAGAGAGGAAAACAAGAAAGGGACTTGAAGAAATTATGTGTGCATACGTACGGGCAACTTTTTGAACCTGACACTCCGTAAGCTTGGCTGCAAACCCAGAGAAGCCATGTTTGTAGCTGTGCACCATCAATTCTGAGGCCATTTCCTTGCTGAATAATAAAAATGACTTGTAAGAAACAAGCAACTGAATATTATTTTGTTTCTCAATTATCCTAAACGAACATGCTTTCCGAAAACAACAGAGAAACATGGACAAGTAGCTTGACAGTAGAATTCCAAGTATTGTTTTTATCAAAATATAATAATATTGTTTCTAGCTAAGGGAAAAGATTTTCTAATCTAATTATAACATTGGGATGCCATACCTCTCCACTACACTAGCAAGCATATCATGATGGGAATTTGTAGTTAGAATAGGATCATCATGCTGCTTCTCTCCAAGATAAACAATATGAACCTGTTTGATAGACAAACAAATTCATGGACACCAAAGTAATATGAATCTGCATCAGTATGGACAAGGATAGATTTCTTGCTGATTCTTGAAAGTTACATACCTTGCTAGTTGCCTCAACCTTCGTCATCATGGAGCCGTTGCCATATACAAGGAAAAGAAGACTAACCAAGGCCCATATTGGTCTTGCTTTTCCCATATTATCTGTCTATGTTTCGGATTGTCAGAGAGATGCAAGCTGATGAAAGATCAAAACTTGGTACTAAATAATCTGAAATCTCTCTAGCCCTTTTGCTAGAAAGTGTTCTAGTCTATGAGGATTAGCTTGAAATATTCGGCAACTTACAGAAAAGGGAAGGTCAAACTTTTTCTAGAAAGTCTTTTGAAAATGAATGATTTGAGTGTCCATATTGGAGTAATATCATAAAAATAGCAAAAAAATAGATAAGAACAATGATTGGAGAAACTATTCGTCTTACTGTCAATTATGAACAGGAAACTTCAATTAGGATAAGGAACTTTATATAGCCACGAAAGTGAACATCAATACTAGCTTAAGGAAGAATTTATTTGCTTGGAAAGTTCAAAGCTCAATAGCATTGGTCATAGAAACTCATTCATTCAGACTTTCAAAAAATGAGAAGAGATTAGAGTTGAAACGTCTCTTGGGTGTCATGCCAAATGGAATGACATGTGCGCTTGAGCTAAAATCGTGTAGTGTTTTGAAAATTTAAAAAGGAAAAGACAACTATATGCTTGATATCATAGCAAATGAATGATAATGTAGTAATTGTATAAACTTTATAAATATAAATAAAAAAAGATTTGAAATTTTAAGAGAATCGGAAGGAGACAGAAAAAAAAAAAGAGAAGAAAAAGAGAAGGAAAAAAAGGGGGAAGAAAAAGGAAGGAGAAAAGTAGTACAAGAAATAAAACATGTATTAATTTGTTATTAGTTAAGATTTTAAATTTATTGAGATTTTAAATTTATTGAAGATTAGGGTTTGAATATTTTATTTTAGGTTTAATTGATAAATTGATTGAGATGTTAGGGATTAAATGTGCTGGATAATAGTTTAATTAATTGAATTGTAAATAATTTAGAGGTTACTTGATTTGTTAGGTGTAAGATAATATTGAGAAATTATGAAAAATCTTTACTAGAAATCTATCCAATAGTTTGGATGTACAAGATGATGAAATTTTAGTTTGGTCCCTTAGTTTGTGAAGCTTCCAGCTTAGTCCCTGAATTTTGGAAAAATTATAGTTTGGTCTCTATAGTGAAATTCGAGATTTTGGACAGAATCGAGGAAAAATTATCGGAAAAATTTCAGTATAGCTATGAATTTATGGTGCTTTCAATTTAGTCCTTCAATTTAATAAAATTACAATTCGACCCCTAAAAATATGAGAAAATTATATAATGGTCCCTAGCTAAAATATTATTCTTCAGATTGGTTTGGTAAAAAATTGAGGCTTATTTGGTGAATTATTATCAACTTTACAAATTATTTATTTTGAATTAGATTTCAGGACAAAATGATTTTTATGTTCTGAGAAAAATAGATAATTTGATCCAAAAACATATAGCATTATGAGTTAAACTCTTGGATAAGTTTATTAAATTGATTTTACTTATTTTGAGTTATTTTTAGTATATCTTATTTTACATTCAAATAATCTCAATATTTTACTTAGGAGACATTAATAAGATTTCTTCAATACTTACTTTTGAATTCTTTTGCTTTTAAGACAGATAAGTGAATGATTTTTAATATGCATCAAATATTATAAATATCTTAATTGTTAATATTGATACAAACTGATATACAGTTCTAAATTAATAGTTCCTCATTTAATTGATGTCATAAGTTCAATCTTGAGATATGAATATATTTATTTGATTATGATATAAACATTCAATATGTCAATCAACAAACCTATGCTAATAGATTAGTGTTAATCTTTATACATATCGTATCTGAAACCCTAGTTGGTTGAGGGAGTCAGCAACATATGTGGTGATGAGAAACCTAGTGGAATTCAATGGTATTCGCAACCCCAAGATCAATCTAACCCAAGTTTTGTTGAGATTTAAATGAGCTTATCACAATGGAAGACTTGCTCTAAGGCAACAAGACTATAAACAAACTCGATCACAACACCTACACCTGGAGACGAGCAAAATAAGTATAAATTCACAATAAATAATGGTCAACTCTTTGAAGAGTTGAAAGTTCAATAAAAAACCAAGAAGGCGCAACCAAAGTTGGCTACAGTAGTGGAAAATATTGTCAAAAAAAAAAAGTTCCCTAACATTATTCCTAAAAAGTATTTATACTTCAAGCCAAAACTCTGGTTTCCCTAATAGGCCTCACATAAACTCATTTTAAATAATAATTAACCCAGACTAAAACTAGTTCAAACTAATTAAAATAAACAAATCTAAAACCCAAACAAATTGTTTACTCTCAAAATAATTAAAGTTTGATAACCCAACTAATTAAATAAGACAAGTTTATTGTTTCCGCATTTTGTTTCACAGCAGCAAGGCCCAACTTCAAATGGATGGTTCTCTCTCATTTTAATGAATTAGAAAGCATGTCATATACTGCTGGAAAGGTATGGAATTTTAGTTTCCAGAACAACTAGAATCATATCAAAATTTGAATTGTAGCTCCAGTTATGACTAAAAGAGTAATAAAAGGTCAAATTGTCTAAATCTAGTATTCTTCTACTAATCCCTGTGTAATGGTCTTGATCCACCAACAAGCCCCTCTTGAACATGAATCAGATTAATCAAGGCTTTCTCTTTATTATTACAAATCCTCTTGAAGTCCATCTTAGCTCATGTATCTTGAAGAAGTCCATTGAAAGCTTCTTTTAACTTCTTAGCCCTAAGCCTAGTAATTGAACCAATTGGAACTTCCAATGGATCCTTTGATTGTTGGATTGCATCATATGGACTAATAATCCCATAATACGGAGCCTCATACTTATTGCATTTTGATTTTTTGATGAGCCTTACCTCATAATATTCTTGTTATGAACTATTTGAGAAAATTTCTTTTAATAACTAAAAGTCGTCTTATAAATATATTTTTCTTTATTGTATTTGTAGGGTTATGAAACTTTGAATAGGAAAGATTATAGGGTTTTGAAAACTTTGATTAGGAAAAGGCATTAATACCCTCGATGGCCTAATATTAGGTATAAATGAATTAAGGGTATAGTAGTAACTTGTAAAATATAAATAGAAAAAAAAAAGTAAGAAAAGTAATACAAAAAATTTGAGAGGGAAGAGAAACGGAAGAGAGAAGAAAAGAGAAGAAGAAAAAAAAGAGAAAGGGAGGAAGAAATGAGGAGAAATAAATATTAAGGTAATGTGCATGTGTTATAATGAAAAAAATTGTTTAATAGTTAAGATATTTGCTTGTATTGGTGATTAGGGTTTGTAGATTTTATTAGGGTTTGATGGATGAATGGATTAAGAAGTTAAGGGTTTAATGTGTTGGGTAATGGTTTAATGGGTTTGATTGTAGGTGATTTTGAAGTTATTTGATGTGTTTGGTATAAGAAAATGTTGATAAATGGTGAAAAAACCTTGCTGGAATTCTGGGCTGGAGGTTAAAGATGAAAAAAATTCATTTTGATCATTTTTATGAAAATTACAATTTAGTCCTCGAACTTTGGAAAATTACAATTTACTCCTCAAACTTTGGGAAATTACAATTTAGTCCCTGGAGTGAAATTCAAGATCTTGGACAGAACTAAGGATGAATTATGGACAAGATTTCAGTATAGCTATGAATTTATTAAGTGCTCAATTTAGTTATTCAATTTGATAAAATTACAATTTGACCCTCCCTAGGTGAAATATTAGTATTTCAAATTGGTTTGATGAATAATTGAAGCTTATTTAATGAGCTCTTATGAAGAAACCATTGTTTTTAAGTTTTGCGAAAAATAGATAGCTTGATTCAAAACATATAGGATTATGAATTAAACTCTTAGATACATTTATTAAAGAGATTTTAATTTTTTTGAGTCATTTTTGAGTATGCCTTCTTTTATATATTCTGATAATCCTAATATTCTACCCGTGGTACGTTAGTAGAATTCCGTCAATATTTTGTTTTTGAATTTCGATCATTTTTTAGTTAGGTGAGTGAATAATATTTAATATACATGATAAATATTATAAATATTTGATTTGCTAGTATTTGGATTATACTTCTTGAATATACATTCTTGATATGAGCCAATATCTATTTGTGAATTGATAGCTCCTAATTTGATTGATGTCATGAGTTAAGTCCTAAGATATGAATATGTCTGTTTGATTATGATATAAACCTATGGTATGCTAGTTAGAATAGACACGCTAACAGGGTAATGTTAGTCTGTGTGCACATCGTATCTGAAATCCTAATTGATCGGGGAGTCACCAACCTGTTTGAATAGATCATCCCACAGTACAGAGCTTCATGTTCATTGCATTATGATGTTCTGACAAGCTTTGCCTATACATTTTTGTTATGATCTATTTGAGAAACCTTCTTGTAAGAACTTCAAGCCGATTCGATAATATATTTCTCATTGTTGTATTATCTCATAAGTATATATTGAATGTTATCTACTCACTGAGTTGTTGAATTCACCCCCTCATTATTTATTATTTTCAAGCTTATAGCTTACTGGCAGATTATTATCGTTAAAATTTCAGAACTTATTATTTTGGTTGTAAGCAGTTTAATTTTTATGTCTAGTTAGCGCTCCATTATTATAACAAGATTATTCAACTTTTATATTAAGACATTCAGATTATATTATAAAGTCTATTTTGTTATTTACGTTGTGTTAAACTCTGAATATGAATGATAAATTTGTGTGTAAGTTTGGGTTCATATAAGTGTGGAACCTTAGAGGGGGACCATGTCTATGTACCGGTCATGGATCCGGGAATCAGGTCATGACAATATTATCTTGTATATATTTATTTAATGGTGTATACTCACTAAGTTGTTGAACTCACCCTCTCATTATTTATCATTTTGAGGATTATAGCTTATTAGCATATCATTTTTTTTGTACCCAAAATCTATTATTTTGGTTTTAATCCATGTTTTTTCCTTATATCTAGTTAATTTAGTTAATTTTGTATTAATGTTGCGTTTAATTATGATTAACTTATTTAAAAAAAATAACTTTATATGCAAATTTAGGTTCACATAGGTTTGGAACCTTAAAGGGAAACCACATCTATGTGTCGGTCATGAATCCAGGAATCGGATCATAATAAATCTTGTTTTTAGATAGGAACAAATGAGTGAACATGCCCACGCGAAGCGCTGAGCTTTTTTATAAAAAAAAAAAAAAAAAAAAAAAAAAAAAAAAAAACTACCACAGATTAGTCGTGGTGCACGTAAGCTACCACAGATACCCCAATTTAAAAAAAAACTGTAAAAAAAAGGATCACGCACCCCAGTCCACAGTGGATCTGGGTGTGCGGGAACAGTAATCTAGCAAGCTCTTTTAGCGCTCTCTCTCTCTCTCTCTCTCTCTCTCTCTCTCTCTATATATATATATATATATAGTAAGGTGCTGATATCAAATAAATATCAAAATATATAATTAGTCTCACATATTCATAAGGAAAAAATATTACAAATAATCATTATCATTATTTTAAATGTCTTATCTAAAATAATAAGAAATTTTAATACTAAACAATATTAACAAAAAAAAACTAAATAACTAAATAAATGACATAATTAAAAAAATATTATAAGATTTTAAAAAATTATTTGAATGGAAAAATAAAAAAAGAAAAAAAATAGAAAATATTATTTTTGAAATAATCACGAATAGAAATTAAAATATAACCACTAAAAAAAACCTTAATAATAATGGAAATAATAAAAATTGGTGAGACCATAATTATTGTTAGAGAAAAAATTTTCATACATTTTTTTACTTTCATATTATTATATTAAAAGTACTTCAGAATAATGATATTAATTTTTTTTTCAATAAAAATTCAGTAATTTATATACATTAAGACTCTAATATTAAATAAATATCAAAATATATAATTAGTATGATATATTTAAAATAAAATAAAATTTACAAATAATCATTATTATTATTATTTTGAATTTTTTATATGTAATAATTAGAAAATTCTATACTTAACAATATATATATATATATATATATATATATAAAGAAATTACCTAACTTGAAGAATTAAAAAAAAAAAAAGAGAGAAATAATAACAAACATTATTTTTTAAATGATTACCAATATAAATTAGAATTTAATCATTAAAAAAAATCATAATAACAATGGAATTAAAAAAAATAGAAACAAAAAAAAAAGAGCATGTACATATAAATGGGAAAAAAATTATAAGTGGAAAAAAGAAATAGAAAAAAATGTAAAAAAAAAAAAAGTGATTCCGGGGATTATGCATAGCGCGTGTAAGCTGTCCTGAACACTCCGGTTATCAAAAAATAATGTATACGTGGGGAAAAACAGGAAAAAAATATAAAACAAAAACATGGGTTCAAAGATAAAAAAAGATAAAAATAAAGTATAAATGGGAAATAAATCGTGGTACCCGTAAGCTAACCTGAACACTCTGCATATAAAAAAACAAAAAAAAATATATAATTTAAAAAAAAGGGAAGAATGTTTTTTTTAATATGGGTTTAGAGATTAATCATGGTGCACGTAAGCTAGCTCAGATACCTCGTTATAAAAAAACAGAGAAGCCCAATTTATAAAAAAAAATTAGTTTTTCAAACAATAATGAGAAAAAAAATTGTGATGCCCGTAAACTGACCCGAACACCTCGAATCATAAA
The DNA here is from genome assembly GCA_015731905.1 of Salix dunnii. Taxonomy (NCBI): domain Eukaryota; kingdom Viridiplantae; phylum Streptophyta; class Magnoliopsida; order Malpighiales; family Salicaceae; genus Salix; species Salix dunnii. The sequence continues at coordinate 34,130,183 of CM027674.1, read as the reverse complement.
AAAACATTTATAAGTGGGAAAAAGAAGGGGGGAATGTTAAAAAAATGGATCTAGAGATTAGTTGTGGTGCACATATGCTACTACGAATACCCCGGTTAAAAAAATATAAAAAAAAAGCTCGGATAAAAAAAAAAGTTGACCAGGACACCCCGATTATAAAAAAAAAAAAAATGGTCCCCGTTTATTTAAAAAAAAGGCCCGGTTATAAAAAAAAATGTAAGGTGAAAGCACATTTTTAAACAGTGATGAGGAAAAAAATCGTGATGCACATAAACTAACCCGGATACCCCGGTCATAAAAAAAATGAGAGAAAATTACCTTTTTAAACAGCAATGAGAGAAAAAATCATTGTGCGCGTAAACTAACCTAAACACTCCAGTCATCAAAAAAAAAAACAAAAAAAATAATTGGAAAAAAATGTTTAAAAGAATGGATCCGGAGATTAGTCGTGGTGCGTGTAAGCTGCCACGGATGCCCTGGTTATATAAAAAAAATTACGCACCCCTGTCCACAGTGGATCTAGTGTGTGAACAGAAATCAAAAAATGCAAAGGGAAAGTACCTTTTTAAACAACAATGAGAAAAAAATTGTTATGCACATAAACTAACCTGGACACTGCGGTCATGAGAAAAAAAACAAAAAAAAATGTATAATTGAAAGAAAAAAAAGGAAAAAAAATAGATCCGGGGATTAGTCATGGTGCACGTAAGCTGCCACATATACCCATCTTCTGTGCCCCCATCTTCTGTGCCAGTCATAGAAGAGTAGTTAGAGAAACCATGTGATTTCCTAGACTCTGAGTTCCAAATTCTTTGGATGCCATATGCTAATCTGCTATTTAACAACGGTAAATTAAAAAAAAACTGGGGATCACGCACCCTTGTCCGCAGTGGATTTGAGTGTGCATGAACAGTAATCAGAGCTCTTTTAACTCTTTACTAATTACTTTCTTGTTTATCCTTATTACCTAAAGAGCTAAAACAGCTCGCGAAATCACTGTAGACCTACTGTTCCTCCACACTCATTTTCACTGTAGACTCACAATTTACTCTGATGTATCGCGCGAGTACGTTCGCCCTTCTTTCTTGTTTTTTCTGATTATGAACAGTGTAATCACGATATTGTCCCTCGAAAAGGACAAAAAAGGGCGCCTGGTCTGAGGGGCTCCATGGTCATTGCGCTTTTTTAGTCTGGTTCAGTCTGGTTCGTTTGGCTGGTTTATTTTTTTTAATATTTCTTTGAATAGTGAAATAACCATTTTAACCCTCGAAAAGGACAAAACACGTGACTTGGAGAGGGGCGATATGGTAAATAGCCATTTTTTATTCTTTTTTGCACCAAGTTACTGTGTGGCCTATCACCGGACGCGCCATCCGTTTCCGCCCTCACGTGTGTTTCGGATGGCTCGTGCGTCGTCATATGGTGTCCAAAAATACTCAACCGGCGTTTAAAATGATTTTTTGCCATGCTCTCTTCCACATGGAGCGGCGCGTGTAGCGATATGGTCTCTGGAGACGTGTCAATAGTCGTTTGAATTCCCCTCTCATTTCTCTCTCCTCCCTGCGCATGCTAACATTAGCGCAGTTGTTTTTTTAAAATTTCATTTTAGTCCCTGAACGTTCGAATTTGTTGTTCCGGTCCTTGTTGCAATTATATAAGTTTTGATTTGTTTCAATTTCGTCATTTAATTCAAAGTAATTATATAATGTAGCTGCAGTTCGGTCCCTGTGCTTTTAATTTTACGTATTGTCCTGAAATCCTTAATAGTTTTTGGTATCAAAGTTTTGATTTATTTCAATTTTATCCTTCTAGACAAATTTATCATAAATCCTTAATAATTTCGGTGTTGAAGTTTGATTTATTTCAATTTTATCCTTCCATGCAAATAAATTACGTATTTGAGTTCCATTTCGGTCCCAATTCTTTTAGTTTATGGTTTTAGTTCGAATTATGGAATTTCAATATTAAGATTTATTTCAATTTTATCCTTTAAATTAAATTTATTACATTTTTTTTTATCCCTTATACCTTTAATGTGTTATTTTATTTTGGTTCATTTATTTCTTATACATATTTCTTGCATAGTTCCTATTTATGTCCATGTTTATATATATATGCTCTTCATTGTTCTTTCCAATTTTACTTTATTTCCAGTATCATTAAATTTTTCTATTTAATTTCTAAATTTTCACATTTACTGTTTGTTCACTATATGCTAGGTATATATTTTTATATTTGTTTAATATTAACGTCCATATATATATATATATATATATATATATATATATATATATATATATATATATATATATATATATATATATAACCTATTTATTCTTTGCAAATAAAATCGTAGTTGATGATAAATTTTTTCAAATACTTCTTATCATCAAATAATATTTATTTTAATTTTTTTATTTATGTTATTTTGAAAATTTTTTATTTATATTAATCATTTGTTTTTTTTTCTTTTTAGGTATGTCAAATTATTTTTATTTTTGTATATTTATGTAATATAAACATCTTAATATATATATAGTGTGGGTGTGGGTGTTTACCTGGATTTTTTTGAAAAATAAAATATCTTTAGTTCATATCATTGATTATAGTTTTGTTATTTACCAATTAAATGATTGTCAAATTAGTTTAAAAAAAAAAAACATCAGTCAAATTGTTTGGAGCATGTATATATGTGTGTATGTGTGTGTTTGACCTGGATTTTTTTGAAAAATAAAATATCTTTAATCCATATCATCGATTGCGGTTTTGCTATCTACCAATTAAATTATTATCAAATTAGTTCAAAAAAATATCAATCAAATTATCTACCAATTGAATTATTGTCAAATTAGTTAAAAAAAACATCAATCAAATTATTTGAGGCATAAAATTCATAAAACAAATAAAATATATATAACAATTAATCAGTATGTTACACGGAGCCCATGACTCATTTGAACAGAATTTGTTCAATTTCAAATGTATAATCTACCGATACAATAATTATCAAAATAGTTTTAACGGCGACAACATTCAATCACTTTTAGGTATAAAAACAACATTTCTAACATATTCCAATAATTATAATTTTAATGCTTAAATAGTAAATTAACCAATTACAACGCGTATAAAATCATTTCATTTCCTACATAGAGAAAAGCCTAGATAAAGTATTCAAAATAATAATAATAATAATTTTTACATTTGTTTCCTTATACATATGTGAGAATGATTATATATTTTAATATTTATTTAAAATTATCGCATAAATATATATATATATATATATATATATATATATATATATATATAAAAAGATATCTAATACAATTTTGCTAATTAAATATTAGAATAACTAATTATAGCACGCAAAAAAATTAAGTTTATTTCTTCAAAAAATTACAATAGTTTATATATATATATATATATATATATATATATAACCTATTTATTATTATTCTAATTTTTTTTAATATAAGAATTTGACCAATAAATTTTACAATCAGTTTCCGACATATGAAAAAAAATCAATTCTAACAGTTTTTATCAAAAGAATTTTAGCAGCAATAATAGTCAATCGCTTTGTAGTGAAAAAAAAAACCATTTCTAATAGATTTTATCAACTATACTTTTACTTATTAAATATTAAATTAACAAAATACAATACGTATAAAATCAATCAAATTTCTTAAAAAATAAAAAAAAAACCTAGTACATCGCACTGGCTAATCCGCTCGTTACTACTATTTTGCCTCCTAATGTTTAGAAATAATTGTAACTATATATTGCCTCCTGTATAGAAGAAGAATAACAGCAGTGCAGTGTTCTACAGAAACTCCATAGTTTAACAGTGTTAGTCAATCAAGGTTGTGTCAATGAAAATTCTGATTAATCTTTCATATGATTGATGATGATGAAAGCCTGTCAATCTTCCATCCAAGATGGAAAAAACAAAGAAAGAAATTTTTGAAGACAAGAAATGATGGGGAGCTTTAAAAAGTCTCCCTTCCAAGCTCAACATCACCATAAGCACTGCAAAAACTCAAGATGGAAATCCACTTAGTGTCCGTTTGGTTGCGTGGTGCAAACTGCGTTTTGTTAAAAACGCAGTTTGCACCTATATTTCAGTGTTTGGTTTCCATCTGAAACGTAAAAATATTAAGTGGGTCCCATAAAAAAAACGAATGAAACGCCGGTCTGAAAAAAGTAGATAATTGTTGCTTTTTTTGGAACGCGCAGTATGGGAGGGAAAAGGTGGGTGGGTCTTGGGGATATATATATATATATATATATATATATATATATATATATATATATATATATATATATATATATATTTGGGTCAGAGGGTGGGGGTATATATATACACCCCCCAAACGCCCCTATATATATATATATATATAAAATATATAAATATACGCCCCTATATATTACTATAATTATAATCTAAAAAAATAATTATAATAAATAAATATATTAAAAAAATATCGCAATATAATTTTTATTTTGCAATCCTAATTTTATTTCAAATGATATTTTATATATATATATATATATTAAATTAATATTTCTTAGTGTTTTTTAATAATTTGGATATAAATATGAAATATTTTTTTAAAAAATTAATATATTATTAAACAAAAACATGTTTGTAAAAAATAATTATTATATTACTCTATGCCTTTTACAGTAATTTTACAAGTTAAAAGCAATATAAAAATCTTGGTAACCAATCATATAAAAGTGTTTTTTTTCAACCTCAACCTCAATCACAGTTTTAACCAAACACTTTACTGCTTATTTTAAACCACAGTAAAAGCGCTTTTTTTAAAACTGTTTTTTTTCAACCTCAACCACAAAAGAAAAAGCAATACCAAACAGACCCTTAGCATAGTTAGGATCACGATGCATTTCCTATATCAACTCCCTTTTTTTATATAAAAAATTTAAACGATGTGTATGATATATTAAGTGTGTTTTGTGAGTTTTATTAACTGTAAAAACCAGCCAATCTACAGCACAACAACTACTCACCTCCTTCAAATCTTTTTTTATATATATAGGCCACATGACCATAGAAATCATGTAAAAGAACAATTGTGTCTCCTCTATTTAAGTGCATTTTAATATATTGAAAAACCCATCATTATTAAATATATATATTTGAAATTCAAGTGGGCAATTAGTTGTCATCTATTTAGAATTTTGTTCATTATTTTGCTTTTATTATCCGTTTGAAACATGGTTGTAGCTCCAAGACTAAGTACTTGTTTTAGAAGTGTGGTTAAGATTGTTTTTTAAAGTGTTTTTTTATTTAGAAATACATTAAAATAATATTTTTTTGTATTCAACTTGAAACTTGTTAGAATTCTAATGAGATTAGCTTTGTTTTAGTTGTAGGATTCTAAAGAGTTTTTATGACTATCTCTAATAGGATTTATCATAAATCCTATCCTTATCCAATAACCTCTCCTAATCTATTAAGAGTTCTAGTTTATATCAATTTATAGTTTTTGTAAGCCTATAAATAGGCAAAGTTTCAATTGAATAAATTGAATGAATGAGTGAGATTCATTCCAATATTTATGATTTTTGGGTTCTTCAAGATTTCTTGTTTTTTCATATTTTTAATCTCAACAATAATTATTCTAAACAATTATTGTTCAAGTCAAAAGTCCAACAATTGGTATCAAAACAGTTTTCTTACGGGACTGTGGGATTTTTTTTAGTGATAAACACAAAAGAGTTTGAGAGTTAAACACAGAGTGATTGATTGCAAATAAAAGAGGTTTATTTTTATCAGAACATGTCTACCTTTTATCAGAACATGTCTACCTCAAGCAACACTGTTGTTGTCATTCCGGTATTTACTGGAAAACACTATCACATATGAGTTGTAAAGATAAAATTATATCTAAGATATCAAGGGTTGTGGAATATGGTCACAACCGATGTTGATCCATCACCATTGTCAGTCAATCCAACACTTGCTCAAATAAAAGCACATAAAGAAGAAAAACTGAAGAAGGACAAAGCTATTACTTGCCTTCATTCAGCATTTGCAAATCATTTTTCCATAAAAATTATGGATTTGGAGACACCAAAGCTTGTATGGGATAAGCTTCAATGTGAATTTGAGGGAAGCAACAGAGTCAAAATAGTTTGAATCCTTACATTGAATAGGGAGTTTGAACTGATGAAGATGAAAGATGTTGAATCTGTCAAAGATTATTCTGGTAGATTAATGGATGTTATGAATCAAATGGGGCTGCTTGGAAAGGTGATTGAAGATCAAAAGGTGGTAGAGAAAATGATGGTTTCTTTGCCACAGAAATTTGAAGCTCAAACTCATATTTGTACTGTTGACCGTGTGAAATGGTACACGAAGACAAGAGGAGCAAAATTTGAAGTTTATGATGATTTTGATTTTGGACAAAACAGAGTTGATGAAAATCCAGTTCAGCATGATTTGATGGCCAAGGCACTTCCAGTTGCAAGAGTGGAATTCCTGAAGATGAAGTTGGGAGATGAAGTTGGGATTGCCCAAAGCAAATCTCAAGGAGGAGTGTTAGAATTCTAATGAGATTAGCTTTGTTTTATTTGTAGGATTCTAAAGAGATTAGCTCTTTTTTTTTTTAGCTATAGAGTTCTAAATAGTTTTTATGACTATCTCTAATAAGATTTATCATAAATCCTATTCTTATCCAATAATCTCTCCTAGTCTATTGAGAGTTCTAGTTTATTTCAATTTCTAGTTCTTGTAAGCCTATAAATAGGCAAGTTTCAATTGAATGAATAAATGAAATTCATTCCAATATATGTGATTTTGATCCAAGTTTCGATTTTATTTTGTTCTTCAATTTTTGTCAATTTTAGATTTTAATCTGAACAGTAATTGTTCAGATTCTAGATTTCCAACAAAACTGAGTCTAGGTCCGGCTTTGGGGAAGAGGTTTCCAATGATCAACTCGCTGAGCCAGCTGGTTTAATAACTTTTGAAGGGATGGAATTAATGCAACTCATCTTGACAGCTCCGTTCACTGTCCATTGCTAAACCTTTGTGCTGAAAATTGGACCATGAACAGGGTAAATCAGAGGGATACAGGTACAGGGTGTATAAAAGCCTAACTTCTTTGAAGCTACACTTGTGACCAAGGGAGCACAAAGAATGAGGAAACTTTCAAGGGATGGAGAAAAAAAAAAAACTATTATTTAAATTGACTTTGTTTCATGAAATAATGAGCCACATGCTAACAAGAACTTCTTAGTTTTCATCAATGTAAGGCTGTGAGATTTCCGTTCTGACAGACAAGGGAGTTCTCACTGAATGCACTCCATCAATCCATGTTATGCTCCCAAAAAAGTACCCTGTGTTCACCTGGTGGGCTGTAGTGACTGTCACAGAGAAGGTGAGCTTTTTAGTTTTACGATCGAAGACTAACTCATAAGGTTCTACTGACACACTGGTTCCAAATGGAGGCTCAATCACAGCTCTGTAAATGGAGTTGGAGGCTCCTACATTGGTTACAGTTCTGGTGAGGGTAGTAGAATTTCTAAGATTTGGTATGGTTATGGATGGCAGGTTAATGTTCAAAATGGATGGTCCTTCAGTAGGGCATACTGTGGGATTTCCTGTGAGCCTAGAGATAGCAGTGTTGTTGTAGTCCATGGCACAGAGGTAATTCACGTAGTCATCTGTACCCATGTCATAAACCAGGCCTGGGTGTGCTGCGCCATTTGGGTTTGTAATGCCTCCTCCATAGTCAAATGGATCGGCCAACTTTTGTGGAGATCCCTCAGCAAATACTGGAAAACCTGAAGGGTTATTTCTCCATGCTGCATCAAGATTCTGAAGGTTAAATACAGTCGCCAGAGAAACCTGGGTAGATAACGTCGTAATTGTGATCAGGTTACTAAGACAATTCATATACCAGTTGTGACAACTGCAGATTTAATGGCTGCTGGCGACCAATCAGGATGCATTGCTTTAAGAAGAGCCGCTATGCCTGAGACATGAGGAGTTGCCATTGATGTTCCTGAATGCATGGCATATCCACCATCCTGGAATCGATCAAGAGGCGAAGTAGCAGCTAAAATGTTCACCCCAGGTGCAGCTATATCAGGCTTGCCACATAGAAATTATCAGATTATGCAATACAATTCTTTGGAATTATGCTCAAATATCTTAAACATGGCCCAAGTTGTAACCTGTGAGTTGCAGGTAACATTGACATCTCACTGAAGACATAGGACTTATCTAACTTGAATAGAAGGACAAATAAGACAAGCTGCATTCATTTTAATTTGTTTTTAGGATACTGACTTCCTTTAATTTGAAGAAAAAGGTTATGAACTATCCTGATTATTACTAGTGTTACGCTTGAAAGTAATGAGTTTTTATTAAACTTCTTCCCAAATGATTAGTCATTATCATTAAGCTCAGTTAAGTTAAAATTCAAAACATTCTGCAGTCTTTGATTGAAGTAATGTTACCTTCAGAATTGCAGCAGCAATTGAATTAGGCCCTCTAGAGGAGAAATGTGCCACCTTTGCCAACACAGGCTTGCCCACAATTGTTTTAGAAGGGCTCAACTTTACAACAGGGGACCTGCATATTACCAATCAAACAGACAGGGTCCAGGGATCAAAAGAGATCCTAGTTCTGGCAATCATGATTGATAGCGATGTTACCTTGTAGATCGGATGTAAAACAGAATCCGTGTTCCAATCTCATAGTCGACTTCAACGCATGGGAAACCATCAGTGCAGGGGTACAAGGCTTCGCCGGGATTCTTAGCAACAATCAACCCCACTCCACCTGCTTCCTTCACAACTTCTGCAGCACTTCTTACAGCATCAAGATTCATTGTGGTGAAGCAGAGAACCACCTTTCCAGCTACCATAGAATTATCAACTGAGAGAGATTGACAGACACTGCAAGCAAACCAGGTTAGACAAAGAAATTATTTCTGTCAAAAAAAGACCGCATTTTGTTGAGAGCCAATGAATCAAACTACCCTGCAGAGTTGGGGTTCAGTCCCTTGGCCTCTGGATAAATTAAGCTACTGAAATCAATTTCCTTTCCAGTATATATGGCTTGGCCCTGCAAGATTTGTGTGAAAATTCAATGTTGCAGAAATCATCGGTTCTACAGTTAACATTACAACTTTCAATGCAACGGTTTTAAGCTCGATCCATGCTGCTGGTTGAAATGGTTAAAATCCAAGGAGTAAGAAAAGCTCTATACCAGGAAAGTTTTATTGTTCCCAAGTGTTATAGGAGTAGGAAAGGCTCGATCCATGCTGCTGGCTGCGACTGTTAAAATCCAAGGAGCTGTGTTCTGCACTGTCTGAGCAAAAGGTCCATCATTTGCAGCTCCGCATACTACAGTGATTCCCTTTGCCACAGCATGAAAGGAACCAGTAGCTATGCCATCACGTTCATCAATATCTGAAAATAAAGGAATTGAAGACCCAATGGACAGTGACAACACATCAACTCCATCATGTATGGCTTCATCGAAAGCTTTCAATATATCGGCAGAAGAGCATTGTCCTCCAAGAACATTCCAGCAAACCTTGTATATTGCCAACCGAGCTCGAGGTGCGCCACCTCTTATAGTTCCATGTCCAAGGCCTCTGTAGCTAACATTGTGTATAAAACCACCAGCTGCAGTGCTGGCTGTGTGAGTCCCATGTCCATTTGCATCTCTTGGGGAGAAGAATTCCCTGTCCCCAGATGTGTTCAATGGCTGACCATATTCAGCAACAAGTCCTTCAACAAACCAACGGGCTCCAATAATTTTCCTGTTACAGTGGCTTTTAGCCTTAAAGCGCTTTCCGGATTCACAAACACCTTTCCAGTGGGATGGGATTGGTCCAAGTCCTTTATCACTGAACGATTTAGCCTCCGGCCATATTCCTGTTCGCAGCAGATTACATCTTCAGAATATACCTTCGATGAACATGTGAGAGACGGATTGAGAAACATCAGAGAGAATTACCTGTGTCAAGAACACCTATGATAACTCCATCACCCATGCTGCTGTTATGAAGAGTATTGACAGGAGAATGAGCAGATAGACCTAGGAAATCCCAACTCCTAGTTGTCTGTATCCTGTGAAGACAGTTTGGTATAACTCGAACGACGCCGGGCAATTCTGAAAAGGTTCAGCGTATCAAAAAATAGGCTTAAATTAACAAATGACAATCTAATGGTTTGCTAACTCTAGAACAGGATCATATCATTATTGATCGCATTAAATCAAAGTGGGGAAACATAAATGAGACAAAAGGTAATGTTTATTTGTGCAGATACCGGCAACTTTTTGAGCCTGGGACTCTGTGAACTTGGCTGCAAACCCAGAGAAACCATGTCTGTAGCTGTACACCATCAATTCTGAGGCGATTTCCTTGCTGCAGAATAAAAGTGACTAGTAAGAAAAACAAGCAGTTGGCTATGATTTCGATTCACTGCTATCATAATAAAGTTTACCATACCTCCCCACAACACTAGCAAGCATATCATGATGTGAATTTGTTGTTAGCATAGGATCATCATGCTGCGTTTCTCCTAGATAAACAATATGAACCTGCTTAATGAACACAGGAGTTTATGGATTAACTTCTTCATTGTCTTTGAATATCAAATTTAACAGGAGAAACGGAAATTTCTTTCAGATTCTTAAAGGGCTTATTTACATTGCTAGTGGCCGCCACCTTCGTGATCATCAAGATGAGTTGGCCACAGGGAAAGAGAAGAAGACAAAGCAGAGCACATAATTGTCTTGGTTTTCCCATATTTTCCTGTCAAAGTTTCTGATAGAGGAAGATTCAAGCTGCTAAAAGATATAGAGCTTGAAACTAGAAAAAAATGAAACTCTTGCATTGCACCCTAAGCTAAAGACCAAAAATATTGAAATTTCAATGCAGTTTTGCAAGAAATGGAATAGTCTATGAGCAGAAGTTAACATCACTTACCTTTTAAGCCCTGCTAGTGGGAGAGCAGCAAGCTTTTATATGGGGTAAAAAGCAATAAGAGTGCACACCACTCACTTTTATTTAACTTGAAGTTAACCACTTCTTACGTTGTTAATTAAGGAATTTGAAGCAGTATTTACTTATAGTATAGTTTATCTTGCACAGACCAAAAAAAAGGTCTTCCACACCCATACAAAGGCAAAACAAAACATGCATTATATAAACTCAGTCTAGGTCGATGATTGATCCAGAACCCCGACCTGATTTTTAAAAGAAGAAAAGAAAAACAGAGAGGAATTCCAAGAGGTAAGCCTAACAAAGTAGTTGACTTCTTAAGGATTGACAATTCATGAGCCTCTTGGGTTAGCTTTTTCATAAAGAAATGCAATTATACCAGGAAACCCTTTTCTTTCTCGACTTGTGATTGGTCATTCTCAAAAAAGGAAGACGTGTGAAAGCTTAGGAGATACGACTAAAAATAGCACATATTGGTTCCCGTATAGCTCATGGTTTTGTTTTCTGTGATGGATTGGGAAGGGAAATTCTTGGAGATAGTTATGAACATCCAACGTGATGCTTTGAATTCATCACGTACTCCTTAAAAACTCTGGGGTAAAAGTACATGGTAATCCTCCAATTATTATCCGATTCTCTGTTAGGTCCCCAGACAAAAGCCATTTCCAATCAAGCCCTTCGTAACCTCGACTTGGGTTTTTCTCCTTTAAGCCGTAAACCATAAGGAAAAAAATTCGCTCCTTGTTAACAGAATACACAGGAACAAGTTTTATCTCACCCAGTATCGTTCAGGAAATTCTGTCAAAATTCAGCCCGGAACGATCCAATTCAGTTCTGCTCATTTTATTTCGATTAAATAGTATTTTTTTTTTTAAAATAATGAATAGTTTTGTATTATCAATCATATCTTTTGATCTCGCTATTAAAATTTCATGATAAGTCTTTTGATATATTTATATATTATATTAAAATTTCAGAGTAATCCAAGAATATAACAACCTTGCAAAATTGATGATCGTAATATTATACAAGTCTATAATTTTGTTTAGAAAAATTATTTTATTGTGTCTTTTTTATAGATTATTTTTTTCTCAATTTCATTATTCAACAAGAAGTTTATTACGAATTGAATTTTATAATTTGTTTTACTTTATTTAAGGTTATTATGGTCTTATAACGCCGGTCACATATTTAAAAGGTTAATTTGGGTTATCCCGAGTTAATCAAATATATCGTTGTTTCACTATTTTTTTATGTCAACTTGATTTTTGTAATTAAACTATATTTTTATCAATTTTTCTTGTTATCTTTGAACTCATTAAGTCAATCGAGTTATAGTAGTTCAATTCTCATTTTTTTTACTTATGTTTGAAATTTAAATAGTATAATTCTAAATAATTTTATTTTTAAATTTAAATTAAATTAAATTAATATATTTAATTTTATATATATATATATATATATATAACAGTAAAATTCCAAAATATTTCAAAACCAAAACATTTCATTCAATCGACAGTATTGAGTCTATCAACAGGACAAGCTCGCTATGCCAACTCAGGTCGAGAAGACCGTCAGGAAATGTCTGGGATATTATGTGTGTGTGTGTAAATGTCCATTTCTTGAAACACCCCTCTCTACAAGGGCTTGTGTACTCAATAGCTCTCCAAGATTACTTTGTAAGAAGTAATGAAATCATATCCGTCCCTAAAAAACTTTTTGTGGATCACAGCATATCCCAGTCGGGCTAAGGGTTTAAAGACAAATAATTTCATGAACTCTTGTGTCAGTATTACAGTCGTAACATGGAAGAGTAGAGATGGAAGTATAGGGTTCGTCACATGCATGATTATGCTTTTACCAAGATGTTACGTGCCACTAATCCACTCTTAATGTGAACCAATATGATGAACGACCACGTTTAACCTGATCTCCTTGAGATTCTCCATGCTAGACTTTTCTGAGGTGCAGATCCAACGAACAAGGGCACTAATTACAGCATGAATATGATGAATTGGTGCATTTTTTTTGGTGTTGTTTCTGTTTGTATTTGTAAGAAATCTGTAATAGCGAGAGTTGTGGCCCTAAATAATCAAAGAGAAGCCTTTGATGGATGCCACGAAACATAGAAACAGCGCTGTCATCAGTCAAACTATTAAAGATCAACACAAGAGAGTTTTTTAATTTCACTTTTGCATTCAATTCACTGTACGTGTATTCAATCTTTGAAACAAAGAGCATAGGGCAGCAACACATGAATTATCTGAGACCATATTGCAATCTCAGTAAATACTAGTTCAGTTTGATCACTTTAGGGTGAAGAATTCCATCACAGAACACCAGAAGTGGCCTCCTTTGTAATGAACCCTAAGTTTAAAATTAGCAAGCAAGGCTTGCCTTAAATGAATCTCTCTCCCTGTCTCAGTTAACACCCTGATGAAGAGCATTTCATTTTCCAGCCTCGTTCACCTTCCTTTTATTCTTCAAAGAGGTTGGACTCTGTGTTTCCACTGCTTCCTTACACGCCACTTTCCTTCTATTCGACTTTCCCCATGTTAACAAGCCAGATTTGAGCATCACCTCCGCATGTTATATGACACGGCATTATCTCATAACTTGAATTTATAAGTGAGATGGTTCTTTACATTATATTAGAAATTTATTAACCCAACGGTCACAAGTTCAAATCTTATCATTCTTATTCTATTCAATAAAAATCAAGCACAGAATATTATGAGTCTAAGTATAAATTTCAAGCTTAAAGAATTTCATTTGAAGAGTCGTATTATAGAATAATATAAATTATATCTGGAGACCTCACCTAGCAACTTTAACTTTTAAATAAGATGATTTCTTAAGATAAAGAGCCCTTCCCTCATGAGCGTGCTTCCAAAGCTCCTCACCGAGTATCAAATGTGAACGAGCCAAATAATCGAATACCAGCCCCTCCACAGCCTTAGGGCAAGTCTAATGGTAAGAGTCATTTTAAAGAGTTAAATTTGTAAAATGGCTCCTTGAATAGTGTATATATGGTTTTTTATTGATATGTACTCCAATGGTAAAAATCATTTTGGAAAGCCATTTTTTTTATATTATATTAAATATAGTGCAATTATTTTGTATGTAGTTTAATTATGTAATTAATTATACAATTAATAGGAGTAAATTATATAATTGAATAATTACTTTTAAAAAAAACTCTTAACACATTATAATTATTAATTTTTTTAATTATATTTAAATTAAAAAAATGAATTAATATTACTTATTATCTTTGAGTGTTAGAAAAACTTAAAAAAAATGAACATATTAACAGATAACCAATAAGTTCAAACATAATTAATTAAAATACATTCCATTATAAATAATTCAATCAAATTAATTACAAATTAATACTTTTTTTTATGCTAACTATTATTATAATAATATAAAAAAAATATTTGTGGACAAAGATTTGACACCTTGAATGGAAGCTTACAACCACTAAAAATATTATCGTTTTTATTGATAACCCAAACCAAACCGAATACTACACTCCCTCCTTTCAAGTTCTTCACCTATCAACCATGTTAATTTTCTCTGTAACTCAAGGATCTCTCACACTTGAAGGTCTCGCTATTGTGGCAGCTATTGCAGCCGTCCAAGCTACTACTGGGGTTGTTCGGTTTACCTGTGACCGGCCGGGACCAACTAAGAGAGAGGGACAAGCATCTAAGGGAAAAAGAGTAGAAGAAAAGGGCCGAATGAATATAATGAATGAAGAAAGGTCAACTAGTATCTTGATTTAGTTTCAACAGTATTTCAACGAATATTTTTATTTATTTTAATTTTTGGCTCTTTTTGTTGGAGGAGCTACAAATAGCACCTGAAACCATGATGAGCCATTTTGGCTGTTAAAATGCCTTACCTGTTGGAGCTGATAAAATTAAAAAGAAAAGCTAAAAAGGATAATTTTTTGGGTTTGGTTTCTCAAATGCCTTGCCCATTAGACTTGCCCTTACATTTACTTAGTTTCCTAGCTGGAGATATTGCTCTCTCTCCACTCAGATTGACAATCTTGAGATCAGCACCTCTTTGCAACAAGAGCTTACAGGCATAAGCGTGGCCTTCCCTGGAGTGGAGCATGCGGGGTGAATGTCTACTGTCATCCACAGAATTCATGGGGAACCCCATATCCAAAAGCTGATCTATCGAAGGCAAGTTGCCAACACGTGCCGCAAAGTGCAAAGCTCTAGATTTAACATGTCACTTTGTGACTAAGCACAGCATCGAGCAATATCTCTTCAAATCGATTCATCAATGTGGAACAGATCGGCATGATTCTGCTAAAGAGACACTACTGCCTGACCACCCCTGCTGCTCTCGCTGATGTCAGCTACAGGATCCGGCTTTTACTGAAACCATAGCTGGTGTCAAACCAAGACCATCATGTTTTCTTGTATCTTCAGTTGAATATTGAGGGATCATCTGTAAAAGCTCTGTTTTTCCGATCCCAGCAATAAAGTGCAGCAAAGAACAGCTCAAGATTGGAGGCGTAGATTATTCTTCCAGTGGTAATAGCCTGTCTAAAAGAATATGCCAAAGAGAATCCAATTGCACTGGACTCTCCCCATTATTGTTGACGAGACCCAGATCAGCTCTCGAAACAATAAGCTCAAGGAAGCTATCGACCTGATCAGCTATGGCAGCCAACATCAAGGCTGTGTCGCCAGCTTCGGTCCTTGACTCAGCTTGACAACCGTTGAAGATCACCCGTTTTATCATAGTAATGCAGCCCATTCTAGCAGCCAAATGAATAGGATGAAAGATTTCACTGAATAGAGTAACAAAAGACGCTGAGATTAGATACGTATCCAATGAATAAGTTTATATTTGATCAAATCATTCAGTTTCAATATGTTTAATACTTCTAAATTAAACAAAATAAATTAATACATCAACATTTTTATCATTATTGTTGTAATTAATTATATTAAGCTCATATCAATGAGTGACTCACTAATAATAAGTGTTATTAAACTCAATCTAATTCAACAAATCAATGTAATGACTCATCAATATAGTTTCTAATTCAGGTTGAGTTTCAAATTAGACTAAGTGGGAGTTAATTACCAATTAACTCAGTATATAAAATCCAATCAAATCTCAATTTACTTGTAAAGAAAGTAAATTAAATATAATTTTTTTAAATGATATTTTTTTAATTAACTTCTACTAATTCATTCAAAATATAACTCGAATCTTAAGCTTTAAAATTAAAAGGGAGGATAAAATGGAATAACATAAACAAAATTAAATAATATGTGAGCATAATGCAACTTGAAATCGAATAAAAGGATATCAAATCATTGAATTTATCAAATCATACAATAGTTGTACTCATAATTGGGCTGGGGGCAAGCAAAATATAAGATCGCCAACTAATGATGATAGAAATAGTGAGTGCACTATTTGCCGATTGGGTGTTGACATAAATGGAAAGAGAAAAAGGAAACAAAGAGGAAGGTGGGTTGCAACAATGTGCCTTGAATTATGTCCTTTTGTTCACGATTATTAGTTAATGTTATTATTTTTTAAAGTATTTTCTATTTATAAATATAGTAAAATAATATATTATTTTTAAATCATGTTGTATTTTCTATTTATAAATATAATAAAATAATATATTATTTTTAAATCATGTTTTGATATTGATATATAAAAATAACTTAAAAATATAAAAAAAGTTAAAATACAATATCAAACATTTATGAAAACAATCAGAGTTAGGAAAGTTTAAGCAAGTGAGATATGTGTATATATTTTTGTTTATTGTGTTAATTGCATATTGTAAAAGTAAATTAATGATTTTGTACTTGAAAATTTTTTTAGATTGTTGCTTTTTAAAAAGCTAAAATAAAATAATATTTTAAGAATTATTTGTTTTTTCATTATATTTTTATAGTAAAATAATTTTATTATCTTTAAAAAAATCAGTTAATTAGCTCCAACAAAGGTTTTTTTTACACATTTTATTTTTTTTAATGTATATAAAATAAGTCATTAACACAGGGATGTTGGTATCTTTTTATATCGGTTTTTTTGTAATTGCAAGTTTAATAAAGTGTAGTAAATAATTTATTATTTAAATTAAAAAGTTTATTGACATGTACTGCATGTGGGGGCACGTGGAAGGCATCTTGTATTTTAAACGGGGTGTGTAGCAACTTTTAATAATTAAAAATATATTTTCAATATTTATCTTTTTATCTGAAATTAACAACACAAAAAAAAATCATTGTACTTTTAATATTTAATTTTAAATTTTAGAGAGAGAAAAATAGTTCGCCCGCTACAGAGCATTGGCCAATGAACTAGTATACACCGGGGTGCCGATGTGTCCCGGTGTCTCTTGTTTTTTTCCTTTTTTTTCGGTTATTATTTATCATATTTTTTTTATTTTTAATTGAAATGTTTGTGTCCATTTACATATTATATTTAATTTTCAGATTCATAGAATATTTTATAAATTTAACAAATAAATAAAATACTACAAGAATTACAAACATATATAGTAAAACTCAAACTCTAATGCAGAAAAAAAAAATCCTTTCATCCAATAAGACAAGACTCCACCAACATTATATATCCTATTTGGAATGCACAGTGAGTTGCCTTGAAAAAAAAATTAAGTATATTATTTTGTGCCAAGCTCATCTTATCCTCACCACAGCCTGTGAATATTTATGCTATTATATACAATTTTTAAAAAATATTTTTTTATATTATTTTATTATATTTTTTAAAAAATCTTAAATAACAATCTCACACTGGGAAACAAATGCCTTATTTATAAAAAAGCAGAGGGCAATTAAGATTTTCCCTGTAACATTTTTCTTGTAAATTATTTTCTTAAACTGAACTTAGCTTATACCTCTTTAATCTTAGTAAAAAATATTAATGAGAAAACTAATACAACTGTGTTATATATAAATAGGCAAAAAAAAAAAAAAAGACATCAAGTTTCCCTAAGTCCCTAAACATAAATCGCTGTGAATTTCAATAATAAAATTACTTCTTTACCTGTCAGGCATAAAATTTGACTCTTGATACAGAGAGTATTTTGGATATTTTCAGGAAATCTATGTTGGATTTGCAAATTGTGGGGGATGTTCTAGTCTTTTCTATTTTTATTTGCACGATGAAATCTATTTGTCATTTTTTGCTCTTGTTTTTATTTGTTTTTTTGTTAAAAAATTTTTTTATTCTCTAAGATAATTTTATGATTTCATTAATAATAATAATAATTTTACTTATTGATTTGTTTAATTGTTTTCTTACTTGTTTTTTTTGTAAAAATGTGTTTTTCATTATTATTTTAAATAATAATAATTTTAATTTTTATATTCATGATAATAATAATATAAAAATACATTTTCAATAATATTTTTTTATATATATAAAAATTAATAATTTATTTTTACTATTTAATTATTATAAATATTTGCACAACTTACATCATCAATGAAAACACGTAAACGGACAGTGTGTGAGAGAGGGGAGTTATTATTAGTAAAAAAAAATCAAAATCGGTGGGGCCAAACCTAGCCAGTGCCCACCGATCAAGGTCATTGTACAGATCCCAAGTTCGCGTGGAATGGAAGGTAATCCAGTATAATAAAAAATATTTAGATGGTGGATAAATATTTGATATTGCTATTTAAAATAGTTTTGAGCTCTTCTAATTTGTATTGTTCGAGTCTAAGATTAAATTATATTGATATTATTTAATCAACTTTATCGATCTATAAAAAAATTAATTAATTAAAAAATTATCAAATTAAATATAAAATTATATTATTAAAAAAATAAATATCCCATTGGTAATGGAATCATGCTAGGAGAAAATGGATCATGGATCATATTATTTAAAGATGAGATCCACCATGATAAATATTCTTGGAATCTTTTTTGTATATATAGGTGAGATCAGTATAATAAGCATCATTAATAATCTCTTAACCAATAAACAAAGACAAAAAATAGATATAACTTATAAGATTAACAAGAAAAATCATTCACTAATAGTAAAGAATGGTGTTATAATTATAATAAAAATGTGTGTTTTAATCTGAAATTTATTAAGATGATTATATATATATTTAATTTATTTTTTATATTAGCACATTAAAATTAATTTTTATGTGATATACATACATATATACACATCAATTTTAATGTGCTAATATAAAAAATAAATTAAATATGTGTGTATATATATATATATATATATCTTAGTGTAAAATTAGGAGTGTAATAATATTATGATAGCTTTTGTGATTGTAGTTTAATAAAAAAAATAGTTGTGATTTTAAAAAAGGAGGTTTAGTAAAATATATATTTGATTAAAATTGTTCTGAGATGAATTTTAGCAGAAAAAATAGATAATAATAATAAAGAAAATCTATATGAACGAAAAATACATTATTTTAAATTTTATAAAATTAAAATTCAAAACACAATTGTATGTTTCAATAAAAAAAATAAAAGTATTTCATTAAATAAATAGTTCTTCCATTTTAGCTAATTAAAAAGTAAAAGCTACCGCAACAGGAATATTTTCTGATTGCTGTACACGTGCCAGCCTTACCCTGGTGGACAGAAGCATGGGATGAGAGCAAGGCCATATCGACATTAAAATTATAAAAATTGAAGCAGAGAGGCTGGTGGGGTCCATATGCTCACATAAAATCAGATCCCGTGAGAGAAGGGTGTGTACGCGTACGCGTATCCGTAATAAATGAAGCAGGGTGGCCGAATCCCGTCAGACGTTGTCTTCTTGATATCTTCACGTCTCCTTGTCTCAAGCTAGGACACCGATTGTCGTGTTGAGAAAATAATATAGGGTTTTTTTATTGTATTTTTGAAAAGGAATAAAAAAAGATTTTTATTTTTTTATTTAAATTTAAAAAATTATATTTTAAAATTATTTTCATGTGATTATATCAAAAATATTTTTTAAAAAATAAAAAATATCATTTTAATATATTTATAAATAAAAAATACTGTAAAAAATAACATCAAATACACTTTCAAATTGTTAATTAATTAACGTATACTTTCCATGCCTAGATGAAGGGTCTTTGTCATTCTAATATTTATTAATAAAAGTTTCGGAAAAATAATATATGATAAAAAAATATTAAGAAAATAGTACAATTTGAGGAAAGCTATTATGATTGTTTCAAATTTTATGTTTTTTTTTATATAATTAACAAGTAAAAAAATAAATAAATTTTTATGAAGATTTAATAGTTAAGAGATAATTTGGCATATAAAAAAAAAGAGAAAAAGAAAACGTGGGTTAATGAGAGTATAAAAATTATATAATA
Source organism: Salix dunnii (assembly GCA_015731905.1). Classification (NCBI taxonomy): domain Eukaryota; kingdom Viridiplantae; phylum Streptophyta; class Magnoliopsida; order Malpighiales; family Salicaceae; genus Salix; species Salix dunnii. The sequence goes on along the minus strand of CM027674.1, from coordinate 34,109,818 downwards.
TTGTATATAATTAATGGTAATAACAATTGTATAGAAAGTCAATATTAAAAACACAATTATATAATATTTAAATTATTTTTATAATATAGAGCGTGCCGAATAATATTCAAAATTTTGACAAACAAAGGTCCAATGATAACCTAGAGCTTCACTTTTCGAAACCAAACAAATTTCTCTAGTTTTTGTTTTTCAAACGTTTGAATCCAGCCAGCCACGTCATCATTAATAACAAAGTATTGTTAATTTAAATTCAAATTTAATATTGATTCGAGTTAACATTTGCAGTGGGAATCTTCCTTTTCGTCTTTGCACTTTTCTTTTTCTTAATCATGCAAAGACCTTTTTTTTTTTAAGTTTTATATTATATTCTAATATAATTTTTATTTTATTTTAGCTCAAATTATAAATTCATTTACCTAGGTATTAAGTTGACCTATTTACCCTTGAATAGTAAATTGTCAATAATATTTTTTTTATTTGACAAAAAAGATATGGGGTTATTGGGAATAAGCTTTGCCAATTTGGCTCCTAATGCCCCATTTTGATAAAATAAATAAATGAAATGCCCATGTTTAGTATTATAATTAGACTAATTAAATCCCACAGCTTTACACCGAAAGAGGGACAGAATGGTGAGCCCCATGTGAGGATATTCCATTGGTTTAGTGATTATCCGATTTTTTTAGTAATTTTTATTTAGAATTATATAAAAATAATGCTTTTAAAAAAAAATTAATATTAGCATATTATAAAATGATGTAAAGATATTAGGAAAATTATTTAAAAAAAATAATTTTTTTTGAAAGGCAATATTAAACATGCACCAAACTAAAAATTTACATCATTTACCATTTGTTAATGAAGATAACAACAATAATAAAAATATTTTACATGTATCTTCTTGTGTTGAACTTTGCTAAAATACAAATCATTTACTAATGTCGAGGTAATTTTTAAAATTATTTTTTAAAAAATATTATTATAAATATATTAAAATAATATAAAAAAATTTAAAAATTATTTTTGAGATATAATGTAGCTTGGCACACAAAATATTTACTTGTGAGAACCAACAAAACAAATGGTCCAAGCAGCAAGTTCGAGCCCCTAGATTTGAAAAGGATCAAGTTGACTGAACAATAAGGAAATAATTTGCTTATAATATGATATGATTTACTTAGAAGATGTAATAATCACATAAGTACATTTTTAGTATTTCTCTATTTTAATATTTTTTATATTATAATAATAAAAATAAAATATTTCAATATATTTTTATCAAAAATAATAATTTTAAAAACACTTTAATCATCTTTTTCATCGTAAAAGCACAAATCCAAATATAAAAAAAAAAATCGCATCATTCTTTCTCAGGAACAGCAGGAGGAGGAAGATTCTGCATCGATGTTAAATGATTCTTCGTCCTCTTTTCTTCTTGATGTCAACGCAGCTGGGGCGCGCGTGCAACTCTCTCTCTCTCTCTCTCTATATATATATAGATGTATGTGTATGCATGCATGTATTTAGATGATGTCTAAAGTGGTGGGGTGATTGTTTTTCAAGGTATTTTTAATTTAAAAATATATTAAAATTTATTTATTTTTAAACTATTATTGATATCAACATATAAAAACAATTTAAAAATAAAAAACAAATTTTAAACGAAAGAAATTAAAATTTGATGAAAAATAAGAGAAATCCATTAATTATATTACAAAATCCATATCAAATTTTAAAATATAAGCTATGAATTTTATAAACCAGCCCATGTTACTTGTTGACAAAAAAAATAAAGTGAAAAGGAAAGAAAAAAGAAAGCGTTTTCATGTCGTGGGAGAATATGGCAAACTGAATGAGAAATATGCAAAGAATTAGAAAAAGATTTTTTCACTAAACCACTTTTCAATTCAAGAAATTATCCAGAAAAAAAAAAAAACTCAAGGCAAGGGAGCGACAGGCACCTAAATCATATACATGTTTGGACAGCGACAAACAAGATGGGTTAGAGCAGTTCCATCACATGACATCTGATAACAAGAGACATGAACAAGAAATCTACACATGATCTCACATGAATTACATATTTCACCAAAATAATAGATTCTTTAAACCTTAAGCTTCCTCTGAGGTTTATTGTAGGTAGTGCAACAAAGGAATTAGCTAGTGGTCCGTGCATGACTCCTGGTAGAAAAGCAAAGAAAAAACCTAAAAAGCACCCAGGCTAGGAAGCCACCCCGAGGACAGTTTTAGGTAGCTGTGACTTTTGTCATTGCATTATTTTATATAGAATATTTTTCTGTGACAGAACAGTGATAGCAAGCATAAATTATTAGTTGTTACAGCTTGTGTTCGTTACTTGTTTAAGAAAAATGAAAGAAAGCATGAAAGAAATATAGTTCTTCAGTTTCCTATTGCTTACGACAGCAATTAGTTTCAGGAATTGGTTTTGTTGTGCTCTCTTATCTTTCTCGGTCTTTGTAGGAAATGGGGTCCCCTGTTTTGTCCTTGTAGCGTAGTATCATTCCCCAAAGGTTTTAAAGAAGGAAGGAAGCTTTCTTAACGCTGAAGCTTGTTAGATTGAAATGGGTATAGGCAGACCTCAAAAGTCCAGTAATGGAGTTCCCACCAGATGGGTTTCTCTCTTCTGCATTGCCAGTTTCTTCTTGGGGATTCTTGTTGTTAACAGGTTCTGTTTATCTCCCTTTTTCTCGTGTGGGATTTTTAAAGATCTTGTTTTTTTGAAGTGATTAGCTTTTAGATTTGTTGCTTATCTTAGTAGGATTTGAAAAGCTTAGCTTTGGTGGTGGTTCTGTTTTTGTGTTTTTGTTGCTTTATTTTAAAGGATGGAGAATCTTACATGGTCTCTTATGAAATCATATGCAAAATGTAATCTTTTGTGTAGATTTTGACTGTTATTTTATGAAATTTAGGGTTTTTTTCTTGGAATCCATGTAAAAGATTGGGACTTTTTGTTGTTCTGGCCTTCTGGGTCTGCAGAATTTCAAGTTGTAGGTGGAGTGGTGGAGACTCTCTTGCTCTTTTCGTATGGTAACGAATAATGAATCGATAAAGGTGTTTCCTTGTAAGATTAAGGCGTCTGTTAACTAGATTTAGAGGATTCATGTGTTTTCTTCATTGGCTTACCTCATCTGCAATACCATTGAATGATTTTGAAATGCTTGGAGTGAAGGGTGAGCTTGTTTCTCACCGCGGAGATGAGTTCCCAGTAAGCAGAATATGTTAGTGTTGATTTGGGTGGTTAATTATGAGTTTCAAATGGAAGGTCATTGGGCTGGTGAATAGGCTAATGCCAAACTGCTGGAGAGGTATCGATTGCATATTGGTGGTGGAAATCAGTAGAGATGCTTCCAAGTTGTCTTTTGAGAGAAATCAGCAATAATATTTGAATTCCAGATTTTGGGTTTGTTTATAAAATATCAATTAAACGATGAGAATTGGTGCAAAAAGGTGAATCAAGTTATGTTGTGGAAAAAAGGGAAAATATTAGATGAGACTTGCTAGGTGATTTTACTTTGAATGAACTGGTGAAATGGAGTCCAACTTTTTCTGCAATTTTACTAGCACTTCATCAACAGCCTGCATTTGTGTTGAGAACACGTCATTTAAAACCGTATCTCTAGCAGCTGGCCATAATTTAGTATGATAGTTTAATCCGGTACATTCTATTGATTATACATTGGATGACCTGTAAGCTATTACTGTATTTCATTTGTTCATCTGTCTTCTTCATCTTTAAGCCCTCCAGCAATTTTGCTCAAGTCTTATGTGCCACTCAAATGTATTTTATAGATTTTGGGATTTTCCTGATCCGGCAAAAATGGATGGGGAAGCTTCATCTGTGAAGAAAGATCAATTAACAGCAGATCATCCCACAGTTAATTGTGAGAAGCAGGCAAGTCTAGTTACTAAAATAGTGTATCATAAGATCTGTTTCCTGCAGTAACTTGTGTAGATGATTATGTTTATGATATTGCAGGAAACTGCTGTTCGGGCAGGAGACATCCTTTCTCAGGTTTCTCAAACTCATGATGTGATCATGTGAGGTTCTAAAGCCTGGTGTATTATGCCTAAAAAAAAGAACTCTGGATCACTTATGTAATTCAATAAATATGTATTGTTTTATATAAAAAAAAAAAATGAGGCTATATACTTTAATAGGTATTGTAACTTTGGAATGGAACCTTCAAGGGAAGCATTGAAGTATCATTTCATGTAATACCCTCTCTATGATGATTACAGGACACTGGACAAAACAATTTCCTCATTGGAGATGCAGCTAGCTTCAGCAAGAGCTGCAAAAGTTATCAATGAGGATGGATCTCCGATGGTTACAAAATCAGAAACTGAGCATTTGAAGGAGCGACCAAAGTTTTTCTTTGTTATGGGAATAATTACTGCATTCAGCAGCAGGAAAAGAAGGGACTCGATTAGACAAACCTGGATGCCCAAAGGTTAAATCCAAATCCTACCAATCCTTTTCTGAATTAAACCATTAGTAGCTGTTACGAGTCAGTAGATGCTTACACTTAATTGATGATTTTTACTCTAGGAGAGGAGTTAAAAAAGTTGGAAACAGAGAAGGGTATTATAATGCGGTTTGTTATAGGACACAGGTATGGTATATCAAAGAGCATGTAGTTTCTTAGTAGCTCAATGTTAACAGTTTGACAATATATGTCTGATATGCTCTTTTTTTGTGTACTTGGCAGTGCATCTCCAGGTGGTGTTTTGGACCGTGCTATTGAAGCAGAAGATGATCAACACAAGGATTTCCTAAGACTGGTATGTTATGGTTAGAGCTCTTTGGGACTGTTTGATAACCAGGCACTATGCATGATAATATGTTTTGTAACCAGCTACCAAGTAAAGGCTATGAAACTATTTGCAAAATCATTTTGTTAATTGCCTTTTTTGCCTAACCTATCTTGAGCACCAAGCAGAAACCTCTGCCTAGTTGTTCAGTTCCTGTCCCATTTAAGGATTAAAACTCTTTCTACCCTTGAATGCTGATCCCTTCCAATAGCCAGAGCTACTGGTTTGGGAGAGAGGAGCTTCCGAAATGTATTTGGAGTCGCTGTATGATAATCACAACAAGTTTTCAATTGCGGTAGTGTGATCTTTGTTGCAGAATCATGTTGAAGGTTATCATGAATTATCATCGAAAACACAAATATATTTTTCGACAGCTGTTTCCAAGTGGGATGCTGACTTCTATATTAAAGTTGATGATGACGTGCACATAAATCTTGGTTAGTTTACTTGAATGCCTTAAACCTCTCAAAAAATGGAGCACAAAGGATGTCTTTTGGCATATTCATCTGATTTTAATATCTGGCAGGCATGGTTGGATCTACCTTGGCCCGTCATAGATCAAAGCCTCGTGTTTATATGGGCTGTATGAAGTCTGGACCTGTACTAGCACAGACGTAAGCATTCAAATGGAAACAAACTTTCTAACTGTATGATGTTTACCTTTGTTAACTCGTTTACTTCTGCATTCTATTTGCAGTGGGGTAAAGTACCATGAGCCAGAATATTGGAAATTTGGTGAGGAGGGGAACAAGTATTTTCGGCATGCAACTGGGCAAATATATGCAATTTCTAAAGATTTAGCCACCTATATCTCAGTAAATCGGTAAGCCTGAGTTTTGCGTCATCAATTCAATTTAGATAATATCCTCCTTGTATATTGCTGATTTACGAGTTTTTAATCTGCAGGCACATACTTCATAGATATGCAAATGAAGATGTTTCTCTAGGCTCTTGGTTTATTGGTCTTGACGTTGAGCATGTTGATGAACGAAGCCTCTGCTGTGGGACTGCACCTGGTAAAGATTAATGCTAATATGTGCTTCTTTGTCCCCCCCATTCACGGCATGCGTTTAATATTTTGATAGCCTCAGTTCTGGCACATTAACTGAAGCAAATTGTTATACTAAGCATGGTTTTTATCCCTTGTACAAAAAACTCTTGCATGTTTCACAAAATCATGTCTCTTCGAAGTTGAATAAAAGATTTTTCACTAATGTTGTTGAAATATTGTGATAGATTGCGAGTGGAAAGCCCAAGCGGGTAATCCTTGTGCTGCATCGTTTGATTGGAGCTGCAGTGGCATTTGCAAGTCAGTGGAAAGAATGGAGGAAGTACACCAGCGATGTGGGGAAGGTGACGGAGCAATCTGGCATTCTAGTTTCTGAAACTTTCCCTCTTGTAATATAGTTTTTGTGTGTGTGATTTAAGCTGTTGGTTTAGACAACACCATCTGCCCGATTTTTGTTGTCGATGCCTCGGACATTTGGTGCCTGATTAAATTAATTAATTCACGTACAGATTATCAATTCAGGAAAAGAAATATGTAGTTCCAAAGATTGACTGCTTGCTTCTAACCCAGACATGAAGAAAATTAATTACTACAGCCAAATTCTACCAAGTCGTGGATTAAACAATTAAAATGCGGCTTGATATTCTCGGATCGATTTCAAAGCTAGAAATGGATTTGTATACAAGAGCTTGTTCCCATTACGTGGATCTCTCCTATCTCAAGACCCAGATGTCAAGCAACACTGAATGAATTATCGGGTTTAGAACCTTGTGCGGGTGATGTGACCTCTCTGAAGAAAGCATAATATAGTAAAATCTGACCTATACAGTGGGTCTGTAGTCATTTTTGTTGTTGAGCTTAAACGTTGAACCATAATTTATGTATCCGTGAGATTCATTAAAAACTGTGGCTGAACAAAAGCAGTTTTCGTTGTTTTTCACCGACAAAACAAAAGGCAAAAGCTTTTTTTTTATAGATTTATGTTGTTCTGACTGAGTGATGACAATCAACAAGGGTTTGTAAATCAGTAGTGTTTCAATTTTAAATACGAGTTTTTTTATCAGCTCATATTTTCTTTGAATTAACAACATATTAAATTTGTTTGTGATATTTGTTTGATTAAAACTATTAATTTATTATTTATGAGAAACTTATTATTTCAACTCAAAATGATTGATTATGACATTTAAATGTTAATAAAAACAATCAGCCATATGAAATTAGATATCCGTTCAAGCTTGATCTTACACTGAACAATTTAGTCATGCCTGAAACACTCTCATTACTTGCATTATAAACTCATTCAAAGTTTATATTTTACTATTTCAAGGCTGGAACACTCTCATTACTTGCATTATAGACTCATTCAAAGTTTATATTTTACTATTTCAAGGCTGGCTGACAAAAAAGGGGTTTGTAAATACAATCATATTGAATGTATATGTTGTTAAAGTTTTATAATTCTGCTAATTAAGGTTTTCACTTTATTGTTTTGAAAACTTATTACATATTCATTTTCTTATTCTGTAGTTTAATTATGTGAAGAATTATACTTAAATATTTTAAAATATAACATCGAAGGTAATGAATAAATGGATAAGGTTGCTTGAACAAAACAATATTGTTTACATTTCGTGACTTATATTTTAAGGTTATTGACAAGGATATAACTCCTTTTGTTAAAATGAGTTGGAAATTTTATATCATATTATTCAAAGAATAAATCGGTCATGTATTGACCAAAACACAACTAAAAAACAAGTGGGATGGATGCAAAAAGGATTAGAGAATATGGACAAAGTTCATTTCTGAAATTGGTATGAATTATGAGCAGTCTCAGCAATGAATGAGTAGTGAAAAGCAAAAATTCAGGTTAATTTCAATTATCCAACATACTTAAATATTTTAAAATATAACATAGAAGATAATGAATATATGGATAAGGCTACTTGGACAAAGAAAATATTGTTTATATTTTATGACCTATATTTTAAGGTCATTGACAAGGAAATACGATCTACAACTCATTATGATAAAACAGGTTGAAAATTTAATATCACATTATTCAAAAAACAAATCGGTCATGTATTGACCAAAACACAACTAAAAAACAAGTGGGATGGATGCAAAAAGGATTAGAGAATATGGACAAAGTTAATTTTTGAAACTAGTGTGAATTAGGAACAATCTTAACAATGAATGAATGGTGGAAAACAAAAATTCAAGTTAATTTTAATTATCCAACATATTTAAATTTTTGTTCCATTGTTTTTTAAATTTTTATGACAGTATATTTGCATGAATTGTGTTTTTCTTGCATGTAGGAAACTAAGGGAGCCAAAAAAATTAAGCATGCCAGTTTTGAGCCTGCCTTGAAGTTAAAATATGACAGAATGTATTCCAACATTGTTTCTACTAGAGAGTATACATGAGAACTATCATTAAGAGTATTTGGTTGTCTAATTATGTTGAGCTTGGCACTAATAGTGCCAACATTATTGCGATTGATTTTGAAAAAGGAAGTGGTGATTTGAAAGAAGACAGGAATTTTACATTTAAGAATGTCATTTCTCGGTTAGTTGGAGGGGTGAACATATCAAGTAGCAATAACACAAGGAGTAGTGAAAAAAGAAAAGAAAAGAAAAAGGATGTTTGTGAGGTTCGAGCAAAGAAGACGATGATGTCTGGCATTGACGTTCAATTATTGTCAAAGTGGGGTAAGCTATTTGAAAGTATGTCGATGAGGAGTGATTCTATTTCTTTGCATATGGATCAAGAAAGGTGTAGTATTTGTGAGGTTATGGATGAGCTCCATCCAATTTCTGGAGTCTCAATTAATGATGATTTTCATAACTTTGCAATAGAATATCTGAGTTTACAAAGGAATAGAGATACGATGTCTACTATGAGAGGTCTTGAAAAGAAGTTGAATTGATGAAAAGAATGTATACATGGAATAAACATGGATAACTGATGGTATTACTCACTTTCCTAAACTGTTATTTTTTTAGACTAGAATGTTAGGTAAATACATTGTGTTGTGTTATTTGACATGCTTGATAATTTATTTATACATGTTTACATTTGTAGACACTGTGAGGGGACAATTTTGACAACAAGAGTTTGTAATGCATGCATCGTTGAAAATACATTTCATTTCTATTATATTCTATATGTTTTATTCATTGGTTTGGTTACTGTATGATTTATTCATTACTTTGGTCATGAACTTGTTGGGTAATTGGATTGTTGGTTTCATTGCATTTCTCTTTATTTGAATTGTAATTCTTAAGTTACTGTTTTAGGCTACATAAATTAGTTGTATTGTTGTTGCACTAATGAATGAGTGTAATTAATTTTCTAATTCATGAGTTATTGTTTCAGGCTATATAAATTAATTGACTGTAAGCATGTAATGACTAAGATATGTAATGGTTTCCTTATGTGTGTTATGTTTTGGTTTTTTTGCGGTAAAAAATTGTCATTTATGTTGTCAATAATAGTTGAGTTAATTAACATAAACAGACATCCATAAACATAATACAATAGTGGAATTAAAAATTGAGGATTGGGGTAAGACTGAATTATGAGGTAAAGAAAAAAAAATTAATTGCTATAAAATAAAACACTTGGCTCTTACAATTTTAAATTTTTTTTCCAACATAAATTCAAAATTGTGTGTTGTTCACTCACATGTGTATACCAACCTAAAATGTTATGGCAACTTGTAATTTCGATATGCACATGATGGGAAGACAATGCACACGACACCATATTTTTTTATAGGTTATTAACAATAACAATATCAAAATTTTCAAATTACCAGAAGGTTAACATTTCATATACATTTAGAGTGGGTAAATTAAGTTTAATAATATTCTCCATCAGTTTCTAATTTTATATGTACTTGTGTTATTTTTTTTTACGGGTAAATACTATGTAGTTGATGTTGGATATCTCAATGAGTATGAGTATTTAAGTCCTTATAAAGATCAGAGGTATGAATTACAAGAGTTTAGGCATCATGGATAACCAAGTAGTCATGAAGAAGTTTTTAATCATGCACACTCATCACTACATAATGTGATAAAATATTCCTTTGGACTATGGAAATAGTGGTGAAAATTTTTATAAAATATCTTTGTTTATCCATACAAAACACAATTAAAGATTGCAGTTGCATCAATGACACTACATGATTATATTAGAAGGAGATCACAGGATAATATAATTTTTGCTGAATATGATCACAATTCTAATTTTATTCTTGATAATATTTTAGCAAATGTTGTTGTTCGATTAAATAGTCAAGGATCACAGAGAACTTCAAGTATGAATTTTGTACATGATGGAACTACAAGTAGTTTGGTGGGAGGATAAAAATAAGTATCTAATTTACTTTACTTATTAATTACATTATGCAATTATGATTATTAAATCTACAATATAGATACATGTGTGTGTGTGTGTTTTAAAATAATTTCATAAATTGATATCAATATAATAAAACATATTAACCAAACATAAATAACTATTTTTCATTAAACCTCAAACTTAACTATAACTTTTATCCAATACTTAAATTTCAATTATGAACCTCAACAAAAAATGATTTTGATAAAACTTTTTTCTTGACCTCAACCATAAAAATAATCAAAATACTAAACACACTCGTTAGTATTGCTTTTGTGACTTGTTTAGAGCTATTTCATCTAAATTTGAATAAGATATATATTTTATTTAATGAGTAATGAATATAATATAAATATTTTTAAATAATGAATTTACAAAAGAAGTTTTTTTTTTTTTTTTGGCTTTCCACCGAGAAAAAGCTCCAGATATTTGGCAAGGCACTCACAGGTATATGACATTTGGAACTCGAGAGGAGAAGTGTCGAATACATCCATGTTTAAAACTTGTCTGTAATCTCATTTTTTTAATAAGAAAATTAAATATTATGAAAAGAAAACATAAAAGATAATTTAGTGTGTATATATACTAAGTTCATAAAGACTGTCCATTAAATTTATCAATTAAATAAAATAATTATTCTTTTAATTAAAGAAAATACTTAAACCCCATTACGCGAGGAAGGTCGAAAAAAGATTAAATTAATTAGAAAGATCCACTAAGTAATTTCTTGACATTAAACAAATTAAAGATTGAAAAGCAATCTTTGTCTTATTCATTATTCATTTAACCCTGAAAGTTAAATCAACTAAAATTAGTAGTGATGGTTTACAAATGTTATTGAGGTTATTTTTAAGAAATATTTTTATTTAGAAATGTATTAAAATAATATATTTTTGTATATTTTAAAAATTATTTTTAATATTATCACATGAAAATCATCTGAAAACATCAAATTTTTTAATTTAAAATAAAAATAAAAATAAAAATAAAAATTTTCAATCTTTTTTCAAAACTATTTTCAAAACACATTGAAACATTAAAAAAGAAAAAGAAAAAATAAGTTGGTGAAATATCCCTTCTCACAATCCAAAGCAATAAGGAAATTAACCACCAAAAACCAACACATTGATCCTAGAAAATGATGGAGATTATAAATTAGGGTATTTTCCAAGTGTTGCCATTCATGATTCTTGACTTTTACTTTTGAGTGAATTTAAAAAATATTTTTTTATTATTTTAAATTAATATTTTTTTTATGTATTGATGTTAAAAATAAAATAAAACAATATTTTTTTTAAAAAAAATATCATACTGAACATAGACTTAATCTTGTCCTCTACCTTAATTAATTTCATCGTTTCCTTCTTTATCATATTTCTTGTCCATTTCCTGAAAATCTAAATGATTATAAATACAAGGTCAATTTCTCAGTGGAGGCTAAGGACCAATCACATACACTTTGGTATTATTTGTGTAGATCTTGTAGGGACTGCGAGCACTAAATGTCAACTTAATTTTCAACGGTTGATCAAGAATTTATATTATTTTATTTTTAAATTATTTTATATTTTTCAAAACTTATTTCTGATTTTAACACATCAAAATAATTTAAAATCAATATAAAAAATTATTTAAAAAAAACTAAGAATAGAAAAACAAATAAAATGTTGAAAAAGACTTATTTCCATGACACATACCAAAATCGATGAGCATGGTAGGCGAAGGGACCATTCACACACACTCCCCCTTTTCTTAGTGGGACCCAATTTCCATTAGCAACGCATGAAGAACAAGCGTGTGGTATTTCTCAAAGATGGACAAAAACTAAGTTGCTGGAATAAAAGTTCTGAACTCCACTCAGAGAAAAAGGTTTTTCTAGATGCAGCCTTTTTGAAGGAGCACTATAACTTCATCATCACAGATCACATAAATTTAATTGCATGATGAACACATGTATGGACTCTGCCCCGTCCTTTTTTTCTTTATATATATATTAACAATACATTGAAATCATGTGGGAAAAACTTGTGACTCCCCGTATACAGCAGGGGATATTTGAAAGTATAATTGTGGTTGTTTTTTAAAATATTTTTTTTTATTTAGAAATATATTAAAATGATTTTTTTTTATTTTTTAAAAATGATTTTTGATATCAGCACATCAAAATAATCTAAAAATACTAAAAAATTTCATTTAAAATGCAAAAAAATAATAATAATCAAATTTCGGTAAAAAGTTGATTGGAACGCAGTGCCAAACAGGCACATAACACTGCAGATTGCAACAGTACTTTCCCTTCTCTTTTTTTTCCGTTTCATGCTCTTTTTTTTTTTTGATTACATTTTTTATAAATATTTGTTTTTCTTTTTTCTTGTTTCTTGTTTTTTTTCTCGCTTTTTTATTATGTTTCATTCGTTTTTTTTTCTAATTATTTTTTTCCATGAAATATTTTTTTTGCTAGTTATACTATTTTTTTTCTTTTTCAACTTTTATATATATATATATATATATATATATATATATATATATATATATATATATATATATATATATATATTTGTTTTTTTATGATTGAGATGCCCGGGCTAGCTTAAGCGCATCATAATTAATTCTCAGATCTAATTTTTTGTTATAACCAGAGTATCCAGACCAACTGATGCATACCACAACTAAATCATGGACTCGTTCTTTTTTTTTTTTTTTGGCTAAAGTGTTTTCCTTATAATTTTGTTTCGTTCACTTATATATATATATATATATATATATATATATATATATATATATATATATAACAGGGGTCTATGGGCCAACTTAAGTACACCATGACTAATTCTCGGATCAAATTTGTTTTTAAAACAATATGGAATACTACAGTTCTTTCACGCTTATATTTTTCCTTTAACTTATACTTTTTTTTTTAATCATGGTCTCTGAGCCAACTTAATTTTTTTTTAATATTTTTTACTTATATATTTTTTTATAACCAGTATCTTCGTGCCACTTTAAGCGCAACACAACTAATCCCCAGACTAAAGTTTTTTTAATAACCAGGGTGTCTAGGCTAGCTTACACGCACGATGACTAATCCCCACACTAATTTATTGTTTTTTTTTTCATTATATTTTTTTTTGTTCACTTATATATTTTTTTTCCTTATCCCCGAACCAATTTATTTATTTTTTTTTATAACTGGGGTCTCCTGGCCAGCTTAAACACACTACAACTAATTCCTATACCGAATTTATTGTTTTAAACAATATGAATTGTAAATGGTGTGAGGAAAGCACCGTAACTCTTCACACATAACATTGTTGATTGCAATAGTGCTTTCTTGCTACAGTCCCCCCCCCCCCGCTTTTTTTGCTTCTTATTCTTTTGCATTTTTTTCATTTTTTCCTTATTATGTTTTTTTTCTATTTTTTCTTATTATATTTTTCCCCAAAACATTTTTTTGCATGTTATACCTTTTTATATATTTTTTTTTCTTTTTCCACTTATATATGCTTTTTGTTTTTTTATTTTTTTATAATCGGGGTGTCCAAGCTAGTTTAATCGCACCACTATTAATCCCTATATCCAATTTTGTTTTTTATAACGAGGGTGTCCAGGCCAACTTATACGTATCATGACAATCTCCGAACCCTTTTTTTTTTTTTTCTAAAGTGCTTTCCTGCTGGTACATTTTTTTCTTTTTTTCTTATACTTTTGTTTGTTCACTTATACATTTTTTTTATAACCTGGATCTCCGGATCAACTTAAGCACACCACTACTAATTTTTGGGCTGAATTTTTTAAAAAAACAATATGGATTGCTACGATGCTTTCACGCTTATATTTTTTTTCTCTCACTTCTATATTTTTATAATCATAGTCTTTCAGTCAACTTAACTTTTTTTTTCATTTATATATTTTTTTTATAACCTAGATCTCTGGGCTAGTTTAAGCGCACCACCACCACTCCCTAGATATAACCATGGTTTCTCAGTCAACTTAAGTTTTTTTTTTTCACTTATATATTTTTTTTATAACCTAGATCTCCGGGGTATCTTAAGTGCACCACCACTGCTCCCTAGATCAAATTTGTTTTTTGATAACCGGAGTGTCCAAACCAGCTTGGGCGCACCACGACTAATCCCTAGACCAATTTTTTATTTTTTTTATTTTTTCCTTATATTTTTTTTGTTCACTTATAATTTTTTTTATGACTAAGTCTCTAGTCCAGATTAAAAGCACGACGACTAATTCCCGGACTGATTTAAAAAAAAAAATATGAATTGCTATAATTCTTTCATGCTTATAGTTTTTGTTCACTTAGATTTATTTTATAACCGGTGTCTCCGGGCCAACTTAAATTTTTTTTTCCCAGTTATATATTTTTTTATAACAGGGGTCTCTAGTTAACTTAAGCGCACCATGGCTAATCCTCTGACTCTTATTTGTTAATCAGGATGTTCGTGTTAATTGATACACAACACGAGTTGTATAAGTACATAAATACCCCTTATAAGATAAAATCCAAGATTTGGCTATAGAGGTGTATTGGTAATTTATAATTTTTTTAATTATATTTTCTGTCGCGGTGTTGTGTGCGCGACGTCAATTTCAGAGCTCATGCACATTTCAGATAGCGCGTATGGCGTCGTATAACTTTTAAAAATATATATTAGTTTTTTGTGTATTAATTTTATTATGTAAAATGTGTTTGAAATAATGTAATGGTATCAAAGGTATTTTCATTTTTTTTTCATTTCTGGGTATAGTACAATAATCATAATACCCTCAAATAAGACAAAACAATATTTGTCAATGGAGATGTCCCGATAATTTTACTTTTTTAGTGCACGGTAAAATAACTTTTGTAACCTCAAATAAGACAAAACGAAAGAGTTACCTATGGTGGTGTTTCAAACATTTCACGTTCAACTATACATGTATAAAAAAGAGTTCAACTCTCATTTTAAACCACTAAAGTTAAACTTACTATGTTTTTTAATGCGAGTTGCATTTAATACAAATAAAAATAACAATAAAAATTAAAAATCTAAACTAAGAGTAAAGGTGTATACATACAAATAAAAAATTTAAAACTATCTTAGAAGGACTGAAAAAATCAAGGGATCAAAATTAAACTAAAAATAAAATAAAAGAATAAAATCCAAAATCTAAAATACAAAATTATATGTGTTAAAATTAGACCAAAAAAAATTTAATCCCTACAGCAGAGAGCGGGTTTATGGCTAGTATATATAGATATGGTCTTAGTATCAGCTTATGTATACATCAACTAATTTTATGAGCTATAAAATTAATGACCGGTTAAAATCTCTAGTGACCTTGACTAATATGAGACTTAAATTAGTGATCTCTAAAAAATAAATTTAATGTCTGATCAGTTGAGTCACACCTCTCAGGGTTGATTCTTATTTAGTTTGCTAACTCAAAAACTAGTTTATGTTTATTTTTAAATTAAACAATATATAAGTTGATTTTATAAGTTAATAACCGATAAAAACTCACTTTGATTTATTTAAAAAAAGTAACAAAATTTCATTTTTTTTTTTAGAAAAATCTTGAAATTACATTATTTTGATTAACTTGCTTAATTTTTAACGGGGAACTTGGATTTAGTAAGAGATCAGGTTGGATTTATGGAGTTTTATTTTTATTCTATATTTTCCTTTTATTTTTATTTTTAGAAAAATCTAATGGCAAGCTTGGCAGAGAACCATGTCACGGATCTAGCTCTTTCTACACACGTCTTTTACTATATGGGTTGAAACCAATATTTCTTGTAGATGTTGATCACTTGTTTAATAAGGAAAAATAAATTGAAAATATTTATTTCACATAATAAGATTATAACAAACGTATACTCAATCTTTAGGTAATTAACACCCCCAAGAATTCAAATTACTATATTTGGACTTGAATCCAAGTTATGGACTTGATTTTCCCTTAGCACGCAACCTCCTCACTTGCGACTATTCTAATCCAATTTTTCAAACAAGTAATTTAATTCAATTATACAAACATACATACATACATACATACATATATATATATATATATCTATATATGAAAATGGTCATCTTCAACTATAGTTTATGTCATTTCTATCAAGGTCCCAGTTTCGATATCTTTTATAAAAACATAAGATAATTAGGATTTTATTTATTTATTTAAATATACAAAATATATTTTTCAAATAATATAGTTTCGTCTCATGAAAAATATCTACCAAGAACATAATTAGTCAACAGTTTTACCTCGGAGTTTCGAAAGAATGGTGGTATTGACCCATGGATGAAGAATTGGTCGGTCGAATCAAGAAGCCATAAATAGCTTTGAACAAGAAAAAAGGTTGATGGATTCACATGAACAAAAAAGAGAGTTGCATGAGAGCCGCAGCTTGTCACGATAAAGTTGAGGCAGAACAAGGACCGGAAATATAATTAAATCTCCTTAAATATCTCACAACAAATGCTAAATAAGCTTGAACTAAAGAACAAAAACGCACCATGATTTGATTAGGGAACATTTCAATATTTTTTAACTTTAATAAATAAATAATAATAATGCAGCCAAGAAATTCTTTATTTAAGATAAAAGAATATTAGGTTGGCTTATGGTGGAGATGTCCCCATCATCCATAACATCACATCAAAACTTAGGCTGATGCCTTTATTCAGAAGAACTTCAGTCTGGGTCGTAAAATAATAATGAAAGAGTTGAATGAAATTTAGGTACGAGGAGGAAACAGCTATCCCTATTGTATTCATCAAAACTCTTATTAATTTTTTTTAACCTCAAGGGGTCGGTGTAGCAAATATCAACAGGAATTTTCATTTATAAAAATTTATTAATTTTAGAACTCATAAAAATAATTGAAATATATACAAACACAAACTGATCCAGATACTTATACTAATAACAAAAATCAAATGGGGCTTGGAAGTTTGCTGTCTCCAAATCTCAAGGCGGAATTATATTGCGTAAAGGCTAATTATAGAATGCATGGAGACGAGGATACCCTGAAAAAAAAATGAAAGAAGAAGAAGAAGTCATGTTCCTCGGCAATCCTTTTGGAATTTTCCAGTCAAAATCGTTGAGCAGTGTTGCCACCATGACCAAGAACGATTCATTACCGAGAGTGCTTACTGTTTCGATCTCTTATGACTATCAAGATTGGTCAACAAGAAATTCTAACAAGTATGATAAAGTTAAAATGGTATAGAGATAAGAATTTGAGATTAGATGTTTGTTTTTTTGTATTTTCATGTTTGAATTTTGTGTTTGTTAACATGATAATCACTGGAGACTTGCATTATAGTTAATTTTAGAGTTTATTAGATTAATTAAAATATACAGAAATTAATTTAGACATCTACGTTAATAAAAAAAATCTTTTACATATTGATGGCAACAGGTGCTACTGTATTTATCATAAAATTATCGGTAGTTTTATTGGGTATTTATTTGTACGATTGCTTGGAAATATATTTTATTAATATTTTCTTAAATGTTTGTAGAGATTATGATTATTGGGGACATGGTTGAGTATGTTTTTTCAAATCAAGTTTTTGAAATCATATCACTGGATGGGATAATTGCTGGTTATTCAAAAATATAATTAGGAAGTTAATTGGGTTTAAAATAAATTGATTTGAATTTAGTAGTTACATTATGATGCCTCAAGACCATGTTCAAATACTTTTTTTTTTTTTAATTTTGCATTAATTAAAAAATATTTGTAAGATTTTAATAGCTCAAATTCTAAAATAAAAAAATATTTTCTCAATCAATTATTTTTTTACTCATATGTTTTGTTACATAAATATGTTTTTTTTTCATCAACAACATAATTTCTTACATAGAAACTCACATATGCTTCTTGGTATCATTTATATTCAAAAACAAAAGAGACCAAACTCGGTGTCCACCCATCCACTACATATACATGAAAATTGACAACACGCCAATTCATAAAGGCATTCTACTAGTGGACTTTGAATTTCTGGATCCCATAACCCATATTTGAATTTGTTTTTACGTGAATATATGTATATCTGTATATATATGTATATGTATATGTGTATATGTATAACCTTAATAAACTCATATTAAATCTAAAAACACCGTTTAATAACTATATGTATATGTATATGTATATGTATATGTATATGTATATGTATATGTATATGTATAACCTTAATAAACTCATATTAAATCTAAAAACACCATTTAATAACTATATATATAACCTGAATAAACTCATTTTAAATCTAAAAACACCATTTAATAACTCTTTAAACCAAGCATTGAACAAAAAAAAAAAAAAATCTTTACAACCTTAATGTATTTTTTTTTCATGGCTAAAAAAAGGAAAAAAACTTTTATTGAGCTTCTTTTCAAGACAAAATTATTGACACCAAAATTAGTTTTTTCCATAATCAATATGTAAAGAATGAGCCCTAAAAAAACTCCCTTTTAGGATTGAGACGTAAATATATAAAACTAAATGGACCAAATAATATAAAAAATTGAACCTGTTTTTTTTTCCCATGACGAGTCTATTGATATTAAGATTATTTTTCTGTGATCATTATAAAAGGACTGAAATGTTAAAAAAATAAAATTTAAGGACTAAAGCATAAAAAACTAAATGGACCAACTAATTTAAAAATAAAAAAAACTTGAAAGACCTAGCTATACTCTTGTTTGAAACCTTAGATTGCGATTGCAGTGGAATAGTCAATCTATTTTCGTTTAATGTACGCATCCAAAACAAACACATATAATAAAGCACAACCATACGATGCCGAACTTGGTTTTTTTACCATCAAATCATGTTTTTAAATATTTTTATTTTGAATTATTTTACTAATATTAAATATAAATTATTAAAAAAAAACACTATATAAGAGGTGGGCACACCACAATATTAAACCTTATTCGGTATTACTGACATAAATATTTTTTTTAAATATCTTATTTTATTTTTAAATAATTTTTTTTTTAAAAAAATAAATTCAACCATATTCCAAATAACCTTAAATCTCTGAGGCCAAACCCTAAAACGTGATAAATGAGATGTAGAAAAAACAGACGCGGATGACAGCAGCGTTACCGTAGACCACTGACCACATCTCCGCATTATAAAAATGACAACCACCTCGCAAATCCTCTCCAACAAACAAAGCACAGAGCTCGATGGCCTTCCCATAGAAACTCTTCACGCATCACGACAACATAGAAGACAACGATCCTCATTTTCTTTCTCTAGCAGTAATAAAAGCCTTGAGAATTTTATTCACTGTGTTTGCCCATTTTATCTCTCCGCAGTTGCTCCATATTAACTTGTCCTAAAAGAAGAGAGGAAAACCCTGCTATCTTGCAAGTTGGAAGTACTAGTATTTTATTACAACAGCGCAGTTTGTGTGGTGCAAGGTAGAAAAAAACAAGGGAAAATAAAATCATGTTGGCCCTACAGTAATCTAAACAGCACGTCTCTCTACCGCTTATCTTTGATTCCTTATCCTTCTTCCAACAACAAGAACGGAGTTATAACCTGTTTTTCCAATTCTCTGACATTTTCTCTGCAAACCCATATCTTCTTTAGGGTTGTGGACGTTGTTTTTTTGGGGGGGGCTTGTAGGTTTTTTTTTTTTATATAAAAAAAACCCTTGAATAATCCTGTGCTTTAAAGGTTTACTCTTTTGGATTAAATCGAGGGTTTTTGTTGTTTGGTTTTTATTTCAAGGGGTTTAATTTATCTGGGTTGTTCCTGCTTTGCTGTTTAAAGATGGCTTTAGGTTCAGTTTTATTAGAGATTTTGCAAAGACCTACAATTGGGGAAGTGCTGAGTGAGATTTTGATTTTTGTGATTCCTTTGTGGGTTGCTGTTGCTATTGGGGTGATTGTTGGGTGGGCATGGAAGCCTAAATGGGCTAGTAATTTGAGTAGAGAAATGTTGTTGGATTCTAAGGTTTCAAAGGAGGCTGAAAAAGGAGAATTATCAGTAACCACGGCAAGTTCTGTGATTCCAAGTTTCAATATTTTGAAGTTTCAGTTGCCAAGTTGTGTTTCTTGGGTTGCTGATGATGGTGGGATTCAAAAAGATTCTCTCTCTGTGCCACCTACCCTCAATTCTGAACGCAGGTCAGTTGTTTTTGCTTCGAAGTAAATTTCTTTGTGACTTTTGCTTGCAATTACTTGCATTTTAAGCCCGCGTGCTTAGTATGATGCTCTTAGCTATGGATTATGATTAGAATTTGTGGCATTTGGTTGAATTGAAAAAAAGAAGGAAGAAACTAATATGGTTGTCTTTCATTGGGCAGTTCATCAAAAATCGAAAAGGAAAGATCAGATCTTGTGATGGAAGATGATTTCGAGCATTTGAGCAAGCTGGTGGAAGTGACAGATGGAGGCCCTGCTTGGATTCAGGTTATGGATCGTTCAACACCTGCTATGAGCTATCAAGCTTGGCGCAGAGATCCTGAGGTAGGTTTCCTTTTGTCAAATTGGTGTTGTTTTATGAATTAGCATAACAGAACTAGTCAATGCTGTCTTGGTAATGAACCTTTAGTTACCAATGCTAGTTCTTGCTTTACAATGTTGCTGTTTGGTAGACTTGCGCAACCCTTGTGATTGATTCGGATTATTTTTCAACAAATTTTCTAGACTGGCCCTCCACAATATCGTAGCAGAACTGTTTACGAGGACGCCACACCTGATATGATGAGGGACTTCTTTTGGGATGATGAATTTCGAGCAAAGTGGGACGACATGCTTTTACATGCTGAAACTTTGGAGGAGTGCCCTACCAAAGGAACCATGGTGGTCCACTGGGTGCGCAAGGTGGGAAGAGCATCCTCTTTATCATTTGTTTCTATGAAGCGTTCTGTTTGTGCTGGCTTATTTTGCTGAATTTATGTTTTTTTCTGGCACAGTTTCCTTTCTTTTGTAGTGACAGAGAATATATCATAGGCCGTCGAATTTGGGAGTCTGGTCAAATGTACTACTGTGTTACAAAGGTATGGAAAAAAGATAAAACCGGTTGCTCTCCAATCTAATTGCTCCTATTCATTTTAGATACTCAATAGCATTTCTCTTTATGTTCCAGGGAATTCCTTGCTCCTCCGTGCCCAGGAGCAACAAACCAAGGCGTGTTGATTTGTACTATTCAAGCTGGCGCATTCGTGCAGGTAACTTATCCTCAGTTTTCCTAATTATACGCGTTTGTACATTTCTCTTTATACGAGTCGCATAGCATGTTCCTTGTACGATTGAGATGTCTCTGTTGGATGTGAACCAGTTGAATCAAAAAGAGGGGATGGCCAGCTGACTGCGTGTGAGGTGATGCTGTTCCACCATGAAGATATGGGTATTCCTTGGGAAATTGCAAAGCTTGGAGTCCGGCAGGGTATGTGGGGAGCTGTGAAGAAGATTGAAGCTGGTCTACGAGCGTATCAGAAACATAGAGCATCTGCAGCTCCACTTTCACATAGTGCTTTAATGGCTCAGATCAACACCAAAGTGAGCGCAGACCACATGAAATCTTTGGAGAGCAGGACTAGTGATATGTTAGAGATTGAATCTCAAGAAACACCTCAGAAACGTGTTGGGAATAGTATACCTAAGTTTTTAGTGATTGGTGGGGCTATTGCTCTTGCTTGTACTCTTGACCGGGGGCTCGCAACTAAGGCACTTATATTTGGAGTCGCTAGAAGGTTTGCAAATGGAAGGAGGTTGTGATATATAATTTTTTTCTAACTTCATTCCGAAAGCACTGGACATAGATGATTGCTGAATCAGTGAAGTGAGAAATAGTCCATTGCTGATCTCCTTAACCTTTTAGAAGGAATATAAACTTCCATTCTTTTTTCCCTATTTGAGCTATGTGCAGCTTCAGAACGGAAAAGGAGAAAAGTTCTTTCAAACTGTTGTATTCACTAAATTTAGCAAGTCAATGTCATCAAAGAATCTCGAGCTTCAGAAATGAACAAGATTCAAGGTTCTTTTCTTGTTCATTAAATAAAATGCCAGATTCATTCAGTATTTCTGTTTTTCCTGTTCTTTTTTGGTTCCATTTTGTCGCTTTGTAGGGGGCCAAAACAAATGGACCCAACATGTTATTTTATGTTTAGAAACTGAGTTTATTTTTTATATCTATGCATAAAAATCACAAGAAAAGACTGGAAAATCATTAATTTGAATTTCTTTTTTAAAAAAGTAAAATGTATCTGAAAACTACCGCACTAAGTGATACCTAGTTTGCTAGCATAACTTCGTTCAAGTGTAAGATCTGCTAATAACCCAGCCAAAAACAAAAATCCTCCTGCATATGTACCTGTCTAAGTTTCCAGATAACCAGCACGGTTGTCATTGCATGCATGGCGTTCTGGAAAAGTTTCACCTGTTGATGACTGACATGTTTCTCTCCTCGCTTAGAATTCAAGAAACACGGAGGTTCCCGGCAAGTCTTACGAATGAAATAGTCAAGGCAGAACAGAAAGCAATTTTCCACAATGCACAATTCAACAAAATCCTGCCAACAACTGCCTTTGATTTTTTTAATGTTGGACCCAAACGAGTTCACACATCCGTCCATGTTGTTTTTGAAGAGTCA
Source organism: Salix dunnii (assembly GCA_015731905.1). Classification (NCBI taxonomy): domain Eukaryota; kingdom Viridiplantae; phylum Streptophyta; class Magnoliopsida; order Malpighiales; family Salicaceae; genus Salix; species Salix dunnii. Next base: position 34,086,935 of record CM027674.1, on the reverse strand, counting down.
GACATTTTGATCAATACCCTTTCGTTTAAATAAAAAGAATAGAGAGTCGATGATAATCCTCTGCTCACGAGAGCAATGTTTGAGATTACCTTTTGAGGGCACAAAAGGCATAATCGGATTCCTAAGTGAATAATATCAGCCAAGAGTTCTGTAATTCTATGATATCTTTTCCAGACGAGAGGTGCAGGCCGCTCGAAATTCCTCGTCAAAGAATCTGTGAGAATTTTGGAAGTCAAGCTCTTAAACTGGTCCTCAGTCTTCACTGCCCATGTGTAGTTCTTCTGGCCCTAGAAATGATCATTCTCCTCTCGGTAGGAGGAGCCGTGGAGGCAGTGCTCTTTGAACGAGGCGTGTTTGATCCTACCAATAATGTGTATAAATAAATACACTTGCATTGAGTCAACAATTCTACAATAACTCTGTCTGATTAGTTGAGGCATTATTTTCATGAGTTTCTGCCGCCGCTGCACGAGTTTGACAGTTTTCCATTTGTCAAAATAAAAATAAAAATGCATTTACTACTAAACTTGCTTTCCACATGGAGAAGGAATCTATACGTGGAATTGATAAAAGTTGTGCTTCTACAGCCAACGAAAATAATCTAAACTATTGTTTATTTCACCATACTAAAAAAAAAAAAACCATATAAAAAAGCAATTCAAATAAATTAAGATGAAAATTGAACAATAAAATCATACAGTTTATTTCCCAACTAATATAAAAACTATATTAATCTAAATTATCAATTTTAAATATTAATAAACACAAAGTATAAGAACTAAATTTTTAAAAATAAAAAAGGGGCTACAATAAAAAATATAATATGGACTACTATTGTAACCCACAATTCTAATGAGTTTTGAAAGACAATATTTCCCATATATTTTTTAACATTAAGTATTAAATATACTTTTCAAATAAATTCTAAAAAACCACTTAAGCCATCTAGGTTTTTTTTTTTTTTTTAGTCTTTTATCTCTCAATTAAGTCTTCCCTGCACAAAAATGAAATTGAGTGTTTCAAAGTGATTGATTGTTAAAGAAAAACAATTAAGGATCAAAATAAAAAAATTATCGAAAAAACATTATTATAATCCATGGTTAATTGTAAAATAATGAACAGCAAAAAACTTTATGGTCAAAGAGTCATGTCATTTATATGATAGACAATTTGATACACATTGTTTATTAGTTTATTCACTCGAACTAACAAACGATAATAGAACAAGTCATACAAATTAAATTGACTGAATAGAATAAAATATAATAAAAACATAATGTATCGCTACATAAAGTAGAAACATTATGAGTAAAAGTTTTATTTTTAAAAATATGGTTTATCTACACAAAACATAAAAAAAAAAGTATTATTTATTTTATATAAAAAATATTTAAAATAATTGAAAAAGACTCAAAAAAGGCCAAGCAGACCTAGCCTAACCTATTTAAGTTGGGCCTATCCGGGATTGCCAAGGAGGCCCGCGTGTTTGGGTTCTTTTTTTTATTATAGTTACAACGAGCTATATGCCCGCGCGTTGCGCAGGGTTTTTGTTAATGTATAAAATTAATTATGTTTTTTTTTTAATTTTTAATTTTAATATTTAATTATGATGGAAAGTGGTTTGTATATTTGCTTAATCGTGTGATTTTTTTAATTGATTGATATAAATACTTTGAAGATGGGTATGCAAAGGAATCAAAGTACATGCTGCATATACATGTTTATGGAAGAAAATCACATGTTTATGGAAATGAAGCGTGCGTATTGTACAGAGAACTGAAATGGAAAGATATGGACACGTCTTGGCATAAAAAATTTCTTGCAATAAAGCAAGCTTTCAAATATATATGAAGGAATAATTTTTCATTCCAATTGAATTGTAATAAATGAAATTATTAATCGGTTGTTTTTTTGAGAACAATCATGTTGAAAGTGTGTAGATGTAGATGTTATATGATGAAACTATTATATGATTAAATTGGCTAAACTATTACATTGTTCATATTCAAATGTAAAAAAGTAAATAGATTAGCCAACCAGTTTTAGAGTCTAAAGCATAACAAAATTCACATATTAAGTTATAATAACAAAATGATGTCATCACAATTCCAAAAGGTAGCATTGTTTTGCAAGAGAGGATAGATACCTTGAAACAATGCAGGCATGCAAAATTAGAAGAGACAAAGCTTGTCGAGAGATGAAAATCAGAGAACTATAATTTGACTATTTCATAGGAAGATATTGGATAGGTCTAAAAATTATATATATGGTATTTATTATTGTTTTATGATTTCTTAGATTAAAGCAGTACGTAATGTAATTTAAAATATAAATTTTTTTGAACAATTGATACATCTCAATTTGAGAATGTTAAAACATTTAATAATAATTGCAAGCAATTTGCAGGAATATATTATTGCAAGCTAACAATAAATGAATAAATTGACAAAGAACGGGCGGCAAAGAAAAAAAAAAGAAATTGTAGCAAAAGATAACAAAGCTGAAACAACCAATGTATTAAAAAACTAGTGTGTTTAATGGAGCAGTAAAGCTTAGAAAAATATGTGAAGCCAATAAAAGAACATGTTAAAGCAAGAAGAATGCAAATATTGAAGGCAAATATAGTAAAGCTCAAGACATACCAGAAAATCAATTATAATAACATCTGATCGCACCAAGTAAGTTGAACAGGGCAAAATCAACTTTAGCTAATAATTTCATAAGATAGAGAGAAAAACTTGTATCAATGCATGAATTTAAATTTTTTTCAATAAACTAACAAACAAAATTGAGCAAACCTTAACGATAATGAAGAAGCAGCCTGACCGCAGTAGCTAACAAATAGCTAATACCAAGCAAAAAGTGTGAATGATGGAATGACCTGTTGAATAAAAAATAGGAAAAGTAATGAAAAGGCATGAATAGAAGTGTAGCAATTGCAATACGATGACTATTTCGAACATAGATTGAACGGAAAATGGAAAACAAAACACAAAATAGGGTATAAAATAAAAAATTGAAGCAGAAACTAAAAATGACAATTTAAAATGAAATAAACATCAATTGCAGGAACTATTCTAACACAATTAAAACAATTTTAAAGGCACTAAGAACAAAACAATCTAACAGGAAAAAACTAAATAAACTAATATAAACTAAAGTTAACATCAATCGCACAAACAAATCTGACACAATTAAATGAACTTCAAAAGTATCAATAATTATGGTGTCATCAATTACTACAACTAATAATAATTAAAAAAATCATTGGTCAATGCTTTTTTTTTTTGAAAAATAACTTGCGTGTTCTTTTTATAGACGATATTTCAAATATTATGTCATAGAAAAAATAAATGAAACCACACATAGATGTGAAATCTATAAAAATTGTGCACACTTATTTGCAATAATAAAATAAAAAGCTGTCCTGCATTTTGTCACAGTTGGCACCAAATTTTTTAACATGTAACAATTTGTTAATGGTCCTAAATTTTTTCTATGTATTATTTGTGGGTCTTTTTCCTTAAAAAATAGGAGCGACTAATTATATATTATGATATTATTTCATATTTTAATTACTTATTTGGATTGTTATTTGGATTTGTGTTACTGCTTCGGTTCCTGATTTTAATTGTCGATTTCCTTGCTGTTTTGCTCTTGATACCTATGAAGTTGAACTTTATTTTCAATTTGTTATTTCAATTATTTATTACATAGTTGGTTTATTATGCTGAAGATCAATTTCGGTTAAAGAGTTCTACAATTTTTTAACGCTGATTGTTCTTTGGATTTGTATTGCTGCTTTAATTCATGATTTTAATTGTCGATTTAATTGCTGTTTTGCTCTTGATGCTTTTGAAATTAATGTTCATTTCCAATTTCTTCTTTCAGTTACTTATTCTTAAATTTTTCTCCCGCTAATTGTTGTTTCAATTTATTTTGCTGCTTTAGTTTTTTATTTTAATTATCAATTCAATTGTTGTTTTTCTCTTCATGCTTTTGCAGTTGAGGTTTATTTTTAATTTTTTATTTAAATTACTTATTTTATAGTAGGATTATTATGTTGAAGATCAATTTCGGTTAAAGAGTTCTTAAATTTTTTCCCGCTGGTTGTTATTTGGATTTGTGTTGCTGCTTCAGTTTATGATTTTAATTGTCCATTTAATTCCTTTTTTGCTCTTCATACCTTTGAAATTGATGTTTATTTCCAACTTCTTCTTTCAGTTATTTATTTGATAGTTGATTTGTTAGGGTTGAGATCAATTTCAGTGAAAGTGTTCTGAAATTTATTTTCACTAATTGTTCTTTCAATTTATGTTTTTGCTCTTCATACCTTTGAAATTGAGGTTTATTTTCAATTTCTTATTTCAGTTAATTATTTGATATCTGGTTTGTTAGAGTGGAAATAAGTTTTGGTTGAAGTGTTTTAAATTTTTTTGCCGCTCATTGCTATTTAGATTTGTATTACCGCTTCGGTTTCTGATTCTGATTGTTGATTTACTTGCTGTTTTGCTCTTGATGCCTTTGAAGTTGACTTTATTTTCAATTACTTATCTCATAGTTGTTTTGTTACGCTGAAGATCAATTTCGGTTAAAGAGTTCTAAAATTTTTTCATGTTGATTGTTCTTTGGATTTGTGTTGCTGCTTTAATTTCTGATTTTAATTGTCAATGTAATTGCTGTTGATACATTTGAAATTAATGTTTATTTCCAATTTTTTATTTTAGTTACTTATTCTGAAATTTTTGTCCCGCTAATTGTTCCTTCGATTTATTTTGCTGTTTAAGTTTTTCATTTTAATTGTCCATTTAATTGCTATTTTGCTCTTGATACTTTTGAAGTTGAGGTTTATTGTTAATTTCTTATTTCAATTACTTATTTCGTAGTTGATTTATTACGTTGAAGATCAATTTCAGTTACCGAGATGTGTAATTTTTTCCTGGTTTTGCTTTTGATACCTTTGAAGTTGAGGTTTATTTTCAATTTCTTATTTCAGCTAATTATTTGATATCTGGTTTGTTAGACTGGAAAAAAAATTTTTGGCTGATTGTTATTTGGATTTGTGTTGCTGCTTCGGTTCCTGATTTTAATTGTCGATTAACTTGCTGTTTTGCTCTTCATACCTTTGAAGTTGAATTTTATTTTCAATTTATTATTTCAATTACTTTTTTCATAGTTGGTTTGTTACGCTGAAGATCAATTTCAGTTAAAAAGTTCTACAATTTTTTAATGTTGATTGTTCTTTGGATTTGTGTTGTTGCTTCAATTCATGATTTTAATTGTTGATTTAATTGTTGTTTTGCTCTTGATACATTTGAAATGAATGTTCATTTCCAATTTCTTTTTTCAGTTACTTATTATGAAATTTTTTTCCCGCTAATTGTTCTTTTGATTTATTCTGTTGTTTTAGTTTTTAATTTTAATTGTCAATGTAATTGCTGTTTTGCTCTTAATACTTTTGAAGTCGAGGTTTATTTTCCATTTCTTATTTAAATTACTTATTTCATAGTTGGATTATTACGTTGAAGATCAATTTCGGTTAAAGAGTTTTTAATTTTTTTCCCGCTAGTTGTTATTTGGACTTGAGTTGTTGCTTTGGTTTCTAGTTTTAATTGTCCATTTAATTGTTGTTTTGTTGTTGACACCTTTGAAATTGATGTTTATTTCCAATTTTTTCTTTTAGTTACTTATTTGATAGTTGATTTGTTAGGGTAGAGATCAATTTAAGTGAAATTGTTCTAAAATTTGTTGTCGCTAATTGTTCTTTTAGTTTATGTTTTTGCTCTTGATACTTTTGAAGTTGAGGTTTATTTTTAATTTTTTATTTCAGCTAATTATTTGATATCTGGTTTGTTAGACTGGAAATTAATTTTGGTTCAAGTGTTTTAATATTTTTTTGCCGCTGATTGCTCTTTAGATTTGTGTTACTGCTTTGGTGTCTGATTCTAATTGTTGATTTGCTTGTTGTCTTGCTTTTGATACCTTTGAAGTTAACTCTATTTTAAATTTATTATTTCAATTACTTATTTCATAGTTGGTTTGTTATGCTGAAAATCAATTTCGATTAAAGAGTTCTACAATTTGTTGTCGCTGATTGTTCTTTGGATTTGTGTTGCTGCTTCAAATCCTGATTTTAATTGTAGATTTCATTGCTGTTTTGCTCTTGATACCTTTGAAATTCATGTTTATTTACAATTTTTTCTTTCAGTTATCTATTTTGAATTTTTTCTCCCACAAAGTGTTATTTTGATTTATATTCTGTTTTGCTTTTGATACCTTTGAGGTTAAGGTTAATTTTCAATTTCTTATTTTACTTACTTGTTTGATAACTGATTTGTTAGGTTAAAGATTTATTGGAGATATTTTGATAAGGTTAAACATATTTTAGAAAACTGATAGTAAATTATTAGTTTTTTGAAACTGTGTTGGTAGCATAATTAATTTGCAGCCTAAGAAATTGAAAATAAACTTAAACTTAAAACGTATCAACAAGGAAACAACAATTAAATTGACAATTAAATTTAAAAATTAAAAGCAGCAACATAAAACTATAAAATAATCGTTCAAGAGTGGTAACGCTGAAATAATTTGCCATATAAAAAATAAAGAAACGAATTAAACGGCATCAATAGAGCAGTAACATTTGCAATAGGATGACAAATCAGAACATAAATGGAATGACATATGGAAGTAAACAAAGAACATGGCAAGACAGAGCAAATAATTCTATTGGAGCAGCAAAACTTGTTCATCTCATAACACAATAATGCAAGGTGAACATTGACAACGATATTGTCAATGAAATAATGGCCAAATATATTGAGTCATGGAAGGCAAATAAACCATGTAAGATGAACATGAAACAATAGAGGGTAAAGAAAGAACTCACAGTAAATGGAGGAATAAAAAGCTGAAGATTTTATCCCATCATACAACAATGCAAGTTGAACATGGATAATGACATTGTTAATGAAATTATGGGCAAGCATATTGAGTCATGGAAGGAAAAAACACTCTGGAAGCTGAACATGCAACAATAAGTGAAAAAACCAAAGAACTTACCATCAATTGATTAAACAAAGGCCGAAGACTGACGAAAGACGATCCAGACACACAGAGAAAGCAAGAAATAAATATAGAAATGTGAAAAAGACAGTGGAACGAAGGAAAAGGAGAAATGCGATGAACGGGAATTCAGAGTAAAAACAGAACAATTAACAATGTCATGAACGGGAGTTTAGAAGCTGAGATTGATTTTAGAAAGAGTTTTGCAAAAGGTGGCATAAAAATGCATGACGTGTCTTCCAAGTGCCAGCTGTGAAGGATTTAAGGCGGCGTCGATGCAGTTAGCGACAAAAGATATTTATTATTTTCAGAAGGAGCTGTTTTTTCTTTGCTCGAATCCATAACTAATAATGAGATGCATTAAATATTACTGTGGCGAAGTTAATGTGTGTTTTAAATTTTTAACGGGCGTACACTTTGCAATTAAATTGAAGAAGCCGTGCACATTGTCGTGTGTGTGCAAACTGAAAAGAGTTTGATTTTGTCAATTTTGGGCGTGAAGTCTCGCGTCAAATCTGGCGTGTAGCTGCACAATTAAAGAAATAGCAGTGCAACTACAAATGTGCAGATTTGACGTATTTCTACAGAATATTATAATATATTCTGCGATATGAGAACATGATCACCTGCCCTATAATTAGCAGATGAAGGTTTGGGCAGAATGCAGGCATGGTTGTCATCTTGTGGATCGAGCAGCATGAAGAGAGAGAATGGTAAAGATAGGCTTCTAATCGCGTCATAGGTGCTTCAAATGTGGAAATATAAAATCGCAGTGCATGGGCCGAATTTGTAAATCACGCAGCTGTTTTGTTCTCTCTTTTTGACAGTGAAACTCACGCAGGCATTCATATTTTTCTGAGGTGTTTAATGTGCACAAACAGCGTGTCTCGCTTTCTTTCAATCAACACTGACTCTATGAAATCAGAAGTGCAGGTCCTTAGTTGCCAAAATATCACAGCACATCTGCGTCCAAGTGGACATTTTAAAACGCATTGCATGGGTCAAAATTGCATATCACGCAGCTGCTGTTTTGTTTCCTTTTTACAATGCAATGAATGTCGGTTCACAGAAACGAAAGTTTTTACAGTGCAATGCACGCACAATGAATGTGGATTGACAGAAACCAAAGAGCATGTAGCATTTCCCCACTGTTTGACATTCTTAAAACGCAGCATTAATATCGTTTTTTCAAAGCCATTGCACTGTCGCGCAACGCTTTACATTGTTGAACCAAGCTGTCTCACATTGTTCACAACCGAGCTGTCTAACATTGCTAGGAACAGTTTGTAGTTACGAATGCTTTTTGTTTTTTGTTGTGCAGGTTATGGGAAGAATTCATGCAATCTTTTCTGATGGAACTGTGGTCACGCATGTGCAGGTATGTCTTTATCAGTTCTTTATGTTGGAATAGTAGTGCTGCTCTGCCGTTGTTATTGTCAATTCTTAATTAGCTGATTATGACAGTGCAATTCACGCAACCAGCAGTGTAGTAGCGTAATATAAAAAAATATATAAATAGGAAAAACAAATAGAAAAAAATGTTAAGAAAAAATGAGCCCAAGGATTATTCGCAGCGCGCTCAGTTGTCTAAGAAAAAAAATATATCCGGGAAGAAAAAATTGTGGTTTTCGTAAGATGACCAGGGCATCCCGGTCATGGGAAAAAAAAAGAAAAAAAAAATTCTGAATATTAGTCATGGTACGCGTAAAGTGCCATTGACACCCGATTTTAAAAAAACTATTAATAATAAAAATAATAATTAAAAAAAGAGAAAAAAACTTTTCCATGAAGTCATTTTCAAAATCAGGATTACAGAAGGAAAAAACAAAAACATGACAGTTAAAAAAAAAGGATTTGAAAATTAGCATGCCACGCGTAAACTATCATTGATACATCATAATAAAAATAATAATTAAAAAAACGGAAAGCAATTTTTCCATTAATTAATTTTTCAAAATCATGATTGTAGAAGGAAAAAAAACAAACACGGCAGTTTAAAAAAAAATGGATATGAATATTAGTTATGACACGCGTAAACTGTCATTAATACCCGAGTTTAAGAAAATAATAATAATAAAAATGATAATTAAAAAAAGAGAAAACAACTTTTCCATACAATCATTTTAAAAATAAGGATTATAGAAGAAAAAAACAAAAGAAAGGCAGTAAAGAAAAATGGATCTGAAAAGCAGTAATAGTACGCGTAAATTGTCATTGATACCCTAGTTTATAAAAATAAAAATAATAAAAATAAAAATTATAAATTAAAAAAGAGAAAGCAAATTTTTCATACAGTCATTTTCAAAATTAGGATTATAGAAAAAAAAAGAATTAAAAAAAAACAAAAAAGGAAAGCAACCTCAAAGAAAAAAACGACAGTTTTAAAAACAATAATAATAAAAATTCCAGATCCTCTTCCCCCTGTTGTCAAAGTCAAGGAATAATAAAAATAATAATAAAAATTCTTTAAAAAACAAAGAAGAAGGAAAGCAACTTGTGGAGGCAGTTGGTTTGGAAATAAAATTTGATGGCCGACAGATTCGAACCCCCGCGCAGCGAACCTCTCAGCCACACCCGAACTTCTCAGCCACACCCACTCACTTGTGTATTTCCATCATACGAAATAGAAAAATAAGGCCTATATAAAAAAAAAAAGAGAGCACAAACTCGCGCAAAACACGGAGTCAAACATCCAATGCACAGTAATTTAAGTCTGCGTGAACAGTACATATGCGAGCTGTTTTAGCTCTTTAGTTAATGGATGACATGTGATCCGTCTTATTTTTTGTGAAAAAAATTATTAGAGGATGTGTAGTCTATTTTACTTATATTATGGGCACCACGATGGTGGAAGAATTGAAGTTTAAGAAAAACCATTTTCAACCTATTGTTTTACCAAAAAAAACCATTATTAGATAATACAATAAACTTATTAATGGTGTAAAAATACCAAAAAACTAAAACAACGTGTAACAAAAAATAATTTTGAGCTAAGATATGTTTTTTTTGAAAAACTCTATAGATAAAAAAAAAAAAAAACACCTAATATGAACTCTCTCATCTAATAGAACAATTTGACACAAAATACATTATTTTAGTGACTTAAATTGGTGTCAACAATATGTTTTTCTCTCTTCCATTGGAGTCCAGCAATGTTTCTCTCTCCTCTCTCAACTAAAGGCTGAACAACAACAGAAATTAAACTTTATACCAAAAAATGAACTTGATAACTATTAAGGTACAAAAATAATATAATGTGCGTGAATTTTAAAGTTAAAGGACTAAAATGCATTTAGTGATATACTCATGACATGCCATTCATATTTGATGCTCTCTTCTTTCAATCTCACCGCTTCTTAAGAAATAAAAATCAATTAGGACTCAATTAAGATGAAATTGATGGGCAAGAAAAGATTGGAGACCAAATAAAAAAAACAAATATTTGTGCATAGTGGATAAAAAATGAAAAACATAGGCGTTTTAGTTTTTTACATAATATCTTAAATATATAATAAAAGAAGACATTAAATAAATCAATCTAAACAAAAAAAATTAATAACATGATAAAAAAAAAACCCTAAAATGAAAAAGTTGATGAGACTCAAATCTTAACTAGCCCAACATAAATGAATTAAATAAATAAATAAGTAGGATGAGTATGTAAATTTATAACTCGAGTCAAAATAATAAGTAAAAAGAAAGAAAATAAATAAATACATGATGAAAACTAATTCCAAACAAATTCAATGTAAGATGATAGAAAAAAGATAAGAAAAATAAACACCAAAAAACTAGACAAACACATTAAACTTTGTTCTAATCATGCTAATAAAATAACTCGATGGAAAGTAAACTAGAAAAAATCACAAAGTTCAAGTAGAAAATAACTTAATATTGAATGATAAAATTGAAATAAATAAATAAATAAATAATTTGATAAATAAAAGATTTCAGTCAGTAAGTTAACCCACCAAACCTGCTGCACATACAATGAGATCATGATAACCAAATAAAAAAAAAAAATTGATGCTTGACTTCTTCTTTTTTTTAAAAAAAAAACAAAGTGAAATGATTAGATTGGAAAAAAAAATCAATTTAAAAAACCTTGAAATCAAATAGAACAACATTAACTTGAGCTATGTTTTCAAGTCTACAGTTTTGGTCATAAAAGTAGGAAACCTCATTGAGAAAAACAAAAGGAGCTTAATTTTTAATACACATGTGCTAAAAGATAAAATAAAATAAAAATATATATAGGATTTAAATCAAAATAAAAATGGGAATCAAACTAAAAATTAAAACAAATGCGAGGACATATCACATCTTTGGATTAAAGATTTAAGTTGGGAAAAAGATCATTTTAAGAAAAGATGGACAAATATCATTTAAAAGAATAAGGACCATTTTTTTTTTGAAAAAATTAAAAGGTAAAAATATAATATTTTAATTGAAAGATAAAATTAAAGATAATTTTTGAAAATGATTAAGAACAAGTTTCTAATAATAAAAAGAATAATATCAAATTTGAAATAACAATATAATGAGTGTAAAACTATGAAATTTTAAATGATTAACATGAATTTCAGAGAGAGGGGGGGGGGGATAGATAGTTAATGATAGACCATTATAAATTACTCCATACGTGTCACCTCATGTGAAAGATACGACATTGTGGAAGACTGAATTTGGCAATTAGAAAAGGTCACATATGTTGTCAAGTGTTACAACCTTTCCTATTTATTCAAGAATCCAATTTGGTTCTCAAATCCCTAGTTGTTCTCAATCAACAAAATTTAAATGTATTTTTATAAATTGATTATTAGCGAGCACTAAATCTTTTCCAAGACATTGTGAGATCTTATATCTAGACAATCAAAATAAACAATGAAGTCAAATTCTAGGAAAATCACATAAAAAGAGCTAAAAAAAAAAAACCATGGTTTTCAAGGAAAACATGGGATGAACAATGAATTATGTGTGGAAAGCGTTTAGCAGATATAATATTATCATAATAATTGTTTTTTAAAATTATCAAAAAATATATATAAATAAGATTTTTTATTTTTAAAAATTCAATTTTAATATTAATATATCAAAATAACAATTTAAAGTAAATAAAAATATAAAAATAAACAGGTTATACAAATACCGGGCTGCAGCCGAATGTGAAGCTTAGACATGAGTAGTTCATTCCCTAGTTTTGAATCCCCAAATGTTCCAATTCCAAAGCCCATAGGGTTTAGAGAAAGCCTAGGCACAGCTAGTTATAGGTGGAAGTAACCCTGCCTTGGCCATCCATGGAAGCAAGCAATGGAGGAGAAAATCTATGCAAAACTGGTTGAGTTGACTGGTGCATAAATCCTATCGAGAAGGATCAATTTATTTTATCGAGACTCTCGATAATTCTTTAATCGAGACGTCTCATTTCAAAGTTTTTTCAAGTATAAATTTTCATTCACTCGGGTCAATTCTTTCAAGTTGAAGTTTGAGTTGACCCGAATAAATTTTACCCTACTCATGACCCAGGTTGTGTACAAGTTTATGATCATCGTGTTTAATTTTTTTATGCCAAAGCTGAGGTTATTGTGTTGGTTGGTGCAAAATATGTTGTAAAAAATTATGGCGTGATGATAAATGGTTTGATATTTGTATAATAAATTTCGAATTTGAATCAAGAAATATATTTTTTATAAAAATTTAAAATAATTAAAATTTTATTTGTTTAATTAAACTATAATATACATTTTCTAGAAATGATTTCCTCCGATAAAAAAAAATATGTGCTAACTGTCCACTTGGGCCTAATTGCGATGATCTCACTATGGTTTTGGCACGCGCTGTGCATCTCCATGTATTCACCAGGCATAAAAACAGCAGAGGCACAGCATGATGATCTTGATTCTTGTTTATAGCATCATAACTAACTAGGAATTTCTGCAAATTTGACAAGTTTGATATCATGGAGAAATGCTAGCAAGTTAGAGCCTGGGTGAATTCCAAGCTGTTGACCATAGGAGAACCTTAAGCCTAGACAGGGAGATTAGAGCTGCTACATACGGGGGATCTTGGCTCTGATAAAAGTAGATTACCTCGCACCCCCCCGCAAAACCATAGCTTTGAGAATTTAATCCATCAATTAAGAAAAACTCAAAATTATTTCAAGAAGATGAAAAAAAGGGAATATTAATCATATAAAGGTATATTACAATGAGATTTAAACGTTACCATCACCACTTCAGATGGATCAATCAAAGAATAATTCCTTCCTTTTTTCTTTCTCTACAAATCCCTATAACTAAGAACACAACTTCTTTGCGTCATGCCATCAAATCTCAGTAGTTAATAATGGTCTCAAAACAGTTGAGTCCATCAAGCTCTGGTGCAAACCTTGGCACCTTCTTCCCTTGTTTCCCAGCTAACGATCTGGAGGAGCTTCCTTCTCGATTCAGCTTATCTTCTGCCACCTTACTGTGATCACCAACAGTCGAAACCCTCTTGGTGTTGCAGTCAATAGTTGCAAGAGGAAATGAAGACCTCAGTTTCTGACCCAGTAATTCAGCACAGAAAGCATCAAAAGAACTGAACATAGAATTCATGGTCTCTTCAGGAAAATCTTGATCGCCCCAAATTTCAAACAGGTGAAGAGAAAGATTATAGTTTGCTTTTCTTGATGTGTTTAGGTATTTGACAAGGAGCCATTTCAAGAAAAACTATATATAAGGAAGGAACCTGGTGCTCTTTCAAGAGCGGGGAACCTTCTAACTTCCAAGTTGGGGCTCAAGAGCGTGTAAGAGAGAGGTGAGGACGGATGCATATTCAACGATCGACGGCATTGCCAAGTCAAAGTCGCTCACTAGATTGGGAATTGGAAATGATTATCTACGACTTGGTCCCAATTAATCGCCATTCTCATTTTTATTTTGACTTGGAAAATATTAAAGATGAAAATATGCCCATGCCACCTTTAGTGGATGAGGATTATTTTGTTTATGATATTATTTTTATTGTTTTGCTAGTCATGGTGGATGACAGTAAATTTATATTTTACTTAATGCAATAATATGCATACCAGCATGATATTATTAATATATCAGATGAGTGGCGGGTCAAATTAATTTTTTTTCTAATATAAAATCATTCAAGTGATGATAATATTTTAAAAGATAAATATCAGAATTTGATCACTATTTGAATATGTTGATTAAACTTAATCAATTAAATAATATGATTATACATAAAAATCAATGACAATATTAATCAACAAAGATAAAATAGTAATATGTTTTTCTATTATTATTATTGTTTAGCCAGCAAAAAATAATTTCAAAGTAGGAAAAATCCTTGAAACTCCATTTTCAACCAATTAAATATTGAAGTATTATATTGATGAAAAACAAAATCAAACATGCAAAAGGAAAGTAAATAGCAATTGTAATTAAAAAAAAAAAAAGTTGCTAAAGCCAACCCGAATCTACAAGTTAGGTTACGAAATCAAGAATTGCCCAACGAAAAAACACAGAAAATATCAAAACCTTATATTGTTTTAATGTTGAAACATGAGATGAAAATGATTAGAATGCTAACAATTATGAGCATAAAAACTCTTGAGCCCACTATAGTTAACTCGCTAAATTCAGATCATAAGATTGAAATAATCTTTTAACAAAAAAAATAAAGAAAATCACAAAACAAGATTTTTTTATATATATAAAAAGCCGAAGTCAAATTATGATATGGGACAAAAATAAGTACAAACAAATCCTAGCCCTTCTTAACTAATAAAATCCATCGTCGATCATTTAATTAGACGCACTAAATAAAAAAAACCATGAGAATCAATTCTCAATAAATTAAATATTGAAAGTTAAAATATGAATAATCAATAACACAAAAGGGTAAAACAAAGTTTTTAAAAGGAAAAAAAAAAAGGCACATGCCACCTAGGTTAACTTATTAAATCTAGGGGTTAAGCAATAAGATCAAGATAACTTTATAAAACAACTATAATTTCTTAAAAAAAAACAACAATATCAAATAATAAGATAAAAAATCTAAAATAAATATAGAAACTCATGCCAACTTATAAAACCAGCGACTCGGCCCTTTTGATTGTAGGCACCAAATCTATAAAAACCATAATTCCCAATTTTTTTTTAAAAAAAAAAACAACCACAATTATTAATGAATGAAATTGAAAAAAAATAAAAAAAAAAAGGGATGAAATTTAACAGAAACACATGAAGATGGTGGATAATTTCGAATTGAAGGGATAAATTAAAAAGAAAAATAAATTGAACAAAATAATTAAAAGGAAAAACCATTAAAAGAATTAGGAATTTTTTTCAAAAAATCAACAAATAAAATATATTAATTAAGGTATAAATTCTTAAAAAATGAAAGCTTATAAAAAAAGACAAGAGAAAATAGAGCTAGAATCAAATTTAAAGAATTAAAAAAACATATTCTAGATTGAAGGATGCAATTGAAGAAAATAAAAAAAACAACCCATAAATAAACAAGGATAAAAATTAACAAATAAAAAGAATGAGTACTGATATACAAAGATACCAACCAAGAGGAATGCATTAATATTTTAAATGTTCGACGTGATTCTAGAGGGAGGAGAGAGAAAAGAGAGGGGGGAAAGAAAGTATCTCTAGCTATAATCAATTTATCAAAAGCTAACATGCTCCACCTAGAAAGGAAGAGGACGATGTGAAAAATCCAATGACATGAATGAAGAAGCGCACACACACTATTAAAGCATAACGATCTCTTTTTTACGAGTCTAACACCTTATTTATTTTTAATCATTTTAAAATGATAAATCTACCTCTTAAATAACCTTTTATATATATATATAATCATGGGAAACATGGAATTGCTCCTAAATCAATTCTTAATAAATTCCAAGATAAATATTAATTTTGTTGATTCAATATGCTAAGAATATCAAAATTATACAAATACCTCAAAACAAAGCTTAATTAATTATGCTATAAAGGATAAGGTAGTAATTAAATGATGAAAAAAACATATGAAATCTCATGACAACTAAATATGTGAGTATTTTCTTTTAAAGGTCATGAAGTTTTTTCATTGTAAAAACAAATGCAAACATGTTTGTGCCCCCATTAAAAATGAGAATAAATTATGAATTATATGAAGAAAAAAAAATCTATTTCACCTCTCAACTTTGTATTTTGACATGATTTAAAAAAAAATTATTTTAGTATTATAATCCATATATATATATATATATATAAACGACATCCCGGCTTTACTGTTTATTTTCTCATTGTATACATAGACATAGATTATTATGGATTACGACAGTAAAATTTCCATTTCACCCAGGGTCAAAAAATTTAACCCCAAGGGCAAGGGTCATTTTTTACATTTCTAGAGGATATAAATTATATTTATGAATTCTTTGCACATTGAAACTACCATTTTACCTGTCACATGCCACAGCTCGATGTCCCAAAAGGGTTATCTCATAGTCATCTTCCTCGTCCAATCTATAAAACTGCAATGTTCCTTCCCTCTAGTTCACTCTCCTTGCATGGCTTTTATAGGTAGGAGGCAACCCTTCGGTTGCCCATTGTGTGCAGCGATGGGTTGCCTCTTCACATGCAATGGCGTGCCACTGTTCAAATCACTGAATAGTGCAAACAAGCTTGCAGGTTGCATGTTTTGGGATAAGTGAAAATATGATTTGGCTCCTCAATTTGTAATTACTTTAATTGCACCCCTAATTAGCTTTAAACTTTAAATTATGTGCAATTGTATCCCCCTCAAAATTTCAAAAATAACCTTAGTTTTGCGTGTGTTTTTTTTATTTTGGTTCTTGATTCGCGATTTGTGTGATATAACCCTCAATTAACAATTATACTTTTAATTGTTTTTAATTTGGCCCCTGACTTCACATAATTGGCTTGGAAAAAATTCAATTCAGTCTTCGAAAACTTCCATCTTCTCAATCAAACCCGAATTAAGCTCTAGAAATTGATTTTTCATCGATTAAGATCAATTTAAAATATAATTAAGTCTTTGCACTTAATTAAATACTTCAATCAGACCTTAAATTAATTTTCAAACATAATATCACCTTTAAATTGGCTAACAATTAAATCAAATTGATCCATTAAAATTTAATTATATCTTTCGACTTAATTTTTATGCATATTTATCCAAAAATAAATTACTTTAACCTTGAATCTGTATTTTTTTTCATTTCTAGGCACAAAAGAGGCACGATGGAGCTCTTGAGAACATTCAAAAATTCACATTGATTTTTCTGCTAATACCAGCCTCTTTTATTTTATTTTTGTTAATTTTAGGTAGATTGGGGGATACGGAACAGTGGAAGTTGATTTTGTTTTTTCACAAATTTGTACAAAGTGAAACTACTAAAATAATCCATGAAAAAGATTAAAAAAAAAAAGAGCCATGAAGTGAGGGGTATTTTGTTACTTTTACCCTAGATTTTTCATGGTTATTGCTGGGTCTAGGGATTTATAGTTAATTAACTTTTTTCAATTATTTTTTCCTAAAATACTACAGGTGTGTCAAATGAATGTTCCAGCAGTGTTTCACGCGCAAACACCTTTCAAATGGGACATAAACGTCTTTAGAAGGTGGAAATTGCCCTTCTATCGTGTCACCTAGTGGGACGCAATGTCTTCTACCTTTCGGTGTAGTACATGTAATGTGAATGTGATCGTGAAATCGCCGATAAACTGTTTTACTTTCCACCCTTTTCTCTATCCTATTGTCGGCAAGTACAGTACGATCCTTCATATTGTTGGTTTGTTCATTTTGGTCTCTAGTATTTTAATTTTATTTTTCTTACTTATTTCTTCAATGAAAATTTTGATCGTTTTCAATTATATGTTTTAATTGAAATTGATCATATATGGTGTATTTCATTTCAGTTCTTAATCTCTTAATTTTTGGATTGTTTTTTGTTCCTTTAATAATTCTGGTATGCAAGTTTAATTTGTTCTAATTTTGTCCTCCAATTGAAATCAGTCATATATGCTACTTTTTATTTCTAATTTATTGTATTTTTAAAATTTATTTATTGTTTTTTGGTCCCAAAATTCTGAGTATTTCATTTTTTTCCCTTCAATTGGAATTAATTATATATTTTGTTTTTTATTTTGATACTTATTCTTTTAATGTTTTATTTGTTAATTGGAATTAATTATATATTTTGTTTTTTATTTTGATACTTATTCTTTTAATGTTTTATTTGTTATTAATTCCTTTAGTTTTTTTGTCCTTTTTGAACCGTGTTTGATTTTTTGTCCATATTTATGCATTTATACCTTTTATTTTAGCATTTATTTTTTTAATTTTTAAAAAATTAAAAATTATTTCAAGATATTTTCAATTAAACGGGCTTTTATTTTGATGTATCATAATAAGAATCTTTGTATATTTTATGGGTCTTTATATCATTTAAATTGAGCACTCACTTAATTCAGAACTTGAGAGGATAAGTGAACGACGCAACTTCACTGGATTTCAATTGCTTATGTTTAATTTTGAACCCTTAAAAAATGATTATCTCTTTCTTGAAACGTGCTTAATGACCTTAGCACCTTCCTGTATCTTATCCCATATTTATTAATTTATTTTTGGCAGGACTTTTTTTTTTTTTTTTTTTTTACATTTGCACCTTCTGGGGCTGACAGAAATTTAAAAACAGCCTGGTAGTAGCAAATTATCCCTCATGAGATGGCCAGTTTTAGAAGCGTTTTAAGATCTGACATGATATACAGCTTAAATCACTAAATTAATGGATTAATACATAGATCATTGAGTTAAACAGGTCAATCCCGCACTCCTTCAGAAATTTCATTGAATGAAACTCCTCGGGGAAAAGTATGTGCCCTAACTCCTATTAGCAAGTGCACACTACATTTTCTGGTTAAGTTATGTTGATTTACCCTTCTCAGGAGGATATTATGTCACTGCTATAAGAGTGTTTGATCTTGGCTCTGATAAAAGTATATCCTAATTTTATTTTATTTTGCTATAAGCTAAAATATACGGGGGATTTTGAGAATTTAATCCATCAATTAAGAACAACTCAAAATTATTTCAAGAAGATGAATAAAGAGAGGTTATTAGTCATATAAAAGTACATTAGAATGAGATTTTAACATTGCCATCATCGCTTCAGATGGCTCAATCAAAGAATAATTCCTACCTTTTTCTTTCTCTACAAATCCCTATAACTAAGAACACAGCTTCTTTGCGTCATGCCATCAAATCTCAGTAGTTAACAATGGTCTCAAAACAGTTGAGTCCGTCAAACTCTGGTGCAAACCTTGGCACCTTCTTCTCTTGTTTCCCAGCTAACGATCTGGAGGAGCTTCCTTCTCGATTCTTCTTGATCAGCTTATCTTCTGCCACCTTACTGTGATCACCAACAGTCGAAACCCTCTTGGTGTTGCAGTCATTAGTTGCAAGAGGAAATGAAGACCTCAGTTTCTGACCCAGTAAATCAGCACAGAAAGCATCAAAAGAACTGAACATCGAATTCATGGTCTCTTCAGGAAAATCTTGATCGCCCCAAATTTCAAACAGTTGAAGAGCAAGATTCTAGTTTGCTTTTCCTGATGTGTTTAGGTATTTGACGAGAAGCCATTTCAAGAAAAACTATATATAAGGAAGGAACCTGGTGTTCTTTGGAGAGCAGGGAACCTTCTAACCTCCAAGTTGGGTCTCGAAAGCGTGTTAAGAGAGAGGTGAGGACGGATGCCTGTTCAACGATCGACGGCATTGCCTAGTCAAAGTCGTTGACTAGTGGGAATTGGAGATGCTTATCCACGACTTGGTCCCAATTAATCTCCGTTCTCAAATTTTCCTTTGACTTGGAAAAATATAAAAGATGAAAATATGCCCATGCCACCTTTACTATATTATTTTTATTGTTTTGCTAGTGATGCTGGGTGGATGTTAGTAAATTTATATTTTACTTAATACAATAATATGCATGCCAGCATGGTATATTAATATTATATTAGATAAGAGGCGTGTCAAATAAATTTATTTTATAATATAAAAAAATTCAGGTGATGATAATATTTTAAAAGAAAAAATCACAATTTTGATCACTATTTCAATAAGTTGATTAAGCTTAATTAATTAAATAATATAATTATATAATAAAAAACAAAATCAAACATGCAAAAAGAAAGTAAATAGCAATTGTAAGTCCAAAAAACACCTGAGGTTGCTAGGGCCAATAAGCCCAATCTACAAGATAAATTATGAGACTAAGAATAACTCAACAAAAAACAAAAAAAAAAAAAATTACCTAATGTTTTTTTTAATGTTGAATCATGCAATGAAAAGGATTAGAAAAATAACAATAATGAGCAAAATAACTCTTGAGCTCACTATTGTTAACTTACGAAATACTCAAGTCAGGTCATGAGATCGAGATAATCTTATAGCAAAAAAAATAAAGAAAATCATAAAACATGATTTTTTTTTTTTTAAAAAAAAAGCCAATGTGGGACAAAAATAAGTAAAAGAAAACAATGCTAACCCTTGTTAACTAATAAAATCCATCCCCAACCATTCAATCAGAAATATTAAATAAGAAAAAACCACGAGGTTTAATTCTCAATAAATTGAATATTAAAAGTTAAAATATGAAAAATCATTAATATGAAAGGGTAAGAAAAGAGTTATTAAAAGGAAAAAACCACTTAGGTTAATCTATTAAATCCATGAGTGAGGAAATAAGATCAAGATAACTTAAAAAAAGAGAGAGTCTAATTTCTTAAAAAACCAATATTAATTGATAAGATTAAAAAATCTAAAATAAATATAGAAACTCATGCCAACTTATAAAATCAGTGACTCGGGCCATTTGATTGGAGGTACCAAATCTCAAAAAATCACAATTCCTAAGTTTTTTTTTAAAAGAAACCACAGTTATTAATCAATGAAATTAAAAATAAAAACAATCATAATTTTTTTTAAAAAAATAGAATAAAATTTAACAAGAAAACATTAAGAGGGTGGATAGTTTTGGATTCAAGGGATAAATAAAAAATAAAAATAAGTTGCACAAAATAATTAAAAGGAAAAACCATAAAAAGAATGAGGACAATTTTAAAAAAAAAATCAACAATAAAATATATTAATTAAAGTTTTTTTTTTTAAATGAAAGTTTACATAAAAAAGACACAAGAAAATAGAACTAGAATCAAATTTAAAAAGTGGTCGAGGATAAAATTTAAAAATAAAAAGAATGATGACTCATATACAAAGATATCCAACCAAAAAGACTACACTAAGATCTTAAATGTTTGGTTTGATTCTAGAGGAAGGAGAAAGAAAAAAGATGGAAATTTTATATATATATATATATAAGATTATTTAAGAGGTAGATTTATCATTTTAAAATGATTTAAAATATAGAAGATACCGGACACGTAAAAGAGGTCATTATATAATAATAATGGAAACACGAGATAAATATTAATTTTGTTGTTTTACTATGCTAAGAAAAATAAAAATATACAAATACCCCAAAACAATGTTTATTTAATTATAATATAAAGGATAAAAAATAACTAAATATGTGAGTATTCTCTTAAGAGTCATGAAGTTTTTTCAGTGTAAAAAAAAAAAACATGTTTATGCCCCCCATTAAAAATGAGAATAAAAAATAAATTAGAAAAAAAAAAAAACCATTTTACCATTACAATCTCTCTCTCTATATATACTCATCAAATAAAATATTCATTAAAAAAACACGTATCCAGGTAAGTTCGGGGTGGATGCTAGAGGACACCAACTGGGCATATGAACATGAAAGATCAAAGTATGTTTACTTGTCAAAGGCATGTGCCTTGTCAAAGTATGTTTACTTGCTTGGGAATTGGATGACTTGGTCTCCATCTCCCTTCTCAAAATTATTTTTGACATGGAAAATATAAAAGATGAAAATGTGCATCTGGTTTGTATACAATTGGATTTGGAGTTGCGACTGCTATTAATATTGGTATTTGATATTGTATTTTAAATATATTATTGGAAAATTCTGAAACTTTTTTATTTTTATTTTAAATTTTTTATTGTTTTTAAATTATTTTCATATACTGATATTAAAAATAATTTTTTAAAAATATTATTTTAATATATTTTTAAATAAAAAATAATATTAACTACACTTTTAAACATTATGAATACAGCATTTCACGCCGTTCTTGCCGGAAATTCCTTTGATCAGTCGAGGATTAGAGAATTCAGAATGAGATCAATCATAAAGAAAATTAATTATTAAGAAAATTTAATTAAGTAGAGCCTGAAATGCATCTTGGTGAGATAGCCATTATGATGAACAGCAAAAATGTATTGTTATGTAGTGAAACGAAGAATGAGCTAATATATATATAGAGTTGTTGTTTTTTTTTATTATTATTATTATAGCCTATTTTATGAAGTATGTCTTACATTATCGAAATAATATGTTTTAGATTTTTTATAATTTTGATGTATTAGTATCAAAAATAAAAATAAAAAAATTATTTCAAAGAATATTAGTCACATAAAAGTATATTAGAGTGAGATTTTAACATTACCATCACCACATCAGATAGATCGATCAAAGAATAATTCCTACCTTTTTCTTTCTCTACAAATCCCTATAATTAACAACACAAATTCTTTGCGTCATGCCATCAAATCTCAGTAGTTAACAATGGTTTCGAAACAGTTGAGTCCGTCAAACTCTGGTGCAAACCTAGGCACCTTCTTCTCTTGTTTCCCAGCTGACGATCTGGAGGAGCTTCCTTCTCGATTCTTCTTGATCACCTTATCTTCTGCAACCTTACTGTCATCACCAACAGTCGAAACCCTCTTGGTATTGCCGTCATTAGTTGCAAGAGGAAATGAAGACCTCAGTTTCTGACCCAATAACTCAGCACAGAAAGCATCAAAAGAACTGAACATAGAATTCATGGTCTCTTCAGGAAAATCTTGATCGCCCCAAATTCAAAGTAGCAGAAGACCCTTTCAAAGCTACCGAGCAAGATTCTAGCTAGTTTGCTTTTCTTGCTGTGTTTAGGTATTTGAAGAGGAGCAATTTCAAGAAAAATATATACAAGGAAGGAGGCTTGGTATTCTTTGGAGAGCGGGGAACCTTTTTAACTTCCAAGTTGTTTCGTTTGCGCGTAGGATTGGGTTGGGGCTCGAAAGCGTGTTAGAGAGAGGTGAGGACAGCTTCTTGTGGGGGGCAGCGAGAGGAGACAAACTGGCCATGTTTACCGATCAAAGGCACGTACGTGACTTGTCAAAGTATGTTTGCTTGCGTTGGAGTTGGAAATGCTTAACTCCCGCAATCTCGATTCTCAAATTTTCTTTTGACCTGGAAAACATAAAAGATGAAAATATGCCCTTGCCACAATAAAAAATAAAATTATTGTTGTTGTTTGGAGGACACCATTGCTTCCAAGTCACCATAATTTTCAGGTTTCATTCGGGACAAGTCTGTTAGAGTTGAGAAGATGAACACCAATATTGATGATCAATGAAGAACAGAGAGAGGGACGAAGAGAGAGTACAGAGGAAAAGAGAGGGAAATGAAAAGTTTGAATAACTCTGTTTTTCTGTTTTTATTCAACATGATATCTGCGTGTGTAGTACAACAGGTATATATAGCACCTTCATATACCATGCATTACACATGTCCTACACAATACGTATATATGTATTTATACTCTAACATCCCCCCTCAATCTCTAGCTTTGATAAACAAAGCATGAGATTGCAACAATGAAAATGAAATACATGAGTACTTAATTCTTTTGACAAACAATATGTAAACGAGAGAAGAGAAGGAATTTCATTAGTCTATTTCTTGACCTGAATTTCATTTGTCTCTATAAGACTTTGAGAAGAGAGGGATGAGAAGAAGGAAATGGGAGGTAAGAGAGGTGATAGAATGGGTTTGAATTTCTTTTGTCTTCTTCAGTTTTTCTGAAGTTTTTCATTTGGTGATGAATTTCTTAATCTGTGTAAGAATTCATGTTCTTCTTCTTCTTCTTCTTCTTCTTCTTTTGCATTAGATTAAGTTTTTCTTAATCTTTTTTTTTTTTTTCATTTTCATTTTCATTTTCATTTTCATTTTCATGTTTTTTTTTCTTTTTTCCAGCTAATCAAAACAAAACGGCAGCACACTACGAACACACCATACAAATCACAAAAAAAAAAAAAATAGGGTTTCGACTTATGCCATTCACAGCAGCCGCCTTAGCCCTTCTCTGCCAAATTTCTTCACGTCAGTCATCTTGCCTTAACACTTGACTCACCGCATTGACGCAAAATGGAAGACGATGCGGGAGAGAAATCGAGCATAGTGATCGGCCTCATAGAGAGCAGAGCCAAAGAGGTTGGAATGGTTGCTTTGGATTTAAGGTGAGCCTCCCTGCATCTTTCTCAGTAAAGTGAAAGTAGCAGCTCGTAAAAAACTAAAAAACTTTTCTCCAATTTTATGATCCTGTGGTGGTCGTTGTTCCTCCTCCTTCTCCTTCTCCATTTATGTATTGATTTTGAGAAGATTCTTAGATTACGCCGGGATCTTGCAGGATGCCTGAGAGGATACACGATCAGTCTGCCTTTGTGCGCGTTACTTATTCGACGATATACCTCAATGAAATCACGCAAAAACTCTTCAACCAGAGCTAGTGATTGAAGGAAAAACAGAGCATCCGCTGGAGACTGGCTGTAATATTGATGCATCTAACCAGCTTCTCCTGCTGCTGAACGAGCTCGTCTTCTCACTTTTGCTACTAGCGGCTCTCTGAATTTTGAATCTAGAACAGAAGAAACAGATTTGACGGAGTTTTTTTTTTTTTTTTTTTTTTTTGAATAATGCATGAGGATTAGATTGCGGAAGCAGAGAATTGGATCATTTAATTCTTTTGCGTAAGCATGCTAGCTCTGATACCATGTTAGAGTTGAGAAGATGAACACCAATATTGATGATCAATGAAGAACAGAGAGAGGGACGAAGAGAGAGAACAGAGGAAAAGAGAGGGAAATGAAAAGTTTGAATAACTCTGTTTTTCTGTTTTTATTCAACATGATATCTGCGTGTGTAGTACAACAGGTATATATAGCACCTTCATATACCATGCATTACACATGTCCTACACAATACGTATATATGTATTTATACTCTAACAAAGTCTAGGTTATACTCTAGGGAAGTTGACTTGGTCTAATTTTAGAAAAAAATATTTTTTATTTTATAAGACAATAAATTAATAATATATCATTTAAAAAATTAATACAAAGAAAAGTTAATAGGTTTTAATTAGATTTTGACCCTTTTATAGGGTCATCAGGTCTTGGATTAACTTAGATTTTTCACCAAAATAATATATTTATTTATTTTTGTTAAAACTTGGCCATAACTAAATATCAAACTACATGTCAACCTGTTGAGTCAAGTTATAAAACACTGTTATTATTATTGGGTAAACATCAATAAATTAATATTTTATTTATATCCACGTATACTTATCAATAATTATGTTGATATTATCAAAAATATAATGTTATAAAATGTACATCTTTAAATATACATCTTTAGTTTCCAAAAAATACAACTAGCTTAAGAGTAAGTTTTATGTAATGGATTTATGTATTAGATAATCGGTTAATTTTTTTAGTTTTAATAATTTGATTTATTTTTTATAATCAAGGTGTTTGGTAGCTTATACCTGGTGGCTAGTAGGTCAACACTTCTAGGTTTTAAGTGTGTGTTTTTTAATGTAGACTCAATGGGAAATTAGATATCGTAAAATAGATTTTTTTTTCCTTTTATTTCCATTGTACCGAAAAAAGCATTTAGTTATTATTATTAGGACTAATGCTAATTTATCCACCTCAAACATTTTTGGTGAGTATATTTCTACTTTGATATATAGTGATGACTAGTGATGGTTTGAGAGTGTTGTTGAAGTTGTTTTTTTATTCAGAAATATATTAAAAAAATATTTTTTTTTAAAAAAATATTTTTGATATCAACACATCAAAATACTCTAAAATATAAAAAATAATGTAAAATAAAAATAAAAAATCTTCAAAAAATTTTAAATGTGCTTTTGAAACTCAGTGCTAAACAAGTCCATAATTTCTTTTATTGATTTGCATTTGAAATGCTTTTATGGGCAAAGAGATGAAATAGTATCAATCAAACAACAAGAAATTAAAAATTGTGAATCTTCCTAACTTGATTAATTTTAATTTTCTAAAGAGATGTAAACTTAAAATTCCAAGAAAATTTGAATAAAAAACAATAGGTGACATAATTATTAAACTTGATTACCTAGCCAGGTTTTTTTATTCTAATCGAGTTCGAGAATAACTCAGTAAAATTTAATAACTCAATGGATCAATCTATGATAAAAGAAAAAAAAACCTGAATAAAGTATAGGAACTTAGGATTTAAAAAAAATCTTATAAAAAATAGCATCAATTGAGATTTAAGAAGAATTATTCAAAACATTTTATTACATTCAACTATCGTGGTGAGACTAATACTATGTTGAACTGTCTCTCTAGTTCGAAACTTAAAAATAATCTCAAAGAACATAATGCAATCCATCCAAGAATGTAACAAGTGCTGGTGATACATGTTGCTCTTTATTATGAGTCCATGGCATCATTGATGGCTTGTTGTCACCATTCTTGGTCTTGCTTGCATGGTCGCCTATCTTTTCCGAGTTTCAACTACTTTTCTATGTGCCCTCTCTCTGTTTATTATTTTTTTTTTATTAACATGATACTCTGTATCGGTTTATATATATCTTAACTGATCTCACGGATCCTAAAATTATTGACTATATAAACTTTTAATAACTTTCATATTAACAACCACAAAATACGAACTTGAGATTATATGAAGAGTAAACCCATTAATCTCAAACTCTTACTTTACCTAGTGTTAAAAAATCATCTCACTTAAAAGTTTTAACTGATAGGTAAGACTCCAGAATATAAATTATATTATTCTCTAAAACACCTCATTAAGTAAAAGCTTTTTGAACTTGAAACTTACACATGCTCACATTACCTTGTGCTAGATTTTTTATCAAATAAAATAGGGATAATGAGATTTGAACTTGTGACCGCTGGGTTAACAAGGCTCTAATATCATATTAAGGAATTATCGCAACTAAAAACTCAAGTTAGTAGGTAAGATCCCAGAATATAATTTGTATTATACTTTAATATATTTTCTCAAGTAAAAACTTTTTGGCCTTGAAACTTGCATAAACTTACACTATTTTGTGCTTGATTTTTTTTAAAAAAAGATGAGGGTAATGAGATTTAAACTCTTGATTATTAAGTCAATAAGACTTTAATAACATATTAATGAACTATCTTATTTAAAAAATTAAATTGATAAATGAGAGATTTTATAATATAATTTATATTATTTTTTAACACCTCTTATCTCTTTAATCGTGGAATAGAGAAGAGGCACCCCATATTCATCAGCAAAATCATCAGCACATCATCAGCACAAGTTGCACCGACTGAATCAAATAAAAAGACGACATTATGTCACAAAAGGCTACCAGTTCTTGATACGAAACTCAATGTATGACAGAAGACTGGCATTATGGGACCTTATTCTATTGAAGGATCCTTGACCGAAAGAAAAAAGATTTGTTGACTTTAAAAGTAAGGTCAGTCGTCATGTACTTTAGATGTCCTTTATTTAATTTCTTACCAAACACTCTTTCTTATTCCTGAATCACTTGGGAAATTTCCTTGAATGAACTCCCTGGCATGGCAAGCACATGGTTGCCAACTCCCGTAGCTACTTAGATCAACCTCCGTTTACTTTTATTCTTTTAGGGTTTAAAAAATTTCCCACTTGGATATAATCAAGCGTGATTTAACCAGAAGAAACTACGAAAAATTGCTCGTACTTGAAGATCAATAGAGATCATACGTGAAAAAATAATTAATCTGCTGTGTCTTTGTAGCTTAAAAAGCATTTTGACTTTCAGAATTCCTCTCATACTAACACGGTTCTTCAGACGCTTCATTCAATCCCAAACAAAGATGCAGTGTTCATCTAAGAGAGTTGACGAAGGAGCTGCGGCCATGATGCAGTCCCTCTTTTCTTTTTTCTTTTTTATGCTTTTCTATTTTTAATATCAGAACTTCGAATTCTACAAGAGGAAAGGATGTAAAAATTATTTTTTCTTGGGTATTTTACGAAATTCAAAGCTACCTCGAAATCCCAATTTAGTTATATATATATATATATATATATATATATATATATATATATATATATATATATATATAATTATTTTTTCTTGGGTATTTTACAAAATTCAAAGCTACCTTGAAATCCCAATTTAGTTATAAATAGATAGATAGATATGTACACACACAAAAACTCTTTATTGATGAGCATGTTTTTGCACTAAAATGACCTTAACATTAACAAAAAGACTTGATTGTGTTTTTTTTAAGAAAATGTGTAATTGATAAAATATACAAGTTTTTGGCCACTTGATTTCTTTGTTTTTTTCAATTTAATTTTTTTAATGTTTTATTAATAAAGAGTTGGGCATGTTGATTTGCTTTAGTTGGTTTGGTATGGGATCAGAAAACATATGGGATGCTCAATCGATGTTAAATCTTATTTTATTTTTTAAAAAAATCTTTAGATCGACAGGTGAGAGAGAATTTATTAAAAATAAATACAAAAAGAATAATATATTATTAACATATACAATTCTTGGGTTTTTTTATTAAACACTTATCAATTTTTTAAAAATTTGAATTTAATAATTTTTTTAATAGTAATAAAAAAAAAAAGGTGCACCATCCCGCTAGGAGAGTCAAGCTAATTAACTTGTAAAGTATAAACATGAGAGAGAAAGAGGCACACCAAGCATGTTTATATAATAAAACAAATAAATAATATATCATCGTAGTCATTATTATATTTATATTTATATTTTATAGCTCTCTTTACAGTTAATAAAAGAAAAAAACAATTATAGGCCCTAAATTTACATGACATAAACACGGCCTCGAGCTCAAGCAAAACCATCACGCTTCCCAACTGCCAGCATGTCAACAACCGAGCCACCCTCCCCGTTCATCATTGAAATCCACGTGCGACGGATCCGAAAGCAAAATTAAATTCCATTAACTTTGTAAGCCCTCCACCGCTATATAAAGAGCCCGAAAACTTTGAAAAACGAGGGTCACAAAACTCAAGAAACAGAATTTCCTTACACGTCTCGTAGAGGTAGAATCCGGCGAGAACGACTCGTCGGATTTCGCCCGTTTGAAGCCTCAAATCTCATCTTTACACGAATCCCACATATAAAAATAAAAACCCATCAAGGAAACATGAAGGGTCCGTGCACTCTTGTAGCTTCTGTACTTACTGCCTCCACTGTAGCTTTATCGTCGTCGACATCATCAGCCCCCCCATCTTCTCTTGTGGTTGAGGTTGTTTTTCCATCTTTTTTGGGTATAAAATAGCGTAACATTTGACGGTTAACTTGAAGTGGCTGATTTTTTGTTGTTGTTTTGAAGGGTTCATCAAGATCTTCTTCAAGGGGGAAAAATGGCGTGTCAGATAAGGAGAAATTTGCGCCAAGATTTGATGGGCTAAGGTTTATCGAGACCCTTGTCACGGCTCACAGATAATAACTGAGTTAGCCATTAATTATCGCTGTTAGTTGTTATTTTGAGGGATTAAGATGTGATTAAAGAGAATTTTTTTGTGTGTGGAATGGTATTTACCTGGTGATTTCGTGTTCTCTCTTTAATGTGAATGTACTCTGGTTATTTTGGATTTTTTATTTATTTTGTAATATGACTTTTAACTATTCTGATTTTGTACAAGAAGAATCAATTGGTGGATCTTGCGAGAGTTAATGATGTTATTATCGCCGTCGTTGTTTTGGGGTCAATCGGGTGTTGCCTGACATTGATTTGTTGTGCATGGGAAACAGCTACCTGGGGGGGTTGGGTTGTGCTGCGTGTTTTAAAGAGAGTTGGTTGTTAGATTTTATTTTTTTGTTTATGAGTTGTAAAGATTAGCTGTCTGTGAAATGATGCTTTAAAGGTGAAGAAGGTAGGGTAGATTAATTCACTGTTGAGGATTTTTCGAAATTGTTTTTAGTTGAATTAAAATAATATATATTTTTTAAGAGTATATTAAAATATTTTATTTAAAATTCTTTTTTTTTTTTGTTTTTTCAAAAGGAATTGAAATATAGGGTCAAACACATTCTATGGTTTGAAATGATCGATTGATGCTGGAAACATTGTTGTACCGTGTTCCCAGGTGTTTGACGTTTCTGTTCATCGTGATGGGAAGTGTTTTAAAAATATTCTAGGAGGGAGGCCAATAGCCCAATAATATGTTTGAAAAATATATTAAATTGATGTTTCTTATATTAGTTCTAATGTGTTAAATAAAGTGAAGGGACGAAGGAATTAGTTTGAGATAAAATTTTATAAAGAATTTTTTAATATATTTATATTTATTATGTTAAAATTTTAGAGTAATTTTTATTTTCATAATATTATATATGTTTATAATTTATTTAGAAAAATTATTTTATTTTATCTTATTTTAAATTAAATTTTATAATTTTAAATAATATATTTTTAAATTATAATTTTTTAATTCGCGTATATATATATATTAAAATTCTGAAAGTACACATCCAAACATTTAGAAACTAAAATATTTTAATTAAAAAACCAAATTTACAAACTTGAGTACCTAAACAGTTAGGAGTTTCCTCTAATAAAAAAAAAAAAGGTAGGTGTGGACGAGAAGAGGAATATACTAAGCTGAGATCAAACAGTCTAGTGATGGGTTCGTGGCGGTGTTTAGTGGTGGTGCTTAGCCCATCACTGTTAACAGTTCTTCCTTCTTACACAAACCTTAACAAAAGTGGTGGCCACGAATGGTAGATCCTTCATTTGGTAGATGGAAGGAACTATAATTGTTTGGTTTGAAAGAAAGTAATTGATGGTTAGGTACCACTTGTTGTCTGCCTTCTTCAGGACTCTGTGAATGAGCTTCATATATTTTTGTTTAAATATATATACTCAAATAATATTTTTATTTTTAAAAAAATTATTCAAAATTGAAAACACACAAAAAATTAATTTAAAATAAAAAAATAAAATTTTCAAATGTTTTCTCAAAGAACCCTTTTGTTGTTATTAAGTGTCAGTTTTGAAGGTTGATTGAAGCTATTTTTTATATCGTATATTAAAATTATTTAAATATATATATATATATATATATATATATATATATATATATAATTTAAAATAAAAGTAAAAATATTTACAAATATTTTTGAAATGCAATGTTAAAATACTAAATCTAACGACTAGTGCCAAATAGAAACTGATTTAGAGTTGATTCTATTTCATGAATGTGACTTGGAAGATATTTTAAAAAATAAATAAAACAATGCTATTTTGATTATTATTATTATTTAAAAAAAAGAAAGAAAAAGAATGCTTGCAATTTGAATGAACAGACATAGGCTCCGCTATGGTGCGAGTGTATTCCACACGACATCCGGTGCAGCTCACTGGGATTGAACTCGTTTTCTTAAAAATCAGCCGCGCGTCTAGCCCCGTACGTGCCCCATGAAAGGTTCAGGCCATTGCTGATGTCCCCTCACAAGTTTGTGGTCTCTATTAAAATAATGCATGCAAACATGCTTAATTGTTGATGCTGCCAGGTTGACTATAGAATTTTCAGAGTTTGAAAAGGAGTTTATATATATACCAAGCAAAATAATCTTTGTCTCGTCGTGGATGATATTATATTTTTTTAAATATAAAAAATATTAATTATATGAATTTTTTTATTGTGTTATAAATTTAGTCAAAATAATAAATTTATATATAAATCATGTGAAGTGTGAGTTTCTTATAAAATATATGAATTTTAAATCGTTATAAATTTATCTATTTAGTAATTTTTTATGAAATAATCAACATTAATTTATCATCATCATTAAAGAAGCAAGAAGATTTGGATATTTGAATTATTAAATCAACTGTATTAAGATTAGTTTATTTGATAATTCAATTTCAACTAAACAAAAACAAAATATAAATTGTGAAAATATCTGTAATAATAAAATAACAAAAATAATTAATTAATTTTTTATCAACAAAAAGTGAAAAATATAAATTGAAAATTCATCTCCACGTTATTTTCATTATCATTGCTATAATAGTTAAAATTATTATTCATATTATTATTAAAACAATTAAAATAAATAAATTCCCTGAAAAATCATTAAAAAAAAGATTTTTATAAACAAACAATTAAAAACATCACAAAAAATATTATTATCATTGTGCAAATAGTAAAATTATAAAAATCATCTGATCCAGATAACAAATAAAAATAAAAGAAAATACAAAAAAAATGAATAAAAGAAAAAAGAGAGCAATATTAATTTTAAAATGATTATCAACATAAATTAAAATTTCATGACTGAATCGATTAAAATTAAAACACAAATAAAAAAATTAAAATTAAAAGCATAGATGCATAGATACGAGTAAAAAATAAATATTATTCAATAATTAAAAAAAACTAAATGAATTAATATTAAATAAAAATTTACAACAATCAAATAACAAATATAAACAATTAAATTTCTTTCGATAAAAAAACAAGAGCATAAACTGAAAATTCATCCTCATATTATTGTTATAATCATTGTTATAACAGTTAAAATTATTATCAATATTATTTTCAAAAAAATTGAAATTATTAAATCGACATGAAAAATCATTAAAAAAAAGCAAAATATTTTTCTAAGAAAATAATAAAACATTATTGTTATTATTGCGCAAATAATAAAATTATAAAAATCATCTAACTCAAAGAACAAATAAAAATAAAAGAAAACAAAACAAACAATAGATAAAGGGAAAAAGGGAGCAAAATTTATTATTTCTATCATTATAAAAAAATAAAAATTATCAAATTATACAAAGGAAAAAAATAAAAAAAACATAAACAAAATAGCAAGAAAGAAAAACAAATAAAATATTATTATTATTATTATTATTATTATTATTATTATTATTATTATTATTATTTTGAAAGAAAAAATAAAAAACAAAAGATCACACAAAAAAATAAAATAAAATAAAAATTATTATTGTTAAAATAACAAAAATTAACAAATTATCCTGAGAGGAAAAAAACAAAAAAAAAAAACATTAACAAAAGAGTAAGCAAGAAAAACCATTAAAGCATTATTATTATTATTATTATTATTATTATTATTATTATTGTGTTAATAATAAAAAAATAAAATAAATGAAAAACTAAAAAAATCATCAAAACTTTAACAAAAAATATAAAAAAAAATCTCAGATAAAAAAGTCATATGATGTAAGAAAAAAAAAAAAACAGAGCAAAATATTATTATAACAATCAAAATGATTATTAATATTATTATCAAAACAATTGAAATAATTAAATTGATCTGAAAAATCATTAAAAAAAACTAAATATTTTGATAAGAAAAATACAAAAAGGAATAAAAAACTAAAAGAAAGAATAAAAGGAGAAAAATTATTAAAAAAATTAAAGGATTTATAGGAAAACAATAAAAAAACTAATCACTAAAATTATCATTATCATTGCGTAAATAATAAAATAATAAAAATCATTTAATCCAAAAAACAAATTATAATAAAAGAAAACCAAAAAAATTGAATAAAGAGAAAAAGGAAGCAATATTAATTTTAAAATGATTGCCAATAAAAATTCAAATTTCAAAATTGAACCGATTAAAAAAAATCCAAAAAAATAAATTAAAAGCATAGATGCATAAATATGAATAAAAAAATAAACATAATCAAACAATTTTAAAAAAACCAAATGGATTAATATAAAATAAAAAAATCAAACGAATAAGGGCTGAAATGAAAAATAAAATATATAATTAATTCTAACTGAAGGATAAAATTGAAAAAAAAAATCTTGGGACCAAAATAAATAAATAAATAAATGACTATTATAATAGTTAAAATTATTATCAATATCACTATCAGAACAATTTAAATAATTAAATTGACCTGGAAAATCATTACAAAAAAGAAAAATATTTGTATAAAAAATAATTAAAAAATAATCATTAAAATTGTCATTATTGTTGCATAAATAGCAAAATCATAAAAATCATTTAATGAAAAGAACAAATTAAAATAACAGGAAAAAAAAGGAAGAAATGTGCAATATCAATTTAAAACTAATTATCAACACAAATTAAAATTTCAGAATTGAATCGATCAAAAATAAATAAATAAAAAGGATAAAAATTAAAACATAGATGCATAAATATCAATAAAAAATAAACATTAAAAAAACGAATTAATACCAAATAAAAAACTAAAAGAATAAGGACCGAAATGAAAAATAATATATATAAAATTAATTCCAATCAAAGGATAAAATTGAAACAAAAAACAATTGGAGGACCAAAAATAAATAATGAAAATTATTGCCATTTTATAAAAAAAATCAGAAGAAGAGGGACTGAATCAAACTTTGTATATATTACCAATTTCAATTGGAGGACCAAATTAAAGAATTCAAAATATTTGTACTAGAAAAATTGAAGGAATAAAAAATAAATAAAAAATCAAAAGTATAAGGGCTGAAATCAAAACTTCCTATATAATCAGTTTTAATTGAAGGGCACAATTTGAAAATAAAAAAACTTTAATTTCAATAAATCAGTAAGAAAAACGAAATGAAAACATAAGGGACCAAAATGAACTTATCACCAACATCAGGGACCGGACCTGACTTTGGGGAGGCAGGAGAGAGAAAAGCGGCGGCCGATGAAAAACCGTCCACCGCCAATTACCTTGACATCTATGACCGGACCGCGTTGCAACGGAAGATAGAGGACCCTTCGGCGCATCTTCTGGTACGGCAAAAGGTAATATTTTACTGCGGAACGAAGCCGCACGTGCTGCCTAAGGGGCGCGTAAGCGTCGAACGCTGCTGGCGCGTCACTCGGACGAGCCAGCAGTTAATAAAAAAAAAATATTAGCCAATTACCAAGAAGCCCCTGTCCCCACTGATATTTATCAAAAAACAGTAATGGAAAGGACGCAGCTGCCCCCATTCACTGTGCGCTATTTTATCGTTTAAGGGGTTTTTTTTGTCTGTGCATTGTGCAAATAAAATGGAAAAACCGGTGATGCCCTTGGTTCCTGTGCATTATTTTATTTTTTTCGGGGGGCTTTTTCGTTAATACATTGTTCAAAACCGGGAAAAAAAATGCGGACGGACTCGCGCGACGCACAGATAAAAATGTCCAGTGAACTGGGCATTGTGTGTGTGCGCACAGTGAGTCGGTGTACAGGAAAACAGCCACAACTTTTATTTTATATATATATATATATATATATATATATATGATTTTATTGTTTTTAATTTTTAGATTATATTTATATTCTGATATCAAAATAATTTTTTTATTTTAATAAATTTTTAAACAAAATATATTTTATAAAATAATTATAATCATACTATTAAATTAGACACTAAAATTATTAGTTGAAACATATAATTGATGCCACTTGATTGATTTTGTTAGATTTTTACAGCATGTTTAGTATTGTAATAATAATTGTTTTTAATGTGTTTTTCAGTTTAAATATATCAAAATAATTCTATTTTTTAAATTTATTTTTGACACTTACATATCAAAATAATTTTAAAAAATAAATAGATTTTTTTATTTATTTCTGGTGATAGATTTTTTTCTTTTTCTTTTTTTTTTTGGTAGATGAAAGAATCTATAATAGTTTGGTGAGATTGATTAAAGAGTAATAGATGGTTGGTTGTAGCATGCTTGTGTTGCCTACTAAAGGAGTACAAAGTGCATGTGTTTGGAGTTTGGTTGATTTTGTTTTGTACTGTATTTTTTTTTTTTTTAAAATTTTTTGTTGATATCAGTATATGAAAATTATCTAAAAATATTAATTTTTTAATTTAAAGTAGAACATAAAAATAAAAAAAATATTTTTTTTTTCAAAAATATTTTTAAAATACAATGATAAACACCCCATAAATAATATATCATTTAATTTATGCGATTAAGGAAACTGAAGAACAAAGAAAGTCTATTTCAATAAGAAGGACCTAAATTTCATCTTATCATAAAAAAAATGGTATTTTCTTGTGAGGATTTAAATTCCATGTTCAGTTGAAGTTTCGACTTTCGAATCCTTTTATGAGTTTAAGGTGGGTTTAATTTAAGGATGGACTAATTTAACGGTTCATTATTATTATTTTTATATATAATCTATATTATAAATCTCTCTCTCTCTCTCTCTCTCTCTCGCTAAAAATATAGCATTTCTCATTATTTGTGATTAAATAAGCACTCGATTAAATCTTTGGTGTTTGGATTATATGATAACAAAATGTAAAATCTGCTTTTAAGAGACTTGCTGTGATACCAAAGAATTTACAATTTATATAGTAGGTTTTAAATTTGAATAAGAATATATTTTCTTTGTAATAACTTGTAATAATCGTGGTTTTACTTGCATAATTAAATCCATAAAATATGTTTTCTGAGAATGAGATTTTCTCGTATCAATTTTTTTATATATAAAATCTACCCAACATTGCTATAAATTTCTTATCTAATACATATTATAATAGTCATCAAACCTAACAAATGAATAAAGTGATATTGTAATCCTTTGTTCATGAACTTGAACTAAATTATAATTATTTTTTAAATCCCTGTAAATTTATATATATATATATGAAGTGACATAACCATTATTTTTTTTGTGAAAAAGATCATTTAATAGTCATTGTCAATAAAACGAAAATGGATGATTTTAGTTCCAATTATTTTGCAATTATACAATAAGATAGGTTGGAAAATTACTGCTATATACTGATATGAACAGGTCAAAATTTCCAGGCTGGGATCTTCATTAAAATCACAGTTGCATTCGTGCCTCCAGTATATGGCTTGATATTTGAAGTCGCACATCTAGCCCCAATGGCCCATGAAAGGTTCAGGCCATAGCTGATGTCCTCTGGCAAGCTTGTGGTCTCTGTTAAATTGCCACTACATGAACTAATCATGCCTGTGACCCTCATTATTCAATGGCCTTTTTTAAAAGACAACTATTGACCTCAATTATTATTATTATTATTATTAATGGCTAAAAATCTGAGGGTAAGAGAAGTTGTTCGGTTCTTGGCCGTCATAATTATTATAAATTATATATATAAACAAAATCAAGGATTTTTGGCCCTTTGTTTGCTTACTCTTCAACTTTGATTTTTATGTCTAAATTTTTTTCATTTTTCATTTTCTTTTATTTTTGAAATAGAAAAAAATAAAAGTAAAATCAAAGAGGAAAATCAATAATTTTAAAAATAATGCATTAAAAACTAAACATGTTGAAAAAAACATTTAAAATTTGAACCCTTTTAACACGATATTGAAAAATACTAAAAATACCACAAATACATCAAAAACATATTTTTTTTGGTTTTTTATTTTTTCAAAATACTTCAGAAATAGGTTCAAAATTAGATAAAAGCTTAGGGTT
Source organism: Salix dunnii (assembly GCA_015731905.1). NCBI lineage: Eukaryota > Viridiplantae > Streptophyta > Magnoliopsida > Malpighiales > Salicaceae > Salix > Salix dunnii. Next base: position 34,049,186 of record CM027674.1, on the reverse strand, counting down.
ATCATCTTTTTATTTAATTTGTTCTTCATTATCAAGTATTATCATAAAGATCTTCGAATAATATCGCGGGGATATTTGTTTTAGCTATGGCAAACATTGATTTTTTGAGTTGATCATTGTCAAGAAAATTATGTTTGATTTATTTATTTTTATTATATTTTTTGTACATGTTATTAAATTAACCAGTTTATTGAACATGGTTGAATTAATGATCCGAGTTTTTATATATTTTTATTTTTATTGCTTATTTAAAAATACTTGTGTTCCTTAAGATTTTTTTTTTTACTAGAAAAAAATTAGCTTGGCTTGAGGCTAGCTTAAACCACCAATCTAGTGTTTTTTAAAAGAATTTTTTTTTTCAAAAATAAAAATAAACATGTGTAATTATTTCCCTTGTACCTCCTCTGAATTAATCAATCTCTAAATTGGCCCAACAACTATGATTAACATGGTTAAACTGAAGCATAGGTTAGCTGCTTGTCATGAAATGATTATATATATATATATATATATATATATATATATATATATATATATATATATATATATATATATCAAATTGTGATTTATTTAATAATTATAAAAGATTATCCTAATAATATAGTTCAAAATCCACTAAATCTTGTGAGGAATCATCACTCCATAAACAGAGGTAAATCAAAGACTAATTAGAATAACATCCACTCAATTATTTTTTAGCAATCAATGTTGTCGGTCACAGCAGTGGAAGGTGTCAACTCTTGAATTATTAACTTGAATCTTGCAAGTTGCCTAGGAAAACTGTGGATTTTTGCTTAGAACTAGAAGAAGAAAAGTTTTTTAAAAAAATATCGCAGCATCCATGAATTGATGGATGACAATTTGGCCATGTTATTTATTATTTGTTTAATATAAAGAATATTTAAACAAGGTTAATGTTTTTAGTAGAAAAAAATTTAAAACTATACGGGGATTAATTTATTATGACTGGATATATTTCATGTTTGACTGGTTCAAAAACAACTTAGACGACTAGTAAAAGTATAGCTGGATTTAAAATAAATATTTAAATTAATATTTTTATAAAAATATTGAGACAATTATATATTATATTGAGTAGTGTCAATTCAAATTAACCCTGATAATCTGTATGTCAGGTAATGAGATCATAATAACCTTAAATCAAAATAAATTATACAATTTAATTTCCAAGAAATTCAATGATGAAAGATACAATTGAAAAAAAATAATTAAAAAAACGATCTGAATCAATTCAGTTAACCTACTAAACTTGCGGCTTCAATTACCATGATAACTTAATAGAAAGTGAATTGATCCAAATTATAAAGTTTAATTCTTAATAAATCTAAATGATTTATTAAAAATTAATTAAAAATAAAAAAAAAACTTGAGTCAATGGAGTTAACTTGCTTAATTCGTAATTTGAATAACATGATGGAGATAATCTCATAGAAACCTAAAATAAATTATGAAATCTAATTTTCAATTAATATAATACATAATGATGAATGAAAAAAATCAATTAAAAAAAAAATAACTTGAATCAATCGATTAAACTTGCAGTAAATATTAGAAATTTGGAATAATCTGTTAAAAATTAAACTATGAAAAATATAAAATTTATTTTTTAATAAATTTAAATTCAATATAAAATATTAAATTGAAATTAAATATAAATACTCGAAATGATTGTGTTCTTGTGAAGAAGTGTCCAATAAAAATCTTCTTCTCTTATAGTTTTTTTATATTTAATATCGCCCTCATTTCTCTACCGTCAATTTCATAATTTTCCTATACAATAAAATGTGACTGAAAGCAACATTCGAAAAAATGTGGGCAGTTGCAGGCAGAACCTGTAAGACCCACAAGCCAAAAGATGACACACTTCACTGTCGTTTCTGCCACATGAAAAAACCCTTCGAAAAAATCTATCACTGTAATCATTAAGGACCTCAAATTCATAGTATATTCTTATTGAATCACAATAATCATGCATCCATGGTGGGTCCAAATTTTCATGTCAATTACAGACCGTGAAACCAATCTCAAGGTGTTTGGTGATTTGGAAGTGACCATTGCCAGTACCATGATGCCATGTGTCATGGCACTTGTCACTATGCAAATGCTACAAATGCCCATGTCTTTGGTCACGGAATATGCAGTGAATCACTCATTCATTTCTAAACTTAGTAGACCTTAGGCCACTCTTTATCATTCTAGTAACAAACTTCTCTTGTCGATCTTGTAAGTTGTTGATTTGTTTACGTTTGCGTATGTTTCTGATTTTGTTAACAACTTTTTGAGATTTTTAATGAGTTGGTTTTCTTATGGTTTCACAACAAAATCAAAGTCTAGAGATTTTCTTGCTAGCTGGTTATTGTTTGATTCACTAAGGTTGTAACTTGTATGATGGCTAGTACTATATATTTTGATCATTCTCTGGCCTTAGTGTCACCATTTTTTACTTCTTTGTCATTCTTTCAGGTTTAAATCTCTTAGCTTGATCAATTTGCAACCTTTTTTTTTCGAGCACCCTTCCCCAGAATTGTTTTGACAGGATTTTGGTTTTTGTTTTTTGGTTTGGATTAGCAGAGCAAGAGAGGAGAACCATGGCAAGCGTGACTGCTTCACACTTTGTGTCAAGGAGCTCATATGTGAGCAGTCAAGGATCAGAAACAACGGCAAATTTTGGTCAAATAGGGTTAAAGAGCCAAAGCATGACTCACAATGGTTTAAGGTCACTGAACATGGTGGACAAGCTGCAATTTAGGACTCAATCATTTGCAAAGAAGTCTGTCAAAAAGGCCCACGCTACTGGGAGTGACACTTATGGAAAAATTGTTTGTCAACAAGGAGGAATGGATTTGGTCTTTGTTGCCACTGAGGTTGCTCCTTGGAGCAAAACTGGTGGTCTTGGTGATGTTCTTGGTGGACTTCCCCCAGCAATGGCTGTGAGTAGAGGGTTTCTGATACTTAGTTTCATCTTTGAAAAATGTCAGGCACGGCTTGTGTTTGATCAATTTTTACTGTGGTATTGTTGTGCAGGCAAGAGGCCACCGGGTTATGACAATCTCTCCACGATTTGACCAGTACAAAGATGCTTGGGACACTAGTGTAGAGGTGCAGGTAATATGTCATAGTTCTACTGTGTCTAAGAGGGTTAATCTTTACTTTCTGTGCTTTGTTTCCTTGCCTGTGAAGATGGTAATTTTTGAGGATGTTTACTAAAACGATGAGCTTCTTATGGGCAGATTCAAGTTGGAAACAGGGTTGAAACTGTTCGGTACTTCCACTGCTACAAGCGTGGAGTTGATCGCGTGTTTGTGGATCATCCCATGTTCCTAGAGAAGGTTTAAATTTCTGCTGATTGCTGAATCTTGTGTCTAAAGGCTATAGTTGCAAATTCAGATATTTGGTTGTGTTTTTTCTTGTTTTCTGTTTCTGATTCTAAATTAACTGGATGTTTAAGGTATGGGGCAAAACTGGTTCCAAAATCTATGGTCCTACAGCTGGAGAGGATTACCAGGATAATCTACTGCGGTTCAGCTTGTTCTGCCTGGTAATTTTCCTTTCCTTTTCATTTCATGTGCTTTAATGTAACTTGAAATCGTTGCATCTTGAGAAATTATCAGAAGTTTAGAAAATGGTGAAAACAGAAAATGTTTTTCGTCTGAATCCTCTAGCTCTAGTTCATACACTTCATGGTTACAATGTTTCATAACTTGCATTATAAATATAAACTAGCGCCATATCTTTCATATTTTGTCTTGTTAAGCTGTGTAGAAGCTGCATAACGTGTTTTCTAGTACAAACCTTCACCCAAGTAGACTGACTATGTGCAAGGTTTCTTACACTACTAAGTGATTAACAGCGAGTTAAATGAATTGCAGAACAAAATTCATGGTATTGTCCACCCAGTAATGGTAGTTGATCAGCATAGTTATTCTGATAATTTTTGTTTCAATGGATAGGTAAGCATATTGTAAATGAATTCATTTGACTGTTTTTTAGGCTGCTCTTGAAGCACCAAGGGTTCTGAGCTTGAACAGCAGCAAACATTTCTCTGGACCATATGGTGCGTACCTCTTTAGGAAGTTGTGGGAATTAATTTTCCTATGGAGAAATTTCTCCAATTCATGTTCTTGTCTCACATAATGCAGGAGAGGATGTTGTATTTGTTGCCAATGATTGGCACACTGGTATCCTTCCATGTTACTTGAAATCAATGTACCAATCCAAGGGAGTTTACATGAATGCAAAGGTATGGCCATTGAATTGAGACATTTAGAGTTCTGCTTGGCTTGGATTTCTGACTGCACAGTAGCTGACATTGTTGTTGTCTATTCAATCATGACAGGTTGTCTTGTGCATCCATAACATTGCTTACCAGGGCAGATTTGCCTTCTCAGATTTCTCACTCCTAAACTTGCCAGATGAGTACAAGAGCTCTTTTGACTTCAAGGATGGGTGAGGATTTTTAGCAGATGAAGTTTTCAGATGAATCGGAATGTAGTTTTATAAAGGTTTTGTGCGTCACTCCCCTTTCCAAATACTAACGATTATTTTACGTTGGCAGGTATAACAAGCCTGTGAAAGGAAGGAAAATCAATTGGTTGAAGGCTGGTGTATTGGAAGCAGACAGGGTTATGACTGTAAGCCCTTACTATGCCCAGGAACTTGTTTCTGGAGTAGAAAAGGGTGTAGAATTGGATAACTACCTCCGTATAAGTGGCATTACTGGGATAGTGAATGGTATGGATGTTCAAGAATGGAATCCTGCAACAGATAAATACCTAAGCATCAAATATGAGATCACAACTGTAAGTGCTTTATAATAAGTAGTACCAAAGAATGCAAATCTGAAAGATAAAGTGGGTGATTTTCGGGATTTTCTTGTTCAGGTCCTCTCTGCGAAACCATTATTGAAGGAAGCACTTCAAGCAGAGGTTGGATTGCCTGTTGACAGGGATATACCTGTAATAGGCTTCATTGGTAGACTGGAAGAGCAAAAAGGTTCAGATATTCTTGCTGCTGCCATTCCAATGCTGGCTAAATACAATGTGCAGATAGTAGTCCTTGTAAGTTTCAAAATTCAACATCCTTTTCTCCGAGGTTATGATGCTGTGATTGCCTACAGTGTTTGAGTTTAATGATGAGATCTGTTGTTTCCTTCAGGGTACTGGCAAAAAATACATGGAAAAGCAGATTGCCGAGCTTGAGAAAAAGTATCCTGATAAGGTCAGAGGAGTGGCAAAGTTCAATGTCCCCCTAGCCCATATGATCATTGCTGGTGCTGACTTTATGTTGATCCCCAGTAGATTTGAACCTTGTGGTCTCATTCAGTTGCATGCCATGCGTTACGGAACAGTAATTCCCTTGAACATCTACTTCTCTTTATGGAGCTACTGTCTTGATTCACTGCACAATTTTAACATGACTTAAAAACCTCTGGCCAACTTGTATTCGTGAAACATGACAACATATAACTGATAACTTTTCTCCAGGTATGCATTGTTTCCTCCACTGGTGGACTTGTTGACACTGTCAAAGAAGGTTACACAGGATTCCATATGGGACCCTTCAATGTTGAGGTAAAAGCACAGTGGCAATTACTCTATTTGATTTATTCGTTTACTGTATCCTTGATTCTAAAACAAGATATTTTTATTTTTCAGTGTGATGTAGTTGATCAAGCAGATGTGGCTGCAATTGTTAAGACTGTCAGCAGAGCTGTTGCAGTCTATGGCACTGCTGCCTTCAAAGAAATGATCAAGAATTGCATGTCCCAAGATCTTTCATGGAAGGTTAGTGACTAATGAGAATACAAGAGCCTCACTCGCCTGCAACAGTAACAGTTTTTAGTTCCTGGGATCAAAATAATGAAAAATGGAATTTCGGTATGATATTTGCAGGGACCAGCCAGACTCTGGGAGAAGATGCTGTTGAGCCTAAATGTTATAGGCAACGAAGCTGGAAACGAAGGAGAGGAGATTGCTCCACTTGCTAAGGAGAATGTCGCCACTCCTTGATCAACGTGGATAATACTTAATGGTGTCTATTTGACTACATAAATGCATATCGATGAATTCCTACAATCTACAAGACAGTAAGTGCCAGACCAGTTGAGGACTTGCTGGGATTCGAGGCAGTTTGGCAATCGATGGTTTTTTGTAAAGGCCAGATGGTGTTGGAGTCTGTATAAAGAGAATTCGTAGCTAACATATGTAATGCCAGTTCTGAGAAACCAGAAAGGTTTCTCAGGTTGCTATGCTTTATGGGGGTAGATTTAGATTTATCTTCTGATAAAGTGCTTTTGTTTCGGGGATAAATTGATAATGTGCACTAATATCTATCTATCTATATATAAGCTTGTAGATCTTTCCAAAGTCTGGGAATTAAGTGCTTCTGGACAGAAATCTTCTTGCTAAATGTATTGCAGAAATCTAGATGAGCTGGTGGACATGTGAATGCAACGAACCCTACGGATAAATCGGCCATTAATTCAACACAAGAACATGGTCTCTCAGCAACAAGCCACACTCAGCTCAGCCTGGAAACTTTGGGTCTTATAGTCTAAGCTAATATAATGTCATATCATCTGAGTAAATGGAACTTTGTCAGCCATGTTTGATGGATAAATCACATAATCAAGTGCCTTGTGAATGAAAAACGAATGTCTTTATTCACATTCTTCTGAATGAATCACCTTAATATCAAGCAATTCTACATAATCCCTGTCTTTTTCCATGATTTTCTAATGCATGCAAAATTCATTAGGAACCCACCAAACTCATATTACAGATGGAGAATGCAACTATGCAGGCCTATGATTGAGAGGTTTAGAGCTTGTTCTGTTGCTTCAATATATCTTTGAAACTGCTATACAACTGTCGGTGTCCTCTCATGCCTTCACGTAAGTCCTCTAGCAAATGGATAGAGGTGTGCTAAGACCCCAAAACTGAAGAACACCCCTCCTAACAATTGACCCCATTGTGGATTGACACCATATATAGTCCTACAAACCCCAACAGCTATGTCATTCAAGTTTAAGGATGATAACTGTGATTGGTGGTATCATCAGAAATGACCATTTGATAGTGTAGAGATCGGCGAAATCACCATCTTCATCACTGGCTGATTTTGATGTCAAAGTAAAAGAGATCTCAATTCCTGCAATTACCTTTAGTAGTCCTTGAAGCACAGCAACTATGTGGGAGCTTGCACCACCGGTCAACCAAAACTGCTCATTTCGCCACCAGTCTTGGAGTTTGATGCCTGCCCACTTGATTTCAGGCCAAGCATGCATGTTATGTGTAATGACAATGACTAGGAGGTATAGTAGGAATCCTATGTTGATAGTCCTAACAATGAAGTGACCAGATAAAAGGGAAAATGCAGGAAGGAAACAGTAAGCTATAAGGAAAATGGAAGTGAACGGGTATAGTCCACCATTAATGTAGTCAACTCTCTGCAAAAATTCCATCCTGGGACCAGCTAGAAGTTGAGTGAGAAGAATATCTCAACACAACCAGTAGCCCACCTCAGAACCTGGTGTAGCCTATCAGTGAGATTAATTGATGCTGTCCCGCGAAAGGCATCCCCACGTTCATTCACGTAGTAGATTAATTGAGAGTATATCGTGGTTGCTTGTTTCATCATTACTGTCAGTGTCTTCTGTGATCTTGTCTTCAGCAACAATGGGAGGATCAAAACCATAGAGAGCAATCCTGCGAAAGAGGCATCCTGTGCCAACATAAAATGGACCCTTTCATTGAAAACTCGGTTGTAATTAGCATAGTGATCTGACAGGTCGATTCCTTAAAATCTCTGAGGAAACTGGACATAGCAAATTCTGTCACCTCTCAGGTCGTGACTTCGAAAAATTAACGTATTTTTACCAGATCATTTCAATCACAATACCCGAACAACGAGTTAAATGAGATATTTCAGGTTGACTCAGTTCTAAGTAGTGTAATCACATGCTGTCATTACTATATATATATATATATTCTTACCCCATTTCAAAACAGGAACATAATTTATTATATAAAAAACAGTCTGATCTCATGAACATCAAGGATAGCTACAAACTACACCCACATTCATTTATTTTTTTTTTAAGAAAATAAAGATAAAAGTGAAGTGTAATAATGGAATGGTGACGATCATTGACAGCAGAAATCATTGAATTCTTGCTATAAAAATCAATCTCCACTTTGATTGTTTTACTGGACAATGCGTCACCTTACTTTGTTTGAATTACAAGCATTGTGTGGAAAGTATAAAAGAAATCCGAGACGGTCGTGATGAGGTTGGATGGACAACAAAAGGCAATAATTTTTCAATTAAAGCAAGAAAAAAGTGCTAAATAAAGTTAAAAAAAAAAGAAGGAATTATTCTATTGGGCTTGGATTCTTAATGAAGCAGCAATTTCAAATCCTTTAGATAATTCCCAGCATTAGAATGTGGGGGATAAAAACAATTTCCAAGAAAAAAAATAAAATTCAAAACACTAAAAAATATTATTTTCTCGTACAAATCAAACCTGAAATCTCTTAATTTATAGGGGTGAAAATTATTTTTAATTTTTATTTTTAAAAATTATTTCTAATATTAATATATTAAATTAATTTAAAAGCATAAAGAACTTTTTTTCCCCAGCGAATCTGTGGAAGGAGAGGAGGAGGTACTCCGAGATAGCAGGCGTTATTGTAATAGTTAATGTGAAAATACACAGCAGCTGCTGCAAATCAATACAGATTACAGAAAGCAGCCCCTTGAAGATTCTTGTCAATGAATGCAACAAATGACAATGATCCATGCGCCATGGTGTTTAATATTGAATTTTAAAAGTATTTTTAAAAAGGAATATAAAGTTTTTTATTTTTATTTTACATTTTAAATTAAAAAATTAGTATTTTTAGATCATTTTTACGTGCTAATATCAAAAATAATTTTTAAAAAATAATAAAAATATCATTTTAATATATATATATATATATATATATATATATATATATATATATATATGAAAACAATTTTAAAAACAGCAAAAGTCATAATCAATTGGACACAAAGAATTTAATCAAGTTCACATCATTGATTGCTCGTATCATTAACATATACATAACTTCATGCCTACGCTTTTGTCTTCACTCCAATCATATAAAATTCTTCGATTAAATTATGATTTGAATTATAATTTATAAATAAATAATGGTACTAATATATATATATATATAAACGAAAATAATTAACCACAATCCACGTGATATATCTACCAAATATGGACCCCGGACTACATCCAAAAGCTTATTTGGTTTGATGTTGTGTTTTAAAAAAAATTTTGATTTTTTTTATTTATATTTTAAAATTATTTTTTTAGGTATTTTTATATTATTTTTATACTGTGATTTTAAAAATAATTTTTAAAAATAAAAAATAAAAATATTATTTTAATATATTTCGAAATAAAAAAAATACATTTAAAACTAATTTTTATAGGCAGGCAACATGTGAGGAAGAATAGAGGAAACGGTCGGTGAGTAACCGAAAGGCAGTAAAGAATACTTTCCGATTGCTTTTGCATGCACGCCAGCAATGCATCTTCTTCTCCGTTGTGTTTTGCTCTTTGGGAAGAACACTAACAAGCAGCGAGGAAATTCATGAAGAAAAGAGCTACTTGTTTTAGCTGAAAAAGGCTCACCAACTGAGAATGGCGTGCATCTGAAGCCTGTCGGACAAACACTCTTTGGGCCCCACGTAAAACATCAAACCACCTCTCCCTTCTTTAACTAGTCCCTCAATTATCTTTCAATCATCAATTAGGTACCTCAACTTTCTTTATTGCATCTCTAATATTTTCAATAGAATTCCTCGTATAAAATTGAGTGCTACGTGGCTCCAACCCCAATAACCACACGTGCGAAATCTCAACTTTGTTTTCGTGAATTGAATCAAAGTTTTATTATTTTTTAATTTCAATTAAAAAAAAATTAAGTAAATGTTTTCACTCGCAATATTTATTAGATTTTTAAATGTTAAATAGAATAGTTGGAAATTGGATAGTAATTCAACACCATTGAGTTCAGCCAAATAATGAGCTAAGATATATATAATTTGATGAGTTGTCAAACCCTACCAAACTCAAATATATATAGATTTGACGGGTTGTCGGATTTATTATCTTTAGGCTTAATCATATATTGAACTTAGACATATAAATCTAGCGAATTACCATAGCCATTACCTCTATGTTTAGCCAAACACTGAGCTCGTGCTCTTTTTAGTTCTTAAAAATCTTAAATTCATGATTAAACCGTAAGTGAGTTACTTCACTCCATGATAATTTAAAAATAGATATATATAAGTCTAGCGAACTACCATAGCCATTACTTCCAAGTTCAGTGAAGCACTAAGTTTGTGCTCTTTTTAGGTTCATGATTAAACTATGAGTGAGATATTTCACTCCATGACAAGTCAACAAATATTTTACTTCCTAACAAGTTAAAGATATTTTGCTTATATTTAACTTATTTTCTTTGAAAAAGATAAAGCTCTTGGACTATAACAAAGAACTAATATATCTCTCAAAGGCATGTTCTTATTTTTTTTTCCACCACCTATTATTTATCTATTCTTAGAATTCTTCTTTAAAAGATATTATTTTTTTTTAAATAATTTAAACATTAGAGATTTCTCAATTCATAAGATAAGATCTTTTACAGATATAAATCATTATCCATGTTATTTAAAAAGAATGATTCAAATCAATAAAACTAAGAAACTAATTTATTATCCAAGATATTACTAAGCTCATTAGATTCATCAACCTTATCAATAACCATTTGGGTAAGTCTGCCTTGTAAATGTATGCATAAAGAAAAGTATATATATTCTGGATATTAACAATAAAAATACCCTTAAACCATTCTTCACACATTGAAAAAACCCTTCTTCTGTTGAGTCCTAAGCAAATTACTAACATTAAAAATAGCATAATAGTGCGTATAATCCGTAGCTCGTAAATGTCTTTTATTCTGTTTGGAAATGTAGTTATAAATATTTCTGCAAGTGTTTTTCATTTAGAAATATATTAAAATAATATTTTTTTATTTTTAAAAAATTATTTTGACATCAGTACATCAAAATAATATAAAAACATCATAATTTTTTTAATTTAAAATAAAAAATAAAATAATTTTTTTTTAAATTTTTCATAAACATTCCCAAAACACCCAAAATCGGACATCATCGAATCCTTCCGTTAGGATAAAAGAAAAGAATTTGCAAGTGTGCAATAAACAAAATCTCAAGTAAATGTAGTCAAATCTAATATGCTTTTTTCTTAAGAATGGATTGATAAACAACACCAAACAAACACGACCTAAAATTCAAACTTCTATAATAATACTACCAATATATCCCCACTTATCATCTAGGTTAAACCTCACTCATTTATCATTCAAACTAAGACTTCAAGGGTCTAATTAATGCACATATTTACACAATAACACAAGAATATTAAAGAGTTTTTACTAGGTTAATTGAGGGAAAGTTTTGTTTGGGAATTATATTAAATGATTATTTGATAGATACTGTGGTGAAAAATATTTTTAAAAAATATGTTAAAATATTTTTTTTTTCATATTCTTTGAGGATGCACCTCGGCTTCTAAATTGCCTCCTATATAACAAGCTACTCGAACGCTAAGTCTTTTATCGATCTTAAGCCGGGGTTGCACACTCATTCTCCACACAAAAAATCGAAAGCTAAAGGTCCAGTCTTTCGGCCATACCTGTCTCACCAAGCCCATTGCTTTCACCGTTGCGTGCCACCCTTACCTCTGTCTCTTTCACTCACTGATTAGGCCTGGAATCTCTAGATATTTTTGTGGTTTACCGTCAAAAACAGCTTTGAACAAGCTTCTTGCATCAAGATTTCAAGCCCTTCTGAGCTCACTTGACCACTCTAGCGAAGTATGGAGCACAGTAGATTCTACTGCTACGTTTCAGTTATCCTTTTCATTTCAGGTACATTCTCTTAGATCCCATGTTTCTTTAAGGTTTCAATGTCTTCTTGTTTTTGAAATGAGAACTCAAGCTTGCTTTTTTATATGCAGGTTTGTTTTTTCCTGTCATGGTGGGTTCTATTGGGATAAATTATGGTCAGATTGCAAACAACCTTCCAACACCAGACAATGTAATCCCTTTAGTGAAGTCAATTGGGGCAACAAAAGTGAAACTTTATGATGCAGATCCAAGAGTGCTTAAAGCATTTGCTAATACAGGAGTGGAATTCATAGTTGGTCTTGGAAACGAGTATTTGTCAAAGATGAGAGATCCAGATAAAGCACAAGTTTGGGTAAAAGCAAATGTTCAAGCTTATTTACCAGCTACAAAAATCACTTGCATCACAATTGGTAATGAAGTCTTGTCCTTTAATGACACAAGTCTAACGGACAATCTCCTTCCAGCAATGCAAGGCATTCACACAGCTTTAGTGAATTTGGGACTTGATAAGCAAGTCTCGGTTACTACGGCTCATTCTTTGGCAGTTCTTGAAGTGTCATATCCACCTTCAGCTGGATCTTTTCGAAAAGATCTAGTGGGGTGCATCACTCCCATATTGAATTTCCATGCCAAGACTAATTCACCATTTTTAATCAATGCTTATCCCTTTTTCGCATTCAAGTCTAACCCCAAACAAGTTTCTTTAGATTTTGTGTTGTTTCAGCCAAATCAAGGGGTTGTTGATCCGAAAAGCAACTTCCATTATGATAATATGCTGTTTGCTCAAATTGATGCTGTGTATTCTGCACTAGCAAGTTTAGGATACAGTAAAGTGCCAGTTCACATATCAGAAACTGGCTGGCCATCAAAAGGGGATGAAGATGAAGTAGGAGCAACCCTCGAAAATGCTAAGAAATATAATGGGAACTTGTTTAAGACAATTTGTCAAAGGAAGGGAACTCCAATGAGGCCTAATACAGATCTGAACATTTATGTTTTTGCTTTGTTTAATGAAAACATGAAACCTGGACCAACTTCTGAGAGGAATTATGGGTTGTTTAAGCCTGATGGATCACCAGCTTATTCGCTTGGAATTAATGGAACTAGTCTTATTAGCACCAACTCCACCGCCACCGCCACCACCACCATCACCACTCCTGCACCACAGTCGCAGCAGAGTTCTTCAACTGGGTATCTGTCAATTTCTGTTGCTGTGAAGGTAATTTATTTGACATCTTGGTGCTGCTTTTACTTTCGGTTCTTTTGTTGTTGTTGTTGTTTTGTGTACCTAACTTGGGAATGTGTTGTCGTTTGTGGCGTGATACGATTAATGCATGAAGACAGAATGATTAAGTGTGGTTCAATTTGATTGGTTACTGTTGTTTTCATTAGTCTTGATAAGGTTTAGTTTATTAGAATTAATATGGAAGCAAACTCCTTTATTATACAAGTAGCACTAGTAGTTAAGTTTTGTTATCAATTAAGCTGTCATTGATTAGGACTGGAGACTAATCTGAAGCCAGCATGATTTAAGCACTGATGGTGACGGTCAGTTGAAAATCGTGTCTTCTCACATGGTGTAGATTAGATGAGAAATATGCTATAGATAGCTTCTGGTACTTATCACATGCTTAGAGTAGTTTTTTTGGCGTTAGTTGCAATTGAAGCATTCGGATCGAGTGCACTTCTTGCATGCTAAGGCACTTGAATAAGAACATGCACAGTCCAGATGCAGAAACTGGTTCTGACATCTTGTGTGAAATGTTAAGCAAGACATTCAATCTAACTGCTTTCAATTTGTTCGTGTCTATATCTTCTGTAAGTTAATTAATCATGTTGTGAACTAGCAGTATGGCCAACAAATGTAATTTCAGAAACTAAGAGGCTATTGATATATCAACTATAAGATTGTTTAAGGGTTTTCCATAAAATGGAATAAGAACACTCGTTGATTAGCATCTTGCTGTTGTCTTTTGTTTCAGGGAAGATCTTGTAGTAGCCTGTATCAACTACTGTTTCCATTCCTGTTGTTGAGCTGCTTTTCCTCTAGACTAGCATTTTGAATCGTGTTTTGCTTTCCATGCCCATGATAAAAAAAAACGAAAAAAAGAATCAACCGTTAAAAGCAAAAATTCATGGAAAGCAGGGATTTGGAGAGAATAAGAGGCAACTTCGTAGCCAGGGAAAGGTGAAGTTCTGTTCCTTTGCTTGTACTCTGCAAAATGCAAAGCATCATTCTTTATAATTAGTTGACTACCACAAGCGCACAAAGTGCTAATCTTGTTGGGATAAATTCCATTCCCAATGAGCCCTAATAGCTTCTCAGTTGGGCCCTCACTACCTACTTTTATTTCTTTTTTCTTTATTTATCACTGCCACAAGGTGCTACATTCTTGCTGGGTAGAAATTTCCCATGGACCATTGTACCTGACCGGTTGGGTCCTTCGCTAACTTTTTTATTGATCATCGGTGCATTTGTTTGGGGGGGTCTAACTCGTAGTTGTGGCTGATAATTGGGGTTGCTTTCTACTGTTTTAAGTAGGCAATGAATTTTTCTTTTCTTTTCTTTTTATTTAACTTTTTGCTCTTGTTTTTTACAGGGGATGATGTTTCCATGTCTAAATAATTTTAGTTTGCTAGGTTTGCTGATGGAGAGTTTGGTAGAATAGAGACAGAGAAAGAGTGGACTGCATTTGTTGCTGCTTCATATAGATTACTGATGATTAATTTCCTGTAGTTGTATTCCATCTCCTTTATTTAGTGTGAATTGGTATTTATTAAAAAGCAATTATGTCCAAAAGATCCTGTTTTTAGTTTTAATGTATTCAGCATCCTTGATAGTTCAACTCCCACAAATAATGTTTTTTCTTTTTCTCTTGATATCATCCTAATCAAGTTTGAACCAGGTTGGATCAATCAGATCATTAAGAACCTAACAGAATCAACTGGATCAACCTCTAATTTGGATCGGATCCGAGGTTTCCTAGATCAACCTCCAATTTGGATCGGATCCGAGGTTTCCTAGATCAACCTGTGCTAGCTTAATAGTAAAGACTGCTAACTTAGTAGTAAAGAGAGAGCATGTTCCTCGTATTAGCTGATGGTGCCCAAGATGCGAGATAATGACAGCATAGCCAATCAGATTTGGATCCACAAAGCAGATTTAGGTCTTTTGAAGGCACCAAATAAAATGGTAAAAGTGTTTAAGAATGACAAATACACGAGGGTGTTCTTATTTCAAATTCAATCCCCTTGATCTAATTTTACAGCACCAAGAATCTACACCGGTGATTGCTGTATCCCATGTTGATAGAAACCAAAAGGCATGCCGAGTCTGTCTCAGTTTTGTAATCCAATCACTAGGGAAGTCGTTAGGATGTAATGCAAAAAGGCAAGAAAAGACGGCTGCGACCGACTAGCACTGATGAGGAGAATCAAAATCTTTCCCCGAAAATTAAAAAAATAATATTTGGTTAATTAATTGCCTGCTACATTTTGCAAATTCTTTTCCTTGAAGGTAACTTGCAGGATTGCTAGGCGGAATTGTAACCCATGAAATTGGCCAATGAGTATACAGCACCCAGCTTAATCTTGAAAGCATAATGATCCAAACCCCAGTGTGACCGCATAGCATTTTAAGAGCCTGCTTGAACTTGCGATGTCTCTCCCAATTCGGCCTTTGATTTAGTCATGACTCTTTTGTAGAACAAGACATAAGCCGCTGATGTCTTGATGTCAGCTTCATTAACCGGAGAAACTCGACTATCATCGAAACTGTACCATCTGTTCTCATCGATCAACTGCGAAGTACATGAACAAACACTCAAGACCTCGGAGAAAATCAGCGTCTAAAATTTCATATAAAGCATGCTATGATTATGCATGATGAACCTTCTGGGTATTATATAAAGTTCTAGAGTAGTTTGATAGGATCTAAAATGACTGATTTACCTTGGCAAATGCAGTGTAGTGCCCTCCACCTAGACCACCATAATGGTTGCTGATGGCAAATAGCTCATACGTGTAAGATTGTCCATCCTTTTTCAAATATTTACTCAGATCAAGATTGTGAATAGGGAAATCCACAAAAGTATCCAGTTTGTTCTTCAGGTATCTGCTGTATGAGAACCGTTTCAAGTGAAAAACAAGAACATCTGGCAACATCCACAAGTCGAGTTTCTTTGTGGCTTGTCTATGTTCTTTACAACTAGGACAATACCTGCACCAAAATGAAGTGCATTGTCACAGATATAGTTAAACATGTAATGATTTTCCTGGGTATCCAAAGAATATCCTCACATGAAATGTAAGAAAAATATCATTCTTTTTTTTTGGTAAGAAAAAAAAAAAAAAAAAAAACATCATACCACATGTCATCAGGCCCAAGAGGTTCTTCTGTCAAGAATGCCTCCAGGCATGAAAATAAAGATACAACTTCCTGTCGGGTTTTCTTTGCTGTATACCCAGTCTTGCTATAAACCTCGGGAAGATCCTTCAGATAGCTGGAATCGTATAATTTCTGTTCTTTCTCAGTCCACTCAAAGACAACCTTTATATGATTTCCAAAGTTTATGACAGAATCCTTAAACATTGGCTTGCAGCTTGAATACCGATCATCGGTCAAAAAGAGCTGGAACGGTAATTCCCAGCCAGATGAGTCCTCTAGTTCAGTGTCACCCATGGACTGGTCTCTAGGCTCACATTCACCATTGTAGCTACTTGATGTTTCACCATTAGCCTCTGAGAGAAAACCATTCTCCTTGCCACTATGAGCCATAGTAGAGGAACATGCTCTTTTCAAAGGTGAGAGCACTTTACAAGCAGCTGAATAGATATCAGCTCCAGTTGGCGAGTCATCATCCATGTACGTTATCAGAGGTGTGCCAAAATACTTCCCAGCATTTCCCTTCAGTAATTCAAGAGCGGACCTGCAAAACCAGTGCATAAAACTTCATTTCAAATAAGTGAAAGAAAAGAACAAGCAGAATTAGAGAAAAAAACATCTATAAACAACAGCCAAGCAAAGAATCCAGCTTCTCCCTCCGTCTATCCACTGTTGGACCCATTCCCTGTTGGGGAGAACACATCCTTAATAGTTCAAAACTATAATTTAAGACATTACTTTCCGGTGATGACCCCCACTTAGAAAATGAATGATCACTATCATTGCAAAGAAACATATTCATGACTAACCCCATGGCATAACTACTAACAAGTAACAATAATTATTTATCAGTTCTCCAATAAAAAATACAAATAAAAAAAACACTAAAAGCAAGAGCTCTGAGGAAGTATTACTTATCCTGATGAATAATTTCCAATTTCTTTCTTCCAGCTCCCTTTCCAGAAAATCTGTAGGCCACGATGCGATCTTCATCCTTTATAGAGACCAATGGCTCAAAAGGATTTTCCAACAGACGATAAATCTTGTGATCAAATACCTGATAAGAAAAGGTCTGACACTTTAGCCAATTAACAGTGTAACTCGAAAAAACAAAGTTAAAAGAGAGAGATTCTCACTTCTGCCAGCAGAAGGCTTTCTCCACCCTTCAGACAGCATGCAGTTCCTAGTGCTTGGCTAAGATCTCTACAGTTACCATGTTTTAGCACTGAAATGGTGTATGGCATTGGAAGACCACTTCCATCACCATAAAACACTGTTACTGTCATTGACCGAGTAACAGTTGAAGGCAGTGGCAATGACAAATACATGAAGGGGTCAAAAGTAATTGAAATTTTGCTGCAAATTGGGCAAACCAGCGTTGACTTATATTGGCCCTGAGAATTATTTTCCAACATAGCCGAAAGGTCAGTAACTGAAAACAATAATTCAGACTAGATCTTGAGAGCTAAACTTTGAAACAACAAACTAATTTACTTCTAAATAACAATATTATGAGCCAATTTCTCATCACCAGTTAAAGGAAACATGTATAAAACTAAATGATATTAAATATTCATAAGAAATGATTTGCATTCTTAAACAGTTTTGGAAATCTTACTAAGCACTTGCTAATCTGGATATTGGCATAAAAGCTGGTACTTCTAGTTCTAAAGTTGAGGCATAAATAAGCATCAAACAAAGACAGTGAACCGGGTTGAAGTGACTAGGATAACTGTGTAAGGACCTCATTATTAGATGTTATGAAAAGAGCTCAACAACAACAACCAAGACTCACTCCCAAACAAGCAGGGGAAATTACAAAATGAGTTTATTCATGAAAATTCTATTGACACTTGATATGTCATAGAAATAGATAAAAATATAGCACTTCCTTACTTGGCAAACATCCACAATAATTGAGTCATTCCGAGCCTTGTGATTTCTCCAGCACTCGTCTGCAATTTCCTCGTCTGGTTCACCACCCCAATCCCTCATTTCAATGTAAGGCTTCTGCTTGACACGATTCAAATCTTCATGCAACCCATCCAACAGAAAGGCAAGAAGTTCCTAAAAAAGAAAGGATTCCATCAGCAACAGAAATTGTGACAACATCACCTATCATCATTCAAGACAACTAGAATTAACAATTAAAAAAAACAAAAAAATCAAGAGCCAAGGCACAGTCTATTGTACCAAAATATTTATTGCTACACACATGTTCAAAATAGGAAGAAAACCACTTGAAAACTTAGCATACTTTGCATTATATGTCAACTGTCATCACTAGTCCATGTATCTAAATTAGTGTACAAGTCGCTTAACACATTATATAATTAAGAACCCAGAGTTCTGAATACATGAGTGAAAAATGGAGGATTTCAATCTTTTCCCATTCATAGTTTTGAAAAACAAAAGGACATCCAAACACTTGGGCCAGAAATATTTGGAGTTGCAACAACACATTTTTTAATGAGTGCTATCCAACTTTTGTTGAAGCTGAATTGTGAAAGGTGGGATTAAAACTTGAGACCTCATTCCTCTTGCTTATGCAAGAGTACTACTGAGCTATGCCTGCAAGCTCATCGGTAACATAAAGAGCATTTAAAATTTGAATTATGCTGTTAATATTATTGCAGTAGAGTAAGAAAGTACAGAGAACTAACTTGAGAATCATGTTGATTATAACCACTGAATTGAGGAGCAAATAGTGCTAGTTTTCCCTTAAATACACGCGGTGCAACAGCAGTCCGGCCTGAGGACCATAGTTTCCTTAACAAGTCACCAAATGCAAGTGCAAGTTCACCCTACACAGCTAAACATAAGTTAGCAATAGTGCAAGAATAAAGCTAGTGTCCTTTAAAAATCAATATGGAATAGCCAGCAGATGACAGTAAATAAGCAAAGCCACCTACATGCATTCCTAAGGGATTCTGTGTGTTGATTTCTTCAGAGTAATCTTGCAAGAAATACTCAACAAGCTGGGGTGTGTGGACCAAGCACTGCAAAGCACTATTCATAAAGCAAGTATTTCCCATATTCTGCAGTCCTGCCAAACCTCCCTTCTCTACTCTCCTAACAGAGGTATGCGCACCAAGTCCATCATCCATATCTTTGGATGATGAATTTAAGGCACTACCTGGCTGTAAGTTCAGGCTATAACTACTCAAGTGACCATTTGACATGACTGGCCCCCCTGCAATTGACATGGGGGACCTTGGAGGTTCCAAGGCTACCACCGCCAACTCATTCCCTGTTGAATCCTTTCTGGATGGAGAAGGAGAACTATCATCTTTCAGCTCCAAAAGAATCTGTGAAAAAGGAGAGGATGCATCAACCATTGTAATCAATCAACTCCCACGGACAATGGGAAGCTAATAATAATAAAAAAAAACACAAAATCACAAAAGAATTATGCATCCATGCACAGAATTACAATTGTCTATTTAGATTAACAAAAAGCTGTATAAGTTGTGTTATCGTCAATGAAAAGCTGGTACCAATAGTGCATTAGTAATCTCCATTGATGGTTTACATCACTTAAGCAATGACTAAAGGAAGAAGTAGAAGATATTTGACATGACAATAATTTTACTTGAGAAGTCTCTCCTTAAGTTAATGTTTGTCTCTTTAAGAAGCTGCAACTTGGAGTTAAGAGTCTCATAGTAATTATGTTGGGACTTTCTAGTGCCTAGTTAGAATGTGAGTTGAGTTCTAGAACTGTATACATCTCTTATGAAATAGAACTTCAATCAAATTACTAAAAGTCCATTGTGGCAGAAAATTTAAAGGAATGAAAATCAGAAGCATTATTAACATGCTGCATTTACCAAGAACTAAACTTTTTGTGAAATGTATAATTCGTCAAAAGATTCATGTTCGTGCTCAAGCACATGCCTGTGTTTCACCTTTCAATTATAAGACAAGATAACATAAAAAGTCATTATGTACTGGCCATGATATAAGGTTAATTTTTTCTTGTAAAAAAAAGCTTGTGGGAAATTGCAAATTATTGATATATAAAACCAAAAATGAGTACCAGAATTGAAATCAATTATCCACCATTGAAACCAGACTACACACCTCTTGATCCATCTGCAAGTGTAATTCCTCCAAGGTTTGGTTTGAATCGCTCAACTGTGAACTTTTTTGTTTATTGTAGTAGTCCCATATAGAGGCCTGTTAACATGCATTACAATCAGAAAAATAAAGGGGAAAAGGTAAAAAAGAATCTGGCCTTCAGCATCCAAAAAGAAGTAAAAAGTAAAGAGAGCAAAAACCAAAACATGAAACAAACCTTTTCACGCTCTACTCTTCTAACTGAGCAAACCCTCTCATAGAGTTCTTGCAGCGAAGCCTAAAAAAAGAAAGCAAGTTAGAGCCTGGATATTCTACAACAGGTAACTTGAATAAAAGGACTTCATAAAGCATAAAGATGACCTAAAATCAATTATTCAAAAACTGCAAAACCACACTCTCAAGAGTCATTTCTGCAAAATTACTGAAACTCAAACAAATAGATCATCTATAATCAATTATTCAATATAAGGACTTCATCCAACATAAAGATGACCTAAACTCAATTACTGAAAAACTGTAAACCCACACTCTCCTATGCATAGAAACAATAAATTGCATTCCCACTGCAAAAATCAATCATCAGAAATTCTGAAAAAAAAAATCAAATTTGATAAACCAAGTTTTCTCTAGTCAGCATCATGGCAGATCCTTACAAAACCAAGAGTCACTCAAATATCTCCTATGCATAGAAACAATAAATTGAATTCCCACTTTGATGCAATGCAAGTGTTAACTTGCACTAACTTCATGTCCGTGCACCTATTATACATGTCCTGCATGATGCACTTAAACAGTTAGCATGCACCAGCTTCATTGTCATTGGAAGAAGTCAAAAAGTGATACTAGAAGCATGGAAAATTGATGAGGTAATCACAGTGATGTTGCAGCATGTAATATCTGAGAAGTTACTTAAATAATAAGAAATTTGGCAATCCAGTAAACCAATGAGCCAAAGACTCACCCACCCAAAGCCAAGATCCAATAAACATTAATTAAACACATAAGAACTTTATATATGACAAAAATGATATTTCATGCAAATAGCAACGTGTTGAGCATAACCAGCTTAAATTTTGAGATGACAGGGTAAAGAGAAATCAAAAGAAAATGACATTACCTTTTTGCTAATCTGTATAGTTGATTCACTATCATCTCTAGAGTCAATTAACTTGAGGCGAAGAGGATAGACCTCCACATTGAATTGCATTTTGTTAAAAACACCCTGAGAGATCATCTTTCTTGGCAATGTTGGTCCTCCTTTATACCTATAAAACAGAATAAAAAAGTAGGACTAGCTCACAAAGACAGATAATATTTTAAAAATACAGCCAAAAGAGTGTGTGTGTGTGTGTGTGTGTGTGTGTGTGTGTGTGTGTGTGTGTGTGTGTGTGTGTGTGATAGAGTGGGAGGGAGGGAGGGAGGGAAGGAGAGATCCAAGTTAAAATTTTAAATAATTAAGCTCATTCAAAGATTCTGCATCCATTCAAAATTCAATCGCTAAGATACTTAAAGACTAGTGCAGAGTGTTTCCAAATAAATTGGATAGAGTGAAGCCGCACTGTCTATGTTCACTACATTGATTTGAGGACAAACTTCCAAATCACCTGTGAGCCTGCAACTAAAAATCTCAATACCAGATATTAACGTAGGCTAAGCCAGCACAGCATTTTGAGGACAAAGGATTACAATATCAAGCCATCATAAATTTCCAAATGTCAAATTCCAAGCCTTCAGGTGGTAAGATCATAAAACATACATACCTTATCAAATGTTTGATTCAATCAGTGACAATAAAAAGCCCAAGTCATTGGGCAGCAAGCCCATAACACATAGAAACTCATAACACTCATAACAAGAATTAAGATCCCTACCTCACCAATGTGAAGCTCAACCATTAACAGAAACAATCAACACAAGTCAGCATACTTGTATAACACTCAACAATTACTACCAAGCTGTATACATCACTTTTTTCTACATATTTTATCACATCCAAATTAATGAATTGCTGTTTTTATTTTGTCAAGTGGAACAGTCAACTCAACAAGAAAAAAAAAAAAATTCCTTACCACTGGACAAGCTTCTCCCAAACTTTCTTAGGAACTAAGACATAGTCCTTTCCTTCCAGCAGCATTCTAGCAAGCTCCGGTTCATCACCCTCATTACCACTCCCACTCTCAATTATATCAGAGTTATCAATTGGCCCAGGTCTTTCAACATCCAAATCTTCAGACTCCAAAGATTTCCCATTATCCAAGTTGTCAACAAGGCCTTGACCAACATATCTCTCCCATTTCAAGAACCACCTAAACACACAATCATGTAAGTTCTTAATTGAAAAAAGTAACTTCAATTATTAAGAAGTGAAAAAGAATTACATTGTTATATGGTAAGCATACATCAAATCCCTCAGGCAATAACAATGCACCCTTATCATATATAGGTTGCCTGACTAGACTAATTGTTGCTAAAACAGTTGTTTGGTAAGAAAGTAAAAGTGAAAAAACGAAAGACTTCAATAAAATTGATCAACCCCAACATGTAAACAATCAGCAAACTTAAATTACAGCATGTGCCTTTCAGGCTGTAACACAACATACACAACATATCTGTCCCTTAAAAATATTTGCCTTCCCCATCAAGCACAGCTGCAGTACCTTTCCGTAAAATTTTCACAATCATTGCACTTGCCTTTCGGGCACCAACACAAGACACTCACCTAGCCTAAAATAGCTGAACGGATTGACATTGTAATATTAAAAAGTTAGTTTCTGTTTTAACCTAACCATTCAAAGAATCCCTTAAAATGCATGCCTTTGCTTGCGCAATCAGCATAACTGCAATACCTTTCTGTAAAATTTCACAATCTTTGCAAAAAAGATTTTTTCTCTATTGGAAGAATAACCTAACTATTCAAACAGTCAATAAAAACACATGTATTATTAACCTAATAAACCATTATCAGCAAGATTTGCATGGAACTTATCAAGCACAGAACGTGCACATATCTCATTGAAATTAAAATTAAAAAAAAATACTTAACTCACCAAGCTGAGTTCGAAAGAAACAAACACATGCAGATACAAAACCCACAAATGCATCTAGAACCGATTTAATCATTGCAAAAGGATTTTTTATTTTTGGATGACCCGGTTATTCAAAGAATCTCTTAAAACACATTCGTAACCTCCCCAATCTAGCATAATTGTAAAAAAATTCAACAACTGCACAAAAATCTCATCCAAATCAAATTAAATTAAGAAAAAAAATCATTGCAACCATGATTAGCAAAAAACAATTCACAAAATTCATCAATCATAACACATGCACAAAATCTCATCCAAATTAAGCTAAACAAAAGATAAAATAAACATACATTTAAAAAAAAAATACAGCGATTAGATCATTCAACTCAAAATCCAATAAGAATTACTTACCAATCAACAAAAGATACAAAAAAAGGATGTTCAAGATTACCTAGAAGAAACAACAAAATACAAATTCCCTTCTTTCAAGTCACTTTCAGCTTCACGATTCAACTCCTCAACTATCTGTTTCTCTTCTTCAGGCGTACACGGCAAACAACTTCCTCCTCCTCCTCCTCCATTCTCCATTAAACACCTCGAATCAATCATCGTCATTATTTCTCTCTTAATCTTCTTAACCACTCTCTACATTCCAATAATCAAACAGTAATAAGTAATCATTAACATCTCAAGAAAAAAGAAACGAATTCGGATTTGAAATTTACGTACATTGAATTTCAATTTCGTGGAGATCCAATAGCGGATTTGAGAGACTGCAATTTTTTCTTCCTGGGGGGTAAATTTGAAATTTCGAGAGAAGGAAACCCTAGATTTACGGGTTTGATTTGTTATTATGAAGAGATTATGGTAAAATTTATTAATAGCAGGAACTTAGAAAGATAAATTGGAGCGAGAAGGCGGGTTTGTCATCTTACAGCTTCGGGCTGCCACGAACCGTTTTATATGGGGTGGGGGGGTGGGGGGGGTGATCAATTAGTTTATTCGGGTAAAATATATTTTGGTCTATATAGATTTATTGTTTTTACACTTTAGTCCTCATAGATTAACATTGTTCAATGTAACCCTAGAGCTTTTGGTGAATGGCTAATTGAAGCTTTCAATGAATGCTTGTTTATTCAAGTTTTTTTTTATTTAGTTTATATACTTCGTTTTCTTTTTATTATGACAGATTCTTCTTGAAAATAAATCATGTATATGATGATAATGCACATAAAATGATGGCAATTGATATGAATTTCAAGGTACTACAATGATCTATAAGATACATTGTTATTACAAATATTAATTAAGTTTTGATGCATCTAATAATATTAGTCATGTTCTATCATATAAACCTTAAAAATTAGGCAACCTTAATTATTTTATAAAAAAAAAACATAAAATTAGGTTAACTATGGTTGTTGAAGAAATTTTAACTATAGTGACCAAAGTGGAATATTACAAGTGTACTTGGGATAGTTTATCATGTTTCTAATTTTTATTAAAAAAAACTCTAAATTTTATTTATTTGTTTGTTTGTTTATATGAGTGTCCTGCTTGTACAAATCTTAATTAATCTCACGAATCCTGAAATTAACGATTATAAAAACCTCGGTAGTTATCATATTAATAATACATGGCTCGAACCTGAGACTAAAAGAGAAGTAAACCACTTAGTTCCAGATTTTTACTACTGAATCACCTATTGTATGGTTATTTTTTATATATATTTGTTTTGTTCTAGATTTTGGGTGGGTTATTTATTAATCATAAATACTATTTACCATGAGTTGTATTTTCCCTAAATATTTTATTAAGATCTTAAACACGCTAAATGACCCTTAGATTGATGTAGTGATTTGGGATTGATGATCTTGATTTCTAAAGTTTATATAATGGATTTATTTTATTTTCGTAATTTATGGAAGGTAAAAAAGATAAAGTTTCGACTACCTCACACGCGAGTGTTGAGCTCTCTTTTTGGCCAAGCTTTTTCCAGTAGACTCTTTAGGTGTTTTTCATGCATTTATCCATCATTATTGAACCTGGATTGGCCGGAAAGGCTAATTTGAAACTCAGTTAATCTAGGATTTGATTTAAATTGAATTTTAAAAAATAAAAAAGAAGTTAATCTAACATTTTAATTAAAAACATGAATCGATTCGAGAATCGGGTAAAATCCACTAATCTTTTTATAAAATAAATCATATAATTTGTGACACCACACGTGTATCATCTAAAAACAATGGAAAGGGTCATTTTCTTGTCTTAAAATATTCATGAAATCTATGTTGAATTGAAACAGTCAGGGCCCGATTAAACTGCTAAACAATTGAGGAGATCAATTGTCAAAATTCAAATATGGAAAGCCTCCTCCATGGTCTTTGCTGGAAAAAGTAGTGGTGGCCATTTCCCATTACACTGTGACCCAAGTTGAAGACAATTTTTATTTTTTATATGTTGCATGGAATATATTTCATCCAAGTAAAAATATTTGGATTTGTTTAGCTGACTAAATCCCAGTTGACACATTTAAAATCCCACACTAGACAAAACAAAATAAAAATATAAAAAAATCCCATCACAATCATAGCAAATAGAATAAAAATCAAGGTTAATCATTGACATTTAAGTTTTCTTATTTGCGGTAAGACTGGTTTTAGGTTGAAAAGGAAGAGTTGGGCAAATTGCCCGGCAAGGAATACTGGACAAGAAAGGAATCCGGAGACCCGAGAGTGCACATCAAGAACAAAATGATTCGCAGCTTCGCACATCAAGCAAATCTCCACGTTACTTGTGGTTTCTGATACATGAAATCCACGGATTCTTTGCACCTAAGTAAACCTACTGATTCTAAAGAAGCTTACAAACGAGCTGCTTCTTTCCTAAATTTTGCTGAATCTACTCTAATACAATGGCTGTTAAGCCTCTGCGTAAAAGATGGCCTCTTTTTAACATATTGCTACAATAGCTACACCAATTCATATGTACACTAGCATTACAAGTTTGGCCCCAGCCTTCAACATGCACCTGTAAATTGGTGGCCAGGACAATTAATGACCAAATGCAACTCAGTAAGGTTGCAGATTCAGATCCATTCACAAAATTACAAAGGATTCTGAGGCATCCTCCAAAGCTAATTGACAATGTGGTAGCTGCACAGAATTAACTTCATGTGATGGATGCAGGACTTGGCTGAAACCAAGACGCAGCTTCTGTAAGAGTCACTGTTATGAGGTCTCTGTATCATCTGAGCTAGCTGTGGCCTCACTTCCACCCACACCTGCTCCATTGTCTTGACTCACATCCTCACTAAACAATGTCTCATTACTTGAATTAGATAATAGGCCACTATCATCATCAGTGAGCATGTCTGCCTTCCGCCTTTTCCTGACATCCTTTATACCTCTTCCTTGCAGTGCCAGTCGCCTTCGTTTCCTTGCGTTTCGCTTTCCCTTGGGAAACTCTTCTCTTTGTGACTCAAGCCTTTTGCTTTCTCCTCCTTTGGAAGTTCTTACCTTGCCAAAGTCATTATCTTCCGATTCATCAGGATCAAACTTGCGTCGTTTTCTACTTGAACTTGTCTGGTACAAAATGATCAAAAGCCAAATTTATTGATAATTAGGAAGTACAGCTGATCCAAGGGCACTAAATATTAAGAAAAATCAAGGTGAAGACAATCCATAATTCCTCCTTGGAACACACAAATGATAAGCAAATGAAAGTAAGAACCAGCATTACAATCTAACACCACCAGCATTACTTAGAGACCAGAGACGGCCAAAACAAAGGTCAAAAAAGCCTTCCCAATGCTCCTTGGGCACCAGTACTGAAAAACATGCATTGATTGTAAACATGAATGCGTCACTAAATATCCCCACTTACAGTTTACCAAAGAAAGTGATACAATTGAATATTATCTAATTTAGTGAAAGATCATCTGTGAGTATGGGTTGATGGCATACTTTATTGGCAGCTATCATCTGTTACTTGCGCTGTGAAACACCATTTCATGTGATTTAATAACAATAGAAAACAGCAGTTTGTGTACCTTGGGACCACGATCCACCAATTGAGCCCATTCATGCCGATTCCTCAGGCAATCAAGAACAGCCTGAGAAGGAGTAGAATATGCATAGCGTTCTCCATTATGCTTCCTCAAGTTATGCCAGTGCTGCAAATGGAATCACAATGAGTGGAGGAGATCTACTTTGTTTTACTCATGATCAAAGTTTCACAAAACAAGCATGCAGAAAATAACAAGCACAGAATTAAATAAAAGTAACCATACCGGTAAGACAGCATTACAGAGTTCCTCATATGTCATGCGCCTGCCTTTACTCATGATCTCATTGATTAACCCTATGGATGATGCAAAGAAAATGAATAATAAGTTATTAACTGGGCAATTAAAAAGAAACAGCCTCATTTGTTGTTATCGTATCCTTTTGGCCCTAACTAAAACAGAATTTAAATTCAAGAGAGGTAACTACCTGGTAGAGTGCGATGAACAGGAGGCCGAACAGTGCCTGTCTCCTCATCAGAAATATTCCTGGGTGACTTACGTCTAGATGACAAATGATGGTCATTAACCTCAGTGGAGGAAGATGGGCCACTGTTAGCAGTTGAGGTGGAGGCAGGAGGGACATTTTTCTTGACAGAATGTACTGCTGTTGGAGATCCATTATCCCCTCTCTTTGACACTGAGTTAGCTTTATATCCTGTATCTTGCCTCCTCTGATCAGAAGAAGATGGTTTGTCAGTCTTTTTAGCCTCATCATCAGGATCCTGATTACGGCGAAACCCATCTTTTGATGTATCCTTACCTTTTCTTCTAGAAGCCTGAACAATGATGAATTGCAGGTCATTTTCAAGCACTACTGCATAACCTTGTTAATAAGGAAATATTATGAGAAAATAATCTTGTTGTGGAAATACATCTTACCAAGCTATTATCTTTTGCTCCAGAACTAGATGTACGCTTCATCAGCACATTTGTTGCAGTTGGAGAAGCTGAATGTGGTAAACCACCTGCATGGCGAACACGTGGAACACGAGGTACTCTAGGAGAGCTATTGAGTTCTTGATGTAAAAGCAAAGCAAGCTGTCACAAAAAGAAAAGAAAACCAAAATATGAGCAAAATCTACCATATTTAGAAGAACTTACAATTTGTTTTCACCTCTTCATCACTTAAAGCCGCAGGAGAATTGATAGGTGCGGAAGGATTCATTGACAATGCATGACTTGACTTGGAAGATGACTGGCCATTAGACTGATTAAGCTTTTCAGCTCTTAAGGGTAATCCAGATGTTGTTGCCTTATTTTGTGCATGTGAAGCGGTCTCAATTTGCAGTGATCCAACAGTATCACCAGAATTCTGTGCCAAAGATGCTTTAGGGGACGAGTAATGCATGGAATCTTTGGAATCTGAATTGGTTCTCTTAGGGAAAGAATCATGTGAAATCTTGCTTGGGTGCAACAATTTTGAAGGAAAATTCATTGAGGATTTTGAACACTCTTTTACTGTTTTTGTTGACAAGTCGAGCCTTTCTCCATCCGTCGCTATCTCGTTTGTAGCTCGATCTTTCTTAATACTAGTATTGCTGCCAGGTATAGCTGGTTGCTTAGTATTAGAACTAAAATTCAAAGTATCTGGAGATCTAATATTGTCAGATGCGGGCATTTTAGAGTTCATCACAGTGGATGAAGTAGAAGATGATTTTCCAACACAGACAACCATTTTAGAGTGATTGGGTAGTGCTGGGGTGCTTGAGATAGTTTCACCTGATTTTGACAGTTCTTCAGCTGCCTCTGTACCATCTTTTGGTTCTGGAGGACATTGTTCCGTTTCCATGGAGCCTTCAGATCTTTCCATTTCTCGTTTATGCTGACAAGTTTCATCAGATAACTCATCAGCTTTATCCATGTGACAAAGAACTGCTTCCATATTTCTGTCAACCTCTTGAACCTTATGGTCATTTGATAAACCACCTAATGTGGCACCATCATTCACTTTTGAATTTTCAGATATGTTTTCATAAGATATCCTTGCACCTTTTGCATCACCATGAGGAGACTGACAATTCAAGACCACCTTAGAGTTGTCATTATCTACTTCTACTTGAACATTAGGTTGTGCAGAACTATGAATTGCATCACTGTTACTATTAATCTGAATGCCTTTAACTTCTGGTGAAGCCCTAGCTGGGTCACCAACTGCAGGCACGTCTCTTCCAGTGGAACCCTCAACTTTATCATCTAAATTCCCACTTAGAATGTTAATGCCCTATAACAAGCACAGGCAAAGTCATTCAAACACAGCAAATAAAATCTAAAAGCATAGAAATGAACGTATAATTACATCCAAGAAAAGAGCTTTGTTATAGGTAAGATGTATAAGTCAATCAATAAGGAACAAGGAGGGGCCACATATTGAAAGAGAAAATACTAATGCACACCATTTTGAAGAACAAGAGAAACTACTAATGTGCACATCTAACTGAAGAAGTAGCCTGTCAAATTTACGAGCTCAAAAAATAGGCAAGGTGTCAAAATGTATGGTTTAAATCTGGGTTTGCTGGGGTACGGTCTAGTTGCATGATGCTAATGGGACTAGGAATGGGGGGATTTCCACTGAAGCTAGGTTGCTGCTTGGCTATCAGAGCTGAAATGTCAGCAATTCATGTGGATTTGCTGGGGGCTTGTTATAGGAGCTATCATTGCAATGTGTTGAGCTTGGATTCAATGATAAGTGTTTGGTTGTCTTCAAACTCAATGGTGCAACTCAGTCATAATTACCAATTATTTAATATGTTGTTAAGAGAATGGATTGGAAACTTAGATATGTTATGGTTAGGGGAATCCGTGTGCTGCTCCTTTAGTAACATTGGGGTTCAGGCAGATGTAATTCCTTTTTGGTTTGAGGATCTGCCAGAAGGAACGGGGCCTCTGTTGTTTGATGATTCAAATAAGGAAGGCTGTTCCCCTGGTTTAGTTTTTATGTTTTTGTCCTCTTACCCAATTTTCATACAGAAACATAAAAAAGCAAAGAACCCATAAGGTTATTCAAGAGAGACATTATAACTTCCTTATAGCATAATGATTCATGCGCTGCCACAAATTTAAACAATATTTCAAATCACTAGCTTTGTATGCTCTGGTCAGAGCTCAGCTTTTGCTAGATTCCACATATTGTCATTTCTCCTTCCA
The DNA here is from genome assembly GCA_015731905.1 of Salix dunnii. Classification (NCBI taxonomy): domain Eukaryota; kingdom Viridiplantae; phylum Streptophyta; class Magnoliopsida; order Malpighiales; family Salicaceae; genus Salix; species Salix dunnii. Next base: position 34,018,478 of record CM027674.1, on the reverse strand, counting down.
TGTCAAGGGATTCTAATCTATTATCATCATTTCATGTCATTCTTGCCTTTATTCTAGTAGTCTTGTTTGTTTTCTCGATCAGTAATCTACTTCCAATAAGAATCATCAAGAGCCAAATCACAGTACCATCCCAAGTAAAGCCAAAAAAAGGAGAGGCCAAGGCATACCTCTTGTTTTACAGGCACTCTCCCACAATCATCGTGTTCTGGTGCTGATGCCACTGCATTAAACACTTTCGGGGAACTCTCAACTGCAACCAGAACTTCATGGCTAGACTTCTCTTCCTTCAATCCAGCTCCAGTCAAATAATCAGGTCTAGATATGTTAGGTGACAGTGCATCCAAGGGCAGCTCAACCACTGCCAAGTTATTCTTGAGCTTCTCAGCAACATTTTCTACTGCTATATAACTATTTGACTTCTGTTCTTGAATATCAGTGTCCTTTAAATTCTTGTTCTTATCACTTTGAAGTTCACTCTTGAAGGACTTCAAAGCTCTTTCTTCATAAAACTCCAACGGTTTTGCATCACTGGTGGATGTAAATGCTAGTAATAAGAATAAAAACAAGAAAGAATTGGAGTCAACAAGTGTGTGTCTACTGCTACAAGATGTGACCTAATGCCTAAACTTCATGCTATTAATATGAAACAAGTGTACTTGGACAGCTAGAGAAAGAAGAGAGAGACAATACAATTAGGAAATAAAGCAAAGCAGGTTATATCCATTCACCTGATTTAAAAGCATGAAAAACCCTCTTCTTTGCCTCCATCTCCTTCTCTGCAGTTCGAGCCTTCTTCTTTACACTCCAATCTTTGGACATTCCAAGATCTTCTTTCCTCCTCTTACCTGAATTGGCAACAACCGGCTTGAGTGCACTTCTCTCCCTTCTCACTGCAAAATTACCACCCCCAACTTCTCCATTCTCACCCTCCCACTTCTTCATCTCTCTCGAATACACCTTCCTTTCACACCTGCCGCCCACATCTCTCTCTCTCACGCCACCTAACTTTGCCTCCGGCATCCCAAACACGCTCTCCTTCGACAAAGAAAACAAAACTCCTGCACCTTTATCAACCATATTCTCATTCTCCTCCTCACTCCTCCTGCTCTCCACCTTCCTCTCCTCATCCCAACATGGAAACTCCCTGTACTGAAAACTAAATTTCTTCGGAACATATCCAGTACACTTCCACAACTCTGGCGTGAAAACCTTCGAAAACCCACTAAACAAAGCAGGATCCCCACCCGGAATCCCCTGCACATGAACTCTTTCCTCCATCGGAATCTCAGTCCACAACCTCAACCCTTTCTTCGGAGGACATGCATTCCCCCCACCCCCACCACCACCGCCATTCTCTAACCTAATCGTTTTCGTCGGCAATTCGACTAATAACTGCGCAACCTCAGTCTCATCACTATCATCATTATTGCTACTATTACCCCTCTTCTTTCTCCTTTTACATTTATCACAAGTAAACAATTCTTCCCCCTTGACATATTTTGAGCATCGCGTGTGTACCCACACGCCACAATCATCACAATTCACCATTTCCTCTCCATCATCAAAGTTTACACCACACACACAATCTACTGTCCATGACTCATCCACCCAATCCTCATGTGGGTCATTCTGGTAGTGAGTCTGGAGCCGGTGCGATCGGCCCCCCTTCATTTTTTTATGCCCAAACCACCCCAGGAGAAAACAAAAACCTAACCCTGCCCTTAAAAAACCCAATCACATGATAAATTTAAGAACTTGCCTGGGGAACTCTTCGGGCGTTGAATCTCTCCGATGAAGCTGGTTTTTTTAGGATGTTTTTGAAAGAAATTGGGAAATTTAAGGATTTATTTCTGTAATGAGGGATCTGTCTGGGTGAGCACGAGGAAATGAATGATTTTATGGGCGGAACTGTGAAAGAGAAGAGAGTTGAATTTAAGGATTTATATTTTGATTTTTTGGCGTCCGGTTTTTTATTATTTATGTATTTTTCAGACAAGACTTGGGCTTGACGGAAGAAGATGATATGGGTTCCAGTTAGACCATTGGGTTCGAGCTAGACCATTCAGGAGTGTGTTTAATAACATGATGATGTTTTTTAAAATATTTATTATTTAAAAATATATTAAAATAAAAAAATTATTAAAAAAATTATATTTAATATTTACACATTAAAATAATCTAAAACTATTAAAAAAATTAATCAGAGTAAAAAAAAATTATAAAATATTTTCCAAAGACCCTTAAAAATTATAAAATGGTTTTTATAGCGCATGCAATAGTTTTAAAAGTATTAGTTTTTTAATATTTTTGAATTTTAAAAATAAAAATATTATTTAAAAATATTTTCAATTAAAAATTATTTTATAAAACAATCATGTCAAACATTAGTCTAATCTTTTTAATTGATTAATGATGTGATATTACTTAGCCTAAGATACTTAGATATGGAAAACACTTGAAAAGAAAATCTTATAAATCCAAGAATTTATTTTTTAATTATGTGTGTGCGCTAAAAATGTAATCTTTGTTATGTTTATTGAAAATAGTTTTTATTTATTTATTTATGATGGTCTTCCATCCTTTTATGGATGGAGACATCTAAATATCTCTCCAAATCTTTCAAAATAGGTAATTTTTTATAAGACTATCTTAATTATTTTCTTAATATTTTTCAAATTAATTTTTGATATTGTGTATTAGAGGTGGAAAATGCATTCTAATTTCCCATTGAATAATAGATATAATTATATTAAAATATAAAAGGTTTCAATGTGTGGTGTTATGGTAATTTTTTAATTTTCAATTTATAGATAGATAGATAAATAAAGTTTTAAATCACCATATAAATATGAAACTAATAGTAGTAAGGCCTTGAAGAGTGATTTAATCAAGATAAAGAGAATAAATAAATAAAGATAGTAAAAATAATTGTGATGTATAATAGAGAGTACTAACATTTCAAATGATATTAATAACTTATCCAGGTTTGAATAATTAATGGTATCAATAACATTTCATTGGTGTCAATATTATTTCAATTGATTAGTTAATCCAGGTAATTGAGTGATTGATGATGTTTGTAAAGATTACTAACATTGGCATAGTTATTGACAGGCAAGGGAAAAAGATAAGTTGATTAACTATTTTGGATTTTGAATAGTTAATGATATCAATGGATCACATTGATATCGATAACTATTTCTACTATGATTTTTTATTCTAGGTAAGGAGGCTAATGATGTCAAATGTTTTTGATATCAAAAACTTTGATGGTAAACTAGATATGAATAAGAATTGATTAACTATTTCATGGTAGGAATAATTAATAATATCAATTAGTTGTATTGATATAGGTAATTGAATGAAATTGATTAGTTTAGCTCGATAGTAGGTGACTAATAATACTAATAAGACTAATATGTATAATAGAGAATATGACAGAAATTATTAATTAGTTATCTAAAAAAATTAGATAAGTTAATGATGTCAAAATAGGAATATCTTGATATCAAGTGAGAATTTATTCATAAAGAGATGGTATTCAAAATCATTGAGTTGTGTCGAGATTTCCAGGATGAAATTATTCTTGATAATAAGTTTGGAAATTAGGTAGCTAGTGACAATAAATCAAAAATATATATTGTAAAAGAGGTATATGCCTAATTTTGAGTATCAAAAGAAATGTCATGAAAATGAAAAGTATTACATGATTGTTATTGTATGTTATGACCTTTTTTATATTTATATGTATATGTCATTTGTTGTTTTCAAGCCTATCATATTTATGTTATGAGTAATCTTAAAATAGTCACCTTTTACTTTTGGCCATATTATGATTTTGTAAATTATGAGACTTATCTCCTAAAACTTGAAATGAAATATTAACTTGTAAATTTGGATATATTACTTTATAATTTTAAAAGAAATTTTGGTAGAACTTATATATATATATATATATATATATATATATATATATATATATATATATATATATATATATTACTTTATAATTTTAAAAGAAATTTTGGTAGAACCTATATATATATATATATATATATATAGAATTTTTCATTTACTTGTTTTGTGTTGTTCTAGAAATTGAGATTGTTAGAAGTATAATATAGATTAACTTGATAGTTAATGTGGTGTGAAAATAGATCGTGGCTGTATTAATAGCCAAATGGCATCCCATCGACAATAATAGTATCCCTAAAAATATTATTCAACATAAAAATATAAGAATGTGGCTACATTATAGATTTGTGTAGATTTGTTTGGGAAGAATCCATTCCAACATGAGAATATAAAGGACAAAGAATACAATGATATTACAATTATGTTATGTAAATGGATCACTAAAATGAAAGATGAAATAAACCTTGAGTATATTTTAACTCAACAAGATAAGGGTGAAAATATGTTAATAATGGGGTAATTGTATTAATATAATGTGTTAGGATTAAAAAAATGATAATAATGCAATTGAAATTAATTATCATAAAATAAGTCAATACTACATGACCAAGGATATAATACATGATAATTTTAAATTGTTAAGTATAAAAGTCAAATTAATAAAAATATATGATGTCATTTTTGTTTGTATAGGAGGAGGAGTCTCTGTGATGTTTCTTTTTTCATGGATATTGTTATTATTGTTGCGACGATGATTTTTCACACTTCATGCCCCGCCATCCCTTTAGATTGGGGAGACAACAGCGCGCGGTAAAAATGAGATGTGTTTTATAGTTGTGAAATTACAACTATAATTATCAGGAGTTGCCACTTATTATTAAAATCACTAGGAACATATTGGTCTGCGAGAGTCTTGGGTAAGGGGACTTGTTGTGAAGGGAAAGACGTATCACCCCCAGTGCACCCTACCTAAGGCAAGCTGCATTGTTGTTTGATTATTTTTCTTAAGTCGTTTTTTTATTGGTCTTTTCTGAAATTTGAAGTAGATCTCTCTTCGTGAGAAAGTCTCTACTCATTGGAAGTTGAGAAACCTAGCCATGCTAAAATTAGAAATTCTTACACTACGTAAAGAAAATACACACACACACACACACACACATTTTTTTAGCTATCCACCGGTGCATTTTACAATGTAATTTTACACCGCGATAGCTAAAACAAAAATAATTTTTATTTTTTTTTATATTTTGGCCAAATCTCAACGGATAATAATAAACTGGTTGTGATATCCAATTTTCATTTTAAAATATGAGAAAGATGCAATGTATATCTTTTTTTGAAAAATATGATGAGAAAAACTTTGGAATTCGACCGTATGCACGAAAACAACACATTTTTATTTTTCTCTTTCTCTTTTTTTTATTTTTTGAAATGCAATTTTTATGTTTTCTGATTTAAAAAAAAATGAAGGCTGAAGGCTGGACTACTCAGCCTTGATGGGCTGGGCTGTCCAGCCTTGATGGCGATGACCCATACTTAGTGGATGGGCTGGTCTGTCCAACACTGATGGGACGAGAGGCTTATCATTTGGTTGGCTTGTCTATTGGGCTGGGTCGGGTCAGCCCAGCCCAAAATAAAAAAAAGTTAGGAAACGGAGGTCTATGGTGGTCGGAATGAGGGCTGGAAGCTAGCTGGTTACTGTCGCTGCACTCACCGTTGTTGTTGCTGCTCTGCCAGAGGCCACGCCTAGGTGGCTTACATGGTGGAAGAGAAGGTGGTGGAGAGAATGGTGGTGCTAGGTGAGTGGCCGGTTGCCGTGAAGGTTAGAAGGAGCTGTTGCGTGTTGTTGTTTTAGATATAGAAACATTACTAGAGGGGAGAGAGAGAGATAAGACAGAGAAGGGAGAGTGGCTGCAATGGGGCAGAGAGGTGAGTTGATGAGGCAGGCTTGCCGACCACCAGAAATGGTGAATGTTGAAGTTCGGAGTCGTTGCTGGTTGGATTGTGAATTTGTTGCACTATAATTCTACTATTTTTTCTTGTTTTTTCAGTGTTTCCCCCCTGTTTTTCTTCATGTCTCTGTTGCTTTATACCCATGGTATTTAAAAGTAGAGAAGGTGGACTTGTCATGCTAAGCTACAGCCTCATGTGGTGAATGTAGTTGTCTCTGATAGTGGCGAGCTATAGCAACGGTGAGGAGTCGAATCCTACAACAGCATGCTACAGTGGATGGCTGCCTTCACTGCAATGTGATTGCAACGGCATGTCTGAAGTGGCATGGTTGCTGCAGGTTTTAGGACTTAGTGCAATTGCATTTTGGTCCCTCAATTTGTAATTGTTTTTATTGCACTCTCAATGAGCTTTAAACTATTAAATTTATGCAATTGTATCCCCGCTGAAATTTCAAAAGCAGCTTTAACCTTGCGCACCCTTTTTATTTTGGTCTCTGGTTTTGGATTTAAGCAATTTAACCCTCAATTGACCTTTAAACTCTTAATTTTCTTCAATTTTGCCCATAACTTCACACGATTGGTTCAGAAAAAAATCAATCTGGTCTTTGAAAACTCCAATTTTCTCAATTGTAACCGAATTAAACTCAAAAACTTTATCTTTTATCAATTAAACCCTTAACGAAATTAATTTGACCAATTTAAAGTATAATTAAGTCCTTGCACTTAATTAAATCCTTCAACTTTGACCTAAATTAATTTTTAAATATAATTATACTTCAAATTGGCCCATGATTAAATCCAATTGGCCTATAAAAAATATAATTATGCTTTTTAGCTTAATTTTTATGCAGATTTACCCAATAATAAATTATTTTATCTTTCAATCTGCATTTTCCTTTATTCCTGAGCATAAAAGAGGCACATCGGGCTTTCAAAAACTTCTAAATTTTCCACATCAATTTTTCCACTAGCACCAACCTCTTTTATTTTATTTTTGTTATTTTTGGGTAGATTTTAGAGAGTAACCAAAAAATTGGGTGATGACACTTATTATTATGGAATATTATTATGTATATATATTTATCTTATATAGATTTCTTACCATGTGTTGTATACCACATGGTTATTAATATCATGCACAAGTTAGATTGTAATATATATTGTGCAACACTCCCTTTATGTAACATATATATATATATATATATATATATATATATATATATATATATATATATATATATATATATATATATATTACAATCTAACATTCTCTTATCTGAGTTTTTCCAATTTTATAGAGCTTTTATCGACGTCTACCTTCTTTATCTCGGTTTATATCTTTTTCAGTGATCAACAAAGCTTCCATCGGCGCCTCCCTTTGCTCCTAATGGATTCGACCACAACTCAATCTTCCTTTCTCATTACAATAAGCATGCTAGTTGCAACACTCTTTACTCTCCTTGTTGATCCTTCACTTATGCAACCTGTGTCAGATTTTTCAATGGCACATTCACCTAGATTTTTTTGCATTAATGGCAGTTGTAACAGTTCTTGTTCTTCCTTCTCTTTGCTATTGTTTCCCTCAAGTAATGGCAACAATATCTTTCTCTATATCAATTTTTTCGACACTACCTAGACTCTCCTATGTTGCTTCACTTATTCCCAATATACATCTTCATAGTGTTGTGATAGTCCCTCTCTCAAATACTCATAAGGTTATCTCACTGAATTGACCAACAATAACTATTTATATTGGCAAATGCAAATAAAACCATATTTATTGGGTCAAGGTATGTAATGCTTTTGTTGATGGATCATATCCTTGTCATGTGCTTTATGTTTCTGCCACCAATACAACAACTCCTAGTATAAATCCATTCTTTCTCTCATGGAAGCAACAAGACCAATTAATTATGAGTGCACCCCTCTTGTCTTTATCTACTAAAATTCAATATCTTATGGTTAACTATGACACATTTCATAGCATTTGGCAGATACTTGAAAAATCCTTTACTTCACTATCACATGCAAGGATTACGTAATTACATGGTTCCTTTCAAGATTTGTGTCAGGGAAATGATTCTGTTAGCACTTATTTCCAGTGAGCTAATGTTCTTTTTGATTGATCGGTTTCTTTACTTAGAGTATTTTAATCTTTATGTATTTTGGGGCTTATGTAGTGATTTCAAAATTTTAGTGATCAATTTGTCTACTCAGGCTAAACCATTGTCATACTCTGATTCTCATAGTTACTTGCTCTCTCATGAATACCTAAATAAAAGTTCTCTTCAATCCACTCTTAGCCTAGTACCTCTGTTGCCCACTCCTTCAACATTCTTTGTTTAGCGTGGTGGTTTGATTGTTCTTCTAGCCATTCCTATCGTGGGTGTGGGCAATGTCGAGGTGGTGGATAGGTTGCCGTGATGGTAACCATGACACCTTTAGATCTGGTTGACAGTTAATATGTAAGTCTGGTTTTCAGTAAAGTTCCCGTAAGTCTACAATTGGTTGGTCACAACATTCCCATGAAGTTTCTAATTCCAACCATAATTTTTAAAATTAATTAATTATTTTCTTATATCATGATATTTTTTTTTATGTGTAACTCTATTTAAATACATTTTTCCTTAAAAATTTATGTAATCACTTTCCATTGCATTTTTTTTATTAAATAAATGGTTAGTTTCAATAAATAATGTTATTAGATACAAGTCTGTGACCTTTTTTTTTTTTTTTTTTTGATATAGATTTGTACATCTATATCTATTTCTCAACCTTTTAATTTAATACGTGGTTAATTGTAGTTTAATTTTTATTTGATTTTCATATAAAACTATAATTTTTTTTTTATAATAAGCGCAGCGTACAAGATATTTGTTTCTTTTTCTTTCTCTCAATCGTTTTTTAATTTTAAAAAATAATATTATTAAACACAACCATTAGTTTTTTAATTTAACAAGTCTATTAAATTTTTTCTATTTAATCTTTAACCACCATTAACGTTTTTTTTTCCATGAATAATCCTTGATTTATTTAATTAAGTTCATGTATTATATATTTATATATTAAAAATGTGTTGAAAAAAATTCCGCTGTGTGTGTGTGTGTGTGTGTGACGGCTTAGGTGTGCAAAACAAAAGGAAAGGAAGACCAATCTTCAACAATCAAATTCTCTGTTTAACTCACCATTTCAAGATCAAAATGTGAAGAAAACCAGATCTAAGAAACGGATAAATCCAAATACAACACAACAAGAAAAGACAGACAACATCAAACACCACTGCAAGGAATTATAAAGTTTGGTTCTTTATTATTATTTTTTGTGTAGTCTTAATTTTTATTACACTTTGTTGTTGTCCCTATGATTTATTTTTTGGCTTGTTTTATGTTTTCCCCGTAGTGATATTGAGTTGGGTTTTGTTTCTTTTAGCCTAGGCTTGAGTGCTTGTATTTTTATAGAACTAAAAATGATTTCGTTGTTGTGTTTTTCTCGTGTTCTATAGTTGATTTGGAGGTTTGTTAGAGAGCAGATATGGCTGTTGAAGAGAAAGCTAGTGTTGATTTGGGGAATATTAGGGTGGAATCAACAAATGATCAAGATCATCACATCCACAACAACAATGTTCTGACTCAGCCTCTGTACATGAAGGTTTCCCAGGTGGGCCATCATCAGGCTCCTCCCTATAATCATCATCATCAGCAGAGATCGAATGGTGGGGAGAGCTATAAGAGGGAGATTAGAGAGTTGCAGGAGTTATTCTCTAAGTTAAACCCCATGGCTGCTGAGTTTGTGCCTCCTTCACTTTCCAACAGCAATAGTTTCGGTACAGTTAATGGGCTCAATGGAGTTAATGGGGGGTTTTATGGCAACAGCAACAACAACAACTTGGTTGTGAATGGAAATGGCATCGACAGAAATGGACAAGTTAATGAAAATGCTGCTAGAAGAGTAAAAAACAACTCTGCCTTATTAGCTGATTAAATAAGTATTTTTATCATAAACTTCAAGAAAGAAAAAAAGGAATGGAATTTTGAATGCTTTTTTGGTGTTATGTTTTTTTTGGTTGACAAGGTTTAGTTGAACTAGGACAGGACCTAGATTTGAAAAAGATGAAACTACGTGGTTAAACGCTTGTTTTATGTTGGTTTTTATTTGTTTAGATAGTTTTTCTGGTTGCCTGAATTGGATATTTTGAACATGAAATATGGAAATGGAATCTTGGGTTTTGTGGTGTTGGGATTATTCGAAGAAAAAAGCAAACAGAACTAGCTTTATTATCTGTCTGGTTTAGATGAGTGAAGGTTATTGTTCAAGTGTGTCTAAAATGGTTAAATTAAAAATAAGAACTTTAATGAGAAATTCTATTTGATTTAAAAGAGCTTTTATTATCCCTTCAGGTTAATGAACTTTAAAGGGCTTAATTGAATGCCTATGAATTCTAGAATTTGTTGATTGGTATCTTTGCTCGTTTCAGAAGAAAAATTATGGTCAAGTGAAACGTAGAATCAGTAGCAGGACAAGTATGGCTCAACGGGAAGATACAGTTCGCAGGACTGTGTATGTCTCTGACATTGATCAACAGGTATTTGCTTCTTTGTGATTGTTACTCTTCTTTTGATCTCTACGTTGGTTTCTGACTGCATCATCTACTTGCACTAACTACTGATGGCTTCTCTCCTGGAATTAGGTCACTGAAGAGCAACTAGCAGCTCTATTTGTTAATTGTGGACAGGTAATGACAATCTAGCTGTATATCTAGACAGCGTTCCTAGAACTGTACTTTTGAACAAGTTCCTTTCTCATGTGCAGGTTGTGGACTGTCGTATCTGTGGTGATCCCAATTCTGTACTTCACTTTGCCTTTATTGAGTTCACTGATGAGGGTAATGCTAATCATGTGTGCTGCAATGATTCAATGCCTACCTTAGGATTGCATCGTGTGTGTGTATGTGTGTGTGTGATGGTTATGTACTCATATATACGTTGGTGGTTGGCTATACAGAAGGTGCACGGGCTGCCTTGAGTCTGTCCGGGACGATGCTTGGATACTACCCTGTTAAAGTGCTGCCCTCCAAAACAGCTATTGCACCGGTTAATCACACCTTTTTGCCCAGGGTGAGAATGCTTTGACATTTGGCCTTTGAATCATTCCAAATTTCTGACAATAGACATTTGCTTGTTAATTTGATTCTATATACTCTGCTGATCAAATGTTACTCTGAATCTTAGAATGATGATGAGCGTGAAATGTGTGCAAGAACTATCTACTGTACCAATATTGATAGGAATGTGAGTATCTGGATTGCTCATCACAAAAATAATCCTTTTTTTGCATGACAAGTGTTGTAATTGATGTCAATCTCAGCAGCTAATATGCATAATATTCTGCAGTTTACTCAGTCAGATATCAAACTCTTTTTTGAATCACTCTGCGGAGAGGTTTGTTATTACACCTGGTGAACTTGAAAGCTCCCTTTTTGGATGTTACAACACTGTTAGTGTGATTTCTTTTTGGTTTGGCTTGTTTGATGCAGGTTTATCGCTTGAGGCTGCTAGGAGATCATCATCATCCAACTCGTATTGCGTTTGTGGAGTTTGTGATGGTAATTGTTTCACTCTTTATATCTTATGCTGAACTTTCACCCTCTTTCAACATCAAACAGATTTATGTGGAGTTTAGGCAAGCACTTGGCAAGTTAAAGGATTTTAGGCAACACGGTTGTTTTGAGGCAGAACTCTGTGCACTTGCAGATCCTAAAATGACCATAGGACTTTTTATAAGTGATGAAGTGATGTCAAGTGTCAACCTTTGGAGGCAGATGGGTTTAGGATTTCCTTTAGTGTTTTTCCTTGGCACGAACCTTTTTTCTAGTGCCAGATAGTTAGAAATGAGTCTTAAGGCTGTTCCTTTGACTTTGACACTTGCATAGCACACAATAGGAGATCATAGGTCTTATTGCTATTAGTATTTTAATCCCTCTGAAAGATCACAAGTTCTGAGCACAAAAAGATCTGTCAAAGCAGTTGAAGTTTCTAGATATAATGGAGCTTCATCATTAAGAAGCATATCTGACACAATAACAGTTGCTCACAAGGATTGATATTTTATATTATTTTTTGGTCTTCATAATTGCCAAGAGTGGTATGAATGGAAGTGAAATTACATAAATTTGCCTATATCATGTTTTATACTTGGGCTATGTTATGGTACCTACTTTATCAGTGATAGTTGATGATTTTCAAAATTTATTCTATTGCAGAATTATGAGTTGTAAGATGAAGGGATCTTTAGGTTAACTGTTTAAGTAGTAATATTAATTGTCATTATGATGGAGAAAAAGGCATCGTGTTGGATAGATATAACACCAGCTAGGAAGTGAGTTCCATATAGTAAATCAAGAGAAGTTACAGATGTAGGAATGACTTAGAAACTCTAAATGAAAACAGAAAAACAATATATAGGCCTTTAAATGAATGATCACCATTGCCCATTTATTTTTTAATTTAGTGGTTGCCTTGTCTCATGTGGGTGGTGGTGATTAGGAGAGACTTGTTAAAAAATACAAATAAATGCACTGAATTACGATTTCAAAGTATATTAAATATTTTAATATATACTATTGAAAAGCAAAGCAAAGAAATATTGTTTCTTCCCAAACCCTGAAATAACTGTTGCCCTCAAATTAATTTTTATTTTTTTGATATTCCTACCGAAATTGGTCTCTCCCTCATGGCCACTCCATTGCCTCAGTGATATTTTTTGCACTGTTTTTGTTTTTTGTCTGCCTCTTTATGCTAGCTAGCTAATACTATCCGGTATCAGAAGGGTTTCATTATTAGTTTTGTGATATGCGGACTCATTTTGTGCTTCTCTAAATTGGCTAACTGTATGATTGAATCTGTAATTTAATTACTCCTTACTCTCTGCAGGCTGAAAGTGCAATAACTGCACTCAACTGTAGTGGTGTGGTTCTAGGTTCATTGCCGATAAGGTCAGATAGCAAGCTGTTCCTCTTCCCTCGAGAATTCTGAATCTTTACGACAGAAGAACTGATAAATGCTTTGGTTGTTCTCTGGTGTTTCTATTTTCAGGGTGAGCCCATCTAAAACACCTGTGCGGCCCCGTGGTCCTCGTGTTTCTGTGTTTTGAAGTGCTTGGTGCTCCGATCGACTTTAAAGCCAGCTTTTATATATTTAAGAAACGTACACCTGACCAATGTAAAGATGAACCCTTGTTTATATACTTCATGGCTCCATCCAGGCCTCCTTTGCCCCTAGTCGTTGTTATCATATGAGTTATCTTTTGGTTATTCTAGCAATATATAGAGTTGGATGGAACTTCAAGGCTCTAGGACGATTTAATGTATCATTCCTCGCTAATGTGGATTGGAATAGCCCTGAAGGTTGAACTTCTTCGAGCAGTTTCTGAAACTTACAAGACTTATTTTTATGAAAAATGTAATTGCGCTTGTAAAGGGTCGGGCTCTTAACTAAGTTCCAATTTCACGTTGTTGGTCTTTGAAATGACTCTTTTCAGTTGATTGGGTTTATGTGGTATTTGTGCTTGAATGTTTTTTTTTTTCTCCTTTCAAATCATTCTTCTGCCTTGAGTTCTCTATAACAGTTGAAGAAATGTTTATGGAACCTCAGGATACTGGCTGTATTTGTTCATATCGAACCTCGATTTCTATAAACATTGCTGTGTTTATCCAATAGTCATTTTAGAGGGTGGCAATGATTATGGAAATTGTAGTTTTGTATCCCCTAACATAGAATCACAATGCAAACGGTGATATTATTGTCCGAAACTAGTAGATGAATCACAATTTAGTTCTGTCTCTATATACATAACAAATCAGCAAGAAAACTATCTCCCATTGCTTCCCTGTGAAACCTCAAACGTGCAGAAGACATCTCAATGCCTTCCCATCACTGAGCAGCTCGAACGCTTCGTTTATCTTCTCGAACAGGCTAGATTCACAACCTGCAAGGATGAAATTCCATGATTTTGGTATCTTCTATGAACAAACTATATGATTGCTTTCATGCAAGCTTTGGCAAGCTCAGGCAGTTGGCTCTTCCCCTTGTACTCTCCAAAGGTTGTACCAATGATGCTCCGATCATCAAACAACTCCATTGGACGGAGAGACAACATTTCCGGGGTTGGATAAACTCCTACCACCACTGTCTTTACCTATCCCTGCCATGTGCACAGCCATACTTATCAGCATTTTTGCCTCCTAATTCAGCTTTCCATTTCTTGGTTGAAATCTGTCTTATTTCCCTATACGAGGACTTGAATCTGAAACCTCTCGATAAAGCGTTAAGATCACCAGAGACAAGCATTGGTGGTCGAGTAATGCGCGCAAATTAATTCGAGAAAACATTTAATGATAATAGGAACACTCAGACACCCCCACCAGAAAAAAGGTGAAAATATGGCGATGAAATGCCATTTAGGATTACATCATGAGTGGACCAGAATGCCTCTCGGAGAACCTCTAGATCCCCTACACACTCAATGCTGTAATCTATTTCTCCACCAGTCATTTCCCTGATTCTCTGCAACCATTTGCTGGGATGGTTAATTCTTAATAGCCACAAAATCAGAAATCAAACTTGGAGAAAATTCCATGTATATTAGTTGCTAACCTGGTGCACTGGCTTTGAACTATCTTTTGGGTTTACGAAGTCAGTCATTCCCATTGCTTTGGTTGCCACCAGAACAAAAGAGATTGCCATAAAACTAGGCTTGTTAGCTTTTTCCCAGCACATTTTCCATTTAGAAGTATTTTTTTTCTTCTGGTTGGAATTATTAGAATTCTCATGAAGAGCCTAAAAACGAGAGAAAAGGATACCTTTATTGAACTTTTCTGGGTTGGTATCAACACTTATTATTTTAGATGCTCCTCTGGCTCGTGCTCCTTCTGAAGCCTATGAGAATTGAATGAAAACATATTTTCAGTTTGATTAGTTAATAAAAGAATCGATATGATATTGCATTTTTGCACAACCTTAGTTATTTATTCTTCATCTAAAATTCAGATCGGTTTAGATTTCACAAAAAAGAAGAAAAATTTAATTGGTAATGACCCTATCAAGGACAAGTTCTACTCAAGGGAGGCTTAGATTTTACGAGGAAAGAGCTTAGGTTAGGGTATATCATATGACTCAAGAGGATGTAGGAGCTATGCCTGATGTGTGACAGGCACAATACAATTAAATACAATGCAAGTTTATACTTTGATTGATCCTAGAGCTAGTCATTCCTTTGTATCATGTAGAATAGTAGAAAGATTGCATGTGATGTCTCACAAATTGAAAGTAGGGGTGACAGTTAGTACCTTTTTAGGAGAAAATATAAATATTGATGATATCTATAGAGGAGTGAAATGGTAAATTGGAGGGTTGAGATTGAGTGTAGACTTTATGCCATTAGAATTATATGACCTTATGCCATTAGAATTAAATTGGAGGAGTGAAATGGATTGGTTAAGGAAATATAGGGCACAAGTGGATTGTGTTACCAAAACGATGACTATCCAAGTAGTAGGAAATAAAAACATGGTATTTAAAAGAGAGAGAAAGTTCTTCCAAATTGTATGGTTTTAGTCCTAAGGGCTGGGAGGTTAATTAGAAAAGGTTGTCCTGCTTAGTTAGCTCATGTAATAGAGACAAAAACGGGCAGTGTGAACTTGACTATTATTTTTGTTCTTAGAGAATTCTAGGATGTATTTCTCAAAGAGTTACTTGGATTAGCTTCAATTCAAGAAATTAAAGTTTCTATAGAAAATATCCCTAAAATTCTCTAATAGCTCAGTCTCCCTATCGGATGGCACCTATAGAATTGGATGAATTGAAGGTCCAACTTCAGGATTTAATAGATAAGGGATTCATTCGTCAAAGTAACTCACCTTCAGAAGCTCTAATATTGTTTGTTAAAGAAGAGTATGGTACCCTTCGACTATGCATTGATTATCTACAATTGAATAAGGTAATGGTGAAGAACAAATATCCATTTCCATGGATAAATGATTTATTTGATTAGTTAAATAGTGCTAAAGTATTCTTTAAGATAGATTTGAGGTCGGAGGATCACCAATCGAGGATTAAGGAATAAGATATCTAGAAGACAACATTTAGAATCTGTTATGGACATTACGAGTTCTTGATGATGTTTTCTAGGTTAACCAATGCTCCGACCATGTTCATGGATCTTATGAATTGAGTATTCCAACAATACTTGGATCAATATGTGGTGGTATTTATCGGTGACATCTTGGTGTATTCCAATTCATATTTTGAGCATGAACAACATTTGTAGGTCATGCTGCAAAATTTGAGGGAGAATAATTTTTCACAAATCATAAGAGTTTGGAATATTTGATGTTGCAAAAGGAGTTAAACATGTGCCAAGGGAGATGAGTGTAGTTAACAAAATGATTATGTAATTAACTACAATCTTGGTAAGGTTAACATCATAGCAAACACTTTAAGCAGAAAGGGTAAAGCAATTATGAATAATATAGAGATTATGAGACAAAAAAAAATAATTTAATTAAGAAAGATGGGGTTTGTGGCTGAGTGTGGGGTTTGAAGGGTCATTCTTAGCCCAGTTAAAATCCGATTTATACTTTGAGATAAAATTTTAGAGGCTCAACAAGTAAATGAGAAGGTAAGGAAGATCAAGCAGAAGTGAACCAGGGTGTAGAAATGTCCTTTCAGGTGTTATCTAATGGACTAATAGCTTTGGGAAGACAAATTTATATGCCTAATGATGAGATCTTGAAGGATGAGGTATGGAGAGAAGCCCATGAATCCCGTTTTGCTACTCATCTTGGAAGTACGAAGATGTATAGGGATATAAAGAAATATTATTGGTGGCCAAATATGAAGAGAGGAATAACAAAATTTGTGTCGGATTGTAGGATTTGTCAACAAGTGAAGATAGAACACTAGAAACCTACAGGGAAGTTGCAGTCATTATCAATTCCAGAATGGAAATGCGAAGATATCTCTATGGACTTTGTGATAGGATTACCCAAGGGAAAGAAAGGTAATGATGCCATATGGGTGATTATGGATTGACTGACAAAGTTTGTTTTGTTTTTGCTCGTGAGAACAACTGATTCAATCGATAAACTAGCTAAATTGTACATAAATAAAGTGGTCAGACTCCATGGGGTACCAATATCGATTGTACATGACCTACATCAAAGGTTCACATCGAGACTATGGTCTAGTTTACAATGGGCTTTAGGAACAAAGTTAAATCTAAGCACAACATTTCATCCATAAACAAACAAGCAATCAGAGAGGACCATTTGAACTATTGAGGACCTTTTAAGGTCTTGTGTACTAAGATTTAGTGGAAATTTGGAGGATCACTTGTCATTGGTAGAATTTACTTATTATAATAATTATCAAGATATTATTGGTATGGTCCTATATGAAGTGTTATATGGGCAGGAGTGCTGTACCCCAATTTGTTATGATGAAATAGAGGAAAAGAAGCTCTTTGGAAACTCAAATGATACAACAGACAACTAGCAAGGTATATATGATTAGAAAGAGGATGAAAGAAGCCCAAAATAGACAAAAAGAGTTATGCTGATAACCAAAGAAAGCCATTGGAATTCCAAGTGTTCTTGAAGGTGGCACCTTTGAAAAACATCATTCGATTTATAGTAAAGGAGAAATTAGCCCTGTGACATATTTGCCCTTTTGAGATCTTAGAAAGAAAGCAAATAAGAGAAATTAAGCCGTATAAATACCCCTCTTTTCTCTTATGTCTAGCAAAGTGAGGGGAATACTGCTTAATTTGAAAAGGAAAAAGTGGAAGCTTGTGAAGCGATGAAGTTAGATGCGTTAAAAAAAAAACAAGTTACATTAAAAAATGGTTGTTTATAATGATATTTTGATTGAGAGATGTTGCTATAAAAATAAAAGAATAACAAATTTAAAGGCTTATTGGATAGTTTTGGTGTGGTTAGTAGGAAGTGTATCGTTGATTAAAAATAATTTATGAGAATTTCTTGTTATTGCAGGAGAGACCATAAGTGTGCTGCAACAACGAAAACAAGGGATTATGAGCAGAACATCCACAACAGGTAGGTGATTCATGCCCATGTTTCCTAATTTAATTTTCATAATAAAAATATATGAATTATGCTTAAAGCTTTGGCGAAGCTTTGAAAAGATGTGATTTATCAGTAATAATGTTTTAAGGCATGTATGTTAGTAAAGTTAGATTTCTATGTAAAATTACCAAGTTATGGCAATATCGCCATTGTAGATGAATGAACGAAACATGATGGTGACTAACATAATTTAGTGTATGCTAGGATCCCGAATAAAGGTATCACAAAAAATGGCTAGCATACACTTTTTAGTGTATGTTAGGATCTGGATAAGAGGATTTTTATGAATGATTGTCATACATTTAGTGTATATCAGGATCCTGGGGATGAAGATCGATATGCATAAGTCAATATACATCAAGTGTATGTTAGAATTTTAGATAAAAGAATTGTGGTGCAATGTTTAATACACATTCATGTATGTGCAAATTTCAAATAAAATAAAATAAAATATTTTACATCTAATATCTCAGATTAAAGGTTTGAAAAATTTGTGGCTTAATGTTTAGTTTTATTGTTTACCTTATTTTTTTTTCAATTTTATCATTTAACATTAGTTTTTTTTTTAAATTATCGAGGTTTCATTTAAACCTATTAAATAAATAATTCACACCAAGTTATATTTTATATTTTATTAGAAACTCGAGCTTCATAAAAATTAAAGATCCATCATCTTACCCGGTTTATAACATTACAAAAAAAAAAAAAAAATCTTTGCACTCTTAATATTTTTTTTATATATTTTAAAAAACATGGTTCTATGAAAAAGCACATGACAATTGACTAATCTCAAAACAATCTAAAAATATATAAAAAAATTAACTTATAATAAAAAATAAAAAAGTATATTTAAAAAAAAACACTTTATAGCCACAAATTATAACAATCTTTTTGTTTTGGATTCAAGAAAACCCCATCCAGTTTTAAACATACTTTGCAGCCTAAATTAAATAAATAAATTTTTAATTGTCTTAAATTTTTAGAATATAAACATGACTTATACTCGAATTCGAGATCGACAATTCTGAAATTATTTGACACAACACCACGCTATGCTTGTGGGCCAGAAATTATAACAACGTGAAACTGTATTGAACAACGTATGATCATGTTACCATGGAGGGATGTGGGAATGAGCAAAGCCAAAAGATCCACCTTCCTCGAACCATCGCTTGCATTGCATCCCCCCATTTTATACAACGATTTTCTATAGTCCCATACTTCCATTACGCTACTCGTTTCCGGTTTGTCTTTCCAAATTAACACCCTTTCGTAACATCCCCTCTCATTCATCCTTACCAAATTAGCAACCTTTTCATCGCCAAAACGTTTGATTTACGTGACATCAACATATTTCACTTGTCCCTTAAAACTTCTCGCTCTCTTCCCCATCTCACAATGTCTCCAACCCTAACTTCTTCACTTGTGTCCCCTCCATCTCTGAGCAGCAATGGGAAACTGCTTTGCATCGCCCCAACTTATCAAGAGAAAGTCTTGTTCTCATTCTCCTACTTTAGAAATCATGGATAACACAAGTGGTTCAAAGAGAGTTAAAATCATTGTAACAAAGCAACAGCTTCAAGAATTGCTATTCAAGAAGATATCGGTGGAAGAGATATGGTTATTGGGCATGCAAAATGTTGCTCTGTGTGGAGTCAACTCTTCGTCAAGGTGGCAGCCAGGGCTTGAAACCATCCTTGAAGAAAGGGAGTAGTATTTTGTTGAGCGTAGGAAATTAATAAATGCATATCATGTAGCTAGCCACGAAAGAAATTGATTCAGTGGGAAAAAGTGGAAAGTGAAGTCAAATTTCTTTTCAGCTCAAGAAAATGATGGGAATTAAATTGAATTTAAAACAAAATTAACTAGTCAAGAGAGACACAAAGCTGAGTAGGCTGACGTATATATATTTCCTTGATCGTAACACATTAGTAAGATAGAATTTAGATTATTAATTGCTTGACATGGAAATATGTGACTGATTTTCCAGCTCAGAAGGTGGTTATTTGTGAGAAATCCTACAAGAAATCTTTTGTTTGTGCTTTTTCTACTCCAATCACAGGCCACAAGGGACATCTTCTCTTGAATTATCACAGGCCACAAGGGACATCTTTGTCTTGAATTGAGAGAGAGGGCAAGCAGGAGTGAACCTTCTCTGTTCAAAAAGTTCCAAAATTTCCAGTATTATTGTGCTTCAATCACGTCCTAATTAGTGCTGTACAGACTATCATTCGTTGAAGCTAAACCAACTGTGTGGATGGTCTTCCTCTACGTTTTTATATCGCATTCAAAATCAAGAAAAACTACAATGAAAGGTTTTAGATGATTTCTTGTGTAATTTGCTTAGAAAGAAAAGCTACTAAACTAATGTCTGTATCAATTTTAGAGGCTGACTACTCTTCTTTCCATGTAATTTTCCAGGCCTAGTGATTATATAAAGATCAAGATCTTCTTCTTTGATTTCCTCTCTTTTCTCATATTTTCTTCCATTCCTCCTCACTTGTCATGCTCTTATACATCCCATATCTAATCAAAGAGAGATTTCTATGTTTTATAACTTCATTAACAAACAGAGGCAAAATTACACTTTTATATATGTATATAAATAAAAGAACTCTCTTTAATGCATTGGAATTGTTTCTGCAAAGTGCAATTTGATCCATCTTTAACAGCTGCGTGGAAACAAATGATAGGGACTTGCAAACACTGCGAGAGCCAACTCATAATAAGTTACTTTGTTCCTGGAATATATCATGCCTAGCAAAAGGGTTGCTTTAATTTTATAGAGACTCGCAGCTATTTGGACCCATCATCAAATAGAGGGATTTTTTGAGACACAGAGAGAGGGAACCATCCAAGATATAATTGGCCTTGTCCTCTATTGAGTGTCCACTAAACACTTGTTAAGGATTATTAATTATGCTTCATAAACTCAAATTAATTATGTATTAACAAAATGAAAACTGTATATTTAGTGTTCTCTTATTAATTTTGGTTGAGTTTTGATCACGAATGGACAAACAATTATTAAAATCGTAAATTCTAACCATATGTCGAATGCTAATTTACCATATTAGTTATTTAATAAAGAGTGTTCCTGATACTACCAAGCTTAACCCCACAAGAAAATATTTAAGAATTCTGTAATTACAAACTCAAAAATTTCTAAAATAATTAATGGAAAAGTGAAGCTCTTTCTGAGTTTCGACTTTCCTGGATTTCAGTAGTGTTCCCCTTATATATATATATATATATATTTCTTTTTATTTTGTTTACCTTACCTGACACTTATGTTTTCCTTTAATTAAAATCTCTTTTTGTCTTATGTCAGTACACTAATTTCCACTAAATTGATCAGACAACAGAATTTGAAGACACCGTCCCTAATGTCCTGGTAAAAGTGTCTGGTGTGCTTTGCTCACTATCCAAACCTCACTGTTTGTGCGAGAGTGTGCGCGATGATGGATGTCCCTTATCGAAGGTGATGCATCCCTTCACTTTGATGACAAAAATTTCTCTTATGGGACCAAGACTTGATAAAGAGAAAGTACAAAAGAAGATAGTTCCCTTGGCTTTCCTCCATTGACCCTTTATATTGTTGACTGAAATCTTTAATGAAATTGCTGTGATATATTCTCTCCGGCTACAAGGGCCCCCATTGGATCAAAAGGAAATCGTCACTTTGCTAGTAATGCGGGCATGGCTTACAATCCATCACATCAAACTTAATAAAATAATTTCTTTCTGTGTATGAACACATATAGTTGAAGTAAAAAAACACGTCAATAAATGACTAATAGTAATGCCGGTGATGGTGGTCACATTTTCTTTCTTTTTCACTTTGTTGGCCTAGTGGGATTGATTCAGGAACTTCCTAGGAGTAATCCCACCGACGATTTATGTCTTTCTCTTTGTCTTCACACTTTCCCTCCTTTAGGCTTCAATTCCTTCCAAGCTAGAACTATAAGAGAAGGGTCATGTTTTCTTTCAACTATCTTTTCTTGTTCAAATAGAATAATTTTTTTCCATCAAGCCATAGAAGTTTGATTCACCTTGAAACTAAATCCATTTCGAAAAGCTACTTGTTTTTTCTACTTCTTGTTTTTTTAGGCATGGGAAACTGTATATTTGGAGGAATGGCGGAAGGAGTGATAAAGGTGATAACATCTAATGGTGGGATCTTAGAGTTTACCACACCTATAACAGCAGGATCCATCACCAACGAATTTCCAGGCCACGCTATTTTTCCAAGCCATGATCTTTTTTGGAGACCACTTTCTCTACAAGAAGAGCTTCATGGAGGTCAGTCTTACTTTTTACTCCCACTCAAAACCTCCAAAAATGGTGGCCAAATAGTAAGAGAAGGTCATGTTAGATCAAAAAGTATACCAGCTGCTGCTGCTGCTGCTAAATCAAATATTGTAACACCTTATAGGATGTCCTTAGATTATCAAGGCACGTTAAAGAGGTCATACACTGAAGTTTTCTCTAGGTATAACAACAACAACAAGAACAAAGATAATTACTACAAAAGTAATAATGGGTTTTGGAAAGTGAAGCTTGCGATTAGTCCAGAGCAGCTAGTGGAGATTTTGTCCCAAGAGGCTAGCACTGAAGAGTTAATTGAGAATGTCAGAGCTGTAGCCAAATGTGGAAATGGGTTCTCATCATCAGCATCTTCTGTCGATTTTTCAGATTCCTGGAGTCTCTCTAGCATCAGGCCTGCTACTTGTATGGAAGATAGTTTAGTTGATATTTAGTGTGAATTATTACAGTGTGCTTGAAATATCTCTCTTATGTTATAACTAAATTTTTAGTCTGAGAAAAGATTAGCATATTCTGTCATATATATATATTTGTGTTGCCATTGTCCACTGATTATTACAGTGTAGATTCTCAAGAAAGATATTAAACAAGTCCTGTTAAACATGATTACTCACAGATGAAAAATTGGAATTGAGAATTTCTTTTTGTCAACTCATACTTGGATTGACAGTGATGAGCCAACAACTGGAAGGAGAAGAGAGAATTTAGTGCAATCAGACTCGGAAAAGATGCTATTGTTGACATACTCGCAGTGTGGTTGAATTGTAGAATCAAGCAACCAGAAATCTTATAAGGTGTGGGATGAAAGTCTGTGATCAGAAAAGGAAAGTGGGATTTTGGGGTCTGTTGGCTGAATATGGGCTTTTTAGTCAAAATCTATTGGGCTCAAGAACTTTGTTTGTAAGAGTCAGGGGCCGATGACAATTTCTAGGAACAGCCCAAAATAGAATTCCTTTTATTTTGAATTTATAATAAGTAAAAATATAATTAGAAAAAAAAAACTAAAAGGCATACATGGTTTCTACCCATTGTTTTTAATTTTATTTATTATAGTCATCAAACTTTTTCTCTCTCTTTGAATTGATTTTTTATGGATAAATTGATAGCCAATTGCTTGAAATTTATTGAAAGAAAGAGCCAAAATTAAAAGATCAAGGATCAAAGTGAAAACAAAGAATAAAAGTAGATGGAAATTTCATAATTGGTGAGAAATATTCAATTTGATCCTTATAACTTTTCAGCCCCTTAAAATCTTAAGAACTCAATTTTAATACAAAGCTTTATTTTCCATATATTTCAATCCCTATTTTGATAGATAAGAGAGACACTTGCTTAATTTCAATGGTATAGAGGGCAAAGTCCACGATCTAGGTTATAGGTTCGACATGTTATACAATAAAATTAGAATTGACTCAATAAGTTATTATCTTAATATTTTTTCGTAAAAAAATATGCTAATTTAAAATATTTATTTAAAGTTAGACCATTTTCTAGGTTATAGGTTTGACATATTATACAATAAAATTAGAATCGACTCAATAAGTTATTATCTTATTGTTTTTTTTTTTTTTTTTTAAATATGCTAATTTAAAATATTTATTTAAAGTTAGACCATTTTCTACTTGTTACCAATAAACTTATTAAGTGTATTATCTCAAATATCAAGATAACTTTGGATTTGAAACATTGCCTACCAACCAGACAGGTTAGAAGTTTTTTAAATTTACCTACCATCAATAAAAAATCTTCCCTACAATCATGACATTCGTTTTTTTGAGATAATATTTTCTTAGTGTGGCCGAGTCTTCAGTAATGAAACTATGATACCCGGGTCCAACAAGGATATGAAGTGAGCAAGGATGGAGTGATCCATCAAGAAAACCAGGCTGATATGGGAACTTTATCAGTCAACATGGAAAGGGAGCAGCGAAGCCCTCTGAGGATTGATCTGATTCTGAAAGCTGGAGCAGTGATCTCTGCTGAATCATGCAAGAACACAGGCTTGCATCACGGGTTAAATCCGTATGCTTGTGCTCCATTTTCAAAACGGGCCTAGAATTGTTAAACGCTCACCACACCCGTTTTCCTTTTCTTTTATGAGGACTCAAAACTCTGGGTCATCTGATAAAAAAGTAAGCACCCAGAACTCCATCCCACTGAGCAAGAAGCTTGGATTCGAGTCTTATCATTGCAGGTCATTTGTTCCGACAACTTCAATTCTTGTGATCTTTGTTTCAGATACGAGATAAGTACTGTGATGGGGATCTTTCCATATGTGTACAAGTGTTAAGCCACAATATATAAGAACTATGGATTTCAAGCTCTTGTGTCTGATTAAACTCATGGTGGTCCTAATATATGTTCTAGATTTTGCAGGCGATGATTTAACTTGATGGACTTGTGATCGATATAAATGAACAAAATCAATTGATAAAAATGACGACTTTGAAAATTCATTTTGTTATCAGTAGATGGTGATGTATGAGGTCATCATTTTCATAACTAAAAGCAAAAAACTGCTATATGTGCTTCTTTCAAGTCAACAAAATACCAACAACCCTATGATAATACTCAGAAAACCTAAGAATTTAACCATCAAAATCTAATTGTTTGTTTTGAATTGAAGGAACATCATTGACAAAAACTTGAGGACATGTCGCTGGTCAAGCCAGAACCCTATCTCAACGGCACCAATCACATTCAAATACGTTATTGCAGAAATTAAGTGGGATTTTATATATAGCATGATTTGATATTATATTCATATAAGAAACAAAAAAGAAAATAAAAAATATTAACAATGACTAAACACAGGCAGACACTTGCATCTTCGTAAAGGAAATATTACCTTTTTTTTTTATTAACATCTTTCGAGTAATAATATTATATAAAAGTTTAAGTTTTTAGGTGAGATGATTTCTTTACATGGTATTAGAGTTCTATTGACCTAACGATCACGAGTTCTAATCTCATCACGCTTATTTTATTTGATAAAAATTAAAAACAAAATAGTATCAACCTTTATGCAATATATCTTAAGTTTCGATTCTAACATAAATACAATAAAATATACAATTAATAGGATAAAATTTATTATATGAGTATAAAAAGAATAACATTTTCTGATTGGTTTATGTAAATATACTTTAGTAATATAGAAAAATATTATTTCTATTTATCAAAATAAAAAATGTCCATGAAAGGCAACCATATGAAAGAAAAGGTGTGTATTCCTCTCATTCATTGATGTCGGGTCTAGTATTCTAGAGCATGATACTTTTTAAAAATATTTTTTATTTAAATTTTTTATTATCACATTAAAGATATTGAAAAACAACATTAGTTTGATGATTTTTAGAGCAAAACATATTTTTAAAATACATTAAAAAACAAAAAAAAACTATCGCACCCTCAATCACTACTACAGAAAATACATCAACATCATTTCACAGAATCTCTTTGGCTATATATATGGCTGCTAGCTAGCCACTCTGTTTGATCAAAATATTCTTTTACGAAAAGACTTGGTAATCCTAATTTCTTATATATTTGGTGGTGAAAAAAGGAACTCCATGAAAGCTACTTTGCGAGAAAAGTACCCGTGAAATATGAGCAATGCTAGTTTTTTTCAACAAAATCTTATTGGTATATGGAGATGAATGCAGAAAAATGAGAAATCTAGCAGCTTCATGTTCTGACGAACGCAGGCATTCACATTTATCTTGCTCTTCTAGATATGTATCTCAAGTTGAAATGGTGTTGTCAATTTGCTTCAGGATATCATTTTCTGCCTACAAATATGTACGTACTCATTGTTAAAGAATCATCTCGCCTAAAAATTTAATCTTGTAAGTGAGGTCTCAAAATATGATTTATATTATTCTCTAACACACCCCTTCAAGTAAAAGCCTTTTAAGCTTGAAACTTGCACAGGTCTATATTACCTTGTGCTTAAATTTTATCAAATAGAATTGAAGTGGTGAGATTCGAACTCGTGACCGCTAGGTTAATAAGGCTCTGATACCATGTTAAGGAATCATCTCATCTAAAAACTTAAACTTGTAAGTGAAGTCCTAGAATATGATTTATATTATTCTCTAACACTCACACCTATATATAATATATAGGACATGAAAAAAAATATTATAGCACTAGAGGGATTATTTTTAGATTATAATAAAGAATTGATAATTTTACCCTTTACTCAATCAACTTAAAAAAACTAAATTAAGAGGTAAAATGATATTTATTAGAGTCCTGAAGTTTTTTTAATTTTTTAGAAAAATAAAATAAGAAGAAAATATAATCAGAAATTGGTTACCAAGAGCTTTTTTAATATTTCATATTTTTTGACACAATAAAATTACCAACTCACTCTTAGTATCATAATTAATCTAGGCTTGTTTTCGGGGGCGTTTTTGGGTCTTCGTGTGGGATTTTTTTGTTATAACATGATTAGTTTTTGGGGTAAATTGGTATTTTATATTAGTTAAAAAATATTCTTAGTTTAAGAAAATAATTAAGTATTGAAACTAGTTCAAGTGCCCATATATATATATATATATATATATATATATATATATATATATATGCTCTAGCCGAAAATGAAAATAAATAAACAAAAAGAAGGTGAAGTACTCCATAGATTGTCCCACTTCACATAGTAAGGTGACAATTATTATTTCTTGCTCTCTTTAATTCAAAGATCGTGATTAAGGATTAGAAACTTGTTCTTCATATTTATTTTCTGTAAGGCTCAAAAAGTGTGGACTGGAAAATAAAAAGGGAAAAAAATAAAAAAAAAATAAAACCAACAGTTATTTAAACAATTAATGGTAGGTGGTGGGTGCATTGAAGGTTTGAATCAACCCCAGCCACACCATTATCTATGAACTTTGAAATTCATTTTTTGTTGATTTATGGGCCATTATGTATGCTTTAATTTTACTTAACAAAATGTTCATGATTTTTGCTAGATTGGAATTAGTTATCTTAAATTTTAATTTACTTGTTAAAATGTTGATATAAAATAATTTTTGGTAAATTTTTTGAATTGAACTAGTAATTTAAATATTATTAGAGTTTTAATGACTAAATGATTATGAGTTTTAATTCAATTATTATAATTTTTTTATAATTAAAATAAATAATCATGTACAAGTTTCAAGTTTAAAAACTTTTACTTAAGACCACCAAAATTAATTATGACTTTTTTTTAGTTTTTGAAAAAATAAGTTTTGATTCATGTTATTGAAAGACAAGTCAAATATAAGGGAAAATGTTCTAATTCTTCATAAAAGAAACTAAATAAATATTGGAAATCAAAGAGATATTTCTATGTCTTGTAAGTTATCATTTTAAATATGTAAACTTTCTCATTTTAAAATATGAGAAAAAATACAATTTTTTTTAATAAAAAAATTGTTTAGAAATTTTTTATATTTCAGCCTTATGCACGAAAATAATTTTTTTATAAATAAAATATTCAAATTGGACCATATTAGAACATTTCAGCCCAACAACCCTCTGAGGTTGGGCTGGACATAATGTTTAGCCCTTCCTACTGTTCACCATGTCAAACGAAGTGAACAAAAATGGACGAAGAAGAAGGAAGAGGTTACCTGTTGCCACTGCCGTGTAGAGGAGGTCGGGCTAGTTCTGCTGGTTGTAGCGACGTCGAGAATGGTGGCCACAAGAAGAGAAGGAAAGTGCTGCAATGACTGCTATCACTGCATGGAGAGGTGCTGTTGTTGTTGTGGCTAGAGGAGAAGAAGAAGAGCAACTACTTCTGTGTGGGGAAGAAGGAGAGGTTGTTACCGATTATGAGAAGAGGAAAAAGCTGGTGGTGCCAAGGAATAAAACTAGAACTGACAATGTTGGGAAAAAAAATTGGAGCTGCTGTAGGTATTGTCGACAAGGGTGAGAGGAAGAAACTGCAAGTGACATTCCTAATATGTGATTATTCACTAATAATAACACGTAAACTTGTAGAAACCTACAATGAATCAAACTAGATCTAAAACTAGTATCTAAGATAATGTTCATATGATGAAAACTATGAAAACCAACCCAAAAATATATAAAAAATAAAGAGTTAGATGATAAATAAAGATAATTTTGAGGATACAAAATTGAGTTATGCCATGACTTTTAGAGTACTTATAATTTGAGATTTTAATTTTCTATAATTATTTGGAAAAGTTACGAGAATATAGGGCAATTGATTTTTTTTTAATATTTTCATTAAATACCTTTCTTCAATTAATCACTTTAATTAGTGATTCTTAAACCGGTTTAATCACCAACAAATTGGACACTTCTCGGTACTATACATTATATATGTATTTTTCAGAAATACATAAATATATTCACCAGGATTTTGAGCATGGAGATAAACACGAGAGCCTTCTTGTCAAGTTGTCCTTCGTCTTTAATCAGGGTCCCTATATTATCTTCTTCAGAAAACAAATCATTGAATAATAATTACCTGATGATCATGGCCCCTTTTATAAAGCTGCTTTATCAGGATATGGCTTACGGGAACTTCTCTTCTTTAATAATAGAACCTTCATGAATTAATGCGGTGGTTGCTCATCTTAAATCATCTTCAATCCAACTCCTCAGCTGTCAAAAAGGGGCCGTCCACCCTTGCCGGCGACACGTATGAGTATCATTAATTGACAAGAAAAATAAGAATCGGCCATGTTCTAGACTTCTTAAATAAAATTTATTTATTTGATTATAAGGTCGAGAGAGAAGAAGATAGATGTAAGGAATGAAGATTCATCAGTAAATAATCACAAAGTTATTTAATATAATCGCGTCTTTCTTATTTTATATGTTCATGAAAAATTGTCTGAAAATAACTCCTTAATGTAGTGAGATTTTCTTACATGATTTTCTGGTTTGATTTTTGAATTAGCTAATTCTATTTGAAATATTTTTACTGATAACATCATAAATGATTATTGTTTGTTGGAAACTATATCATTAGTGATTTATATTATGTTGATAATTCAGTTGGTGATAAAATCAATGATGGATTTACAAATAACAAAAACACAATAAATAAATAAATATTGATATATCATTTATTTGTGATTTATGTTCATATTACTCATGACATTAACTCTTTGGTGAGCACATGCTGCTAATGGCATTTCTTGTAATAACTTTTCAACTATCTAGAACTCATTGAGGGATTTCATCTGTGAGCATACAATGATAGAAATGCTCTAAACCTTTCCATCTCCCCAACTTGAAAGATTTCTTTGTTTATCATATTATTTTTGCATTTTATATCAAAAAACACGCAATCTATATAGTATAAATGAATTATCGGTTAAGATAATAATAAAAAAATTAAATAGAAAACATAGCATTTTAATTCAATCTTACTTGATTGCAATATGATTCTCCCATTTTCTCATGACAATATCAATACCAGCCC
Organism: Salix dunnii; assembly: GCA_015731905.1. Lineage (NCBI taxonomy): Eukaryota > Viridiplantae > Streptophyta > Magnoliopsida > Malpighiales > Salicaceae > Salix > Salix dunnii. The sequence continues at coordinate 33,988,696 of CM027674.1, read as the reverse complement.
TATCTGAGTAAAAGTTTTCTTGCACGTCAAATATGTAAAAGATTAGATATAAAAAAAAAAAATTTGAATTAACATGATAAAAACTACTTAGGTATACACTAATTACCTCCCCTGTACAAAAGATTGCCTAATATTTCATTACTTGCAAATACATATAAATAATATGATATTTTTGGTGATTAAAAGGACTAAAAGCCCGTATAACAAAAAAAAAATACATATGATATTTTCATTGTAAAGCCACTCATACAAAATTCTTGACTTTAACAAAGATAAAATACCAATAGGAAGATTTAATAAGAAATGAAAACCTAATTATTAGTGAAAATCATAATTTGTGAGCCAATCTACACACCAATGGCAGTACTTATTACACTAAGATTGCATGATTATTTATAATTATTCATGTCATTAATTTTATATAACTAAACTTAATGTTACTAAATATTTTTATAATAAAAAATATTATGTCTATTATTTAATTAATAAATATAAAATTAAATATAGAATCAAGATTATTGACTAAACTTCATGTCAATTATCAATTCCTTTTATTTTGGAAACTGAAGTATAAAAATAATAAATTCTTTGTCAACTAAATATTTACCGACTACAAAAGTTCGATATTTACAAAAAGAAAAACATTGGATGTTGAGTCCTAAATCCAACTGCTTTTAAATTTTATTCATTCATACTCACAACCTTAACAATTAAAAATAATTGTAAAATGCTCATACATAACCTAAAATGTCTGAAATCCAATTGCCCATCAACCTCTAAAATGTCTGAAATCCAATTGCCCATCAACCTAATATAATTAAAATAAACTCAAACCCCAAATTAAAACAATGAAATATAACTAAAATAATTATTACCTTTCTCAAATAAATAAAAGCTCTCCATGAACTCAAATTCATGAATTGAACTCTTAAAAACCAAAACATAAAATGAAGAAGTTAAAAAAGAACAATCAATTATTAGCAAGCTAATATTTTATAATGAGCAAGTAACAAGCCAATCACTTTACTTGTTGCAAAATAATAATAATAATAATAATAATAATAATAAGATGATGATATAAATAGAGAAAAAAAAAGCTACCAAGAGAATAAAGTTCTTAAAGAGCAAATAAAAATAGAGAAAGAGAGAGAGAGAGAGGGAGAGAGAGGGAAACAATGAGTGTCAAGGAATTTAGGGATTATAGTATCTTAGTTAAAAAAATTTATCGACAAATTACTAATAAACAATTAAAAAATTATTAAAACTTAAAATTTTAAATTTTAAAAAAAAATTCCATGAACTTGAAATCAATTGACAAAATTTCAATCCATCGATGATTCTGTGTCTAATGGTCAGTGACATGATCATGTAATTTTTACCCAATTCTATATAACTTTTTAACAGACTTATTTTGTTAGTAATCCTGTTTTGTAATGGTAAATGATATGGTTATGTAATATTTATCCAAATCTCTAGAACTTTTTGACAAACTTATCATGTTGGCAATCTTGTAATGGTTAATGGCTTAATCATGAAATTTTTATCTAACTTTCTAGAACTTTTGATGGACTTATTATATTAATGATCTTGTCTATAATGGCTGGTGGTATGGTCTTGTTCGACTCCTGGGAATTTTATGATGGATTAATGTCGTCAATGATTCCATTGGTATAAGACAAATTTTTTCCCTTGTATTATTGTGTTCCATATCTATCTATCCTATAAATATAGTAAAATCACAATACAATAACATCATTTATGTTTATAATAATAAAATTAAAAATTTAACATTTCAATGTCAGGTAATAATAAATTCTGTCATTGTAAAGAAGCAATCATAAATATTACATTAAAGTCAAATTCAATAGCATTTATATTTTACAAATTAATCTTAATTATCTTCTGCTTTTTACCTTTAATTTGATCATCTTTATGTTCACCATAATCTTCTAGATTGATTTTTTTTCTTGTCAATATCATCATTTTCATTGATTTTTTTATGTTCACTAGCTCTTAATATATCATTTAACTCCTCAGCATCAGCATCAATAAAAATATTCTTAGTGAAATGAAAAGTTTATTTTTTTCAAGTCAGTAGACAAAAAAACTTGATATGGATCAACTAACTCATCGTGTTTTAAAAAATATAATCTCTTGCAATTACTTCATTGTTACTATTCTGATCAAATTAAATACAACTTCTAGGTTAGGTTTTAACAACAGATTTCCAATCAATCCTATAACAATCCTTTCTGAAAGAAGGAGTGTACATGTAATACATTTGTTGACAATGTTCAGCGAAAATAAAAACATCATCATTCTTATGAAGTTTAATCTTTGTATTAATTTTAACCAAATCATGATGAAAATCTAATTTGATTCCTTTCATTGTGGTATACCAATACAATTTGAATAAGAAGACTTTATTTTACTCTTTATAATATTGCAATTCAATCACCTCTTCTAATGTTTTATAATACTCAATTTCAAACTCAATGCTTTAACATAAACTTCATTGTTACATGTCTTTCTACCCTGACCACACTATTCAGTATGAAAGATATATTTAACAAAAAAATACTCATTATAACACTTGACCTTTCTTCAAAGAACTAGACATAATAAATTCAATGTATCTCAAGTGTTCCTTTCAAATTGATAAACCTAGTACATGATTACATAGTTAAAGAGAAAGGTGTAATAAGATTAAGAAGTGTAAGAGATAGGAATACTTAAGTTGTGCTTATATGTTTTCTAAACGACATTCCAAAATTTTCATCATGCAATTAAAAAGTTTGACATTTGTTCATAATGAATTTTGATATAGTAAAAATTGATGATGTTACCAATGAGGAATTATTTAATCTATCAATTTATGAGGGTATAAAAAAAATCTATTAAAAAATAATGACATTTCAATTATTGTAGTTACAAAATAAAAAGTCTTAATTCATCACAATTAAATAACACATAATTTTATGCATGTTTGAATTTGATTTGTGTCAAGTATCTTTCCTTTACTATATTTCTTAGTACAACTCATCTAGGATGGGAAAATATTGACAATTCTCACTCAACGGAAATTCCCCACTTTCACCATGTCTAGGAATGAGGTTGATTTTTTTTCTTAAACAATAGTAAAAAAAAACATTTTCTTAAGGTTGAACAAGTATTTTCATGAAATGAAATAATTTTTTCTTAAAAATTTTTAATGACAATAGAAATTTAATTATGATGCAAGTATAATCTCTAATCTCTTGAATAAATACTCTTATTTATATTAGATAAAACCTGATATTGGACAAGGCCTTTAACTTTCACTTTAAATGATAAATACTTCATTGAGCATAAGAAATATGAAGGGAATATCATCTACAATTTGTAGAGGATTTGGAAAATATTTCTTTTAAGCTTTTTCATATGTTGGATATGCAACTTGTTAGAGCATGTATCTCTAAAATGACTTATTTCTAAGAGTGTATGCTATATGTATTTGAAGCCTCCCTAATGCTATTACACAACTCTTCAATGATAAGATTAACATGACAACTCTTTATTCAAATAACCCCACAACTTTTTCATTGTGGGATAAATTTAGTGTCCTCAGTGCAATTGCATAATTTACCGTAGAAGGGATTAATTTAGTCTTTCTAGTGCGATTACTTAATTTACCTTGGAAAAGTTGTATTCAAAGCCTCTTTAATGCTATTGCAAAACTTTTTAAGAATGAGTTTGACATCAAAACTCTCCTTTGATAGAGTTTTGATTCTTACCACATTCCTTAAGGACTATAACAAAGAAAAGTTAGCAACTAACTTAGCTGCAAATAAAAAAAAAATAGTAATAAGGAAATAATATACTCTCTAAAGTAGCAAGGTAATGTCATTTGGTTGTCCTACCGACTTTATATTAAATGAAGTTGAGGCTAACTAACACATGTCTTTTCTATGTTTGAGCTTAGACAAGGCTTACTGTTTATCTTATGGGAATAAGCCCTTTAGTAATACAAACAACCCTATATTTATGACATTCTATTTTTAGGATTTACCAACCTTTGATATCTTATTATCCATTGTCGCCCTTTTCACTTCTTAGCATGTATTGGCTTCTCACTTATCTTTTCCTTCATGACTCTTAAAAGGTAGAAAGTCAATACTTGTCATTTTCACCATCAATGCCACTAACCAAATGGTATCTGTTGTGATGATGTTTTTTCACGCTTCGTGTCCCGCCATCTTTGGATTAGGGAGACAATGACGATGCGTGGTGAAATGAGGTGTGTTTTATCGTTGTAAAAATTACAATTCTAATTATTAGGAGTCGCCACTTAGTATTACGGTCATTAGGAAACCTATTGATCTGCAAGAGTATGGGTAAAGGGACTTGTTGTGCAAGGAGAAGACACATCACCTCTAATGCACCCTATCTAAGGGAAAATGCATTAGTAAAAATCATAATTTGTGAGCCAATCCTTTAACATTAACTTCATTAGTATGTCTTTATACCCTGACCACACTGTTTAGTATGAAATATATATTTAACAAAAAAATACTTATTATAATACTCATTAACAAAAAAAACATACTCTCTTTAAGGACCTAAATACAGTAAATTCAAAGTATAACTAGTGTTCCCTTCTAATTGATAAGAATAATTAAGTTGTGCATACATATTTTCTTAACCACATTCCAAAATTTTCATCATGTCATTAAAAAGTTTGATATTTGTTAATAAATGAGTTTTTAGATAGTAAAAATTGATGATGTTACCTATGAGACATTATTTAATCCATTAAGTTATGAGGGTATAAAAAAATATATTAAAAAAATAATGACATGTTAGTTATTATAGTTAGAAAATAAAAGGTCTTAACTCATCACAATTAAATAACACATAATTTTATGCATGTTTGAATTTGATTTATGTGACATATATTTTCTTTATTGTATTTTTAGTACAACTCATATAGGATGGGAAATATTGACAATTCCCACTCAAAGGAAATTCCCCACTTTCATCATGTCTTGGAATGAGGTTGATATTTTTTTCTCAAATGATAGTAAAAGTTGTTCTTTTTTTTATTTTTTTTCTTAAGGTTGAACAAGTATTTTCATGGAATTAAACAAATGTTTTTTCTCTTAAAAAATAAAGACAATAGAAATTTAATTATGATGCAAGTGTAATCTCTATCCTCTTGAATGAATACTCTTATTTATATTACATAAGGCTTTATATTGGATAAGGCCTTCAACTTATACTTTAAAAGGAAAATACTTCATTGAGCAAAAGAAATATGAAGGGAATATCATTTAAAGTTTGGAGAGGATTTGAAAAATATTTCTTTTAAGCCTATTAATATGTTAGGTATGCAACTTGTCAGAGCATATATATCTAAACAAGTGATTGATCTCAGTGAGTGTATCTCATATGTATTTGAAGCCTCCCTAGTGTTATTGCACAACCCTCCAAGGGTGGGATTGACATGATAACTCTTTAGAGTGATAACCCTATAACTTATCAATTGTGGGATAAATTTAGTGTCCTTAGTAATTGAATAATTTACTATAGAATGGATTAATTTAGTCTTTATGGTGTGATTGCTCAATTTACCTTAGAAAAAATGCATATGAAGCCTCTTTAATGCTATCGCAAAACTTTTTTAAGAATAAGTTTGACATTAAAATTCTCCATGAAAATATCCTTATAGCTTTTCAAGGATGAGATAGACTTAGTCTCCATAGTGCAATTGCATAATTTATTTTAGAAAGTATCAATTTGGTTTCCCCAGTGCGATTGCAAAACTTATCTTTGAAAGGTGGCTCTTAAACTCATTTAGTGTTATTGCATAACTCTCCAAATATAATATTTTCATGACAACGTTTTAGCCTCGCAACCCTCCACGGATGAGATGAACTTTGTCTCCCTAGTGTGATCATGCAATTTACCTTAGAAGGGTGTAGTTTGGTCCCTTTAATGCGATTGCTAATCTCTTCAAGAAGAGAATAAACTACCTTAACACATATATTTTACATAAATACAACACCAACAAACTACATCATTTATCTAAGGCCTTTTAACAGTCCACTGTAAACTAATCTTATCCCATAAAAATATACTTCAAATTATGTTTTTCTTTTATTTCCAAGTCGGAGAGATATCCTTCCTTAATCTTAATTAAGTGTGGGTGTAAAACCTTTAATTTTTTTTCCCGACAATACTCTAAGTTTTTTCAGAATTTTGTCATATAGACATTGGATATGCATTAGCTATTCAGGGAATTGCCTTAAATATCTAGCTTGGTCTCTATAAATAGATACTCTCTAAAGAAGTCAAGTAATATCATTTTGTCATCCTACTGACTTCATATTCAGTTGAAGTTTAGGCCAACTAACATGTCTTTTCTATGTTTGAGCTTAAACAAGGCTTGTTGTTTACTTTATGGGAATAAGTCCTCTAGTAATAGGAATAACCCTATATTTATGACATTCTACCTCAAGGATTTATAGACCTTTTATATCTTATTATCAGTTATCTCCTTTTCCACTTCTTAACATGTATTGGCTTCTCACTTAATATCTCCTTCATGGCTCTTATGGTTTGGTTAGTGAAGGTAAAAAGCTAATCTGTCTCCTTTTCACCATCAATGCCACCGACCAGATGGTATCAATAACAATTCTTAAAGACACTGATTGTAGGCTTGATTTTGATGAGCCTGCAAAACTTATTGATGGAGGACAAAGTGATCAACCTATTAGGATATAACTAGCTTTGACTAAGATGGTAGTATCTAAACACTTTTCTCATAAACTTTAAAGAGGGAAGAAATACCCCATTGCATATATACAAATGAAGGTTATAACCTTAAGATGACCTTAGTTAGAGCCTAAGGCTCGCTGGCTAATACATTTAGCCTCACTAAGCATTGAATTATGTATTGTTCTAGCTAAAAACCAATAATAAATTATATCACGGTACTACATAGACTACTAGAGATTTTTTTTTAGAGGTTTGAGGTAAACCTTTCATCTCTTGGGATTTTTAGGTAGTAATAAAAGAAGAATCAAGAAGCGTTACTCGCACCCTATCAAAGATGGATTCTAGTGTGCCAACCATTTTTATTCTGAGACCCAATATATTAAACCAATATCCTTAGCTAATTTTTTTAGTATTAGGTTGGAACTTGAAATCCTTTTGGAGGGTAATAACATTTCTTTTTTAGGACATAAGTTTGACTTTTCTTAGGTTCATGTTGTTTGTTTGAAGTTAAGAAAAGGAATAAAAAGATGGTAAAAAATACAGGTGGGTTTTATCCTCTTGGATTAGATTAAAGACTTCTATATGAAGTAGTTTCTCAGAAATCAAAAGAAAAAAAGTAAAACAAGGACAAAACTAAGAACAACTAGGGTTATAAGAAAGTTTTCATTTCCCTCCTACTATCGGGTGAATGACCTTTCATGTCATTTGAAATCTCTAGAAACACACTCAATTATCACAAGAAAAAGTAAAAAAAAGGACAAAAGTAAGAACATCTAGGGTTATAAAGAAATTTCATTTCCCTCCTACTATTGGGTGAATGACCTTTCATGTTATTAAAAATCTCTAAAAACCTACTCAATTATCACATTGAATGTAAAGCCACCATTTTACTTTTTAAAGCAGACTTGCCCCTAATAAGAACAAGTCACTTAGCTCTAAAGATCCTAATAGTTTCACGTGGAACAAACAATATCTCATATAAGATAAAATATTTCATTAGTATTTTTACATTTTGAAATCTTTGCATATGAAATACATAGAAACTTGGGAGATAACTAATGAATTAATATTTTTCATATATTATTTTTACCTAGATCCTCTTTAAGAAGAACTAGGAGTCGAGTGAATGGTCCAAACATACTTTGGGCACAACTAAAAGTTAAGGCCAAACATGAATGTGCTTAAAAATGCTACCAAACCTATTATTTTTAGGCTTAACCAGACATTAAACCCAATTATCTATGGTAGAAAGACTACTATACTTAGTATATATGGGTTTAGCCAGATGTTGAGCTCAAACATATATAGGTTTTGCAAGACTATTAAACCCAATATTCATAGACTTAACTAAGTGCTGAGTCTAATCATATATGGATCTAGTAAGATTACCAGACCTAACATCCCTAGGCTTGACCAAATATGGAGCCTAATTTTATATGAGTCTGACAAAGTTAACATAGCTAATATATTTTAGAACTATCAAATGATTGTTTTTCTTTTGATAAAATCAAATATATTTTTCTCTGATTAAGTTAAAGATATTTTTCTTTAATAAAATTAAAAATATTTTTCTTCATTAAAACTATGAAGGAGATTTTATACTTTTGTCTGCTCTCTATAAAAAGACTCATAAATACATAAGTAACCTTTCTAACATAGGGCTCCAAATCTCCATTCTTCTTTGCATATGTATTTTAAAAAAATTCTCTCTAAAATATCATGAGATTTCCTCTAAAAAAATTTTTATTTAAGCATTAGAGAGTCCTTAAATTTACCAAAAAAAAAACCTTTTGCAAATATTAGAGCATCAATTACTTGTCACCTCAATTAGATAAGATTTTCAATACTAAAAGATTAACCAATAACCTAAGATATAAATTTTGACCCAGGTTACTTGAATTTTTTAGAATATCATCATACTATGTAAAATTGAATGTTTTATATTGAAAATCCTGTACAAAATGAAGTGAAATTTAGTGATGAAGGGAGATATCAATTTTATAACCAAAGTTACTGAAAAACATCCATGGATGTTTATTAAAAAGAAAAACTAAACCTGTATTAATAGTGTGTGTCTATATATATATATATATATATATATATATATATATATATTTGAATTTGATTTTTTTAAAAAATTATAAAAATAAAAAATATATATAATTTTTTAAAAATATATACCAATTAGGATGAATAATGGAGCGGACCATAGTTTAATGGAGTGCTATGAAATTAATTAATAACTCCAAATAAGAGAGCGGGAAAACAATAAGATTGCATTTTTTATGCAAGATTTGATTCTCTTGGTATAAATCATGCTCTTTTCACTATTGTCAGATGCTAATTTATCAGCACTTGCCATTCGTTGGTTGTAAATTATTAGACCCACTTCTATTTAACTTTTATGCGTATTTTATTTTATTTTTCCTATGAGAGGCCTACATCATTACCTACCTAGCTAGTTGTCAAGTTGAGTTTTAGGGTGGGTTGTAACGTTGTTTAAACTGTTTTTTTTATTAAAAAAAATATTAAATTGATGTATTTTAAATATAGTTTTAATATTTTTAATGGACTAATGTCAAAATCAAAAATAGTTTTTTTTTAAATAATAATATTTTAATATATTATAAAAAAGCAACATATCACCAAACCCACAATTAGATTTTTTCTTTCTTTACTGCTTACATTATCATCCCTTTTTCTTTTTCTCATAACAGACACTATAATCCCTTTGATCTCCAAACTATCCACTTGAATTCACAAGGTTCAAGTGCTCTCGCAATCCTATAAGACTCACCACAGCAGATCACATCATGACTAACAAGTGCTCTCGAAAGAAGGCAGAAATTGGCAGGCTACAAAACTTATGCTAGAATTGGTAGTCGGGTGAAAAACTTTGGCAAGTTTAAGAAACGTTTCAAGAAATGGGTAATGCCATTTTAGAAGCTTAAAGGTTGAACGGATGATTTTATTGGATGACAAAGGCTGCCCCTTTTAAGTGTCTGTTGACTATAAATATATAATTTTTTTTTACGGGAATTTTTTCTTTTTGAAAAATATATTTGTAAATATAGATTAAAGAATAAAATTTTGACTGTTTTAGATTTTTAAAATGAATATATACATTGAGTTGAACTCGAAAATATTATATAAATTATAAGTCTCGATCATTACGTCACGTGTCTTAGAAACTTCTTTTTCATACTATTCTTGCCTAAGTTACCTTTTTTTTCAAGCAATAAGATCTAACATTAAATTAACTTTTATGCAAGTTGAGATTAAGCTCTTATTCAAAGAATAAATAGCTCTTAATGATGGTCTCAAAGACTCTATTTTATATAAAAAAAATATTAATACTAAGGAGAAAAGTATATTTTATCACCTAACCTATCCTTGAGATTTTTTATACTATGATAGATTTTTCAAGAGATATTGTTCTTCTAGAACTATATAATGATTTCTTTCTGTATTTTTAAAAAATATCTCTTAAAAAAGTATTTATTTTTTATGTTTATAAGAAAATAAAGCTATAATTAATAATTGGATTAATGAATTTAGTCTCTTAATAACCTTTTTAATAAATAAATAATTAAAAAATGGAAGTAAGTCCCACCTACACAAATCGACAATGAATCAGGTAAATTTTAAATGTTCAAAAGAAGTGAAGTGATACGATGGATCGAAGCCATTACTCTATGATGTCCAAGCACCTGGTAATTAAGATGCCAAGTTTATTCACTGTTCTGTCTTGTCAAGAAATTAATTTCAATCTTCAACCATTGAGCAATATTATTAAGAAAAAAACTATAATGGAAAGAGGTTTAATCAGTGTCAATACTCAATACTGTATTTTTAAATTCTTTTGCATTATAGAATTGGAATAATAAAATAATAATTTTATCATTGGTCCGCTGATAAGAGTTATATATATGCAACCACATTTATGACGCAGCAAAATATACAAAATAATACCATACGATAATATTAATATTCTGTATAATATTTTGGGATCTCCAGAGTTGAGAAAAACTCTCAATAAAGTTCAAAATTTTATTAAATAATTGAAGATTTGACCAAAAAGCTTACAATTATATTTCAAGTGAAAACCCTAACTCTATTAATTGTTGGACAACAAAACAGGACTAATTATTAAAAATTATCAAAAATAGCAAAACTGAGATAATTGCGAAATTAAAACTGTTAGAAATCCTAAACAAGCCGAAATTGACGGAAGTCGATTCGGACTTGAAAATTAAGAGTTATGGCTAAAATATTTTTTTTTTAAATAGTAAGAACGACGATTTCAGGGCCTAAACAACATAATTCAGCTAAAAAATGGTATGCATTAATAACAAAAGTTTGACTATGGCTGGACTCATCGAAACACATTAACCAGATAGGTTTCGTGTCGTTCTAACTTCAATGCTCGAATTGTTAAAAAATTCAATTGCACTTGAATTTAAAATGATTTATCTTCAACATATACATCTCTATCCTTTGTTATAATCACATTAAGTTGCCTAGTAAAACTACAGCTTATCCTTGGAGCTAGGAATATTAAACTGACGTTTAGGGATTGTTATAATTTGTTTTTTTGGAGTATAGCAAAATAATAATATTGTTTTTAAAATAAAAATTTAACTAGGGCTGCATGGTGGCTAATTAAATCAAGTTAAATTAGAACACTTTTGTAATTAAATAAATATAAATATTATTTTAAAGGTGGTTTAGCATGTGTAAGACACATGTTAAAGTTGGATTAAAGCCGTGTCATTTGAGTAATGCATGCCAGGTGATTTGGTGACTAATTGATGGCTTACAAGATGTCATTTGAATTGTTTCGATGAACTCTCCATCTCTGAGAGGCATACGCTTCCCAGGTTTGGTGTTGACTACTGTTTTTTTTTCTTTCCTTCTTTTTCTCTATCCTATTCAATTTCATACCTGAATTTTTAATTTTCAAAGTAGTCTTTGATTTTTTTTAGATTTAGTCTATGTTCTTTTTATCACTATTTATTTTATTTAAAATAATTTATAATTTTATTTTCAATTAAATCCTCTAATTGTTTTTAATATCTCAAATTTGATTCATATTTGTTATTTGTTTTACTTTAAAAAATAAACTTTATAAGTTGAGCGAGAGTCAATAATTTTATCTCTCAACCAAATTTTAAGAGAATCGCCGGTGTTTTCTTCTATTTCTTAAATCTCATCTCTAATTCTTTTATAATTCTGTAATCTAGTTCTAGATTTAATCAAACCCAATGTAACTTAATATCCAATCAAAGCCTAACCAGGAAGAAAATAAACAAAGACATAGATTGTCCAATCAAGTTAGCTTATTGTTTTGTGTCCATTATCTAGGTCATAAATTTTACGTATTAATCAATCCAATGCGTCATTATCTTTTCATTAAAATCTCTATTTTTTTTAAATATTAATCCTTTAACAATATGTTATTTAACATTTAAATTAACATTAAGCTATCATTTATGAATTTTTTATTTATTTTCATGACGATAAAATAATTTTCATACCAAAATCAATTTTTTTAGTCAAGGTTAATTAGACAATTATCCAAGATTAGCATATTATTAAAAAATTCTTTCTCATATTCGAAGTAAAATTTTCTTTCAATAAAAAAAATTATTTATAGTTTGTATAATTTATATGTATTTAATAAATAAGATTCCATACAAAGAGTCATCAACGCGTTCCCAAATACGTAAATTTCATCACAAGTCACACCAAGACCTTTTTTTTTTGACAAAAGAAATGTTTCCTTACATTGCAGCTCATGCAAACCTAAGAATCATACACCTAATTCGCACCATGCAGACTTGGGAGTACTCTCTTGGATACTTTCTTTATCTTATTTGACATTCTTGCACCGTCGGTGTCTTTTTCTAGAATAGAATTGGACTGTGTTCGTTACAACCCACGTCATTTGAAAGAAGATAGATTTGTTTTCAACAATGTTTTATAAAAATAAATAAAATATCTTGTAACAAAATAATGTCAAGAAATCATCTCATTTAAAAATTTAAATTATTAGATGAGATTATATAATATAATTCTCTAATATATCATTTCATGTAAAAAATTTTTGGTCTTGAAACTTGAATATACATATATTATCTTGTGTTTTATTTTTATCAAATAGAATGATGGTGGTGAGATTGAAACTTGTGATTGTTAGATCAATAATTTTTAATACTATGTCTAGAAATTATCTCACCTAAAAACTATTATTAAATAAAATCTTATAATATAATTTATATTATTCATTAACAAATAAAAACTATATCCTTATACTGGAATAGTAAATACAGATACAAAACAGGTAAGTAAAAAACTAGTACTAATTCATGATTCATAATACTTTTGTGTGATCTTCTTCAACACTAAAGCAATGATATTAGAGGAATGGAAAGTAAATTCATGTTTATATATATATACATATATATATATATACATATATATATATATATATATTCTAGAGTTTCTAGAGTTTCTCCCCCGCACCAGCATACAAGTTATATATATATATATATATTCTAGAGTATATATTCTAGAGTTTCTCCCCCGCACCAGCATACAAGTTATATATATATATATATATATTCTAGAGTTTCTCCCCCGCACCAGCGTACAAGTTGACGGGGGAGAGGACGATATAAAGGGCAGTGCTGATTAGTAAAAGAAGTGGTGGTTGTTCCGTCAATTGTTGGCCAAAATCATGATTAGGGGTAGAATTTAGAGGCATAACGATCATGATTAGAAATGAGAAGCACAAGGACCTTCTAACAGAATATTTTTGATGTAGTGCTTGCTAGTATAGTGGTACCGTTATATGAGAGACCACTAATATTGTGCTTGCAAGTGGCTAAAGTCTGTATTTGTTGGTGAATAAAATAAGAATGGTTTGTCTCTTTGCTTACTCAATTCATGCCATCATCAATTGTAATATTTCTAAGGGATACTACTAGGGTTTGCCATATATAAAATTAATTAAATAAAACGTGGGATTGACTTGATCGTTGATTTCAATTATTTAACACAACACTTTATATCTTCTTCTTTTTTTTATAACTTTTTCAGAGAGATTCTCTTGATTAGATTATTTTTAAACTAGTTTTGGTATTTATCATATGCTATACACAAACCATTATTTATTCTTTTTTTTATTTTTAATTTAAACTTGAAATAGTACACGTGAGCTGCATCATTAATATGGCTTTTTGGTTATTTGCATAAAAAATTTAAGAGTTTAATGAAATAAGATAGTTGTAAACATTTTAATAAATTAATTTATTTATTTTTTGTAATTTTGAAGCAAGACAAGTCAAGAAATCATGATTGAAAACCTCACACAAAATACAACATTAAAACGGGTTTAATTTTGTGATGTCACTATTTCAAATCATGATAAATTATTGTGATTTGAATTTGTAACAGTTAAAATTATGTTATTTTATATCTAAGAAATTAATTTGATTAATTTTAACCATATATTCTCTTAAACGGAAATTAAATTTGTAAAATAACATTAACTTAGTCAATAAATCAGTAAGTATGAGATAAATTGAACTCTAAATTGTTTTTCTTTGAACTTGGTCATGCACGTAATTGAATTTGGCAGCTAAGAGGAGTGAGAGAAGTTGTTGAAATATCGTTGTTCAAATTTCTATTTTCATAGGTCACTACTCACTAGTCACTTGCATTAATTTCATGTTAATTGACATTTGAGCAAAGCCATCTCTGTGCTTCTGTAGAATTGATCCGACCTGCGACAATATAAACCTGAATTTCTGGCCATCCAAATGTAAACACGCAAAGTGAGTTTGACAATATTGTGCTCTCAATTATGTTGGTGCAAAATCTATATTTAAATAAACAAGTTATATAATATTTACTATCCACTTCCCCATATTTCTTCAAAGCTGAAACCATATTTTTTTAATATAAAAAATATTAATTTATACATAATTTCTATGAAGTGCAAGTTTCTTATAAAATATATGAATTTTAAATCGAAATAAATTTATCTGTTTAGTAGGTTTTAATGAAATTAGTAACATAAAATTATCATCATCAATAAAAAAACAAGAAGATTCGGATATCTGAATTATTGAATTTACTGTATTAGGATTAATTCATTTTATAATCTAATTTAAATTAAATACAAAAAAAATATAAATTGTGAAAACACCTGCAATAATCAAATAACAAAAATAAATAGTTAATTTTCTATCTACAAAAAAAAAAATCCTTGAAAATTCATCCCTACATTATCATTATTATCATGACTATAACAACTAAAATTATTATCAATATTAAACTGCCCCAAAGAAAAAAAAAAGCAAATATTTTTACAAAAGAATAATTACTAAAATTATCATTATTATTGCTTAAACAATGCAATAATAAAATCATCTAATCCGAATAACAAATAAAAATAACATAAAACACAAAACAAAGAGAAAAGGGAAGAAGGTGAAATATTAATTGTAAAATAATCACTAATATAACTTAAAATTTTCAGATCGAACCAAATAAAAATAAAACCCCAATAAAATATAGGGTTTAATTTCAAATTAAACCCTATATTTTATTTTCTTGCAATGAAGGCCTAAATTGGACAAAAAAAAATCTATTTTCCCTATAATCAAAGCCCTAAAAAATGAAATTATGATTCTTAAAAATCTAATTGTATCCTTACACATCTAATCTCATATTTCACTTTTGAATTTATATTTTTATTGTAAATAGGGCCTTAAATAAGAAAAAAAAATGTATTTTCCTATTGATCTTTGGTACTTCTTTTTAGTGACACATTTTTTTTCAATATATATCTTTTGTATTTTTTTCTTTTTTTGTGTGGTGAAAAAATATGTAACAACAAATATATATATTATTCAAAGGGAAATTGATTTTTTTTTAATTCATAGGTTTTTCAAATTTTTATATAAATAGTAAGATATACCTCTTTTTTTGGTGATTTTCTATTAGATAGAAAAACTATATCAATCATTGAATAAAGAGCTAACGCTTTAGGCATAACACTTCTTCTCTCCTAATCAGGTGATTTATGTGTATTATAATTAAAGACTTAACAATTGAACGACTTGTAATTTGCAACAAAATAGACTTTAAAGAATTATTCAAAATCAAAAAAATATCATATCTTCAAGCAGTGAATCTCATGATAATTCTAAATTTATCTATTAGGATCCTAGGGAGTCTTGAATTATTTTGTTTTATTGTTTCCACTACATGTATGATATTTAGGAAATTCAACATGCAAATTGTAGGATTTCGGTACCTCAATATTTTTCAAATCCAATTGTGATATCAAAGTTTATTTTTGTTATTTTTTTAGAGAGATCATCATATTTTAGTGGTAGAGAGAGAAACATGTAGGTGATACTAATTTTGGTCATTATAATAATGATGTTTATGTTACATGGTTCCATTTGATAAGGGAAATTCTTTTTTAGTATATATTTTTACTTTATAAATTTATGACAAAACATATTTGAGTTTGTGTTGATTTTTTTTTTTTGTTCTAGTTGATTTTTGTTTTTAAGATTATTGTATGGGTTCATGAAGCCATAAATAAGTTTATCAAGGTTTCTAAGGTTTTTGAGTTAAAATGGGTTGAAAAACAAGTTTTTGGTTAAAAAAGTCCTAAACTTATGTTTTTAGTCACCATTGTGGACAGAATTTGGATAAATCACTTGTAAACAAGAAAAGAGCTCATTCTCACGAGTCAACCAGAGAAAGCTTGCACGTGTGCCAAGACAAAATAGGTTAAGCGGGCTTGCTAGACCCAACAACATCTCGTGTTGCTTTTTTTTTTTCTAAATTATTTTTTCTATTTTAAAAAAAAATAATGATTTTTTTATATGATTTTCGCTCTGATTTTGTTAATTTATATTGAGATTAGTACCTCTTCTCTCTTTCATTTTATTGAGGAAACCTCTTTTAAATGACAATTTTTTTATTATACATTTAAATTTATTTATTAGCATACATAGTTCTTGATTTATTTAATTATATATATGTATGCATGAAAT
Organism: Salix dunnii; assembly: GCA_015731905.1. Lineage (NCBI taxonomy): Eukaryota > Viridiplantae > Streptophyta > Magnoliopsida > Malpighiales > Salicaceae > Salix > Salix dunnii. The sequence continues at coordinate 33,971,861 of CM027674.1, read as the reverse complement.
TTTTTATATGAAATTAAATTTTTTTGCACTCAAAAATATATTGAATAAACCTTTTTATATAATTTTTTTTTTATAAAAAATATATAATGCACTGGTCATATAACTAGTATGCATCTATTCCATAGAAACACACATTGTCATCTGTCAAAGAAAGAGTGACCCTGCCGCCTAAATTGCGTGGGGAAGGCTTCCAGTCGATGATCTTCCTCCTTTTCTTTCTTTTTCTTTTCTTTTTCTTCTTTTTTTTTTTTTCTGTTGATGATGTAGATCTTATCTCTAGGTTTATTGTGGCACTTTGATGTCCTTATAGAAGGAATGTCAAGTTCATAATACCAGTACCGTCTTTATCGTGATATTTTTGGATAAGCCTGAGCTTTGCGTAAAGATCTTTGCCATGGGCCATTGGCAGCTTTTTATATATTTACGGCATGGATTTAACTAGCAATTAATTCTCAACCATTTACATTGTAGGGATGATTAGCACCTCGAACATTGTTTTTTCTGTATTTCTGTAAGGGCTAATAACAAAAGATTATTAAATTATATGTATATAATCATATGAATATCTAATATATGTAAAAGAGGCTTTTTTTTCTTTATAAATTATTTCACTTTGTTTTTTAAAAGGTTAATGTAGTTTCAAATAAATATTATGATATTTGATTTATATTTAATTTTATGAGTGTTTATTTTTGTTATTGTATAACAAAGTAAACAAGAGATTGTTAAACCAAGTGGAATTCATCACCCGGATCGTGAATTTGATGAATTATGCCATGAAATTTGGGTAAATCCAATATATTGATGTCTTATTATCAAAATAAAAAGTCATCTTGAATTTTTTTTTAAGTCAAAATATTTTTTACTAGTCGTCTAGATGGTCTTTAGATTTATCAAGTTGACTGGATTATAAATAGAAAAACATGTTTTAAGCATCACCCATGAAAATAGAATAGGAAAAGGAAGAGAACAAGGTGCATTAAGAGGAGTGTGAGGCAAAGGAAAAGGGAGAAAATCCTTCAACAAAACTATTATCGAGTGTTTCAAGTGTCACAAGTTAGGACACTATCAATATGATTGTCCTGATTAGGAGACAAATGCCAACTATGCTAAATTGAAAGAAGAAGAAGAGGGAAAATATGTGGTTCCTTGACTTGGCTGCAACAACTACGCTAATCTCACCTAGATAATACAATGATCAAAGTTAAAGAAAAGATGTTGAATGGCATGTCGTTTGGTGAACTTACATCTTTTTATTCAACGGTTTGGCTCATCGAGTTAGCAACTTCAAATGCATGAATATGAAGCTACATCCTTTCAAATTGAACATGATTGAATTTCTCATATATGAATCACATGTACCAATATTTGGTGGTTTCAAGTGATAATAACATCATAATTTCTTTAATGAAGCCTTTAAAATGACACTAAACCTTAATAAAACTAATGTGTTCTTCATATTTTTACACTCATAGACTCCTGAAAGAGTTCCTATCAAAGATCTACAGCACATCTCTTAAGATCAAGAGGTCATAAATGGATTGAAAACCTACTTAAATCCTAGAAAATCTATAAATATACCCCCTAGAAAATCCATATATAACACCCCACCCCAAGATCTACAACACGTCTCTTAAAATAGTAGTTTATAAAATCCTGTCATGAATTAATTTTGGGCTAAGTAATCAAGCATAACTTAAAAAATAATAAATAACATCATAAAGTTTAAAAACAATGAGTTTAAGTAATTAGGAATGCTAATGGACTCCACCTCTAATGATTTTTAAGAATATACCTTATGAGCTTTGTTGCTAGACTGAATGCCTTTTTCTTCCATCACTAATTTTCAATCCTTTTGCATCCATTTGCTCCTCATTTAATATTATCTTGCTCTTGTTGATCCCTAAATCTTGAATTTTAGGAAAGAAAACTGAATTCTCTATAATTATTTTTTGGCAATTTAGGCTCTCGATTGATTTTTTTTAGATAACAACAAGAGGAAATAAAATTAGAAACTAAAGTTAAATTTCTAATATAGAAATCGAAGAATTGAACAAAACCTTGCATGTAAAGCACAAGTTGGAATAATTTTGGAAATTGGTGGTGATTTTGTTGGAAAGAAAAAAAGGAAAGAAAGGAGGAAAAATAGAGAGAGAAAGGTTGGGTTTTAAATTGAGCTTGTCATGTTTTTCTTTTAAAATCACCAATGGAATTTTCATCGGTTGCTTTATGAAAAAACTGCCGACAAGATTTTTTTTTATTTTATCACCAATTATATCAAAAGTTTGCCAAGTATTTTCATCATTAAACCGAGATGGAATATTTTTCGTTTATGTTTTCAAAACAAAAATCCAATTTTCTAGTAGTGTACCAACTAAACAGTGTTATATATCTCCTTCCTAAACGACTTTTTAATGCTGAATTCACTGGTGAAAGCATCAAATTAATGTATATGCATGAATTAATAAAGTAAAATTTTCTTAGTTTGGTTGGGTTTATGCTAAAATTACAGGTATCACATAGAAAGGTTGTGCTAAACTTGTGCTAGCAAGAATCATTTAGAGCTTGTTTGGAAGAGTTTAACTAGAAATACATCAAAATAGCTTTTATGTATTTATTTATTAAAATTTAGTTTTGACAATAGCATATCACACCCTTTACAAAAATAAAAATAAAATTATAATTTAGGTGCGCCAAACAGTCACCTAAAGGACAGTACTCCATGAGTTCGGTAGACAATTTTTACCTTCCCCATTCCATAAAAAACTTTAGAAAATTAAGGAAGAAACAAAATGAGAAAGCATTATGAGATGCCTTTCTCACCACTTATTTCTTAGTGGATGCCATATTGACTCTAGAGGAAGCGTTTTCTTTTTTCAATGAAAGATTCAGCAGTTGTCATGTAAAATCATGGAAAGGGAGGATACAATAAGCTCAAGAAAGGAAAATGCAGGTCTACGTGAGACTCCTCTCTCACCATTTCGTAGCTTCATGACCTTTCTGTAGGACTCTCCCCTTGGACTCTAGTAGCCGTTCTTCTTAGGGTTTTGAAATTTATATTAATATACCAGAATTCTTGAAATATGTAGTAGTATTTGCCCTCCTCAGTGAATTTTTTAAGACACTGTATTAATTTTGGATATTAATTTCTGCTCCACCCCACGAGCAGTGATCACTCTCATATTAACCTTGTGCTAGCGCCATGATGTACATAGTTGGTGACTGCAATGATAAAATGTGAAATAAAAAGTGAAAGGTAGGGAGGGGAAGAAATATAGAAATTAAGTTGCTGAGTCTCCACAAAGCACATCATGTCTGTCTTCCTTCGGGGACCATGCATGAAAGCTATGTGCCTCCCGACCCCATCATCTCTCACTTGCCTTCTTGTCGTTGAGGTGGTTGCACAAGTAAAACGAGGGATGTCTAGAGTGAGAAAAAGAAAAGAATTTCTCTGGATAGTGGAGGTTTTAGACGTGCTTTTCAGATAGATATTAAGGTCATGGGTCGTAGTTGAGATGGGGTTTTTATTGGAAAAAGATTGCAGACTGCCGTTCCATAGACGATTATCGTGTCCATAAAGGATTATTTTGCCGACTTTGTAAAGGATTAAAAGATTAGGATTAATTGCTGTTTAATATTGTTGTATTAGACTTTGGCTTTTGCCTCTATTCAACTTTACTTTGTATAAATATTGTTGCAATACATAATAAAGTTATACAGATATTTTCAAGTGCAGCAACTCTTTTTGCTATGCTGGTTGCTAGCACTTTTTTCTTCAGGCTTTCCTCCTTTTCATACATGTACAAATAGCCAATGCATTTGTTTTTATTTATTTATTTATTTTAATGGACCCATGTGTGAGTACCTATATTGTGGGCCTAAAAAAACCTACCCTCTTTCCCTCTTTAGCATCAACTTATAGGTTAGCTCTCCCCAAGGCTTAGAACCCACACTAAGTACATTAATAGCATTGATTTCAAAACTTTTCATGCATTTTTGGACCCTTCCCTCACATGACCTACAAACCATTATAAATTATCATGACTGCATTACCCTTTACGCACCCTCTCTCCTCAACATATTTGTTAATCTTGTCTCTCATTTCCGTTTCTCTTTCATATTCATCTCTGGCTGCTCTCCTTCTCTTGCATGTACAGTGATCATATATTTTGAAGCCTCGCTACCTAGCTTTATAAAATCATCAATTGCCCTAGTTATAATGCCTGAGGATATGATGAATCTATCGATAAATGGTCAGTCTCAGGTCCCTCCAGGCTTTAGATTTCACCCAACAGAAGAAGAGCTTCTTCACTACTACCTCAGGAAGAAAGTTGCGAATGAGAAGATAGACCTCGATGTAATTCGTGAGGTTGATCTTAATAAGCTTGAGCCATGGGACATCCAAGGTAATAATTAAGCTATTGTGATCTCCATTTATATCCTTCTTCTCTACATAACTTGTTTCCTGTTTTCCAAACCTGTTGAGTAACGAAATTTTCATTTCTTGGGACTGCAGAGAAGTGCAAAATAGGATCTACACCACAGAATGATTGGTATTTCTTTAGTCACAAAGACAAGAAATATCCCACAGGGACCAGAACAAATCGAGCTACGGCTGCTGGGTTTTGGAAAGCCACTGGCCGTGATAAGATCATCTATAGTGGGTTTAAAAGAATTGGACTGAGAAAGACTCTTGTGTTTTACAGAGGAAGAGCTCCACATGGACAGAAATCCGACTGGATCATGCATGAATATAGGCTTGATGACAGCACCCACGACACTAATGTAAGCCGTATCTTCCATATACTTAATTTTATTCTATATGCTTGAATATCCTATACTCTTACCTGTTCTTGTCTTGTCTCTGCTTTTTTCTTTTTGTTTTTTCTATGAAAAAAAAATACCTGGACGACTCTTTACAGTTAAAAGTGAAGTTGATTTTAAAGATGAAAATTAAACAAATGAAAATTATACTCTTTTATTTGTTTTAAAAACAGGATTCAAATTTGAGATCTCATACAATGTTTCATGTATTTTGACTTAAGGATACTATTGGTATATATTTCTTCTATGTTCGGTTCTAGGCTTCTAGCTCACATGGTCTTGATTTTTTTCACTCTCTTATTCCGGCAGGTTTCAAACCCTGTAGGAGAGGCATTCCCTGAAGAAGGGTGGGTGGTTTGCCGGGTATTTAGAAAGAAGAACTATCAAAAAACCCTAGAGAGTCCCAAAAGCTCATCAAGCTCCTTGGATTCAAAGGCTCATCAGATTCTTGGTTCCGGAAATGATGGAGTTCTTGATCAAATACTACTCTATATGGGAAGGACTTGCAAGATGGAGAATGAAACATTTAGCAACATGAATATCTCCAACAACAGTAGTAATTTAAGGTTTCTATCATCAAACAATAGCATCAGTGAAGGGCTCCATGAAAGATTCATGCACCTTCCTCGGCTAGACAGCCCACCACTCCCTTCTATTCCAATAAGCAGTCCATCTTTTGATCAAGATCGAAGTTTCAAATCTTGTTATCACCAATCGTACGATGAGATGCTGACAGAGAATGAACCTTCCTCCTCAAACCAAATTGGCAACTGCACTTTCGAAATGATCTCATCATCCGTAATTCATGACTCCAAGTCCGGGCAGCTTAACGATTGGGTAACTCTTGATCGTCTGGTGGCATCACAGCTTAATGGACAGGAAGCGGAGACATCCAAGCATTTATCTTGCTTTAGCACTGACCCAGATGCGAGTTTTGGTCTTTCTACTGATGATGACATGCAATTATCACACATACAAAATTCTCATAAATCATCATTAAACATCCAAGCAAATACTTCTCATGTGTATGCCAACGAGAATGACCTGTGGGGCTTCGCTAAATCATCATCTCCATCATCCTCATCCGACCCATTAAGCCACTTATCAGTATAACAAAAGTGCTCAATATTGTACACCCTATAGACTAATATAGAAACCCTAAAAGTCTAGGTACGTATACGTTATATAGTAGTCTCTATGTATCTAGTGCATGCATGTATTGCATAAATAAGCTTAAATTTGGGTGATATATGTAGTTTTTAGAAATATTTGAGATGGGATGGCATAGTCAATCCACACCATTTTGTAAATATCCTAAATAACGATATATGTCATCAATTTTATTCAAAAATTGTTATCTGAGAATATTACAGCTACAGTTTCATTTCAACTTTCTGAGTGATTTGCTCTTCCTACTTGTAATCATATCCAAAGTTGATTGAGGTCTTACCTAAATTCGTTAACCATATTGAAAAAACTTGACAAGCCAATTATAGCACAAAGCTGACTTTAATGTGGTATTGGGGTCGGCACATACTCACACGAATGATATTACCCACATGGCATGCTGATATTCTAAAGATGCCAATGATCCAAAATTGATCGATTGGTTATTGTTTTGTCGAAGAATAGTGAGGTCATGGGGTCTCAAAACCTAATCTACGTGCCAATAAAGATGATAACTATCAAAGAAAGATGAGTTATCTTTCAGCTATAGTTGAGGTAAGATGAAGAGTACATGTGATGCCTTACCACTCGAAAATCATTAGCAATAGGGAGCAAAGTGTAGTGGGAGTAAAGTGTAGTGCATTGGTCTTGTCCTAGACATAAGTTCATGTGATTTGTAAATAGAAATCTATACTTAATTTGTGGGTTATATTTTTGCATATTACTTAATCCCTCATTTTAGGATTCTAATTAAACTTTGAATAATGATTTATTTAGTTTCATAGCGATACAAGAAAAGAACAAATACGAATCCAAGGTTTAATTTAATCGGAGTGATAGAACGTTCTTCGGTATTCCACAAACTCGGCAATTATAACCATGGTGTTGAAAAATATCAGTCAATTATACGTGTAATTCCTATGAACTTTTAAGTGCTGTACGTACTCCAATATTTAATATTTGAATTTCAAAGTTAGATGAGCAAAGCCTAATGATTTCTCTTATCTCTGACAGCCTTCGATGAACGGGGACTGTCCATTATTCTCTGACAGTGCCATCAATCTACATCTATCGTTCATTTCTTAGGAATATGTCGGGATACCAATTTTGAAAAGACATTTTTGTATAGATTCCTGATAGCATGACCACGTAGGTACACCTAAAAGTACGATAAATTATAGAGGTACACTTGTTATGTCATACACCACTATATTTCCATTTTAATCAGCATGTACAGTGATTCATACTTGATTTTATTTGAGATTGTATTTGAAGTTGTTTTTAAAAATATTTTTTATTTAAAAATATATTAAAATAATATTTTTTTTAATTTTTTAAAAATTATTTTTGATATTAGCACATGAAAATAATTTGAAAATATTAAAAAATTAATTTAAAAAAAAATAAAAAAAATCATTTTTTTTTTAAAAATACTTTTGAAACACAATACTAAATACCTCTGAATTTAATCCAAGAAATTTGGAGGCACTGATAGCATGATCATTTGCTTTGTTTGCTTAATTTTCTCTTGCACTACCTATTTATTTTCCACCTGTCACTCAATACTGGTTCTTTTGCAATATTAATGATGAAAATGTATTTAAATATATATATGATGGATAAATTTAACTTTTTTCCATGCATCTCAAAATCGAAAATTTCTTACCATCACTTATTAATGAGGTAACAAGCCGCACTACTAAGATCTATTAATAGAGGTAACTGTGTAATAAGTTTCTAAAATCTTTATTCATTGATATATCCAACAACTACACCCCTTAAAATCCATTTAAAATTCATAAATCTATCTAATTAGTTATTATCAAGGAATCATCTTATCTAAAAATTTAAACTGTTAAGTGAGACCCTAAAATATAATTTATAATATTCTCAAATGCATCCTCTCAAATGAAAATCTTTTGAATTTGAAATTTGCACATACCTACACTACCTTGTTCTTGACTAAACACAAATCTCTGATAAAATATGGATGGTGAAATTCAAACCCGTGACAGCTGAGTCAACAAACCTCTGATACTATGTCAAGAAATCATTTCACCTAAAAATTTAAATTGTTAGGTGATACCTCAAGATATAATTTATATTACTCTCTAAAAGTTATAGGTTTTTTAACTAACCTTCAGTTGATATAAAAAAAAACATTATTTTGATATATTTTTGAAATATTCTGAAAATAAAGGGATTAGAATTGAAATAGAGAAAGAATGGGAGGCTCTTAAAAGAAAAGGTGTAAGACATCTTTGTACCTTAGGATTTTTTCTGGGTTTATTAAGTGATCATCTCCCATGCATCACCTAATAATCAAATAGACCAATCTACTACCATTTGAGCAGTTTTCACTAAATATTGAAAGTTTAGTCAAATACAGAAAATCGTAAGAAAGCCTTGCACTCCTGTCCTCAAACTTGCTTTGCATGAGGAAATCGCGGATTGTTTTGTAAAAAGTTATTGGAAATTTGAAATCCCTTTTGGCTTGCCATGACAAAATAGACAATTACATAAAGGTGTTCTCATGGTCCTAGAAAATGAGGTTGTGGTCGCTATTGATTTGCCAATGAAAGCAAAAGAGGAAAAAAAAAAAAAAACAGAGAGAGCGCTCGCTCTAATATGCACGCATACATGATGCATATGTGACGATTGATCAGGGCAAGACACATTTGCTTCGTAGCAGCTTCCTGAAGAATATTTTGTAGCCTTTAAACAAGCTCTCATTCACTGAACTTTACCTTGTTGCTTACCATCCGATGATGACTAATCATTATTTGTCTCTAATTGCAGATGTTAAGCTTCATCAATAATTTCTTTTGTATGGCCCAACTTTTTATTCGTACGTGTCTTTTTTTTTTTCTCTTATAACTAATTAAGCTAGCTAGGAAGGACCCAACAACTACTTTTTCGGTGCAAGTAATTGACCTAGCGATTGATTTCCATCAATGATCTCTGGTCCATCAACTTTATACAAAAAAGATAGAAATACTGATCTCAAGAAGCTTTGATTAAGATTGACAATATAACCAAACAAGTCTTTGTATATTGGTAAGGTTAATCTATCATGTAGGACTTCAAATATGCTCGGTATCATGCATCTAACCCCATTAAATCGCAATTGTCGTAGCACACTCATTGGCAATTGGACTGTAACTCTAGCACAGTAGAATTAGAGTGTGTTTTTGTCTACAGATTAGAGATCTTTAATCCTGATTTTGTTGATTAGCAGGAGCTAGGCAGCTCATCTAATAGCGTCAGGGAGTTATTGGAGGATAAGGTGCACACAGTGGGGAAAACACTAATGCTTTGTAATGATGGTTTTATTAGATGTGATCAAAACTTGTTGGCACAGAGATGTTGCCAAAACGAGGGAGGCTGAGACGTGCCCATCGGCAACTAATTAAATCTGTGCATGTAGAGGTTGATATTTACGTGGATGATGTTGTTGTTCCTCCACCAATTTCAAGCGATGGAATGGCAACAAGCCCTCGTCCGTGTGTGCCCAACATTCCTTATATATATATATATATATATATCCCCGTAAGTTAAGAAGAAATATACAGCTAGCCTTGTTTGTGATGGGATTTACATAATTCGAATTAAACACTGCAATGGTAAAAAATAAGGGTTAATGTTTAATTTGCAATTTTAGAATTCTCATTTAAGGAATTCTACGTTTTTTTTCCTTCTCAATTACACATTTTCCATTAGTGTGTATACCCTCTCTTTCATTTCCATAAAACATATCAAGATGATAAAGAATTTACAATTTACACAACAAGTTTTGAGTTCGAATTAAAATGTATACTTTTAATAAGAACATAAAATAATCAGAATTTTAATCAATTTATCTTTACTCCCCATGATTATTTTTCAAAAAATAGAGTTTCTCACATAAGAAAAAAGTATACTCTTTCTTTCATTCAAAATAATTTGAACTGTATGAACAGCCATAAAATGAACCGAATAAAGTACCACCTAAGTGAAGTTACATCAATGGTTGGTGGGTAAACAAACAAAAAATAAATTATTAATTTGTGTACTAGAATGACCAAAGAAAATCGAAAATAAACACCCTATAAATATGTCATAAATACACTACAACCTAGCTTTTTCTGCATGAACCAATTAGAATAAATAGCAACATAAATGAGGTAACATCAGTTGTTGGTGGCTGATGCCTGATTGAACAAGTTACAGAGATATGAGTGTCATAAAATAGTAATTAACATTGAAATTTGACAATAATAAGATAAAAAACGAAAATAATTCTATATTTTTTTCAACAAGCACTCTCTCAACATAAAGAATAGTGATTCTTATATGAATTTTATATTCCACGCTAGCTCAACTTTCTTGGATTGCGTTGGAATCGCCACAGCATTCTCTCCCAAGCCGGCATTTGTGTCCGGTGTATCGATTATCATTTTTCCTTTCCCTTTTCTCTTGATTTCTTTCTGTGCGTCACCTGGAAAAAAAATTGCAGCCGTCCACAGTGATATGTGAGGTGGTACGATGGAATCAACAACATAATTAGTTTTTTTATGTAGTGGTGGTGAATAGATTTGAGTAACTCTTCTACCACCGAGTGGTGGATCTTGTCTTGTATTTCTAACAAATGATCTTTATTTCTGTTAGAACTGAACTATCAAAGAATTTGAATGGAGCATAACATAATCCCATTTTGAAATGGTAAGATCTCTCTGTCTTCCAATTCAAGTATATGTCCAATTGTACTTAACATTTGGTCACTGATAATTTAGTGCTTGATAATTTAGGTTGAAAAGGTATTATGTCCCCGTTGAATAATGAAAAAATGTGGTTGAAAATTAAAAAAAAAAATCAATTCAATACGCCTCTAAATTAATTAATTATACACCTGCAATATTCATAGTCAGATTGCATTAGCACCTAGGGCACATAGCATGCAAATAGTGGGCCCTAATACCCACTTGTGATTTACCTACTGCCCCCACAAAAAGGGACTTGTTGGGTTAATAGAGAGCTCCATTCTACCTTGTAGGCCCAAATCTTTACTCAGATTGTTTTTCTTCTTCCAACCTCAACTTCTGTTTTGGGGTGCAGTGATTCCAGATATTTTCAGAGAATATATTCTCTTTCAAAAAATATTTAATTCATATTTTTTAATATGTTGATATCAAATATATATAATAACTTTGATGTATTTCCCCACAATACCAAACATAACTTATGATTAAAAAAATAAAAAAATTCAGAGCATAATTAGATCAATAGCTAGCTGATGCAATGGTGTTGCTGTTTCTAGCTTCAATATTGTCCGTTGTTATCCCACCAAATGTTTGTTATGCTAAGTAGAAAAATAATTTAGTAGCTGCGATCATGATCACAAGGACAATTATCTACATACTTAGTTAAGAATATATTAACGTCAGCTAAATAATCATGGCCATATGAAAATTCACTTTCATAAATGGACTCAAATTGGCATAGCATGATCGTTCTATCTTCCAATTGAATCATGTCGATTTCCATGGTCTTATCTCAAGATCACGACACAGATATTATGTTTTGTCATGTTTGCAGGTAAGTGGATTGCTCAATCGTATACACAATTACTATTTATGTAGCATAAAATTGTACTTATTTTCTTAATTATAATGGTTAAGAAATCATCTCATTTAAAAATTTAAGTTATTAGATGAGTTCTAAAATATGATTTATATTATTTTCTAACACTATTTTTCAAATGAAAGTTTTTTGGGTTTAAAATTTGTTCAAATTCACACTATTTTCTACTTAATTTTTATCAAATAAAATAAAGATCGTGAGATTTAAACTGATAACTACTATGACAACAGGACTCCATTAGTCTGATTTCT